>OZ012540.1:34858692-36058692 GCA_963935595.1 Schoenobius gigantellus
GAATGAGAAGTCCAGGGAGCAATTTATACGGCTCCTGGACGTTGATCCGTGGGGGCGTCCGTACCGGATGGTGAGGGGGAAGTTTAAAGCTTCCGCTCCCCCTACTTCCGCTATGGACAGAGGGCTGCTGGATCGGGTTTTGGGGACTCTGTTTCCTGATCCCGGTCCGTTCCAGCCCCCCAGAATGGTCCCCCCTCCGGACACTCCTCCGGTGGAAGTGGCTGCCGTTATCCCTCCCGTGTCGAACGTGGAATTCGACATGGTGAGGGAACGGTACCGGCGCAAAAAGAAGGCGCCGGGACCGGACGGTGTCCCAAGCAGGGTTCTGGCCCTCGCCCTGGGGCACCTTGAGGAACGGTTCTGGGCGGTGCTAGATTTAAGCATCGCCTCGGGCCGCTTCCCCAGTCGTTGGAAAGCGGGCAGGCTCTGCCTGTTAAGGAAGGAGAGCCGCCCCGCGGATTCCCCGACTGGGTATCGGCCGGTGGTGCTGCTCGACGAGGCCGGGAAGTTCCTGGAGAAAATCCTGGCTTCCCGCATCGTCGAGCACCTAGAGGACCGGGGGCCGGACTTGGCTGACAACCAGTTCGGCTTTCGCACCGGCCGGTCTACGATGGACGCGGTGGCCCACCTCAAGGGGTGGACTGAGGAGGCTACAGCTCGTGGGGAGACTGTTGTTGCGGTGTCTCTTGACATACGCAACGCTTTCAACAGCCTGCCTCACGAGTGCATAAAGGAGGCACTCCGCTTCCACCGGGTCACCGGGTGCCTCCGTACCTCCGCGCCCTCGTGGAGGATTACCTGCAAGGCAAGTCCATCCTCTACGAGGGTCCGAATGGGCGCGTCCATACGTGGGCAATGGTGGCAGGTGTACCCCAGGGTTCCGTACTAGGTCCTCTTCTATGGAACCTGGGGTACAATTGGGTCCTGCGAGGCGACCTTCTTCCATGAATGAAGGTCGTCTGCTTCGCCGACGACACACTCGTCGCGGCGAGAGCTAAAACGGGGGAGGAGGCAGCCCCACCTTGCGTCGGTCGGCACCTCTTTGGTTGTCCGACGCATCCACCTCCTGGGTTTGGATGTGGCCCTTGAAAAAACGAGGGCCATGAGTTTCCACGCCCCCCGTCGCAGGATCCCACCGGGGCTCCGAGTTCGAGTGGAGGGAGTTCGTATACCGGTCGAGGCGCATCTCAAGTACCTCGGCCTGGTTCTGGACCCCCAATGGAGTTTCGAGGAGCATTTCAAGCTCCTCGCTCCACGGCTGTGTGCCGCCGCAGCCGCACTTGGACGGGTCCTCCCTAATTGGGAGGCCCAGGATCGGCGTGCCGTCGGCTCTATCACGGGGTGATAAGGTCGATGGCACTATACGGAGCCCTGGTATTGGCGGAGTGCCTCTCCCTCCGTACGGTGGCCCTGCTGCGACGTCCGCAGAGTCATAGCAGCCCGGGCCGTGCGAGCTTATCGCACGGTCAGCCACGGCGCGGCCTGCGTTCTTGCGGGTCAAGCGCCGTGGGATGTCGATGCACGCGTCCATTCGGAGGTGTATCGGCATCGGGTTGCTGTTCGAGAACGGGGGGACTAACCGATCCACAGGAGGTGGAGCGGGTTCGTACCCTGGCGCAGAGGGAGGCTCTGCGCTAGTGGGGTGAGGCACTCGCCTCCCCAGCTGCCGGCCACCGGACGATAGAGGCGATTCGTCCGGTGTTGGAGTGGGTTGGGCGCCGGCAGGGCAGCCTCACATTCCGCATGGTGGAGGTTCTGACCGGGCATGGCTGCTTCCGTCACTACCTGCACCGGGTCGCCCGTCGGGAGGAAACGCCGCAGTGTCATCATTGCGACGCTCCCGACGACACTGCCGAGCACACACTATTGGTGTGCCCGGCTTGGCGACGCCAGCGCAGCGAACTCAACGCTGCGCTGGGAGGTGGAAACCTCTCACTGCCGAGCATGGTCGTGGCCATGCTCCGCGGCGAGGCGGAATGGGGGGCTGTCGCCTCCTTCTGCGAGGACGTCATCTCGCAGAAGGAGGCCGCGGAGAGGGAGCGGGAGGCTGATCCTCAAGCCGCTCCCATCCGCCGCAGACGGATAGGCAGGCGAAGGCGGGCATTCGCACAAGCGATGCCCGTCTAGTGACCCTGCCGTGGAGGCCTGCGTGCATGGTTGGCCCCGTGCACGCCGCCGTAAGGCCCTCCATCTGGGGATTGCCCTGGTGTTCTCGGGCTATCCCCCCTTGGCGATAGCCCGACCAGTTGGTCGGGCTTGCCCGGGCGCGTGGGTAGTGGAGTCGCAGTGTGGACCTTACCTAGCGCGCCCAATAGGGCAAGGAGAACACCAGGGGGTTTTAGTGGGTAGGCCTGGCACTCTGCCGGGAGAGCCCCACACACGCTCGCCGTCTAGCCAACGGCGGGTACGGTGCGGTTACGCATTTCCCCCCCCCCCCCCCCCCCCGAGAAAAAAAAAAGGAAGAACACCGGGAGGTTTTAGTGGGTAGGCCTGGCACGCTGCCGGGAGAGCCCCACATACGCTCGCTGTTTAGCCAACGGCGGGTACGGTGCGGTTTCGCATTTCCCTCCGAGAAAAAAAAGGGTCTGCTTGGGTAACGGAGGTAAGATATGGCAGTGAAATTACTGTTGCCGTGACTTTACATCTGATGCCACAAGTTGGCAACATACACTGTGGTTCTCGTGGGGTTTGCAGTTTTGCTGTAAATCTCACAATAGCCACACGTATTTATAGGTCACCACTAACCATCAGGTAGGCAATTTGCTTGTTTACCAACTTAGTTGTATAAAAAAAGCTTACAAGTACATTTTATGCCTTCTACCAACAAGTGTGGAGAGTGAGAGAGTAATTTTCCTGAGCTCATAGGCGTATATACAGGGGGGCCGGGTGGGCCGTGCAGTGAAGAGACTCCAACCTTTACAGCAGTGGGTACTACATGGGAATTCACCATGATTTTGGTCTTGTATATGTTCATTTTAAGACTTACTTGTTGGGAAACTCCATAGGTCTTTGAGCATTGTGCCTAGATCTTCCATGGTCTCAGCCATGACTACGATATCATCGGCAAAACGAAAGTGAGTCATGTACTCGCCGTTTATGTTGATGCCGAGTCCTCTCCAGTCCAAAAGCTTAAATATCCTAGTAGCATTTTATGTCGGCATCCATTGACCAACAGTGGGAAATCCGTTGGGATACAGTTAGTAATATTGCCTTCATAAATCTAACGTTGGCCTACAATAGTAAAATGTTATCATTACGCCCAACCAATTACCAACGTTAGGCCAATCCTACTACTGACTACCGTTAGTTAAAAAATGTTGGCACTTATGTAGTGTATTTATTGTAGGCCCTATTAGATATCATTTGACATTGGCCCAATCCCGTAAAATATTATCATTATGCCCAAGCAATAACCAACACCGGGCCAATGCATCTGTTTTGATATAAGTAAAAGCAGATGTCAAACTCATTGTCCTTATTAGTTTATGAGAAATGTTAGTACCTAATCATTATATAATAATATCATTATATAATATTATTGTTAGTATCTAATCATTATTATAATATAATATTTTTGACATTATACAAATTACATTTTCAATAAATTATTGACATTTTCAATTAACTAAATACAATTATAATCATTTTGACATTTCCAATTATTCAAATACAATTATAATTATTTTGACATTATTACAAATTACATTTCTATACAATTACATACTAACAATTTCAATTATTTAAATACAATTTATTTATTTTGACACTATTACAAATAACATGTTTAATTAATTAAATACAATTATATTGATTTTTGCATTATTACAAACTACATTATCATGTTGACAATTTTTTAAATTAAGTATATTAAAGGTGCCGGCGTTTCTTTCTTAATTATTCATAGTCCAACTTCTAATAGTTCCACATTATTATTTTTCAACATTATTTTTTTTCCGCATTCTGAATTTTCCGAATTATTGTTTTAACACATTCTTACTATCACTAATGACTAATATTCCACATTACGTATTTTTACATACAAAACAAAATTAGTAACAAAAAAAATTCATATCCACTTCCGAAAACTAAGAACAATAAAAGTACCTGAAATAAGTCATCGTATTTTCATAGGTAAAACACCTATAAAATACGATTTCCTTATATTATGTGGTAGGTACCACAATCCTTAAGGGTGGCACTTCCGTATAAACAAAAAAACTGGAAAGAGTACTCTTTTCAGTTATTTTTTTTTTTTAATTTAAAGAAAGAAGCTGGTTTCTTTTTGAAAAAAATAAGAAGGAACAAGTTTCTGCTGAGCCTAGGGATCCAAATATATATTAAAAGATTGTAAAATTGAAAAAAAAATTGATGACTTGTTAAAAAGAAAAATAACACCTGGCGAGTGCTTGAAGTTGTGTTGCTTTAAGTGATTTATTACTTTTTATCATTATAATTGCAATATGATTTTAAATAAATCATTCGGGATGTTAAATAAGAAGCATCTCGAACAGCATATTGTGATAATAGTTCATGTATTCACTTTTTTATCAGTCAGTACATGTTAGGAAAATAGCGAATTTGGAAAATACAGATATCGGAATATTAGGCATTCGGAAAATTCAGAATTAGTAAAATCAAGAATGAGGTCCCGTAATGGTATGGCTTTTCATAATACAACATACATAGTAACGTTCCTTATTGTATCACAATAAATATGTTTTTTAAATCACCAAAATCGGTCCATCCGATATAAAGTTATAAACCAATTTGCATCAACTGATTTTATTAAATCCGCCGCTGCCTACGGACAGGCTGTGACGTCAGCCGACACTATCCGACGCCGCCGCGCGCCGCACTATGGGATGAAAGCGTGAGTTGCGTTTCAAAAATTTTCAACTCTTTTTCTACTACACCTACGGATACAAAATTCATACAGGATCTCCATATATAAGCTATGAAATGATACTAGAATCTTTTTATATTTAATTTATTATTTACACATAAAAACATACAAAATAAAAAATCGCTACTTTTCCATACAAAATTACTTTTTCCGTTTCATTGTTTGCTTATTACGAGAATATGAAGGTGATTATAAAGGAAATAATGATATAATATTGTAAGTATATCACTAAATGACGTGATAGTTGACTAAAATACACTATAAGAGCATGGACCTACAAGAATCTTTTATTCAGGAGACATGTTTCCCTCAAAATTTATAAAGTTAAATATAATATTACCTCAAAGTTTATCGTTGTTTGTATTCACTTTGCCCCGATGAACCAACACATCCCCATTTGCTAAACCTGAGACGTATTTGAGAAGGTCTGTAGACACCTTTTATCATCAAAACACGGCCAATAGTATGATCCAGCAAATCTTGTAGCTTTACTTTAGCACTTGTGTCTGTTACTTCAATACTCGAAGCAGGCAGATAGTACGTTTTTTTTTGCGTCAGATACTCGATATGTTATAATAATGACGGAAACATGACTGAGTTCTTTTCTATAAATTTCAAATCTTAAAAATCTTAAAAAAAAAAATTTCAATACAAACAAACCAACAATCAAATCTTTCCTCTTTATAATATTACTAGCTTTCCGCTTGCAACTTCGCCCGCGTTATTTTTGTTTTCCCATGGGAATTTTATTGGGAGACATGTTTCCCTCAAAATTTATAAAGTTAAATATAATATTACCTCAAAGTTTATCGTTGTTTGTATTCACTTTGCCCCGATGAACCAACACATCCCCATTTGCTAAACCTGAGACGTATTTGAGAAGGTCTGTAGACACCTTTTATCATCAAAACACGGCCAATAGTATGATCCAGCAAATCTTGTAGCTTTACTTTAGCACTTGTGTCTGTTACTTCAATACTCGAAGCAGGCAGATAGTACGTTTTTTTTTGCGTCAGATACTCGATATGTTATAATAATGACGGAAACATGACTGAGTTCTTTTCTATAAATTTCAAATCTTAAAAATCTTAAAAAAATAAAAATTACAATACAAACAAACCAACAATCAAATCTTTCCTCTTTATAATATTACTAGCTTTCCGCTTGCAACTTCGCCCGCGTTATTTTTGTTTTCCCATGGGAATTTTATATTTTCCAGTAGGAATATCACCCTATGTCATTCCCCAGTTCTCGAACTATCCCTTTACCAATTTTCATCAAAATCGGTTCAGTAGTTTCGAAGCCTATTCAATACAAACAAACAAACAATCAAATCTTTCCTCTTTATAATATTAGTATAGATTAGTATTAGTATAGATAAGGCCTCCTGTGCTAAACATCTGTGTTGTTTTTGAAAAATGTCTGTTTATCTTTGTGTGCAAAAAATCGTTTATTATTATTATTATTCTTTTAAGTAAGGTTGAATGTTTTCTTGTTTAGTGCTACAATCAATGAAAGAAAAAACAAAACTCTCTTTGTGGCAGGCAGGGAGACTTGTATCCTAACTACAGTAAACGAGTAGAGAGAGACTAACCGTTGTATGAGTCCATGCAATATTAGACCGTATAATGATATAGGTAGTGAATCTATTTGTGTTCTAACGTTATTCTCGCTTTAACAGTGCACAATGTGGCCAGTTCTCTTTACTTGCACCTAACCTACGGCTTTATCGCCATAAGCTGCACGCCCAGATTGAAAAATGGAAACATTCTTTGTGACGGTAACATTTATAGATAGGTTTACATACATATATGCATAAAATCACGCTTATAATCCCAAAAGGGGTCTAGCAGAGCTGTAGGTAACATTTTAGTTTCGATTCAGCTGTAACTTATTAGCTGAATTAGGCCCCTGTGTTCATTCGTTCGTACAGTTTACGACATAGACCTACCTACTCATTTTGTGCTTAGAATACCAACCTATACCTACCTACATCAAAAAATATATATTTGAATGTTTTAAACATAGATAAGAACCAAAGAAATACTCAAAGGTAAATACTAGTTTATAACTTAGTGACATAACTTTAGAGGTCAATAACCTACATATTAGTAGACACGGCGAGGGTCGGCTCAAGGGTCTGAAACAGAAGCAGCATTCTGTCACAATACGCAGTCAGGTAGGTTCCTCCCTCTGCAGCCCCGTAATAGGCGCGCATGCAGTTCTCATTGTTAGAGTCCATCGCATGCGTCGCACTACACTACCCGTAGCGGGGGCCTGTAGTGAGGCAGATTGCCCATAGGTCCCAAGCATGCCAGCAGTGGGGGACGTCCTCGTCGCGCAGGTGGTCGTGGCGGCGGCGTCCTGGGTCCACTTGCGTCGCTCGACGAGCTGTTCCATCATAGCCTGTTTCCAGCAATACGCTCGGAGCTGACGCGGGGACTGGTGTAGGTGGTGTACGTGCGCTTCGTTCCGCTCTTGCCTTCCTCGATCTTGTAAACATTGTTCTTGATTTTTTGTATTGCCTTTTTCGCCAAAAATGTTTGTTTTATATTTGACAGCATATGTCATGTCAAGGTTGCTGATTGAAATTTTGTAATTAATTTGGATCATATTGATGTTTCTTGAAAATTTTGTTATTTTGGTATGGAGTGACTTGTCTTCATGACAGCGGTTTTTTTAAAATTATTATTATTATTGAAGCTTTATTTTATTAAAACCTTGTTTCATATACCTACATATACTAATTAATTTTTACAAAACTTAATGCGATTAAAGCGTGGTTGCATGCTAACAGTTATAGAATCATATCCAATTTGCACTGTTTGTAATGTTGGTAATGTTTTCGCAATTTAGACCATACTGGTGCCGGCGGCGGCGCGGCTAGGGCGAGCCGACAGTAGGGGCAGTGGGCCATTTTATTTATTAACGTAATCAATAACCAATGGCCAACTGTAGGCTAACTGTCAATATGGTGTTAAAAGGTCCTACAATGCAAAACAGCCAATAGCCCTACAGTAGGAAATTCTACACTGGCCCTTTGTAGTAGGAGTAGGCCCTACCTCAAAAATATGGCCAAATCTAACCGTTGTCCGTACTTACAACGTGCACATGGCCCAACAAAATGCCAACATAAAATGCTACTAGGGATACATCCTCCAACGCAGATGTGAATAGTTTCGGCGATATTACGTCACCCTGTCTCACACCTCACTGAAGTCGTACTGGTTTCGAGTTTTGCTCCTGAAAGCAGACTGACAAAGTGGCGCTTTTGTACAATGATTGCAACATTTGGATGTACCGGTAGTCTATTTGGCACCTCTGGAGTGACCTAAACACAGCCCAGGTCTCAACAGAATCAAAGGCTTTCTTATAGTCCACAAATGCCAAGCATAGTGGCAGATTGTACTCCTCGGTCTTCTGTTTAACCTGCCACAGCGTACGAATGTGGTCTATGGAACTATATTCACGGAATCCGGCTTCTTCGGGAGCCTGGAAGTCGTCAAACCTGCGCGCGAGCCGATTTCTGATAACTCTTGAGAACAAGTCATGTATATACAAGATAAATAATTACTTAGAAAACCATACCAACCAAATTCATAAATTAAAAGATAATGATAGCAATTACAAACCACAAAAAAATGCTTACTACAATTGAGGAAGGTTAAGGGGATTGATATGCAAGAGCTGTATAAATCCGAAACTGAAAAAACTTATAGTATGCAGTAAAGCTCTCTATTAGATGGAGACAACCTTTAAAACAACAATACTTATACAATAAAGTAACAAGTTATCCCAATTGCACAACTGTGTTAAAGCTCTAGCTAAGATTGCCCTTTAATAGGTGAGAGGAGAGATGTTTTCAGTTAATCAAATCAATGATTTATTATCATCCATAACAGTACAAGACAAAATTTTACACAAGGAAAATTCCACTTAAGCATAGATTTGCTGAGATCATGACATATCATTTCTCAGAGGGAGATGTACCAGAGTCATGGCCTAATTGTGCTGCCAAACAGCAGTGCTTGCATTGTTGTTCCAGTTTGAAAGGTAAGACAGGCAGTGAAATAATAAGGTACTGTGACTTGACAATTGACATTTTATATCACAAGTTGGCAGAATACATTGGCATCCTTGTAGGAGTTGTAGATTTGCAAGTCTTACAGACTTACAGGAACCACATGTACTATAAACGACTATAGCCATTTGCCATTAGGTGAGCAGCTTGGTTGTTTACCAAATTAGTTGCATGAAGAAAAGCTTAAAATGCTTGTATCACAGGTTAATTTCATATAGATATGTATTACACTTTAAAAACTAACAATATACGGCATAAGGTTCAATTTGAGAATAATAGTGCTGTTAACAATGCTAATATTACTTAAACTCTCCTCTCTAGGTGGTCGCATGCGATCGGTGTGACATCACGCTATGAATTTTTTTTTAAAATACCCTCAAAAAAAGAAATGTATTAATTTATAAATATCCTTTTGTGAGGGTATTTTTCACTATTATATAGTGTAATACCACACCGGTCGCATGCGACCGGTTGGTGGCTGACAGGATAAATGGTTAACAACAGATGTTAGTAAAAAAATAGTGCTGCTTAAGTAGAAAATGGAAACAGTATCAATCTACCAGATCAACCTGTGACAGAAAAGGCTTACTATTATACACTTTTATATTTGGCATTACATTTAAATTACGAATATTAGCTGGAGTAAGACATGTGTTTTGCCTAGTCAGCCCGCAACCATGGCTGGTGAAAACTGGCTGAAACATAAGAGCTAAATAGGTAAAAACCCCATTTTATTCCTGCAAATATTCATAGGCTTCCTATTAGTTAGATATATTTAAAATCTATTAATTTAAAACAAATCCCACTTACCTCTACTATTCGTAGCACTGCTAGACTATCACCTAAGATATCTCGAGGCATTTTTAGGTTTTCATAAATATATCTCATAGGATGCACTACATAAAACAAAAACAAATTATAAATAATAATTTAAATAATTTAATCTTGCAGATTAACTCGCAAGCATTTGATAATAGCAAGTGGTTATCACAAAATCCCAATACAGTCAGGATTTCACAACTAATTTAACAATTATTAGAAAAACCTACTATAGTGTTGAAGAGGTATAAACAAGTTGAATAATTGAAAGTCACTCGATAACACATAAGGATTAAATAATGTAATAAAAAATCACCATTGCAGTGTAATTGTATTTAGACATCCTTTTCTTCAATTCATAAACCATAATATATCATTTCAACAGAGAATGTCGCGATTATGAAATGTAATCAGTATCGAACAATTTAATTTATTGCAAAATGATGAGTGAGATGATAATAATTTTGATAATGTATTTATTAGACTTACAATTTATTTTTGTAATAATTTTCAGATATTTAAAAGTACTCTGTGGTAATTTTTTTTTTTTTTTTTTTTTGGCTTGGCTTCTAGGCCTTTGAGCCATACTCTGTGGTAATAATCCTACTCTGCACAGACTACATGTACATAGAGATAGAGATAATCTCAGAAGAATAACTAAAGCATAGAAACCTAGCAGAAATAGCTACTGAACTTAATATATTTGACTCACTTTGACATTAGGCGCTGCTAATAGAAGTTAAACAGAGACACGTATATGCAAGATGTTTCGAAATTTTGTAGGTCGTCACTAATTCTCGCTTGTCAGTTCTTCTCCCAGTGATGTCGTGCTCATCACTCACCTAGTTTCAACGTCGATAATTATATTATGTAGGTATTTAATAGATCCCTAATACTAAAATGTCTTTATTACGAGAAATATAACATAAATAATTAAGGGTAGATTTTCTTATGTAACTTATCCAGCTAATAGCTGCTGTGTCTCTTTGGTATGGTCAGGCTGGCCGTTCATGAGACTAAAAGCGGGAAGTGCGAGTCGGACTCGCCCACCGAGGGTCCCGTATAAAATTGTAGGTTATACTTTAAATAGAAACTAAATTTTTTATGATTTAATTACAAATGTGGAGTTTGAAATTTTCCCTGACTTGTAGTGTAAGACTATATGTATAACTTTACAAATTTCATAGTTCTAGCTAGATCAACGAAAAGTACCCTATACATTTTGATGCCCGTGAGAATGTCGAAATATACGTTTTTGGCGACATAAACGGCCGTACCTTTTTTTGTTAACTTAGAAGTTTTATTTTTTTTACATCTTCAAGGGACTAGAACTTGTTAGTGTAGAACTGAGTAATTATATGGTTTTAATTTCAACTCGATACCTTCACGCGTTTCCAAGATAGGTTGACAGACAAACGGACAATAAAGTGATCCTATAATGGTTCAGTGTTTCTTTTGAGGTACGGAACTCTAAAATTTGGACTATTTAAGTGACGGGTATTTCCTGTTATCTAAAATGTTGGAATTTTTCTATTGCAGAGATTCACAAATTCTATGGGAAGGAAATCGAAGACACACTGCTTTTATTTCATCGCTTAGATTTAATTCATTTTTTATCGCATCGCTTAGAGGTACTTGAGGTTAATCTCATATTTAATTTACTTACCCGAAAATTTAACCCTCATGGATTTTGAACCTTGGATAAATTCGTGAATGCTAAAACTACTATTTGTACATATGCTTGGAAATTAAACTAAAAACATTAACATTTGACCATACTTTATTGTTAAGACATTTTTCGATAGATTTATTACGCTTGATGTGCAGCCGGGCTTAGTTAGAATGTAAATTTTCCGAAGGCGGCGTTTTGATATTTTACCTTTTTGACTCTTTCTGTTCTTTTCTTGATCTAATATTTTAATTCTTAGAAAAAAATCATCTGAACTGGTTGTTCTTGGCATCCGTGTCAAGGATTCCTTAAAGAAATAGTTAAGAAATTAAATACGTTTTTATTTCATAAATAATATTTTAGTTTAAAGATTTCCTTTCATTAAATAACTTGACTTACGTCATGACGTCTCCATTTCATAGTTTTACTACTAAGTACATACAAAATTAATCTGATGGAAAATATCTGGAGCAAATTTGACTATGCTTTCTTGGACTCCAATTTCGTCTGACAATACACTTTATCCATATTTTTTTATACATTGTCTTTAGGAAATCTGTAAAATAAAAATATCGACAAAATTTTACAACACTACGCATGATCAAGAACACCTCAAAGTAATTTTCTAAAAATCGCTAAAACATAAAAGTGAAGTTAATATTACGTATTGTTTTTCTACAAAATGATTCAGCGATATTTCATATGTATATAAGTGTACTTATTAGCTCACATTCAAGTAACAATATGAGAAAACATGCCAATTTAAGGTCAATAAATTTTGATTGTTTTCCTTTCGCGACGAATGAGACTTGCAGCCCAAACTACACAAGACATTGTGTTACGGAGTACACACACTATTTGTAAATACCTAAAGAATTCTTGCTTTCTAATCACTTAAATATTAATAAAATATCATCAAAATATTACTAGCCACGGGACGCACAAACAAATATTATACGAACAATTCAAATAGTTCAAACTCGGATGGTCTATCTTCGATACAAGGTACTATAGAATTTAGCCGTGTTATATATTTTTTACCAATTTTAATATTTCTAACCAAAATGACAATTCAATCACTTCATATACTGACCACCTTGTGATATGCCAAAAGACAAATATTACTCATCTCTTACATTTACACAAATGATAAAAATTTTGATTGATGCCATAGACACAGAGAGAGAAGTAAAGGGTCCCCGAGACGTTCAATTAGCTATTGACAATATTAATATAATCGTTTCAAATGACGGGCACTGGGGGTGATTCTGAAGCGACCACCTAAAACTATAACTAAATAAAATTAGAGATAGAAATGTCAATCACCGTTTGGTATTCAGAACTCACAAGTTAACTCTAAAATTAAGAGTGACGTTACTAAACTACTCAATTTAGTGTTAGATGTTATTTTCGTATTCTGACATGCTTCCTAAATGTAATTTTTTCTATAATTTTAAATATGTCAAACTAATTTTAGGAGGTGAACTTTTAGGTGCCGTCTAAATTTATCTTGTTACTTTTTAACGATTTTCTAACATTACCGAAGTCAATTTTTTTTGTGCAACTTGCCAAAAGGATGATGAATTGGTTGTTATGGCATTTATAAGGAAAGGCTTTTATAGCATCAATTGCCAAGTCGTGAGTTGTAATTTGTTTGTTCCCAAGTTGTCTAATAGTACTGACATTTAGATGATAGGTAGGTTATGTATGTATATATTTACTCTTACAACAGAAATTAATATTCTATCTGCAGATAGAAGTATGCCTATCTAAAATTTGTTGCCTAGCAATTACTATTATTTGTCAATAAATAACAGCGGTTATTATGAAAAGAAAACAAAAATTACTAATGAAACAAAATACGCAATTTTAAAATTCAGAGGAAGTCACGAAGTACCTATCTATACAACTACAGACTACCACGTAATTTTTTTTTATTTCATAGCATTTTATGGATGGCATTTCGAATAATTTTTCTTTTGTGATAAAATGAATGATAAGTAATAAAATTTCTTTTCTGTTATTTACAAATACGATCAAATCTTAAATTAATAATTTCTGATAGTAAAATTAGTAGAATTTAGCTGTTTTTAATGTTTCTAAATTATCCCGTTTTTCTACAGCACTAGGTGTATTTATAATCTGTGTATTCAATTTAAGAAATTGTCAAATACAGTTTAAATTAAGAGAGTCCGGCGTTTCAGAATACGAATTACCTAAAACTAATTTAAAATTATATGTTTAATTTTAGTTTTAGTTTTAGTGCAGGTAACTTCAGAATTACCCCCACTGTCGTTGACATCTTACAATATGGACTTGAACAAATTACTTATTTATTACGATGTGAACATGATGAACATTAAAATTACAAATATAACTGAAGAATCGCCATCTATTACCTTTTATTATAATATAAGTAAAAAAATCATATTGTAAAAAAATGTGAAAGAAAAGAATATACAAGATGTGGCTGTATGATTAAACCTTTGCCTGTCCAGTTTGGACGAATATTACTTCACTCTCTTGTGTCTAAATGGGTAATACCCAAGTAATACCAGAGCCGTAAAAATAAAATTAAAAAATAATGTTTATTATTTGCATTTTGCTCCAATGCCGTAGTATAGTACTACACTACAACATAGATCCCCGAGACAGCAGGCCATCCACTTACGATCTTTCCATACGTCTTGTCCTTTCGTGCAATCTGTGCAGAAACGCGGCGGGATAATTTAAACCCGTCGAGGCCACTAATTAACTGTGATTCCTACATTCTTTCCTGTGACTTTATCATGACACGCCAGTCCGAGAGGAAAGTCAATCCTGTGATCACCATACACACGAATTGATACAATCCTGCTATTTTGTATCTTGTTAATAAAATTAAAGGATTGTATATAAGTGGATGTTGTTTTATAAAGATTGTTGTCATGTTAAGGGAATGCGTGTCATTTTGTGTTTTCTTTATGGAATAATATTTTATTATACATACATGTATACCTAACCGTGAGAAAAAAATTGCTATTGCTATGAGTTCTATTACTAATGAATACCTATTTAATAACAAAAAATATGAAACAGAATTAGATCAAGTAATGGCATTGTACATAGTGTTTGTTTTATGCACTCAATGCACACTAGCTAGAATGTACATTTTTAAGTGCTAAATGGAAAAAAAAGTAAAACAACATATTTATTTTCAAATAAAACCATTTATTAATTATTATCACTTACATCATCATTGTCGTCATCATCATCAACTCGGATTATAAAAGAAACACACACTATCCAGCAGATCATTAAGAGGGCACATTTTATCCTCTTCTTTTATAATATTACTAGCTTTTGCCTTCGGCTTCGCTCGCGTCAAATTCGGGGTAAGGCAACCACCTTCCAGCAGCACCTTGAACTGTACTAATTAAAGATGCAGAATTATTCCTGATAACTACTCCTCTCATCTCGCCGCGCCACCCGCGAGTGGAAAATATAGGTCGGTATCGGATCAAAAATTTGTAACTTCTTGAATTTTAGTCGGATCGTGTTGAAATTTGGTACAAATATGCAATAAGGTACGGAGATTTGAATGATATATATTTTTTGTGTTTTTTGTATATCTATATACGTTATTTAGCATAGTATGAAAAAGAAATGAAAAAATCACGGAAAGAAAAATTGTTAAAAATTTATTTCAAGTGAAATACAAGTTTATAATGACTAAAAAGCTTAAAACTATAATAAATTGCAACAAGCTAAGTTAAAAAAATATTTTTTGTCTCCTTTTATAATATACTTACCCATTTTACAATATCGAATAAGTACCTACATTACTATTTCTTATCTTATAATTTCTTACTCAAAACGAGTGCAAATTTGATTAGATTCCTTTGTTATCACGAAATATTGAAAAATATATAATTATTCAAAAAGTGATTTTCACGCGAACAACCACAAAAGATACTGATTTTCCTATTCCGACTTTCATCAGATATGTTGTCCTATCTTCTAAAACCGCAAATAGGTAACCGCAGCTGTTTTTTTTGCATCCTGTTTATGAATAGTTAGACTATAGTTTAACATAAAAACTTGCGCTTGGGGAGATGTAGGTAACATTGAAAACATTTCATAAAAAAGAAAATAGGTGAGAAATAAGGTATGATATTTTAAATACTTATATAAAGGACAATGTCAGAAAATATATGGAGCTATGCCCCACATATAAATATGCACGCCCACAATTGATACTTATACTCACGTATGCGTCATTATAATGGCTTTTTATATATATAAAAAATAGTTTAAAACACCGTGCGAATATAAAGATATTAGACTTAAAAAATAAGCGCCTGCTATTATTGATCAGCAAAGTTGCGAAAAGACCATTTGCATTGAATTCTAAAAATATGTATTATTTTCTGTAAAATAATATTTGAATCCGGGTCCGAATAGACGCAACCTTTACGTCTATGGCTGGGCACGGCGCAAAAAGCTAATGCCTGAAGCCGTGAAAAAACAACATTCAAAATGGCTTCGAAATCACTGTTTCCTTTTGATGAAATGCATTTTATTTTGAGTTTTTCTCTCGCATGCTTAATTGATTATTGAATCGCACCAAAATTATTATTTTTATATAAGTATTTATTTGCATTTTGTCGTCACTCTGGGACCAGTGGGGCAAATTCTGGCATTCTCCTTTGTGGCCACTTTAAAAATAAAAAAGATTATCTTGTAATAAGCAAAAAATGACCTTTCTAAAAATGTATATCTGTGCTAAATATTTTTAAGGACTTCAGTTGGCACCCTTCTCTTTTGTGTTTGCAGAATCGATTGGCTCGTTTTCTGATGTCGGTATAGTCACGGAATATTCAGAATCCAACCAATTGGTGTTCATTCTTAAAAATGCATTCTTAATGCGTGCCGCTTCACTCCAGCGTTTATTAAACGAAGGGATGATATTTTTTTGAATGTACCAATAATGAAACATATTATATTGTCTTCCGAAACATGTTTTTGCTCCAAAAATGCTGATAGTGCCGCAGTTGTTTTTCCGCCTTCTATATGTATAAGACACTATTAATTCACGTTTAGTACACTTAATCGAATGCTGTGGAGTAGTTATACCATCACTTAAATGTATTGTTATATGCATATATCGAACACCTACATCTAATATTCAGATGTTTTTTAATAAACTAGAACTACTTCTAAATAAATTAGACCTTAAAGATAATAAACGTATCGTCATTGCAGGTGACTTAAATATAAATACTATTAGTCAAAAGGACTCATCAGCAGACATACTTAAAGATATACTACAAACTCATTATTTAAAATTACATATAAATTCACCAACCCGTCAACTTTCCTGTATTGACCATATTATTAGCAACATGAGGGATGCAGTGGGGGCCGTTCACAATCTATACCTATCTGACCACAATACTGGCCAAAGCCTTGAGTTTTCTACATCCCATCAACCAAACCCTACATATATGTATATAAAGAGGAAAGATTACGGTGAGGATAATATCTTAAAATTTAAGGAATATATTTCAAGCTTGTCATGGTCTAATGTATTTACCGAAGAGGACTGTAATAAAGCCTTTAACATATTTCACGAAGACTTAGTATTACTGTATGAATTATGCTTTCCATTAAAGCGGATAAAGATTAGAACTAAAGTTGGTGGTGGCCCTAAGTGGTTGACAAAAGGCAAAAAACATCTACGCAAACTAAGAGAAAACTAAGATATGCATGCTATAATAATCGTAAAAATAATAATATTAAGTTAAATTATATGAAATATGATAGACAACTTAAAAAAAGTATTACTTTGTCTAAGAGAATAGAAAATAGCAAGTACATCATGAAAGCGAAAAATAAATGTAAAGCGTCATGGGACATAATTAGTAATAAACAAAATAAAAATATGTGCGGCTACGACATTAAAACGATTCAATTTAACAATAATACAATAAGTGATCCAACTAATATTGCAAATATATTTAATGATTATTACATAAATAAAACTAATAAATTTAATGACAAATATCCAAATTATAAACAAATAGATTCAATTAATTCTTCAATATTTTTAAGACCTTGTACGGTAAGTGAAGTTGTAAAAGCAATTAATTCATTAAATAACACAAATTCTGTAGGTTATGACAATATATCGACCAAAATACTAAAAATGTGTAGTCAGGAACTTGCACCAGTACTGAGTCATTTAGTAAACATGTCCTTTAGTCACGGTGTCTTTCCAAACAAGCTCAAAAAATCTATTATTAAGCCGATACATAAAAAAGATGACAAAAAAGAAATCGGTAACTATCGGCCAATTACGCTAATACCAATAATTTCAAAAATTTATGAAAAGCTAATGCACAGCCGTCTCACTAGCTTTCTAAACAAAAATAATATATTAAGTAATGATCAAAATGGATTCCAGAAAAATAAGTCTACTACTCTAGCTACTTTTACTTTGATTAAACGTATTACTGAAAACCTAGATAAAAGAAAACAAGTTTCATCAATATTTTTCGATATGTCCAGCGCATTTGATTTTGTGGACCACAATATCTTATTGAAAAAATGTGAGCGATATGGCATTCGAGGTCAAGCAATAAATTGGATCGACAGTTATTTAAATAATAGGAAACAATGTGTAGAAATAAATCGTGTTGATGATACTCAAACCTTATCCACGTACAGATCTGCTTACAAAATAAATAGATTCGGTGTTCCACAGGGAAGCGTCTTGGGACCTCTCCTTTTCTTGATATATATAAACGACATACCAAAAATCACCAATCATAAATGTACATTGTTTGCAGACGACATTTCCATAGTTATACCAGAAAATACCAGTTATGAAAGATCAATAAATAGCACGGTTGAGGATGTTACACATTGGCTCAGCAGTAATAATCTATCTGTAAATCTAACAAAAACAAAATATTTGCAATTTAGAAATTATAATAGCACAGAAAAAAATCTCACAATCAACTATAACGGTCATGACATTGAACAAATAGACACTGCAAAATTTCTAGGTATAACATTAGATAAAAATTGTAATTGGTTAGAACAAATCAAAACTGTGTGTAGTCGGGTAAATAAATTTGTGTTTGCGCTTAAAAAAAATAAGGAAAGTTACAGATGAAAAAACTTCTAAGATGGCTTATCATGGTTATGTGGGCTCAGTTTTAAGATACGGATTACTATTATGGGGTAATTCCTGTCATATTGATAAGGCTTTTTTATCACAGAAGAAATGTGTGAGAGCAATATGTGGTGCTGGTCCATTAGATTCTTGTAAGCCTCTTTTTAGGAAACTCAACATACTAACATTAACATCACTTTATATTTTAGAGGTAGGTACGTTTGTTAAAAATCATCCAGATTTATTTACCAAATCTAGTACAATTAAAAAATACTCGTCACGGGATCAAACTAAGCTAGAGCTTCCAATGATGTCAACGCAAGTGTATAAAAGAAATTGCTATTGTGCAACGATTCGAATTTTTTATAAAATTCCAAAAAATATAAGAGAGCTGCCACTAAGTCGATTTAGAATTAGCTTAAGAAAGTGGCTCAGCGAAAAATGTTTTTACTCTATTAAAGATTTTATGAATTTCCGTGACAAATAAATACGAATCTAATGCAATAATAATTAAAATATGCTTATATTAATAAAATATAATAAATACTGTAATTGATAAATAATTGATAATAATAATGATTTAGGATAATGGTATTACAATTTAATAATAATTTCAATTTTATGTGACATGTATAAAATAACGTAACAATTAATTTCTAGTTAATAAGTTCATTATTGTAACATAATTGTAGCTTTAATATTTGCATGTTGTATGAAACAGCGAAATGTGCTGCACTTAAATTAACGACATATCATCTTGTAATAACCATGTTTATGATTTGATTTGATTTTATGATTTGATTTGATTTGATTAAAAGTAGACATTTTGAAGAATTAAAATAGCCGTACTGTACGAAAACACCACTGAAGTAGTAATGGAGACATATTTTCTCACAGCCCTTTTTATACTGTTTCAGAATGTGTGAATTATTTCTGATATCTATTTTCTCACGGTAAATGACACTAAAATAATAAAAACTTAACAATACAAAATAATTAGTTGAAAAATCTTAACAGAAAGTATTGATAAGCAAAGTCAAACTATGAAACCGCAATTGATAGTTATTTCCTTTCCCAGGCTAGTGTTTGATTTTATCATTTATCTTCGTAAACAGCAAAATGTAGCAGCTGATTTTTTTATATGTTTTTGATGAGTAATATAACTATGAATTAACATTAGATTCAAAGCATCGGTAAACGTCGGTAAGTGTTAAAAGCTTCGACAAAGTTGAAACTTTTTTTTCTTCTATTTGTTTTATTTTTTTTTATTAATATTTAAATATTAGAATTAAAAACCAATCATTTTTTTATAATGTCTGATAGACGAGCTTTTTAAAAATATATAATACTTTATATATTTCTCTTGAAGTTTCAAAACTATTTCTCTTTGAAAATCCTAAATGAAGAACTCAATATTTCCCAGTTTCATAAAAGTTTAACTTCACTACATGACAACAATTATTTTCGCCAAAAATAATATAAATTAAGCTACAGAATATTAAACTTTGACTTTCGAAACATTACATTACATTCATAAAGTATCCGATTTCCATAAGTCGTAAAAATGAATTTTGACATGCGTTTGTTCTACCATATTCCATAGTGCCGCGCTCGCCTAGGTACCCGATTGACGACGATCGAGATGGCATACCTAAAAGGAAAAAATATATAGAACCCTTATATGGGTGATGATATTTCACGTCTGCCACTTTAGATTTTAAAATTGTTGCTGTTTTCGTTATCAGCGACTCGATAAACCACAAAAAGAATACCCATGTTGATATTCAGATTTTCTCATCCCATTTCCCTTTTTTAGCATTCTGTAAAAACATAAAACACGTGTTTACTCATTTATTGATAACAGTAATAAAATAGTCTGATTTTGTTTCCTCATACAAATGCTGGACCTCCGTTTTAAATCCTTAGAGGGTGGTTTTTGAAACATCCATTCTTAGTGCTCATAGCCCTTAGACCTTATAAGGAACCTACTTGTTAAATTTTGCATCTTTAGACCCAAAGTTTTGGGCTGTATGTTGATATGTGAGTCAGTTTCTTCTTTTCCATATTAAGAAGAAGATAGAAAACGATGATGGTAGTTCACGACCGCCAGGTTGGATTTCGAAATCGTTATTGTTTTTGTAACCAGTGACCCGATAAACTATACAAAGGATACCCATATATTAATTTTCAGCCTTCGACACCCCATATCCCCCATTTAAAAGGGTGAATTCTGAAAAAAACCTAAAACAAGTGTCGACTCATTTATCGATAGGAGTACTCCTGTGAAGCTTCGAATAAAATAGTCCAACTAATCTTGTTCCCCATACAAAATTTGGAGCCCCATTTCAACCCCATAGGGCGTGAATTTTGGAAAATTCTTTCTTAGTACATCTCATAAGGAACCTACGTGCCAAATTTTAAATCTCTAGACCCGGTGGATCCATTCTTTTTGCACTTGCATAAATCTCCAGCCTAAATCCAAAATTTGGAAATCCTAACTTCAAAACTGACGGACTTTCATACAAACTTTCATCCCCATTTTACCCCCTCAGGGGTGGAATATCCAAAAATTCTTTCTTAGTGCACCCATATATCTCACGAGGAACCTACGTGCCAAATTTGGAATCTCTAGGCCCAGTAGTTTGGACTGTGCGTTGATATTATCAATTTTCACACTTTGACACCCCATATCCCCCTTTTAGGGGTTGAAATTTGGAAAATCCTGAAACAGGTGCTAACTTATTTATCGATTGGAGTACTTATGTGAAGTTTCGATTAAAATAGAGCAAGTAATCTGGTTTCCCCATACAAACTTTGGAGCCCTTTTTCAACCCTTTAGAGGGTGAATTTTAAAAAATCCTTTGTTATTGCACCCCTTCACCTCATAAGAAACCTACGTGCCAAATTTGGAATCTCTAGGCCCAGTGGTTTGGGCTGTGCGTTGATATTATCAATTTTCACATTTTGACACCCCATATCCCCCTTTTAGGGGTTGAAATTTGGAAAATCCTGAAACAGGTGTTAACTTATTTATCGATTGGAGTACTCATGTGACGTTTCGATTAAAATAAAGCAAGTAATCTGGTTTCCAATACAAACTTTGGAGCCCTTTTCCAACCCTTTAGAGGGTGAATTTTAAAAAATCCTTTCTTAGTGCACCCCTTCACTTCATAAGGAACCTACGTGCCAAAGGAATCTCAGAGCTGCGTTCAGAACCTACGCTCGAGTGCACTCCGAGTGCACTCTGACAGCAACCAACCCGTTCAGAGCCTCGGGGTAAAAAACGCTCTGACAGGCGGTTAGTACACTCTGTGCCCGTTCAGAAGCTTCGAGTGATGCAACCAAACAACCAACTCGAGCGTAGGGTGAAAAACACTCTGACAGATTTTATGTCAATGTCGATGTCAAAAATACGCTAATTATTTATTATTTTATTAAATAACACTACTTTGAACTCTTTTAAGCCTAATACTAGGGAAATATAGTGATTTCTATGTGTTGTAATTATTTTTAAGCAGAAAAATGGATATTGACTGTTAATTTCATAGTAAGGATTAGTAATATTTTGCCTTTGCTTGAACTTGATCGGCAAGATACAAACTAAAAAAAAGATAGCAACCGACCCGTTCTGAACCTCGGAGTGAGTGTGAAAAACACTCTCGGTTGCATTACTCTGACCCTCGGAACGCAACTCTAGGCCCATATCAGTCAGTCAGTCAGTCAGTTTCTTATATTTTATATATATAGATAAAAGGAATGAGCTCTAGCTTAAAAAAGTGTGCCGAGCGAGAGATAAATAACTGTACCATTTATCTCTTTCGTAAGTTTGTGACCACAAATTCTACAACCTGAAAGATGCTTTTGAAAATCATATAATATGCTTAATAATCACGATTGTTGAGGAAGAGATCACTTTTAGCGACAAGGTCACTCTTTATACAATTAGTGTTAAGTGTATTATTGATACGTTGACTTTAAACTGGTTGGTGTTGTACAACAAAGAAATATTATATTCTAATATATTATTTCAAAATGGGTTGCGCAAAAGAATTTTATATCTGCTTTTCAATACAAGATAGGTATTATTAACATAATAATTATTTAAAAATAATGAATGTCAATGATTGTCTTTCAATAGATGGGTCTTTCCAATCGGTATATTATGTTGAACCCACTGCCACATAACAGATAATCAAATATGTCAACTTTTCAAAAATGAGTCAACACTAAAATCTCTCTGTGATATTTAAATACATACCTAGTAGAAGAATGAGTAATTTTGTAAGAAGAAAAGAATTCAAAACATCTCAGTGTGAGTCGAACTGTTTCAACAATATTTAAAACTTTTGTGGTTTCGCCAATATCTTGAACAGAATGTTAATGCCATTTCCTTTTTTCTAATAACAACATCGCATCGTGTAAGCTAAACAATGATGTCGATTCAGACACACAACTTAATTTAACTAAACTAATTTGACAGGATTAAAACTATCGCCATCTTTCTTTTTCTCCAAAGGATTAAAAGTGACGGCTTTATTTTTAGACCTGTCAAATTAGTTTAGTTTAATTAAGTTGTGTGTCTGAATCGACACCATTAAATAACTAATATTAATTACTTTTATTAAAAAATGTTAAAAATTGCGATAATATTTAGGTTAGGTACATACCATGTGGTCACCCTACAACAATGACAACGAAAGTTACTGACATTGACAAAGAATCGTTGTTGCAATATTACATTTTTTGAATACTACCACTAGAATATTTCCTGGACGTAAAATCATAGTGTTATAATTATTAATAGTAGGCTAACATGGTAATTTAATTTATTTTATGTTATAAATTATTACAAAAAAAAACAATTTAGGTATTTTGGGCGTTAAAAGGAATTAAAATAAACAATAATAAAAAATCTTCATCTACCAATATTGTTTCATAACTACTAAATTATAAAATATACAACAGTAGCAACACTGTGGGAAAGGGATAAAAGGTACAGTTATTGCTGTCTCTCTCGGCACACTTTTGCACTTTCAAGTGTTAAGTCTTTATTTACATAGAAATAAAGTCCAAATTTGAACAACAATATTTTTAATAGCTCATTCCTGTTTGAGTAATAATTCCATGAATATTATGGTTTATGCATTCTTGCCATTTTTCAACTGTGATATATGTATATCTCTCTAATATTAATTGTTTCACTTTGCGCAACTCGGACCGCGGTGCATGACGCCGCGTAAATAGTTTTTTAATTTTAGATTTGACATCTTGTTATATTGGCTCCTCAGAAGAATAACTAAAACATAGAAGGAAGGTTAAAATAAGAATTCATTGTGTGTTATTTGTCTCTTTCTATCATACAGAACAAAACCGTGTAAGTGTAAGAGATGAGTAATATTTGTATATAGTATATCAGTACTTTTTGGCATATCACAAGGTGATCACTAGATGAACTGTCATTTGGTTATAATTGGTTAAAATATAACAAGGCTAAATTCTATCTATAGTACCTCGTCTCAAAGATAGACCATCCGAGTTTGAACTGTTTGAATTGTTCGTATAATCTTTGTTTGTGCGTCCCGTGGCTCGTAATATTTTGGTGATATTTTATTAATATTTAAGTGATTAGAATGCAATAATTATTTAGGTAATTACAAATAGTGTGTGTTTGTGCACTCTGTAGCACAATGTTTTGTGTAGTTTGGGGCTGCAAGTTTCATTCGTCTCGAAAGGAAAATAATCAAAATTTATTAACCTTAAATCGGTATGTTTTCTCATATTGTTACTTGAATGTGAGCTAATAAGTCAATATATATATGAAATATCGCTGAATCATTTTGCAGAAAAACAATACGTAATATTAACTTTAGTTTTATGTTTAAGCGATTATTAGAAAATTACTTTGAGGTTATCTTGATCATGCGTAGTGTTGTAAAATTTCATCGATATTTTTATTTTACAGATTTTCTAAAGACGATGTAAAAAAAATAGATAAAGTGTATTGGCAGATGAAATGGAATCCAAAAAAGCATAGTCTCATTTGCTCCAGACATTTTCCATCAGATTAATTTGTATGTACTTAATAGTAGAACTATGAAATGGAGACGTCAAGAAGGAAGTCAAGTTATTTAATAAAAGGAAATCTTCAAACTAAAATATTATTTATGAAAATTAAAATGTATTTAATTACTTAAATATTAATTTTAGGATTCCTTGACACAGATGTCAAGAGAAACCAGTTCAGAAGATATTTTCTAAGAAATAAAATATTAGAGTGGGAACTTGAAAAGTCAAAACGATAAAATATCAAAGCGCCGCCTACGGAAAATTAAAATTAACTAACCATGGCCCTACATCAAGCATTAGATAAAGGGAAATACCCGTCATTTTAATAGTCCAATTTTTAGGGTTCCGTACCTCAAAAGGAAAAACGGAACCATTATAGGATTACTTTATTGTCCGTTTGTCTGACAAGACCCATTATCTCGGAAACGCGTGAAAGTATCTAGTTAAAATCAAAACCATGTAGGTACTCAGGTCTACAGTCCCTTGAAGTTGTGGAAGAATTAAACTTCTAAGTTAACGTAAAAATTTCTAATTACCTTCCCATTGAATTTGTGAATCTCATGAATGGAAAATATTTCATCAATCTAGCCAACGAGAAACACCCATAATTTTAATAGTGCAATTTTTGTCTTAGTACGCCAGATTATTCAATCCTCAGAGAGGACTGAAAAGGAAATAATTTTGAACAATTTTTTATTTATTTACTATGAACTTTTCAAAGCTATTTTTGGGTAATTTGTCGTCTATCGTAGTTGTTGTTTGGTAGTAAATCAATGTCACAGACGCTTAAATTAGTCATCATAGGCACCAAAAACGATTCCATCCCCCAAAAGCTCCTTTGTTCGTTTTTTTAGAGCATGTTAACGTCCGTTTTTAATCTTTTGACTGGGTAGGATAGTTTAACGTAACAGGATGAGTTTCATAACAAAATGTACCCTTTATGATTTATGTTGTATTTCTCGTTATTAAAAACATTTTAGTAAGTATTAAGAATATATTTAATTCATAATATTCATAATATATCGACGTTAAAACTAGGTGAGTCGTGAAAAGAACACCACAACCACTAATCAAAGTCTGCCTAATGTGAAAGTGAGTCAAATATATTGAATTCAGTAGCTATTTTAGCAAGGTTTCTATGCTTTAATTGTTGTTCTGAGATTGGCTCTGAAGAAGCGAATTAACCGATGGATTATTGAACAGGGATCCCAGTAATAGAAAAATAATTTCCTTGACAATTATTTTAACTTCAATAATATGATATTAAACAATGTAATTACCATTTTAAAATTATCAATAATTTTTCAAGTCTTAGTTTTTTTAATTGAAACCTTAAATTCCATATAGGTTTATTTATTATTTTGCTAAAATGCTCTCCCTTTTCAGGAATAGCTTTTCAATGTTGGCATCACTTCGGAAATGTCAGAATTCAGTCGAATTAAGAAATAGACTGTAAGTTCGGGTCGGGACGATAGGCGCAGGTGGGGACAAAGCATTAGAGAAGCTCTCTACCTAATTGGTGGTCTGTATTTCGCTTCGTGCATAAACTTAGATTTCTTTGTATTCTTTTTGTCTATGCCAGGAGGTTACTGTAATAAATTTAATGTTGGTGTTTCCTACTTACTTCCGTTAAAAATCAATATTCTAATCAACACTTTTAATATTTATCCTGAGTACAAATCAAAATAAATCTTGATTTTAACTTTTGAAAGCATGATATATTCTTATGATGAACAAATTTTACAAATAATTTAATCTTTTCATTTTTTTTATTAAAGAGTATCTATTCTGAATACCTTTGGTAAACTGTTATGGCGTTTGTATCTCGATATACAACGCATATTCATATTTCTCTTTCTTCCGACAAAATAAATATTGTTTGATATGTAAAAAGTGTACCGAAAAATAGAAAATTACCATATAAATACACGTTTTCAATCGGTTTACATTCTATCTCTATTGCTATAGTACATTGTAGGTTATGTTTCTAGCTCTATGGGCATTTTAGGTGGGTTTCATTGTAACGATTGCTAATTTGGGTGATTTCTCAAGAACGGGACCGCAAAAAGTGATGTCTGAATGAATTTCTCACGGTTTTTGGACTTGCAATCATGGTGGGAAGTGCCGTCGATAGCTTATTTTTGTTCCCTGTTCAGAACAGCATTCAATCTTTTGGATTTTGACATCGAAGTGAGTAAAACATTTTTTATTTTGTATTGATTGCCACACAAAAAGTAATTTTCTTGAAATATTTGTATTGTTCAACTTTGGAGGCATGACATAGGTACTCAATTATTAAATTTAACCTCCTGTAGGAACTAGAAGAAGCTCTTTTGACAGATGGCACAGAAGAGTCTGGTAATTCTCTCCTGACAGAGTTGATAGTGCGCCTATTAAATGGGTGCTTGGGCAACAATGACATCTCAGCCTTTAACTATCAGGTAATATTAAGTTCTTGTAATTACAATATCTCACAAGGTTATAGTTTTTTTTAACATTGTATCAATATTTTTATCACACAAGGAACATAACTATAACAATATACACAAGGTTATTTACATATTTTGTTTTTTTTTTTTACACATTAAATCAATATTTTTATCACAAAAGAAACATAACAATATAAGTAAAGTGAATATTATATTTTTTGCAAACATCATAAACATCAATATGTATAATGCTTTGGGAAATTGTTTGAATAAAGTTGTATAATGTGAAGGTATCTTTTACAGATGTATTTAAGACGACTCTTCAGGAGAAAATGTCAAGAGACTGGAAGATACAATCCTTTTAATACTGATATTGATTTTCAATTTCTTCCTTTGAGAACTAAAGTTGAAATTTTGTATGCTTTATGTGATTTTCGTTTAGATGCTGAAGACGTTTTTGATTTGTTTAAAAATCTTGAAGCTGAAAGTCTTAGGGTAGAACCTTTAGGGTAAGTTTACTATAAAAATCTGGGGGCACGGTAGTGCCCCCGCCAAATCGAGTACAATTTTTACAAAGTGTAATTTATATGTATAATAATAATAATATTTTTGTTACAGCTGGGATGATAATGATTCTGCTTATTGGTATTTCTATGGAACCCGGCTATATCGTGAAGATCTAATAAGAAAGCCAAAAGGAAAAAGCAAAAAGAAAAAAATTAAGGACAATAGAAAAAGAGGGTGGTTTTATGGAGATGATTGGCTTGATGATGAGGAAATTGAGAGAGTTTGGCAAGTTGTGTGCTTTACTGAAGAAGATTGGACCCACCTGACAGAAAAATTTAGTAAAGCTTCCAGTAAGGTTGAAAAGGAGTTATATAGATCATTGTCACAAAATTTCCTGCCTGAAATACCAAGATTGTTCCAAGAAAAGGAACGACTGCAAAGAAAGAGGTAAGTTATTTTTTAAAATATTAACCTGTCAGCCACCAACCAGTCGAATGCGACCGGTGTGGCTTTACACTATGTAACAGTGAAAAATACCCTCACAAAAGGATATTTATAAATTAATACATTTTTTTAGAAAATGAAAAATATACTTTCCTTCTGAAATAGGTATATTTTTTTTGTGAAAAAAAAATTATTGAGGGTTTTTTTTTAAATTCATAGCGTGACGTCACACCGGTCGCATGAGACCGCCTAGGGAGGAGGTTAATCTTACTGCAAGTACTTTACTATAGAGCAACGGTAGTTCTGTTTACTCAGCATTGGCTTTCTAATCGGGAGGTCCAGTGTTCGATCCAGCCATATAACAATGTGTTTTTCGTTTTTTGATTTTCATATGTATTTATCCGGCTCTCCTACAATGAAGGAAAATTAGAGATGAAACGGATAGCTGTTTGGCCAGATAACAAGTACTGAATAACCGGCCTTAACATTGTTGCCAGAGTGCCGGATATCCCACCAAACATTCATTTTGTGTAATGCAAGAAGCGAGTTTGCTAGGTGGTGCCACAAACATCTTAACTTGTTATCACTTTTAATATACAACCCTCCTCCATCTCTACAATGCTCTATGTAAGTCTTCCATGGGTCAAAACAGTGCTGGAGGTTTTGGGCCGGTTTCATTTTTATGACTTGTCCACAATTCAGGTCTTTTTTTGTTATTCTTTCACGGAGCTCAGTAAAAAAGTGAAGGTGGCAAATGTACATCGAAAGAAATCCGATTTTTGCAATATTATTATCCATTTATGATGTGAAAGGGGGGCGACCCGGGCGTGACTCATCTTGAACGGCTTCTAGGCCATCTTAAAATCGCTTAAACCATTCAAAAATATGTGCAGGTTGTAGACGTTTATCAATATATACTTCATTCAAAAGTTTCAGTAGCAGTTTTTCTAAGTTTCAGATAAAATTCCACAACATTTATTTGTTACTAGCTGTGCCAGCGAACTATGTTTCGCCGTATATTTTTTTACCCGTTTTTGCAACATTTGTCATTGATGCTCAGCTCCTATTAGTTGTAGCGTGATGTTATATAGCCTAAAGCCTTCCTCGATAAATGGACTATCCAACAGAAAAAGAATTTTTCAATTTGAATAAGTAGTTCCTGAGATTAGCGCGTTCAAGCAAACAAACAAACAAACTCTTCAGCTTTATAATATTAAGTATAGATTATTAATTTATTTACATATTAACAGTCTTTTGGCAAAACAAAAACAACTTATATAAAAGAAAGAAAGCTGTGTGTTCTGATTTGGATTTATAAGCTGCAAACAATCAACCAACCAACACATAAACATCTATACTTAACCATCGCCACATACCATACTTATCGATTTTTTTTTATTGCTACTAAGTTGGCAAACAAGCAAACTGCCCACCTGATGGTAAGTGGTAACAATCACCTATAATACATGTATCTCCTGTGACATTCGCAGTAAAACTGCAACCCCCACATGGGCCACAGTGTACATTGCCAACTTGTGACTTAAGATGTAAAGTCACGGTACCCAGTAATTTCAGTGCCATATCTTAGCCTTCAAACCGGAACACAGCAATGCAAGCACTGCTGCTTTGCGGCAGAAATAGGTAAGACGGAGGTACCCAAGCACATGACCCTGGTACAGAGTCTCCCTCCGGTAAATTCAATCTAAATAGGTATATGGGTACATCTTTAAAATAAATTACATTATAATGGCATTTAAATTATTTTTCTATTATGAGAAACCCCCCCCCCCCCCTCATTTGCGTTTGATAGCATAAGCTCTCACAAATTTTAAATATCGGTCAAGCCATCTCTGAGGAGTCGGGTTACAAACACTGGCACGCGAATTTTATATATTTGAAGAAGATAAGATTAATCAATAGTGTCCACAAACAATATTATAATACTTATATGCCTTCAAAAGAAATATGAGTGAATACCAATGTCAACATGCAACCAATTGGTGTATTCAATGCTGCTGCAATGTTACCTATTATTTCTAAGAAATTCAATCAAGGCACCTTGTTGCAATACCTTGTGTGGAAACCTTATCATTTTATGCTTAACTTTAAGTTCAAATTCATCATAGATATCTATCTAAGAATCTGGACTGTTTAAAATTTTCCAATTAATAAACCAACCAATATTCTGTGAATTAAAGAAAGTAGGTCAAATTAATAACACAATTTTTAAATAATGGTGCAGTTGATATATGTTGACATAAAATTAGCAGTAAAATCGATCGTGAGGAAAAAGGATTCGAATTTCGAACACAACCTTTTGGAATTATTCGGCGCAGAAAAAGCAAATGGTCCATTCAGAAACTCATTTTGGCCTAGCGATTTAATTCATAGGAATAAAATTTTGTTTATACCATTCTTCCTCTAAAAGGATTATTTTATTCACTGAAAACAGTGAATAAAAAGCACTTTTAATCACTGTTTTGCTGTTTGAACTTAGAACATACCGATATATTCGACCTCCATCTCAATGCTGTTCAATCTACTTGCACAAAAAATACTCTATATTAAATGTCTGTTTTTGCCGAAATCTTTCTTTTTGTCGTAGTCATGGTATAAAATATAGTATGCAACTCATTAATAAAACGAATTTATACCGAGGGCCACGAATGACTTGCGTCGCTCAGGATTCTAACACTTGAATCACTGCCTATGCCCGTGATTCAGTTATTAGAAGCCCTCGCTTCTAATAACTGAATCCGTCCTTTATTCTCTCATTGCATAATATACAATTTTAAAAAAGATTGAAAATTGTTCTATTGACATTTTTAAATCGTAATATCTTCTCAGCCTCATAACCATATGTGCGTTAAGCAATCCGGAAGCAAGTGGATTGGGGTGATGAGTAAGACGTTCGATGTGCAATTTTTTATAAAGCTCTATTTCTGAGGCCACTGTTGCAATGTTCAGATACTCGTGTATCTCATCGTTCCTTGTGAGCCAAGGGGCATTTGCGATACTCCTCAGTATGTTGTTTTGCACTCTTTGCAAGCGCATGACATTACTCTTGCTGGCCAGTCCCCACAGCTGAATGCCATAGGTCCAAATGGGTTTCAGAATGGAGTTGTAAATTAATAATTTGTTATCTAAGGAGAGCACCGAATTTCTGCCCATCATCCAATATAGACTTTTAAATTTGTGGTTGATTTGGTCTCTTTTTGCTTTTATGTGATTTTTCCATGTTAAGCGTCTATCTAAGTGAAAGCCAAGATATTTTGCACAGTCAGTTCGAGGCAAGATCTTATCCGCTAAAGTCTTAGTAAATAAATAATAATCTTAGAAAATAAATAATAGTAAACATTAATATCACTTACTTAAAAATATCATGTTTGGTTTCATAAAAATGTCAACCAGTAAAATTTCCGAAAGCGACATCAAAAAAAATATAAACTTTAAAATATTATTTAGCGGGAATCAAACTTTTTAACTGACTTCAAAAAGGAGGAGATTATCAATTCGTCCCATATGTTGTTTTTTTGTTTGTATGTTACGCCGCCAGTTGTGAACCGATTTTCTTTTTGTATTCAATAGAGTATACTTCTGGGGTGGTCCCAAGGTAACCAAAGTCAGGATCTGATGATAGGATCCCATCAAAATGGAGGGAAACCCTTAAATTTTTATGACCAACGTGTTTCATGTTTGTTCCGAAGTTATTCACGTATTTGCATCTGGTAGTCATTAACTAAGCTGATGATGGAAGGATCCTTAACCTTCGAGCTTGACCTGACCTGCAGGCCAATTATGGATCTTTCATCGTATGACATGGTATAAATTTGTGAAAAAGAAGTCATGAAATGCTGCATTTTGTATTACCGATCTCCAATGATATCATCACTATGGCATTATTTCAATGATGTCATCATTAAATAATGAACAAATGATCAAAAATCTGACCGCTTGGAACCGACTTTAATATAGAAGTGTGATGTTGTCTGTACCTATTCTTATATTATTTTTAACTTTTTAGTGATTTTGAAGTCGGTTTTTTTTCAGCAATTAGGTTGAACTTTTTTGGTAAATATAAAGAAAAATGAGTGCGTCCATCGATGAAGATAGTTGTCTGGCTCCAAAAGAGTTGAGAGAACAAGTTTCCAATGCTGAATTTAGTTTTTTACTGGAAAAGTTGCTTGAAAATTATCTTAATGCGTACGAATTATTCAACACCTCATATACGTCCGCAACTCCCCACCGAGGGCTTCGAGCCTACCCTAAGTTATGGTGTTTAGGCCTTAGTCAACCACGCTGGCCCAGTGTGGATTGATCGACTTCACATACTGCTTTAAATTTCTATGCAGATGTATGCAGGTTGCCTCACAATGTTTTCCTTCACCGTAGGAGGGTCAGACAAATGTACATACGAATATCGAAAAACACAGGTGCAGTACAGTACCCCGGATCTCCGATTAGAAGGCAAGTGCTGAGTCCACAGCGCCACGGACATCATTCAATAATTGGCAACTTTCAAAAGGCGCTAAAATTTATTCTGAGACCTATAATCTGACAAAGTGCAGTAATTTTACTTTCAAGTTTTAATATTGTTAATTTAGTCATGTTTGTTGGCTATATATTGTTTAAAATTGTCTTAATTGATTTACTTACTTTAAGATGACCTATTAACATTTTTTTAGCTGGTAGAGGTGAAAAGTTGTATGTTTCACATGAGAGCAATTTTTTTTATGTCTCGTGCCTTTAAGTCACTTGCCGTGCTCAGTAGTTATTCTAGCCTACTTTGCTTGTTCGTGATTTAAAAGTTGGCACTTGCAGCAAAAAACAACTTTGCTCAGTTGTTGAATAAATAACTATTACTTTTTCGACAATGAAAATATTGAATTACTAGCTGTGCCCGCGAATTATGTTTCGCCTTAAAAGTTCAAAGAAAAAACTGTAAATCTACTTTCCCACGGGAACTACTTACTTTTGCAGGATACTAAGTAGCCTATTTGATAATCCCTGTCGTAATCCTACAAAATTTCATCGTAAGTATATTGTGTGTGCTAGTGTAATAACACCAATACATCCAATACACTTGGTTCTGATATTGCTTACAGTAGGTAGAGTTCTACATTAAAATGTATATTGCATTTCTAGCGAGGTAATATTGTATCATGCGAACTCCTTCGAACATTACAATTTTGGTTGTATAACTTAATTAATTGAATGAATTGTGAAGTAATTAATTGAACGAATAATTGAACAGGTGCTTTCAATAAAGTTATAAGTAATATTAGTTGTTAAATAACATTGTTTTCAGTGACCCACACCACCACAACTAGCCAAGCTTAAACTATTCATTTGTATGTATAAGAAATATCATATATATACATTTTTATTCAACCATAAAAGATTAGGTATTGACTAGACTGATCAAAAACTTTAATATTAAATGCTTAATAGAAAGTTTTAGACATATGTATTTCAGGTTTATGTGATCAACCTGGTGTATTTTTTAATTGTTGGTGACTTATGAGAAATTGGTTTAGGTATTTGATTTTTATATGATTTGGGTAATAATGACATTATGAATGTTATTATTACTGAAATCATAAGTTAAGTGGTAGCTGCTGGACTTATGACTTCCACCAAATGGTAGTGTCACTACTAAAAATCAAATTTTTAGAATCAATGTTCAGCAGACCTAAAAAGAGTCATTTTTAACCTGTTTATTTGTATGTTACCATTTAATTCAATGGGTTCATAGTCCGTGTAGTGCTAGTTTAAATTGAAATCGATCCTAACACCTAGTATTTTTTTCTACTTCTTATAATAATTCGGTTTAAGCCATCTATACACAGTCGAAAAATCACAGTATCAGACAAGAATGGTAAAGGAATTGATAATTATGCTAGTTGATATCTATATTTCCATGCCCATTTTAATGTTGCAAATTATAGTTTTAAACAAACGCGAATGTTTTTGAAACTTTATTACAGTTTCTGTAACGTTTACAAAGTTACCTACAAGTTCTACAAAGCACAATTACCGTGGCACAGCTGTACTTATAAATAATATGATAATACAAATTTTTGTGTAATTTGTTGTATTTGCAAAATTATTACGTGGTTAGACATTAACAGGAAGGCAAACGGAAAAATATCTAGAGATTAACGGATCAATGCAAAGGGCAGCATTTACGATAATTGTTTTTAATAACATTTAGTAGAGCGTCAAACGTCCGCACTAATGGGGAGACGTGTATTTAGAAACTGGATTTAAACATATATAATCAAATTGTATACCATTTACCCGAATGGACTAAATTTACTCAAAGATATCATGGAACATCTTTTTCCTATAATATTATTTATTCTTATCAATAAAATTTACTAAATCTTTATGATTTACTCGTTTATTATGTGCATATACGAGTAATATGTGTGAAACTTGGCCATTTTGTAATAGTACTTAAATTAACAGTACACAGTAGTACTTGTATTAACAGTACATAGTCGTACTTGTTTCATCTAGCTGAATAAATATGAAGCGTTACTCTAATATAGGCGTTGCGGAATATTGTGATGAAAAGATATGCCGCCGATTCCCAAATGGAGATAACGTTAATCCCTCTATGAATTTGAAAACCGAACTTGTCCATTTTTCTTTTCGGAATGTAACGTCAAAAGAGCGTTAAAATCATTGAAAGTTTAAAATTAAAACGTTATCAGTGGAGTGTTGTAGCTTAATACCGCACAATTAGACATTTTTAAATATTCCGTTGACTGCCGGTGACGATAATAGCGGAAAGCAGGCTACATAAAACCGCTTAAAAAACAGGAGCATTTCTCTTCTTTTTGCCAGCCTAAATATTTACACTCGTGGGTTCAAGTAATAAACGTCTCTGTAGGTGAATCACTACCTGAACACGAGAATAAACTACTCAGTCACGGTTTTGTCTCAAAATGATTTCTTTGTCTTTATAAACTTATATAGACATTGAAATTGATTTTCCTTTTAGGTATGCTGTAGGAGGGTTAAACTTTTGGCAGGTGACAATGGGGGGAAACATTAAAATAATTGGGTCAGGCCACGATATTATATTTGTATGTTTGGAAAACACTAAGATATGTTATTTACACCTAAATATAATTCCAATAAGCATTATTTAGACTGACAGTGCACAGATAAGTACGAAGTGAAGGATTTAAGTGAAGTTGTTGCAAACGTTCTGCGTTTACAATGAAATCTTGAAAATATTGAACCCCACAAGGATAAAGCAGTCATGAAAATATTGAATCCCACATAAGGATAACATGTGACTATATTAATTAAGCTAAAATGCGATGACTATGTATACGTCCGTTTACGGCACTGCGCAGACGGCGATCTTTTTCACTGCGAATATAGACAACGGTGGGCATTCGCTGCATATACATGAAATGGCAATTTGACTACTAAACACTGTAGATAACAGGGTTAGGAGACAAGCAAACAGTCTAAACAAAAATAAAGCAACTGGTCTTATTGGTGACAACTATGTATACGCTAGACAAAATGACCAGAGTAACACAGACACGGTCTTCATACCTTTACAACTTTGAGACCCTAGGCAAAATGACTAGAATACAGACATGGTCTATAGCTACCTAACGCTAATGCCTAGTGGTAATTTTTTGTTGCTCAATCATTATTGTAAAAACTGTGCGGCTTGCTTCTGCCTTCGTCTGGCCAGCGTTGTGGTTTAAGTGTCGGCTTCTATGCGATTGTTCGAATCGTTGGATAATAGTTGTGTTTATTTTATAACAAAATCCTTATTTCACATAAGCAATGTCAACGCTTGATCTATACAAGGATGTTTATTACTACTAGCATAATGCGAAGTTATAGATGGTTTAGTTTTTTGTGTCTATTCAATATTTTTATATTTATCTACTACCTTGAAACATACTGTAAAAATGTATTAACAGTATTATGTCAATTTTAAAAATAAATATTTTTTAAGGTTGTTAGAATCGGCACCAAGACGAACATCTAGTCGTGTCTTGCAAAAAATAAAACAAAAGGAAGAGACTAAAGAAACATCTCAGGAACCCAAGGAAGAAGAAGAAAGAAAGGAGTCATCGGACGTTGCTCGAGAAAACAGAGCAAAAAGGAGAAACTTACTAAGGTAAAATTGAACATTTATTGTTGCCAACGACTTACCTACCTAAATTGCATGCGCCTTAAAAAAATCCTCAATTGATCATGTAACTGCAGAAAAAAGAAATTCATTTTACTCTTTTGAGTGCTAATAAAATTGTTTGTCTACTAAATGCTGAAAATATGACACCTGAACAGAATAGTAAGTATATACAAAAATAAAAACGGACTTCAAAAAGACAAAAAAGTCGAAAATTATATAAGAATTCAAACATACATTTTTTTTTATTTTGAACTTGGTGCGGATGATCATGATCATGAGTTCAAATTTGGCACAGGCTTCAAAATAAAATAAAAATGTTGTTTGTATATTATCTTTTACATTTTTGTGTTTTTAGTCGATTTTTATTTTGTGACAATTTTTTTTTATTTTTTATTTTTACCTTTTAGTGAATTTGGTACCAGCTATTACCTGATAAATTTTATTTTTACGTAATGTCGAACCTTAAAATTCATCACTAGATAAGCCTAGATAGCATCTCTAGCGATGAATTTTAAGACAGCGTGTCCAGCCAAGTTCAAAGAAAAAGGAACTGCCGACGTAGCGGCCATGTGTGTGTAATATTACACAAACCATTTCGAGCTACTTTTGACCCCTCCACAACTTAAAATATTTTAAACCTGCATACATTACAAGAAATTTGGCACATTTATTGAAGTCTCTTAGCTTGTCTAGAATCCAAAATTTCATAAATACAGCTGTAGCTCAAACAGTTATTGGTATATTAACGTTTAAAAACCGGCATTTTTATGACTGACTCACTGACTTATCAATCAAAAACCTGATCCACTTCCAGATGACCTAGAAACTTGATACTTGGCGTCAAGGTAAGCTATTAAGCGTATATATAAAGGAAACAATCTGAAAACTGAAAATTATTATACTTGAGATGTAATTAATAATAATGATGTTTATTGTCTAACTGGATGAGGTAACAATTACATGATTACAACAAATACAACTTAAAATAAGTATAGCTCATACATTTCAGTTCAGGATTTGAATTCGTTAGTTTTCTACAATTTCTAAAATTTCATTTGTTTCAAAAACTGGCCAATTTAAATTCTGAACTTGAATTACATTTCAACTGAAATAAATGCATTGTTTAAATAATTGTCTGTAAATTATTAGTCTGAATTTGGCATCCATATAGCTCTCAATTCTTTTGCTGGTGAAGCCAACAATGAAGCATTTTCTTAATATTGAACTTGCCTCTCATTTCATATTTATGTTTATGATGGGGGTCTCTCTCACACCATTGAAGTTATATACTAGTACTTCTCACTCGCACTCCCATAGCGGCTCTTCTCCTGCACGTTAAAGTCTTTTGCTACCCAGAACCGCCTGTCATTGTACTCTCTACTTCTAGATGAATTGTCATTGTACTCCCTATTTCTCCCTTACTTGAACCAAGGATGATATAAAGAAAGGATTGTCAATGTCTAACATTTCTAAAATTAGTTCTAACCACGAGCAACAGATGGAGCGAGCTGTATCAAATCTAAAATTTGTCGATATTTTTAAAAGCAACAAAGCACACGCGCCTAGGGTGCACAGCAGTGATTACATAGATTTATGTAGTTTTACAAGAGGACGATAGATGGCGCTATATACATTTTTGACACTTTCTGCCAGACATTCTCTCATTTTAGGGTGCGTTCGAGAACAAGTAATTGATAGCGTTGACAGGAGTGAATTTCTCGCGGACCCCAGAAAGCGTTAAATTTTACCTGGTATTGACAGATGATTGTTCTGTGATTTGTCTTTGTGGCTAGCATTTTCGTTTTTATGTAGAAGTTTGCAAATAGTAAGTAAAGCTTTGTGCAGTTGCAAATAGTAAGTAAAACAAGTTTGCATTGCAAAACACAAAAACTCTTTTCTTTATTTTTGTGCTACTAAAAAATTTAAGAGTGGCAAAAAATAAACCTTTTCACTTCTCGTGCTCGCAGAGTTCGATTTTATGTCGTTTATAGGCTGCATGAAATGGTATTTTATGTTCTCTAGCTAGAGCATAAAGTAAAATTTTAAATTTTCTTTTAGTCAAAGATTCTTAGGCCTTAACAGCCAACAAAGCTAAATGAAACTTCACAGAATAACTTGCGGTAATTTATTTATTTGCTTTAATTTATTTGTCTTGTGTTTTCTACCTCAAAAGTCATGAAACCAGATAAAAATAGTAACCGGTTATTATTACAACGCATCGAATACTTTTTATTACTCGGCAGAATGAAATATGTATACTGCAAGTTTTATCAAAACCGGTTCAATAGTTTTTGAGATAGGGAATTTTAACTTTTTAACCGACTTCATTATGTTTGTGTTCGCATATCTCCGGAACTACAAGTCCGATTTAAATAATTCTTTTTTTGTTGTACTAGCTATTCTTCAACTTAGGGAATACTGCAAGTGTCTTTAAAATCGGTTCAGTAGTTTTTGAGAAAGGGAATTTTAACCCAACTTTTTAACAGACTTCAAAAAAAGTTACAAATTTTTTTTTCCTTTTTTTTAAAACGTCGCCCCACACTAGGATTTTCTCCTGTGTCGTGGGTGCAGTTACAAACATAGAATATCACATGCACATACGCCCAGACCGGAACAAATTTCTGTAGGCCATACAAAACATTTGTCCCGTACGGGAATTGAACCCGCGACCCGTTGCGCAGTAGGTGATCACTCTACCTCTGCGCTAAACGTGTCGTAAAATAAAAAATATTTTACAATAAAATAAAAACCGACTTCAAAAAATTGAAGTCGGTGACAAATTTTAAGATTTTCTAGGGGATCATCGTTTGGCACCGACTTCGATATACACGGTGTTTCATAATAACCAATAAATATTTTATCGTTATCTAAAACTAATTATTAAATTGTGCTTACCCGTAATGTCATTCAACCCAAAATTTTCATGTAAATCATAGACATGATGATGATACTATGATATACATGAAAATTTTGGGTTGAATGACATTACGGGAAAACACAATTTAATAATTAGTTTTAGATAACAATAAAATATTTATTGGGTATTATGAAACACCGTGTATAAGTGTGATGTTGTCTGTGCCTATTCTTAATATATTATTTTTAACTTTTTTGAAGTCGGTTTTAAATATATCATATCAACTTATAATTTAGACAATAATAATAAAAGGAGGTCGCTTCTAAAAATAACCGATCGGCACATAAATCCGAACGCATTCCAAAAAAAAACCGACTTCAAAAAAGTTAAAAATAATATAAGAATAGGCACAGACAACATCACACTTATTATATCGAAGTCGGTGCCAAACGATGATCGCCTAGAAAATCTTAAAATTTGTCACCGACTTCAATATAGAAGTGTGATGTTGTCTGTGAATATTCTTATATTATTTTTAACTTTTTTGAAGTCGGTTTTTACTTTTGTAAAATAATTTTTTATTTGTAAGTACTTAAGTTAAAAAGTTGGTTAAAATTCCCTATCTCAAAAACTACTGAACCGATTTTGATGAAACTTACAGTATTCCCTAAGTTGAACAATACCTAGTACAACAAAAAAAGAATTAAATAAATCGGACTTGAAGTTCCGGAGATATGCGAACACAAACATAATGAAGTCGGTTAAAAAACTGGGCAGTTCTGGAAATATTACATACATACGGGTCGAATTTATAACCTCCTTTTTTTCCTATTTCCTAATTACCTATCTCAAAAACTACTGAACCGATTTTGATGAAACTTGCAGTATTCCCTAAGTTAAACAATACCTAGTACAACAAAAAAAGAATTACTTAAATCGGACTTGTAGTTCCGGAGATATGCGAACACAAACATAAAAACATGCATACCTACATACACTTTTGAAATTTGGGACATTTGTGCAGACGCTGATATAGACTAACATATACGAAAACTGGGCAGTTCTGTAAATATTACATACATACGGGTCGAATTGATAACCTTTTTTTTTTTTATTTCGGTTTAAATGACTGTAAGCCTTGCAACTCAGCACCTAAAAGTTTAGTACCGTGCCTAGAATCAAGATAGAATTAAAATGTATTGGAGCATCGGGAGTATCGGGACTAACGAAGTTTATTTCTCCGCGTGTATTTTTTTCATTTTTTTTACAGCTTAAAATACACTTTTTGTTACTTCTTTTAATATTTGTGTACATAAGATATCATTTACAATTCACTATAATATACGCAGTAAGAATTAAAAAAACAATATTATTATATTTATGTTGCTTGGTTAAGGTTAAAGTAGTTGAATGTAACATTATTCATTAAATTTAGCGCCATCTAGTAAAAATCAATAGTATTATAAAAATGTAAGCACCGCACCGTGCTCAATTGTATAGCGCCATCTAGTGCCAAACCGTAGAAACCGTATAATAGGATTAAATTTTTCGATAAAAATTAAAATTGTTCTGGCGAATTATTAAATAATTATTAGTAATTAACTATCAATGAAACAACTTTTTATTAATTTTCGGGCACGATTCAGTATAAATTATCAACAAAATTACAGTTAACAACCTTATAGGTCAGCGCCATCTAGATATAAGGCGGGAATAGGACCTTTCTTATAGTTGTATGACATTGGCAGTCTATATTATTGTTCGTCTATGCTTGAACACATACTTGAATTTCAACTCTACAGGAGAAAGTTTATTTACAACCATATGATGCACACCTTTGCTTCCGGTATTTGTGCTCACCAAAAAGGCTGGGTCAAACCAACTGCGTGCTCGTGACGTGACGTGCGCGTGCGCGTGACGTGTGCGTACCAGCACTGTCACACCGGTTGAAGCGGTGCCGCACACGTCACGCAGAGTAGGAATCGGCTGCGTGCGCGACGTCACAACGTGGTGTGTGCTCTCCAGAGAAGCCATATTAACGTTTTTCATAATTATTATTATTTTTGAGCAGAACGCCAAAAAATAATGTCTGAAGACGGCAGTTCATCTGATGAAAAAGCGTTATTGTTGCTTCTTTGCCAAGAATCGTCACCTAGTGCAAAAAGACTTTGGGTTCACGATAATCTTTTGTTTATATTATAAACAAAAGAAGATAGGAAGGCAGTGAAAATCATGCACTATGTTTAGAGCTTGAGTCTTATGAAGATCGTTTTATTGGTATTTTCATATGCCAAGAAGCTCGTTTGAGCTTGTTTGTTTTTATATTATTCCTTGTGCTTAGGATTATACAGGAATTCATATTTTCTGACAATTTCAATTAATTTATCCATGGCGAGGAAAACTTATTTCAATGGCATTATTTGTAAATATACAACTAAACCCGCGCGTGAGTGCCCGGTGTGAAATCCAACAGGAAACATCATATAATACAACGTCATCAGAGCTTTCACGTGAGCGACGTTGCCGCTCCGCTCCGCGCGTGCACGCAGTCAGTTTGTCAACGAGATGCAGCTCTGCGTGCGCGTGGCAGCAAATGTTACACCACGCAGACGTCACGCAGCCGATCTGACATAGCCTATAGAACTTCATACGCTCACGTCACGCGCACGCAATTGGTCTGCTCCGCGCTAAATGCGTGGCATTTTTTTCTTGACTTCATAGTCAATAAACTAAATGGTCTTAAAGTTTCAAGCTTACAGCGCTAGGTTCTTTTTTTTTTGGCATTTTCAAAAAAGGGGTTGCTTATATGCCGGGTGGAGGCCTGCTAGGTACTGGTAATTGTATTAAGCATATTATCTCATCACTCACTCATCACTAAACTAATTTCTAGCCTTACATGAGAACAGTTACTGTTAGCGTTCACGAGCTCTGAGTCTTTTATTGATTAGCTTACAAAATACGTTTAGTCCGAATGTCAATCATTGAAGGAATAGTCACAAGAACATTGGAAGGGACGCCGAGCCATATGAACCAAATCACAGTTTTCTGAGTTACGATTCACAGTGCTGTGTTCGTACCCTTATAAAGTTGATTACTCTTTTTTATTTTAGGTCTAAGTCGGTGACCTCGAATTCCTCAGATAATTCTGGCAGTGAAGAAGAAGTCATGCCAAATAAATCTACAAAGCAGTCAAAGAGCCATGACAAGCGGTCAAAAAACTCTTCAGCCACGCAAAAAGGCGAACCCCCTCCAGAGCCCCCGGTAAAAACTGGAAGAAAAACAAATAATTCACTTGCTTCAGCTACTGGACAAATTCTTATACCTGATAATGACGAACCAGTTAATAGTACTAGAAAGAAATTAAAGACCTCGCAAATGTGAGTATTTATTTATGATATTAACTTTTAATATACTGAACTATAAGATATCAGTGAGTGCTTATGAACCTTTATTAATTTCTTATAACTCATGAAAATCACACTACAGTCTGGTTGGTGATTAGTAAAGGGGACTATTAATATTGGGAAAAGTTTATTGAGATATTGCTAATTCAACGAATTCTGTCTGCCATTATAATCACCATCATGTGACAGGCAGTTTGGAAAAGCCTGTAGTACCCTCCCTCCCACTCCCCTTTTTTATTAAATGTCAGATAATATGAAGAGTGATACGTAGAATACAAATAGTGCAGAGAAATATCATAACGATAACGATAACGCCGGCTCAGAGGCTCTAGACAAATGCCACACGCTACTTTTCTGCAGTCGTTCCGGAGAAAAAATGTATGGAAATGACATTAGCTTACGACACCAGGCATATACCGGGTGTAACTGAACACCCCAATAACATTTAAGGGGCATATAAGTTAGATACTAAATGGACCTTCGGTGCTTGTCTGAGACCTGGAAACCCAATACTTTCAGAGTTATTTGATTTTAAACTGAAAGCAAAAACTTTCAAGTGACAACCATAATCAACTACTCTTAACACAAAAGTTTAAACACAAAGTTACACGTTACAGACGTGAGCGTAGTATTCCTCGTACGCTTACGTAGGGCTATCGGCACTTAATACCAAAAAATAATTTATTTAGTTTGTATGACGTGAGCATAGTATTCCTCGTACGCTTACGTAGGGCTGTCGGCACTTAATACCAAAAAAATATATATTTTGTTTGTATGGGAAAAAGAAGTAGGTTTGTTAGCCCTAATATTTTTTCTACAGAATCTCTACTTCTGATGGATACATACCCTTAAATGTTATTGGGGTGTTCAGTTACACACTGTATAATTTCCTACGGCTTTTGTAGCGGCTTTTGTTTGCGGAGCTTAGGCATATACAAAAGCCGTAGGAAATTATTTGAACTTTATGCTTTAAAAGTAAACTTCAGTGATCCCACTTTCATAGATTATGTAAGAAATTATTCTAAAACATTTAAGAAAGTGTGCATGTCTGCAAAAGCGATGTGCATAACTAATAAAATTAGCTTATCAAAAAGTAAAGACCACCTGGAATATTATTAACCAGGCAACAGGGAAACCCAAAAGCTGAGTAAATTCTTTCTCACTAGAATAATCTTCTTCTTCTTTTTCTTCTTATATATAAAAATGAAACGCTGTGTGTTTGTCTCGCAAAAACTTTTAAACGGCTCGACCGATTCTTAGGATTTTTTCTGTGTATGTTTGAATAGGTCCAAGGAAGGTTTAAACGTAAAGTTGGACCCGGTAGGTGGCGCTGTAATCGCCGGGCAGGACAACGTCTGCCGGGCCCACTAGTAAAGCAATAAAATCGGATATTGCAGTTGCAAATGCGTTTGAAGATTTCTTCTACCACATACCTATAGAAACTACAAGTAGTCTCAACTCGTGCCCCAATGCGGCTGTAGCCCTCTTAGATCAAAGTGTAGAGAAGTGCAGCATAGGCTTCAATTTTGGTCACATTGACGCCGACACTATTCTAAAAATATTCCGCATGATCAGTACCAAAAAACTGAAGATCTTTGGGGTGTTTCGACCCACTTAATCAAATCTATAATAAAAGAACTTGCTCCGCAACTAGCGTTCATTTTCAATAAATATATTGATGAAGGTATCTTTCCTGATCTCATGAAGTATAGCAAATTAATACCTCTATTTAAATCTGGAAATAAAAATGATCCTGCAAATTATAGACAATTTCGATTCTACCAGCACTTAGCAAAATATTTGAAAAAATTATTTCTAATCAGCTGTCAGATCATTTCACAATAAATAAAATCCTACATATGAACCAATTTGGCTTTACTAAGGGTCGTTGCACTACAGAGGCTGGAGTTGCACTTCTCTAACACATTTTTGCCGCCTGGGAGTATAAACAGGATGTGATCGCTATATTTTGTGACCTGTCAAAGGCTTTTGACTGCGTTGATCATCACACTCTTCTAAATAAGCTCTAGCAAGTCTGAAGAGGCAATTAAGCTTATTGAGTCTTATTTGTCCAATAGGTCCAAAAAGTTGTAATTAACAGAACTGAGTCTTCTGGTGCACCTATCATTATGGGCGTGCCTCAAGGATCAATACTGGGATCTCTGCTCTTCTTAATTTATATTAATGACCTCCCACACTTCACCAATAATCTGTGCGATACAGTACTATTTGCAGATGACATTTCTTTAATATTTAAGGTTGACAGAGGAAACGGAAATACTGACGTTGTAAATAGTACTCTTTCTAAAGGATTGCATTGGTTCACTGTGAATAATTTATCATTAAACTCGAGTAAAACTAAATGTATTAAGTTTTCACTGCCAAATGTTAGGAAAGTGGATAATATTGTGGAAATGAATAATCACACTGTTGAATTTGTTGATTTTACAAAATTTTTGAGTATAACACTAGATTCGAATTTGCAGTGGGATCCACATATTGCGTCCTTGGCAAACAGACTCAGTTCTGCGGCATATGCTGTAAAAAATGAGACAACTTACTGATGTTGAAACGGCAAGACTGATTTACTTTAGTTATTTTGACAGTGTCATGTCATATGGGCTACTACTGTGGGGATCAGCCGCTAGTATAGAAAGTATTTTTGTACTTCAAAAAAGAGCCGTGTGGGCTATTTATAATTTACGAAAAAGGGATTCTCTATGTGATTTATTTTAAGAAATTAATATATTGACTTTAGCAGGACAGTATATTTATGAAAATTTGATTTTTGTTTATAAAAATTATAACACATTTGATACCAATTTTAAATTTCATAACTTAAATACAAGAAATAAAAATAAACTTGCCATTCCAACGTACAGGCTCCAAAAAACTAGAGGCTCATTTATGGGGAAATGTATATATTTTTACAACAAAGTTCCACAGAGTGTTACTGACTTACCTTTTCATAAGTTTAAAGTGCATGTAAAAAAGACTAATGAGTAAATGATATTATAAAGTCAATGATTATCTGAATGATGTCAATGCTTGGTCTTAATTGTAGACTTAATTTATAGATTTAAATGTATAATGTACACTGACACATATAATCTTGTAAGGGAAGTTGAACACAATCTTTTACTTTGAGTTCTGCTTCCAATTGACGACTCTGTAACAATACAGGAAGAAAAAATAGCCCTTGCTGGTTTTCTTGCTGGTTCTTTCTAGTACAAGGTCTCCCGCCGTAGACTTGTGAACCAATGGCGTAGCTCTTTGACGTTTAAAAGTGATTGTAAAATCCCAATTGAATAAAGGATATTGAATTTGAATTTGACAACCTCACGCTATTATTTCCGCAGTAATAATATATTTGAGATCTCTCTGGCATTATAGTGTAAGAAAAAAGAATAATGTAACAATTGTATCGGTATAAATATCTGGTAGTCTGCTGCAATCTAGTTAAGTAGTGGGGAAGAAGGGACAGCAATCGTTTTTAACAAAATTTCGTGTCTCGCTCGCCAAAATTATTTGGTAAGAAGATTTTTGAAATATTGCATAACACATTACGAAGCTAAAACTATGCAAATCTAAAATACGTATACCTTTCAAAAGGGGTGTAATGTTTGATATAAATACTGGTGAGATCTAACATACAAATAATACAGGCTGACAGGGAAACTTGACATATTCCTTGAAAAGAGTTATACTAGTGGTTATTAGCAACAAATTAAGTACAGTGAACCAGGGGCCAAAACTGGATGGCTACTGAGTTATGACGGTTCTTCGATTTTTTAGAATTGTTCTAACTTGCTACCAAAAACCATTAATTGTAAATAAACTTCTCCACTCTAACAGCCGGTTACACCAGAAATTAATTTTACGAATTCGTAAAAAGTAAACGTATATCGAAAAAAGATGTTGCACCACGCTTTTGCGATACGTTTTACGGTTACTTATAAGGATACTTTTTACGGAGCTCACGCCGGACGTGAGCTCCATACGTAAAAGTATAAATTTTGACAGTTCGCTCATATTTGTAATTCATGTTTTAGGTTAGAAAACGCGTTTAAAATACAATTTCATTCGTCGTCTCGCTAGCATTCAAAGTGGTCGCGCACGCAAATTCTATTGTGTTTATTTGTAAAAGTGTAAGCTTAAACAGTCATTGGTGTATTTGTAATAAGAGTTATAATCGGTTGAGCTCGGTTCGAATGCATTCGTAAAGAAGATTACTTTAACAAGAATAGCTCATTAGTTGTCACTCTCGCACTTATCTGAACGTCCATTCATTCACGCGCGATGGAAAGAACTCCGCCAAATCGGTTTTCATCAGATACAAACATACCCGCATTACTGGATTTTGATCTTAAAAACCCTCGGAAGCGAAAACAGCCTGAAAATGACGAAATCGATAATATGATGAGACGTTTTGAGGATCAATTTAATATGCAGATGAAATCCTGGAATGATAAAATTGCAGAATGTATGTCAAGTAGTGTGGCAACAGCTGTGAGTAACATAATGACCAGTGAATTAATGAAGATTACCTCCACTTTGTCAGATATTAATGAAAATATGATGAAGCTAAATACCGAAAATGTATGTTTAAATAACTCATTATCTGAGATTAATGGCCGTCTAAGCGAAATGGAAACCTCTTTTAACTTTTCCTCTAATCAACAAGACGAATTCGATTCCCGTATCAAAATCATTGAGAATTCAATATCTTCGTCCTCTACGCTGACATGTAGAATGCAGGAATTAGAATTTAAAATTCAGTCAATGGAACAGCAGGCTAGGCAATGCAATCTAGAAATAGTCAATATGCCTGAGCGACGTGGGGAAAACCTTCTCAATATCCTGGAGACTTTGGGTACTATAATTAAGCATCCCATACATGCATCTGATGTCGCCGCTGTCCACCGCGTACCTCACGCTGATCAACAAAACCAATCGCCGAAAAACATAATTGTAAGGCTGAACAGCAAAATAACTCGTGATAATATTGTCTCCGCCTGTCGTGCGTCAGGGAAATTAGATACCACCCGATTTTCCATGTCGGGAAACCCAACTTCTATATACGTGAACGAGCATTTAACTCTCCAGAACAAAATATTATTTCGGCAATGTCGGGAAGTTGCTAAGAAACAGCTTAACTATAAATATGTTTGGGTCAAGCATGGCACAATTTTGGCTCGAAAATCGGACACTTCACCGGTTGTGGCAATTCGAACAATCACAGACCTGGACAAGATCAAATAATCGCATTATACATTTTTTACCCCTCTTTTTGGTTAAGCGAAATCACTTCTTGTTTGATATTATTTGTTATTGTGCTTTGTGTTTTGATTTTTTGTTATTCTATTTGTTCTACATGTGTAACTCTTTTGAAGATGCTTGGGATGATTGCTTCATGCAATCACATTGTGTAAGTATAAAGCATTTAATGAACTGGCAAGGAATAGTGCCTTTTATCCATATAGTTGCTCATATTTTTGTATGCTTTTCTAAAACTAATGTAGTACATTTCGTATGTTTACCCTTATGGATATCTTATTTTTGTTATTTTTGGTGTTATTACTTACAGAATACACATTGTGTTATCACAGCCTCTTGTAGAAACAATAAGGGTAGTTATACATTGTACACTGAATCCAAAATTATAATTATAATTGAGCTAATCAAATGTTTCTGTTTACATTTGACTTTTCTGATGGAAACAATATTTTATTTTGGTGAAGCATTTAAATTATTAATATTTTTGCAATTTTACGCGCATTTTTTAAAGTTTATAGTTAGTTTAATATTACTCAAATACATTTTCAAAAATAGTCAATATTATTTTGATATTGCCAAGTTAAGTTATACATATTCTGAATCCTTTTCTCATGTAATAAACACAATACTACTCTATAGTATCTTGAAACCCAATGGATAAACACTATCAAAATTGTCGAGGTATAAGGACAAAGTTACATACTGTTTATATGAATATCTTGGCGCATAACTATGACATAATAATTCTCACTGAGACTTGGCTACATGAAAATATAAGAGATAATGAGTTTATTGACAGCCGTTATCGTGTATTTAGATGTGATAGAAATTGTGTAAAAAGCGGGCGTAAGCATGGCGGTGGTGTGGTTGTGGCTGTGTTGTGCGAACTCGCAGCTACACAACGCACCGTCTCGGGTTTCGCTCCCGTGCCGTCACCACTTGTTGAGCATATTATTGTTGAAATACGCAATCGTAACTACTGCTGCTTAGTTAGTGCTACATATATTGCGCCTAAATTAAATCATGAGGTATACTTAGCACACTTTGAATCACTCAGTTATATTCTGGAAATGCCAGATATCAATAAATTTATTATAATAGGAGACTATAATTTACCGACAATGGAATGGGGTGATTCCGGGTCATTCTTAAAGCCTATTTTGAATAGCAGTTATTGTCCTTCCAATAAGCATTTAATAAATTTTTTAAGTCGTTTTAATTGCTACCAATATAATAATTTGAGAAACATTAATAATCGAATATTAGATTTATTAATAACTAATATTAAGGATTTAAAAACATCGGCCGTACCTGTTCCTCTAGTTCGACCAGATCCTAATCACCCTCCCTTCTTTTCTTTGATTCCATTTGCAAATAATACCTCATCATCAATTGTTCGACCTCAAATACTCCATGATTTTAGCAGGGTTGATTACTCATTAGTTCAGAATGACATTTCCAAAATTAATTGGGAGGAGGTTTTTTATGGGCTTGATGCTGAAAGTGCTGTGTCAAATTTCTATGATAAAATTTATTATATTATTAAAAAACATGTCCCACAAATAATTAAGAAAAGCAACCCTAAAAAATTTCCTATCTGGTTTACCCGCGCCTTAATTCATATTTTTAAAAATAAAAACAGGGCATGGGTTAAATGGAAGACATACAATAACTATTCTGATTACGAAACTTTTTGTATTTATAGAAATCGATTCCGTGTTGAGTCTAAAAAGTGTTATAAAAATTACATGAATTTGGTTGAGGATAGCATTCAATGCAATATCAAATACTTTTGGTCTTATATCAATAATAATAAAAATGATTTTCCTAATAAAATGACTTATAAAGACTTAACTGCTGAATGTCCAGGTGATATATGTAATTTGTTCTCAATATTTTTTAAATCAAATTTTCAACCCTCCTGTGTTAGTAATAATTTTGATTTTGTTGATATAGTTGATTCAAATCACTACTCTCATCTTATACTGTCTGATATTCAGTTTCATGAGGACATAGTTTTAAGAGAACTGCGCAGCATGGATAAAACAAAAGGGCCTGGTTTAGATAACATACCTCCTATTTTTTTGAAATCAATCGCTTCATGCATATACAAACCAATTTGCTACTTATATAATTTGTGTTTACGGGAAGGAACTTTTCCTACCATTTGGAAAAAAGCCCGTGTAATTCCAGTTTTTAAGGGCGGAGACGAAGACCAATTTTGAGAATTACCGCCCAATATCTATTCTTCCTGCTCTGTCGAAGCTTTTCGAAAGATTAGTGCACAACAATATATATCCATCCCTACATAGTATTATCATTCCCGAACAGCACGGTTTTGTACAACGTAGGTCAACTATTACAAATTTGTTAATATACTCAACACACTTATTTGAAAGTATAGATAGTAATAAACAAGTAGACAGTGTATATACCGACTTTCGGAAGGCTTTCGATAGGGTAGATCATAAATTGTTACTGGACAAGTTGGCATACAATGGAATACGTGGGAGCTTGTGGCGATGGTTTAAGTCTTATATCACTAATAGGACACAAAAAGTGGTCATCAAAGGCTTTGAATCTGGTTTTGTTCCAATCGATTCCGGGGTGCCCCAAGGATCGATTCTTGGTCTATTATTATTTGTTTTATTTATAAACGATATTAATAAATGTTTCGAACATAGTAATTTCTTACTATATGCTGATGACTTAAAAATCTATCTGGACATTCTGATGACCATTTAAAATTACAGCATGATCTGGATAACCTAACGAGATATTGTGAAGTCAATAAGCTCAGCTTAAATGTTAGTAAATGTAAATCTATAAAATTTACAAGGAAGAAAAACATAAGTATTTTTACTTATACTTTATGTGATGAGACGCTCCAGAGTGTTGATTCAATCAGGGACTTGGGAATGATCTTTGACACTAAACTACATTTGGACATTCATATTGATTTTATTGTAAATAAAGCCTTTAAATTGTACGGATTTGTGATGCGATCTAGCTCAAATTTCACACGATCTTCCACTTATATTTATCTTTTTAAAACATTAATTCGCTCACAGTTGGATTACGCGGTTTCAATTTGGAATCCATTTTATAAGAAATATGATATTATTCTTGAAAGGATACAGAAAAAAATTCTGCGTAGTGTCCAGTATAGATGTTATCATAGCTATCTTTCGTATGACAATCTTTTAAAAAAATATAATTTAATCAAACTAAAGTATTGCTGTATGATATATGTCACAATAAATACGATTGCAACTATCTAATTGGCAAAATATGCTACAGAATCCCTATTACGACCCATTGTCGTAAACAAGGTAAATTGTTTGCAACTATGAGATGTCGTACTAACGCTGGTAAGCGATGACCTTTATATCAAATGGTTTCATTATATAATGATCATTTTCCTGATATTGATATGCATGCAGTCCCACCAGGCAGATTCAGAAGGGTTACATATGAAAAAATAAACAAATGTAAAATAATCTTGTGTATCTTTATGTTTTGTGTTGTGTATGTGTGTGGTGTCTATGTGTTTGTGTATGTGTGACTATGTGTGTGTGTGTGTGCGTGTGTCTATGTGTGTGTGCGTGTCCGTGCGTGCGTGCGCGTGTGTGCGTGATATGCGTGCGTGTGCTTTATCCTTAGTCAAATATTTTATTTTATTGTGCTAGTATAAGTTTATAACATTTTTGTGGTAAACGGTGTTGATGTGCAATTATTAATTTCATTTATAACTGTAAATATCATACTTCATTGTCACATTGTTTGTTTTCCCCAATAAAGTGAAAAAAAATTCACTTTTCACTACACAATTCACTATCCGACAATGATATTGAAAAATTATCCATATATTGGATAGTTGCTGTCGTCGAAGAACAAACATTTAGAGTAGGTCAAATGCTCACTAAAGGCAGCGATTTTTACACACAAATACAAAGATATATATGATGCATTATTAAAATTACTCAGGCATAAAAATATGAATCACCACACAACGCTTTTTCTTCTTAGTTTAGTAGCTTTGACGTTTTTACGAATTCGGCCAATGCCATGAATTTTGTATTTTTCGATTTATAAGTCCATGGTCAATGTAAACAAAAACACTATCAACTTTACGTTTTGACAAATGAATAACATGTCTTACTACATGCAAAACAAAAAACTTTCATGGTAGTAAAAATCTACTAAGCTAAAATGGTAGAATTAACGAATTCTACGGTTACTTTTACTCGTATTTTTTTGGTGCAACATAATTATTTACGGATTCGTAATAGCGACAGATTGGTATAAGTATAACGTATAACTGAATTTGTAAAAAATAGCGATTTTAGTGCAACCGACTGTAAACATTGAATTGATACTTTTCTGAAAGCTGAAAAATTTGTGATCATTTAAAAAAAGCACTTGCCTAAAACCTGAATAATCTCAGAAATAAAAGGAATTTGGTAACAATAATTTTTCTTTTTTGGTTTGTTCCCGAACTTCGCCGTAAATTATTAAAGTTAGCGTACAAATTAATAAAATGACTAACTAGTTTCATAACTTTCCAAAAAGGTACCATAATTACAAAAGTACAATTTTCCTGTTTTTAAAAAATCAGCAGAAAGACGCTGTAGTTTAAACTTTTAATTTCGATTTGTAAATTTGTTTGTTTTGCGTTTGTTGATTCGCAGGTCCACAGTTTTAGCTTCCCCTCGAAGTATTTCGAGCTTTGCTTCTAAATGGGCTTGAGTGGGCCAAATCAATACGATGTCGTTCGCGTAGTCATGGTCTCCAAGGTCGTTGGTACTCCATTATATGACTCTCGGTGTCGCCATTCCTCATAACGTCATCCAGAAGAATTATAAACAGGAGCAGGGACAGCAGGCATCCTTGTTTAACGCTCGCAGATATGCGTATGGGCACTGCCAGCTCTTTGTCATGAACCACCCTGCATGTGCTGAGGAATGTCCAGTAACATGCCCTGTGTATCGGTGCTGGTTCGCGGGTGGTCTGAAGACTGGGCTTGCTCCAATAGGTTCGAGAAGTGCTCCGTCCAACGCTGCAGCTGCTCACTCGAGGTACGCAGAAAGTCGTCGTCAGCACTTTTCAGCGGTTTCTTTGCTGTACGTGCGCCACGACCGCTAAGGCGATGAGTGATGTCGTACAGCTCGCGCATGTCTTTGCGGCGTGCGGCGGTGTTGGTGCGGTCCGCTAATTCGTCGGCGGCTCTGCGTTTGTCACGGCGCGCTATCTTCTTAATCGAGGAGCGGAGGGCGCAATAGTGAGCGCGCAAACTGGATGCTTCCGGCCCTCCAGCAGAAAGCAGCTGGAGCTTGATTTTGTGCCTATCTATTGCCTGCCACAGTTCTTGGGACATCCAGTTCTCACTTCTTGGATCAAAGTAACCTAGCACCTCCTCACCGGCTCTTGTGTAGGCTGTGCGAATGCAAACCCAAGATTCTTCCATCTGCTTGTCTTCGAATTCCTCTAAAAGTTCGTACTGATTCCTTGGGGATAGGCAAAATTTCTCCCGCCATCCATGATCCCGGAGTTTTACTGGTGGACGCAGGAGATTGCGGATCTGCGTAACACCAGTATGAGGGTCAGGCGCGCCTACGTGCATTGTCGTAGGCGCACCAGAACTACACCCGACGAGGAAGCTGAACTTCGTCGAGTGTATGCGTCAGCCAAGAAGGCTCTGCAGAATTAAATCTGCAGGGCCAAGGAGGAGTCCAGGGAGCAATTTCTACAGCTCCTGCACGATGTTCCCCCTCACCGTCCGTACCGGATGGTGAGGGGTAAGTTTAAATCTTCTGCTCCCCCTACCTCCGTTATGGACAGAGGGTTGCTGGATCAGGTGCTGGGGACTTTGTTTTCCGATCCCGGTCCGTTCCAGCTCCCGCCCCCATAATGGTCCACGAGGACACTCCTCCGGTGGAAGTGGCTGCCGCCATCCCTTCCGTGTCCAACGTGGATTTCGAACGTGGAAGGGAACGGTTCCGGCCCAAAAAGAAGGCGCTGGGACCGGACGGTGTCCCAAGCAGGGTTCTGACCCTCGCCCTGGGACACCTTGAGGAGCGGTACCGGGCGGTGCTAAATTTAAGGATCGCCTCGGGACGCTTCACCTGTCGTTGGAAAGTGAGCAGGCTCTGCCTGTTAAGGAAGGCGAGCTGCCCCGCGGGAGCACAAGGAAGGCAGGTTCAGAATCTGTAAATCACCAAGAAATGGTCGTTGAAAATAAAAAAATAAACGGAAAAGCACTCATATATATTATCACAACGTTAAACACACAAAACATGAACTACACTATAAAATAATGTGAATAAAACAAGACTAACGGCCGGTTGCACCAAAAATTCATTTTACGAACTCATAAAAAGTAACGTAAAAAGTAAACGTATATCGTAAAAAGATGTTGCACCACGCTTTTGCGATACGTTTTACGGTTACTTATGCGGATACTTTTTACTGAGCTTACGCCCTGCTCATAACGTAAAAGTATAAATTTTGACATTTCGCTCGTATTTGTATTTCATGTTTAAGGTTACAAAACGCGTTTAAAATACAATTTAAATTCATTTTTCACCACATAATTCACTATCTGACAATGATATTGAAAAATTATCCATATATTGGATAGTTGCTGTCGTCGAAGAACAAACATTAGAGTAGGTCAAATGCTCACTAAAGGCAGCGATTTTTACACACAAATAAAAAGATATATATGATGCATTATTAAAATTACTCAGGTATAAAAGTATAAATCGCCACACAACAAAGCTTTTTCTTCTTATTTTCGTAGCTTTGACGTTTTTACGAATTCAGCCAATGTCATGAATTTAGTATTGTTTGATTGATAAGTCATAATAATAGATTCATTCTAGATTTCAATGTATGGACAAAACGGCAAAATTTATAATTTTAATTTATTGCTGCTATGTGATACCTATATACGAGTATATTAAAATACACGACTCTCCCGCCCCCCCTCCTCTGCAATCCGGTTCACCCCTCCCCCCTTGAAAAGTGTCCGATTTTACAGATTTTCTCAATTTTCAGGAAAACTATACAAGCTAGGACAAAATGGTCAAAGACGGAATTATTTGTCAATAAATTACCTACAAATAAGTACTTACATTCATTTCGATACCATTTATAGTTTCCAAGCTATGGTGCATCAAAGATTACAAAAAATTGATAACCAGCAAATAATCACAATTTAAATAAATTAAAATTCAAATATGTTTATACTCAATACTCGTTCTTTCGTTGTTTGAAGAAAACGGAGAGATGAGAAAAACAAAAAAATCAGCCCTATACAACATCTTTAATAATGTCCCTGAACCGACACTGGATAGCGATCGATTTAACGTTTTAGATGGCGGTTCTCTAATACATAACATAGAGTGATTTGGCCAAAAGAAGGGACATACTCTGATATTTACACCGCTTATGTGAGGTACATTAAAAAATGTTACGGAGAGAAGGTTGTCGTCGTATTCGACGGCTATGGCGAAAACTGTAAAAGCACAAAAAGCTCTGAAAGGTTGAGACGAATGCTAAACCGAAAGTGTCCAGAAATAGAGTTTAATGCAGAGTCGTATAACTGAAACAAAAGCAAGTTTCTTAAGCAATCTTTTGAACAAGGAAAGATTTATTTTGCAGCTTAGCAAGCGACAACAACGAGGGGATAAGCTCGTTAACAGCGAATGATGACGCAGATATGCTCATTGTTCATACGGCAATAAAAGAAGCCGAAAGATAGGAGAATGTCGTAGTGGTTGGGCAAGACATAGATCTGTTGGTGCTTTTACTGGGTCTTACTCCACTACACAAGAATATATTCTTGCTGAAAGAGGGCCAAGGGAGTGTAAACAAGAGTCTTTATAGCACCCGAAGCTTAATAGAAGGAAATGTAGTCGAAAATTGCAGGGAATAGTTCCTCTTTCTGCATGCCATAAGTGGTTGCGATACAATCACGCAAAAACGGCTGAACGGATTTGGATGAAATTTGGCATGCATGTAGCCTTTGACATGGAAAAGAAGATAGGCTACCTTTTATCCCGATTCCTTAAGTAGTTCCCGAAGGAAAATTGAAAATTGTTTACGAGCTAAGCCGCGAGCAGACAGCTTTGAAATTTGGTATGCATGTCACCTATGCTATGGAAAAGGACACGTACTTTATATTCCTTAATGATCTCTCAAATAGTTCCCGTGGGAAGATTAAAATTTCCCAACATTTTCATTCTCCTTTATGAGTTTGGTTGAAAAACTAAATGTAATGAAAAATTAACCATTAACAAATTGTGAATGCTTTCAAAATTCTATTCGACGAAACTATAATTATATGATCTATAAATTTAAGTGTATTTTATTAAATGTCGTTAAAAGTGATTAAAAGAAACGGACTATATGGCAAATTTCAAATTTCAGGAAATCAACCCACCTGAAGGTGGACTTTAGGCGAAAAAAATACCATCTTTGTACACTATGCGAGGATAAACGCAAAATTTATATTGTTTATTCACAAATTGCACTATGACCAAAGATACTTGCAAATATCACTAACGTGACGTGAAATGATGTTGACATTGACATTGTGAAATTAATTGACAGAGTTATAATTATGATTTTAGTTGTGAATTTTGTGTTAAAACGACAGTGAAAACAGTGTTATTCTAAAATTTGTGTTTTATGAAATTTAAAGAAAAAACGGTTTAACAACTTGGCTGATGAACTTGGCTTGGCAACCATGAACGCTCAAGTAGCAGCTTCCAGGAACGACAGAATTTGCTCCTGCGACCACTGTGTACCATTCATAATCGTGTCGTGTGAAAATATTAATAAAAAATAATTACTAGCACATGTACTCACGACGATGTATTGAAGCCAAAAAGTGAATATTTAAACTGAAGTTAGCCGAGTAGTGTAGGGAGGCACTTCGCGTAGATACTTCGTGCAATTTCGAGTCCTTTGACTCGGGCGCAAAAACTGACAACAAATGGAAGTCGCCCGAGGCGAGTCGAAGTTGGACGATGTAAGACGAAGTGCCTCTCTACACTATTGTATTCGCTTAACCTCGTTTAATTTCGTGTGGAGGCCGGGTTAAGGTTAGACAGTATTTGAGCGGCACGGCGCGGTACGACGGTTCAAAATATTATTTTAGTAATTTTATACAGGTGTCCCAAAAAATAGTGTCAAGCGTAAGTCCAGAGTTAGAGCATCTCTTGGAGTACCCGAATCACCCCCATGTATGTTCCGCGATTATTCGTAGTTTTCGAGTAATAATTTTTTTTCTGACTTTTTGAAAATGTTGATCCAAAGAACTTAAAAATTTTAAATAAAAAAAAGTAGAACATATTTTAATGTTTTTCTTTTTGCCACTGAATCATCTTTAGTGCTTCTTTTATGTCTAAAATAATCAGCTTCGTAACTTTAGTGGAAATTTAGAAAACAGTAGTGTAAAGTCAAAATTTGAATGTTAGTGAATAATTACTTAAAAATTCATCTTTAAATTAAAAATCTAAACAGGCGAATTCATGGTTTCTAAGTATGTGTAAAAGCTTCTCTAGACTCTCTGCTTTCATAATCATTTAAAAAAAGAAGTACTTAATAGGGCTACTTTGGCTTAAATCGGCCATCAAAGACAGCGAGGTGAAAATTTCATAAAATTTACCAAATTCCTATCAGATGATAAAAAAAATATCTGGTCTTTTTATAATTTCTAAGGTTCAGATTAATTACAATTTAGCAAAAATTAACTACATGAAACCCATATTTAAATATTTTTCTCGCGGATCACATCGGTTGTAGTGTTGGATGTAACGCAGTACTTACCTGCTAAAAAATTGCCCGAGTGAGAGGATATGAAAGAGACCGCATTATTGCTATCTCTCTCACTCTCATTGGCGAAATGGATAACTGTAACTGAGGAATGCTATTCTTTGTGACAAGGGGATGAGGCGGGGGGTGTAGTCCGAGCGCCTATTGTGTTCTGGCGCCAGTCGTTTGCCTGCTTTTGTTTGCGTCTTACGTACGATACGCTCATTTGTGATCATTTGACGAACTTTGCTTTCTTTACGGACCTTGAGTGCGATTACGATTTGGTTTTGTGTGAATACGGGATTTTGACAAATTTGGCATTCTTAACGGACTTTTCAAGCTCTTCATTTTGTGATGTCTTTTTCATCGCAAGAATATTGAAATATAGGCTTGAAAAACCCGACTGGCTAGCGACCACCGTGCGCATGATGTAAAACCCGTCAAGTGGCCATTTTTGTCCGCGTTTCGGGATCAGTCTGCGCACAGCCAGAGCTTGAGGGGTCGTTGCTGCGATTCGTATGGTTTGTGCGGGCTTCCGTCGACCCAGTGCCAGGTTGACTGCGTTGACCCTCCGCCCAGGAAGACCCGAAGAAACGGCTGTTCAGCTGGCCGCCCGTGGTATAGTACAGGGGCCCAAGCGGACCCAACCAGTCCGTGAGGCTGCCCCACCATGCCACGCATAATCTCGGGGTGGTCCGTCGTGCCAGTTGGTGACCGGACGGTGGGTCCCGGCGGCCACTTCCGGGGGGGTTCGGGGGCCCTTCCGTGCGGAGGGTCAGCGCAAATCAGCTGTCGGCTGTTCCCTGGCGAAACAGGCCTACACACATTAACTATGCGAAGCGCAGCAAGGACACCTCAGTTTCACGCCTCTCACTCCAATAATTATGGCAGCGCAAAATATTAAGACAGATCGTACAGCGGTGCATTATCCCACCAAAACACCATTATTCGAGGTGGGGCTCGCTAACATCCGCGGGCTCCATTCTAACCTCTTAGCTGTCCACCACCATCTCGAGACAGCTCGTCCAGCAATGCTGTTTTTGACGGAGACGCAAATTATCTGCCCGGCCGATACAGGCTACCTTAATTACCCCGGCTACGCTCTTGAGGAGTCCTTCAAGGCGAAGGCTGGTGTTTGTTTGTTCGTCCGGGCGGACGTTTGCTGTCGTCGCCTGCGCTGTTTGGGGGAACCTTCCTTTTCCGTCCTTGCGATACACGATTTTGGCACTCATTGCCGTGTCTACGTCTGCGTCTACCGTTCCCATCGTGGTGACTTGGAGACAACTCGACTTTTTGAACATCTAAGTCGGGTGGCAGATGACGCGCAGGAGCGATTTCCTTCCGCCGAGCTGGTGTTTTTAGGGGACTTCAATGCTCACCACGAGTTGTGGTTAAGTTCCTCTAAAACTGACCATGCGGGTAGGACTGCCCACGCATTCGCTCTCACGCACGACCTGACACAATTGGTCACCCAGCACACCAGGGTACCAGATATTATTGGTCAAGCGCCCTCTTTATTGGACCTTCTGTTGACAAATCGCCCTGACGGATATCAGGTGGTGGTTCGAGCTCCACTAGGATCTTAGGATCACTGCCTGGTATCCGTCTCAGTGCCTCAGGCGTCACGACCATCGCCTGTGGTTGCAGCACGCCGTCTGTGGCACTATGCGTCAGCAGATTGGGACGGTATGCGGGATTATTACGCATCTGTTCCTTGGTGGCAGCGCTGTTTCAATAGGATGGATCTGGACTCCTGCGCTACCTCTGTTGCTGACGAGATCATACTAGGAATGGAATATTATATTCCGCATTCCAATCTCGTCAGTAGAGGCAGACGTAACCTCTGGTTCAATCGCGAGTGCGCCTCTGCTGTTGAAAACAAACAGCTGGCTTACCGCGCTTGGATCAGAGGCCGAGCATCTAAGGATCCCAATACAAGCCTACTGAAAACAGCCTACAATAATGCCACCAAGTTGTGTAAGAGGGCTTACATTAGAGCGGATGCTCAGCGCATTGCACAAGTGGGCCAGGAACTGCTATCGCACCCTACGGGTAGCCGTTCTTTTTGGCGCCTGGCCAAAGCTGTGCAATCAAACTTCTGCCAACCCTCGCTGCCACCGCTGAGACATGCCGATGGCTCACTTGCTCATCAGCCGCAGGAGAAAGCCGACCTCCTAGCAAAACTCTGCGGCTCATTCCCGTGTCGATGACTGTGGTACACAACCTCCGAAACTGTCCCATTGTGGCAGCACCATGCCCGATATCCGTATCAGACAGCGTGATGTGCGGGCGGAGATCCAGTCGATCGATACTCGAAAAGCAAGTGGACCAGACGGCATTCCTGCGATTGTTCTTAAGAAGTGTGCAGCGGAGTTGACTCCGGTCCTTACGCGTCTATACCGTCTGTCGTTCTCTGCTGGTTGTGTGCCGAAATCTTGGAAAGAGGCCAATGTCCAGCCGGTTCCCAAAGAGGGAGATCGTTCTGATCCGGCTCACTATCGTCCTATAGCCGTCACTTCCATTTTGTGTAAAATCATGGAGAGGATCCTTAATACCCAGCTGATCCGTTACCTGGAAGGTCACTCGTTACTTAATGACCGACAGTATGGGTTTCGTCCTAAACGGTCTACAGGTGACCTTATAGCGTTCCTTTTGCACAAATGGGGTGAATCTATCGATAAGCGCGGCGAATCGGTGGCTATTAGTCTCGACATCGCCAAAGCTTTTGATAGAGTCTGGCACAAGGCTCTTCTTTCCAAGCTTCCGGCATACGGATTACCCGCGCAGTTCTGTACGTGGATTGCCAGCTTCCTCCACGAGCGTAGAATTCGCGTTGTCGTTGATGGCTGCGCTTCGCGGTTCGTGGCAGTGAACGCTGGTGTTCCGCAAGGCTCCGTTCTATCCCCCACATTGTTTCTTCTGCATATCAATGATATGCTTTCCTTGCTATACATTGCTATGCAGACGACAGTACAGTGCATGGGGGATATCACGGAAGCTCAGGGGCTGCTCGTGGTGATATTGGTAGGGAAAGGCAGAATCTTATCATTGAGCTCAACAGGACGCTGGACCTCGTCTCCGAATGGGGCTCCAACAATCTTGTTGAGTTCAATGCTAAGAAAACACAGGTGTGCGTGTTCTCGGCGAAAGGGTCACCTTTCCTCCCCCTTCCTTCTCTTCAGGGCACAACCCTTCACACACAGAGCAACATCACCTTGCTCGGAATGAACATTCGCTGCGATCTGAACCCCAGAGACTACACCGAATCCGTCATAACTACTGCCTCACGGAAACTCGGTGTCCTGAACAAGGTGCGTAGGTATTTTGCGCCGGACCAACTATGCTTGTTGTATAAATCTCAGGTTAGGTCTTGCGTGGAATATTGCTCGCACCTTTGGGACGGCTCCGCTCAGTACCTGCTCGATGCTCTGGACAGATTGCAGCGTCGCGCTATTCGCATAATTGGCGATGTAGAGGCAACTAACACCCTCGAGCCTCTACAACTTCGTCGTGACATCACCTCTCTTAGCGCCTTTTACCGAATGTTCCATGGGGAATGCTCTGAGGAGCTCTTTAACCTTATCCCTCCCTCTCCATTCCTTAACAGAAACACGCGTAAGGGCCTTCGGAGTCATCCGTACACTGTGTTTTCCTTTTCACACCGTACCAAGAAATTCCAAGATTCCTTCTTCTGTCGTTCATCCCACACTTGGAATTCTCTACCTGCGCACGTGTTTCCTCCATCCTACAACATGGGTTCCTTCAAAAGAGGCGTGAAAAAGCATCTTTTGGGCCGGCAAGGGGCGGGCAGTAGGAGAGTGGATGTCGTCCCTACTCTATCTGTCAACTCATTTGGGCCTCTTTCACCGCTTAACATCAGGCGGGAGGAGGTCATTTGCCGGGCCATCCATAAAAAAAAAATATGCTCTTATGCATTACTTTTATGGATATGCAAGAGGAAATGCTTCTGAAGCAGCCAGGTTGTTCCGGCAGCAAATACAAAATGGAGGTGGACCTCAGCCTGAAACTTGGCCTGATCATCGCATGATTTTAAGAGTACATAACTCTTATATGGAAGGACGCCTACCAGGTAGAAGATCGGGGCGCCCATCTGAAATGAGTGACCCAGATACTGTCCAATCAGTGGTCGAAGAAGTGGTGAGAGATCCATCAGTTAGTGTAAGAACAATAGAACGTCGAATCGGAATTCCGAAATCACAAGCACATCGAATACTTAATCAAGAGCGTTTTCACCCATATCACATCCAGAAAGTTCAGCAGCTCAAGCCCGCAGACTACCCGAGAAGGGTGGCATTTTGTCAGGAAATGTTACGGAGACAAGCTGAAAACGAAAATTTATTTAAAAATATTCTATGGACTGATGAATCACATTTTAAGCGATGTGGGGTGTTTAATGCGCATAACTACCATTCGTGGAGTATTGAAAATCCACACCTTACAAGGGAATCTAATTTCCAAGAACAATTTAGTATCAATTTGTGGTCAGGCATCCTAAACGGACAGCTGATTGGTCCGTTCGAACTACCGGACCGACTGAACAGCGAGGCCTACTTGCAATTTCTACGACGTGATCTCGGCGTCTTATTAGAAGATGTAGACCTATTAACGCGGAGAAATATGATTTTTTAAAACGACGGCGCTCCATGCCATTTTGCTAGAAATGTTAGACAACATTTGTCTGAAACATTTCCAGGCAGATGGATCGGTCGTGGAGGGCCCATTGCGTGGCCGCCACGGTCCCCCGACTTGAACCCCATAGATTTTTTCGTCTGGGGATACTACAAGGAATTAGTATACGCCAAGGACATTACAAACGTCACAGTGTTGAGAACAAAATTAAGACAAGCGGAAGAAACAATAAAAAACAACAGAATTGCATTTATAAATTTAAAAGAAAACTTTTTTAGACGATGTAGAATATGTATTGAGCACGAAGGTCGTCATTTTGAAAACTTTCTTTAAGCGATCGAATAATAAATACTTTGAAAATAATGTTTTGTTTCATTTATTAAGTTATAATAAACCTTCAAAGGTTATTAAAGATGGCAGCAGGAACAGTTATTTTTAACCTTCAAATAATAAATTTTTAGCTTTTCTACAATCATTTTTGGTTTATTAATAAATAATTGGAATTTAAAAAAAAAATATTCAGAAGTCGAGTTTTATGAAATTTTCACCTTGCTGTCTTTGATGGCCGATTTAAGCCAAAGTAGCCCTATTAAGTACTTTTTTTAAATTATTATGAAAGCAGAGAGTCTAGAGAAGTTTTTACACATACTTAGAAACCATGAATTCGCCTGTTTAGATTTTTAATTTAAAGATGAATTTTTAAGTAATTATTCACTAACATTCAAATTTTGACTTTACACTACTGTTTTCTAAATTTCCACTAAAGTTACGAAGCTGATTATTTTAGACATAAAAGAAGCACTAAAGATGATTCAGTGGCAAAAAGAAAAACATTAAAATATGTTCAACTTTTTTTTATTAAAATTTTTAAGTTCTTTAGATCGAAATTTTCAAAAAGTCTGAAAAAAAATTATTACTCTAAAACTACGAATAATCGCGGAACATACATGGAGGTGATTCGGGTACTCCAAGAGGTGCTCTAACTCTGGACTTTCGCTTGACACTATTTTTTGGGACAGCCTGTATAGTGTATGTCGCATTAGAATGCCGCTGCATTGAGCGTCGCTGCGCTTCGCAGCACAGATGCCTCCAGGAGACTCAATATGTTGACGCGCAGCACCACTCAAATGCTGTCCAACGTTTAGATTTGACTGGTCTTAAATATTCGCCCGATATTTTAAGGAAAAGCATGTAATGATCACGAGTTCTTTTGAGTGATTTCATAGACAATTATAAGCCAGTCATATGATGGTTTGGTATATTACAAAGGGGCATACATTTCTTCTTCCAGATTCAGTCAAACTGAAGAGGATGTGCAAACTGATATGTACAAGGTCCTTGAACAATTAACTGCTCATGAGGATGCCTGGCCCTTTATGGATCCAGTTGAAGAAGAGTATGCTCCTAACTATTACGCAGTGATACGACGCCCTATGGACTTGCGTAAAATGGAACAACGACTAGATAGTGGCTACTATACAGACTTTTCGATGTTTAAAGCTGATTTTAAACTGATTGTAAACAACTGCAGATTGTACAATGGACAAGATAATGGTAGGTAATTCAAAATTTTTATATACCTTTTTCTTAACAAAATATCATATCAAATAATACTTTGCTATATCTACAAATTTAGTCACTACACATATATATTTGTAGGAATGAATGACATCGCTTCTTCATTTTGCTACCTTAATAACATTATATTTTTTGTAGAATACACTACGATGGTTGACAACTTGCAAACCGCCTTTGATCGCTTAACAGAAAAGTACATACATAGATTATCATCGTCTGATGAAGAAATTGCAGTGGAATATCAACTACCAACTCCCTCTAGGAAACACAAATTGAAAACCAGTGAATCTCCAAATCGCCATAAGAAAAAGAAAAGAAAATCTCATTCTGATACAGGTATACTCCAATAATCACTTTTGTCATCAAATATTGTACTTGCACATCTCTTCAGTTCTTTGAAATTAAATTGAGACTTGATAACTTTGTTACAGGCGAACCCAAATCTGCTAACTCATCCAATGTAGAAGACGAAGAAAAATTTGAGGAAATATCAGCTGAAGTAAAACATAAAAAATCTAAAGAATCTCACAAAAACAAAGAAGGCAAGGAAAAAAAGAAACGCAAAAGTCATCGCCATGGAAAACATTCCAAAAATCATAAGAGGGAATTGCACAGATCTGAACATGGCGAATCTACAAAAAGTAGGCACAGTAAAAAACATGCAAGAAACAAAGACCGTGAAGGTAAGAAATCTAAACAAAAAAGAAAAAAAAACAAACATCATGAAATTGTAGCCACTGAGGTTCTGAAAAGGACACCATCGCAAGAATCGTTGGAGAGTTCCAATAGAAGTAGAAGTGCAAGCCCTCTTCCCTCAATCCATACACCTACCCCATCTCCCACGGAACTTAATCAAATAGAACTACCTGACCAACTTAATGATTCAGACTTTTATAAAGATAAATATGATAAAATTAAAGAGCGAAGAAGACATGCAGCTAAGGATGCTTGGGAGTCTTTATTTGATCACAAACAAAAACCAGCTGATAAACAAAATTCACAGGCTCCAGAGAAAGAAAAAAACCAAAAATTAAGAGAAACAATAGAGAAGTTAAAAGCAAAAAATGAAAAATACAAAGACTCCTCCTTGTTCAATAGTTTATTTACGCCTGGACATAGCAACTCTGACAACATTTCTGATTCGGCAAAAGCATCACCAAAAAAAGACAATGAGGAAATGAGTGATGTTGAACTTACAGCAACTCAACAAATAAAAGGAAAAGCTGGAAATAAGAAGGGACAGAAAAAGACCAAGGCGAAAAATGAATCTGCATCAGAAGCATTAGAACAGGCTGTGAAGGACATAAGCAAATGGTTAGATGATGCACCTAAAAGTTCAGCTTTGAGCTCACCAAGTGATAGTCCAGCGCAGACAGTTTCCACAGAAGAACATGATAACAGCAGATTAGATGACGAGATTTCACAATGTGAAAAATCTGTTCAAATTAAAAAAGACACACTGAGGAAACGACAATCATCTAAAGAACCAAAGGTTGTAAAACGTAGAGAAATTCAAAGAACAATTGATAGATTACAACCTGGAAAAGGAAAGGGAAACTTACTTACAAATATAAGTAACAAAAATGTAGAAAAAACCGAAGAAGTGTCTCCACTTGGTCCTCTTAATAAGTCACGTGATGCAAATAAGGGGGAAGAAGCCAGTCCTAAATTAAGTCTGGGCTCTGTATTACCAACAGTGGAATTCACTCTCGGTAATGATCACAATTTTACAAACGATGAAATTAAGTCCAATACTGAAATAGAGAAAAGTATTACATCTAACACACCAGAATCCAAAAACGACGATAAAAATGTGCCACAACTTATGGAAAAGAAAGAAGAAACTGTTACTGTGCACCCCAGTAAAAAAGATGCAGAAGTGGAAACAGATTTGCCCACTACTATGAAGCCTAGCCAAGAAAAAGCTACCCCAAATCTGAGCGCTTGGTTTAAAGCCTTTGGTGCACCTAAAACCACAACGACAACTGCAACTGTCAAAAAGAAAGTAGATGATAGCGAAAAGGGGCCAGATGAAAAAGTAGCTGACAATAAAAATAATGAGAACAATCTTACAAGTCCTAAGAGTACTGTGAAATATGATTCTCCTACTGATCCTGAAACTCCAAATCCCGATGGAGGTGATAGTCCACTTCCAAGTGTTTCTGTCACCCCGAGGCAGCGCCGGACAAGTACTGGAAGTTCCGTTTCGGAAAGATCTTCTTTTAGCCAAGACTTAGATTCGCCACGGCATCAAATGTCCCATACATCACCCTTACTACGTTCACCTGCATCCCCAAGAACAGATGATTTTCAGAAAATAACTTACCCTATAATAAACGGTACTGTTAGAGCTGGATTTTATCAAGATACAACTTCTATGAAAAGCAGTCCAGAAAAAAGTTGTAGTCCACGAGAAGCTCCACAATCACCATACTCGCCATATTCACAACATGTGTATGCTTCAAACAATGTACTAGGTTCTTCTACACCGAACTACTTTATTGACCACAATAAAAGTCCATTACCAACATATACCCAAAATCCGCCTCCATATTATGATACTTCAAAGGCTGTTCTTGTTAATAAAACAAGTCGAGCTCACGATGATTACACTGCATTAGGCCCTGATACCACATACCCACAAAACGCATATAGTGGCCCTTTTTCACCAGCTCACTCGCCATATTCACAATCTAATTATCAACAACCACATCATTCACCACAACCGGGAACAAATAATAGAACACCACCACAAGCAAGCACTCCTCAAATATTACCTGACCCTAAAAATTCCTTGTTTCCAGTGAAAAAAAGGGTATACAATGAACCTGAAGTCGCCGTATCGACTGATTGTACAAAGAAAATATCGGAGAATAAAGACAGTGTAATGATAACTCAAAACAAAAATAATGAATATGAAAAAACTACACCATCTCCACAAACTGTATCGTCGTCTTTGCCAACGCAATCTGTTGATAATATAGCCCTAGCTTTGAGTGAGAAGTCTGAAATGGCTAAGTTAAATAGTTTACGCGAAAAGACGCCTACAACTTTTTTGGATCGACAAAATGTTGAGAAGAAAGATAATACACCTGATAATAATGAAGAAAATGTCGCACTCTTAGCCAAAAAGGATAATAACACCTTGGATGTAAATAAACCTATCAATATTTCGAAGAAGGATAATATTGATATGGTTAATATGGGATATATGACATCTGATCACGACCGACGTACCACCGGAGAAGTACATGAAGTAGATTTTTCTATTGCTCGAGAAATGCCAAAAGCAACTATGAATCCACAGCAACAGCAAAAGGGATATGAAGTTGAAGCTATCGCAATTAATCTCGGATTAAATAGTCAACAAATGCAAAAATCATTGGCTAAGACAACAATTAACACCAATATTCCACCCGCCCATTCTCAAGAGCGGTCCCATAATGACATCAATGTAAATCAAAACATTGCTCATGCACATCACAATCAATATGAACATATCAATAGTGGGGCACCCATAAGTAATTTTTCCTTAAATGATATTGAACTAGCAAATAAAAAATTGCATTATGGATGTAACACAAATGTAACACCAACTGCAATAGATTACGGTAATTGGAAAATGTCAAATCAAATGAGAAAGCAAGATCTGGTATCTTCTGATTACCCTACGAACTACAGTGCCAACAACTCTGATAAACATAAGACAGACCTTGGAAACGCAAATGCGATCAACTACAACAAGAACATACAACAGTCGTACAACAATTATAATGTACCAAGGTCAACTTTGCAAAGACCTCAAGACTTGCAGCAAAACCTTCCGGCTGAAATAAGAATACCTAATCCAAGAGGTATTTTAAAAACTGATCATATGTCTGTTGTATCGTCTAATACTGAAAATGAAGTGATCTCAAAGAGCATTGACAGTCTTGCCAAATCTCAAAAAACTGACAAGCTTGTCCAAAATCACCCCCTAGTTGGATCATTACCATATAAAGCTCCATACAGCTCTCATTCTTCAATACCTCTCGAAAGCTTAAGAAACTTGCCCAAAATACCTCAAATGTTAGACAGATATGCGAATGACGAACGATATTTGTCAAGCTTTGCAGGAAGCAGTTCTTCCTTATATCATGACAAACCTTTCCAAATGGCGCAAATATTCAACAAAAGTATGTCATCTGATGTACACCCAACAACTTCTGTTAACATATACACACAACCATCTATATCAATTAGCAAGGACAGCAATAGTTCTTACAAAACTTCGAGTACTTTACCTGTGCAATCAGAACCTAAAACAAAACCAAAAAGAAAAAGGACTACTGAAAATAAAACAGCGCATGTCAATACACAGAATTATCATCCTTCGCCTTGTACTGACGTATTATCCTCCGTCAAAACGAGCATCATACCTGGAACAGCATTTAATTTTGGAACTACCACCAACATGGCTCTAGGGGGAGGATTATATGGTGACAATGCAGGATTTTCTATAGAAGACTTTCGAAATACAACAGCTGCTAATCAATTAATGGCAGCTAATTACATGGCTGCAGCAGTAGCTCACCAGCAAAGAAATAGCGCTGAATCGACTGCTGAAAAATTGGTGAAACCAGCACATCAAAACTCTGCACACTCTGGGTCTTTTCCATTTATTGGCCACACACAAACTCGATCGGGATACCCCTTCGTTGGAGCAGATACATCGTCTCCTCTTTATCAGCAATACCTTCAACGTCATCAAGAGGAATTGCTTCGACAGACTGGTGCGCAAATTATGGGCTTGTACCCGCCGGGATATCCGGCCGGTCTTGGAGTGAGGCAACCTTACGACTCCATTAATCGGCCTTCGTGGCTCTAAATTTTTAAGAATAAATTTTCATTGTAAACTTATTATTGTAATCATAAATGTGACTATTGTTATTGATAACTGTAATTTATATTGTTTGTAGATTTCACATAGTATATATGTATGGATTATTTGTACTTCTTAATTACTTGTACGCATAATATGCAGGGCAATATTTTTTTCATCACAATTACTATAAAATTCTGATTAATTTATTCTGATTTTAATCTAGCCAGTAGGTTTAATACTTAATTTTCGATTTACAATAAATATCTACAAACTGTCGAAAAATTTAGACAACAAATCGTGAAGAGAATAAGATAAAGAAGTTATAAGGTGCAAGATGCTTTTACTATCATTATCTATTGCTGGTAAATTTTATTATTACTAGAGGATTATTTGATGTTATAAAAGATATTAATTAATGTTACATGGATACGAATAATTTATTATGCAGAGAATCAAATAATTACAGTGTTGTCAATGAACAAAAATAAATCTTTATAGTTAATAATAGTTCAGTAATAAATAAATAAATGTGAATGAATATTTTGTTTAGCTAGCTTTTATATCCAAGTACTTCTGAAAGTATTCTATCACTGATGAATAATAAAAAATAATAGTAAAACTAAGAAAATTTATATTTGTTCATTGACAAATGAACAAAAATAAATCTTTATAGTTAATAGTTCAGTAATAAATAAATGTGAATGAACATTTTGTTTAGCTAGCTTTTATATCCAAATACATCAGAAAGTATTCTATCACTGATAAATAGAAAAAATAATAGTAAAACCTGGAAATAATTACGACGCTTCTGAGCTTTTAGCTTTAATTTACGGAAATCAATTTCTATTAAATTGTGAAATGTGTTTGTTATTTACCACTTTTAAATTTTACGTTAATCTAATTATAACTTAGACTGTTGTGTAAATATTTCACTATATTTGTTTAGAATCAATGTTATTATTAACTTTGAGATATAATTATTTTTTGTTAAGTAAGGATTACTTTTACTAAATATTTTAATTTTAAAGAAATTAGTTTAAGAAATTAATATAAGGTATATCGAATACAATTCTTCTTGTGAAAAATGAAAATAAAAATTTTCAAAATATATGTATTTTTAATATCCTTTTGGATTTAAATAAAAAGAATCCTGGAGTTAGGTTCCGAATCCAGCATTTACACATACAGGGTGTAAAAAGACGTAAACCGAAGCCCGCGTCTACGCATTCAGACCATTAAATAAAGCAATATAACGAAAAATCTATGATGTGAAACGAAATTAATTTTTAGGCTTAAGAAAACAAACGACAATAAATACGCAATGTAACGCGTGCCGCGCCTGGCTTGCGCGTCCGGATATCGCATCGGTGTTAGTGAGTCAGTGTGAGTGCGTGTAAAGCAAGACGAGTTTCCCACGCAAGAGATTCCATTTCAGTCATTTTTGTTAAGAAATACTGCTTTTTTCGTAGATTGGACGAAACTTATCAAAATACATTTCGAACATTTTTGTATAAAAATCTCGAAAAAAAAAATTGTAACTTTAACCTTGAATATCTCAGCAACTATTAGTTTCACAACCATGGTCTAGAAGACAAAAACGATGGTGATGATGGGAGCAATACGTGGGTTTCGGCTTCGGTACTGGTCTTTTTACACCCTGTATTCAGCATGTGCGTGTGCCAGCGTGGTTGACTAAGGCCTAATCACCCTAACATAGCGTAGGCTCGAACCCCTCGGTGGGGACGTAAATGAGCTGTGATGATGATTCAGCATGTTGGGTCTATCTGGCTGGCCCTTAAGGTATGCGCACACTTTGAAGGGCCGCAGCGCAGCGCAAAATGCTTACTTAGCACATTAGTGACGGGCCATGTGCGTGTGGTGTGAGAGCTCATTTTTTGAAAGTTATAATATGTTTACGAAATCAAGGAAGAATTTGGGAAATAATTGTGAAAACTTCATGGTGAAGATGAAAAAATTGTGAAATCTAAGTTCTGGTCAATTAACTGATACACTCAATCTAGAATCTACTAAACAGAGAAAATACTGTAACGCTGGTCTCAAAATATATTAGATATAAATGTTTAACATTTTATATGAAAACATTGTGTTAAAGTTGTGAAACCTATTCACAAATATTTAAAAGATTTTAACGATTTATTAGGATTTGGTAGAGGGTAAAGGTTTATTTAGAACCATGGAATTATTACTCAAAGAGGAATGCGAGAGATAAATAACTGTACCGTTGTCCGTTTGTCTCTTTCGTAAGTTTGTAACCACAAATTCTACAAAATAGGGACTTTTTCTTAAAAACAATAACATTCAACCTGAAAGATGCTTTTGAAAATAATAATATGCTTAATAATCACGACTGTTAAGGAACAGATCGCTTTTAGCGACAAGGTCGTCCTTAGTACAATTATCTTAGAAGTGGGGTGGCCCAAGTAGTGAGCCTTTGCACTTCGACCCACTCTGGATCTATTGTGCATCCCCAGGTGTTAGTCCCTAAAGCCATCACCACCTTCGGTCCAGTTCACCATGTCCATGACCTTGATGATGTCCTTTGGTGGCATGGCCCTGTAATCTTCCGGTTTTGGATAACCAACTCCCGTCAGCATTAGCCTCCTGCAGGCAAGAGCGTCGCAATGGCACAGCAAGTGTTCCATGCTTTCCTCTTTATCCTTGCAGGCCCTACAGATTTTGGACCTGGCTAGTCCCATCCCGGTTAGCATGATCCTAGTGCCAAAATGTCCGGTGAGAGCACCGAGCATTAGGCGGGTCTGGGATCTGCTAGAGCTCAATGTAAATTTGAGCCAGTTGTCCATGCCCATAAAGAGCTTGGCGTGCTTAGAATAATAACGCATAGAAGGATAGTCCGGTACTGAGCGCGATGATTAAAGTGAAGCGAAAATGACACCGCTGTGTGAAGTTGTTTACGCGCGACACACGCACACTAAAATATGACGGGGCTGCCAGTGCGCGCCACCGAGCAGTTGTTTTCCCAAAATGAGGGAACTCATCTTGTGCTCATGTTGTTAAATGAATGTCGCAATTGTCGTACCTAATCTATGTCTTTATGTTTTTATGTAAAGACAGAAATGAAATGAAAGTTACCAAATCTCTGTTTATATAAGTACTAAAAAGCGTATATTTTAAAATGAAATAATTGTCATGTAAATAGTTAATTCCTCATTTCTAATAATGAAAGAGCTCAGAGTCCTGTTTACTCTGAGTGAAAGAGGTACGTACCTACCGCGTATAATAATCTTCATTAATCCGTTAATTGTATTTGTTTTCTTAACAAATGTCACTTTGATAATGCTGTTAGGTATGTCCACATTGTCTTTTTCGACTCATATCATAAAAAGTTTATTGTGTTTAAAGAATACTTACCAGTTTTTTTTGTTCTCATAGAAAAGTATGTCGAATAAAATAGTTCAGAACATGACTACGCAACCCCGTCACCTGTTTTCTTTTGTGATGGCGGGGACTTCTCCCCTAGAGCCCTCCTGTTGCTACACAATGTAGGAGCTGGATTAAACTCCATATAAAAATCCGAATGTAGAATGAAAAAAAGGCAAACTCACACTTGACCATTTTTTGATAAGTCCATTATTCGTGTCTTAATTGGCTAGATGACAAAAATTTTTTTTTGCTTTAATAGAAGCTCATTCATATAATTAACATAAAGATTAACATAAAAACAACCGAGATATAAGGTATTAAAGATTTTTCTCCATCTCTTTCTAGCAAAACGGCAATTTACAAGGAGTCTATATGGCCGTACTCAACAATGACGTCACAGTTGATGTCGGATCTCTCTGTCTAATCGCTTTCAAATTAACAACTTAAAATGCTTGTATCTAAGGTATTTCTAAGCCGATTTTAATTCTAATTTCACAGGACTGCGTCTTTTTCTACGGTATTTTAATATTTAATGACGAGACGTAAAAATTTGAATTCAGTCATCATCCCAATTATCGGAGGAGTATGAGGGGGTCAAAAATTTCGTAATTTTTTAGCTCCGATGCACTGCTTCCGAGATATAAGCGTTTTTGTTAATACTTTTCTTGAAATATAATTAAAATTGAAATCCTATCCTACTAATATTATTATATAATATTATAAATGTGAAAGTGTGGACGTTTGGATGTTTAGATGTTTGGATGTTTAGATGTTTGGATGTTTGTTACTCAATCACTCAAAAACGGCTGAATGGATTTGCATGAAATTTGGCTTGCATGTAGCCTTTGACATGGAAAAGAACATAGGCTACCTTTTATCCCGATTCCTTAAGTAGTTCCCGAGGGAAAATTGAAAATTGTTTACGAGTTAAGCCGCGGGCAGCTTTGAAATTTGGTATGCATGTCACCTATGCTATGGAAAAGGACATGTCCTTAACGATATCTCAAATAGTTCCCTTGGGAAGATAAAAAATTGTTAACGAGCGAAGCTTTAGACCCAATTCTGAAGTCCACGCAGACGAAGTCGCGGGCAGAAGCTAGTAATATTATAAATGTGAAAGTGTGGATGTTTGGATATTTGGATGTTTGTTATTCAATCACGCAAAAACGGCTAAACGGATTTCGATGAAATTTGGCATGCATGTAGCCTTTGACATGGAAAAGAACATAGGCTACCTTTTATCCCGATTCCTTAAGTAGTTCCCGAGGGAAAATAGAAAATCCTAGTAATATTATAAATGTGAAATTGTGGATGTTTGGATGTTTGTTACTCAATCACGCAAAAACGGCTGAACGAATTTGGATGAAATTTGGCATGCATGTAGCCTTTGACATGGAACAAAACATAGGCTACCTTTTATCCCGATTCCTTAAGTAGTTACCCAGGGAAAATAGAAAATTGTTCAAAATTAAAGTCCACGCAGACGAAGTTGCGGGCAGAAGCTAGTTCCTTCTAAAAACAGTCGAAAATAAGTCCTGGACTTCTTACAAAATACGGTGAATTTTTTCTAAGTGCCGCACTCCCTTTGCTACACCCTAACCTTTTTTCTTTTTTAGGATCAATATGGCTTGTATTTAAAAATCCCAATCGATTCTCTAGAAAATTCTCTAAAATCATACGCATCGCGTCTCGCTCTTCGATGCGTTGTTTTTTTAACTTCAAATTAAACCTATATTATAAACAGGATAAGTGTCGCCTAGATAAGTAGATACCTAAATATTTTTCATATTAATCATAACCTGTTTAGTCGGTTAAATTGGGACATTTATGTTTCCAAACTGGCAACACAACGATTGAAATGAAAAGTTTCGTATAATTTGTCTGATATGGATAAAATACTAAACAATTTTTAAATCTTTGCTGTGATAATAATGTTATTACACTTTATAATCTTTTCAGATGTCTTGTGATACCATTCAACTGCACAAGTCATCATTATTAATTATTTTACGAGAGATACATTCGAAGCACATTGACCTTGAACACTGCGGAGCTGTCCGGCGTAGTGAGCCATTTATGGCTTAGTTTTAGTTGCTTCAAATTGTGCGCGCCGATTGGGTTTCTATGTGTTATTATTCTAAGTTGGCGTGCTTCATTCCATTTTGTTTGGCCCATTCTTCCTGGTGCCTCCTTTGTGATTGAGCTCTTAGGCCTGTACTAACTGTTTTTGCGGTAATTCCGACAAACGGTTCCGGCCCAACAAATTGTGTTTCCGATCCCTTTCTTGCCAGACAGTCAGCCTTTTCGTTACCATAGAAAACTTTATGGCCTGGAATCCAGACTAGACATATGGTGTTGTCTTTACCTAGTTTGTTTAGTGATTCAATTGTGTTCATTACTAGTTTGGATTCCACCTTATGTGACAGAAGCGCTTTGAGAGTCGCTTGGCTGTCGCTGAGAATGTAGATGTTAAGGCCTTTGCGACCTTTATCTAGATTCTCCTGTGCACAGACAAGGATGGCGTATATTTCAGCTTGAAACACAGTAGCCAGCTTGCCCATGCCAATTGAGATTTCAGTTTTATTGCAGTATATTCCTGCTCCCGTACCAGGGGGGTTATTGTCTAAGAAAAAATCTCTTTCAATTTGACAGTCACAGTCCATCCATTACTCCTATAATATAGGAAGTCGGCACAGAGTCTTGTGTTCACGGCACAATGGCTGTTAAATTATAGGCGATCGTGATAGATTTTTTTCTTAGACAATAACCCACCAGATTTCATCTTTGATCCATCTGTGTACCAAATCATGCTGTTTCCCTGCGGGGGAGCCAGCCCCTTATCCCATTTGTTCTATATGATAGTTTGTCTGTGAGTATCTCCATGTAGTCTGTGGGACAGACACCGCTCTCGTTGTTGTTGGCTTCTTGGAATGCATGTTTTGGAGAATCAATAAAACAAGTTAGGTGAATACTGCTGCTTTTATTTATAAATATCGAACATGGTGTCAGGTGAAAAACGATTATCGTAACTGTAAAACTTAGTGAAAATAACAGTAATAGTATAAAACTAGTGTGGATTAGCGCGGGAAACTTCGATCGGGGTTGTCGCGGTTTTTTAATTTTCAACAATTTTCATATTTTTTACTTAAAAGGATTTGGTTATTTATTATTATTTTTGTTAAATTTTAGTTTTAATTGTATATATATTATATTTTAGTGTGTAGTTAGCTGTACATATTGGTAAGTCTTTAAATTTTTTCCTTAATAATGGGCGACCCGCCCGATGATCCTGGAGGGACATTTCCTCCTCTGCAAGAAATTACTGAAACATCACAAGCAGTGCAAACACCGATGGATGTTCTCATTAACGTGTTAGAATCTTCTATTGACACCGATTGTTCTATTTCTGAATCATCCAAACTTAAACGTAAACGGGTTTTCCGCGGTGTTTGTACAGCTTGTAACAAAAGCACTAGAAAAACTGGATCAAAAATGTTTAATTCGTCTGATTGTCAGTGTACACAAAACAAAGTAGATAATGTTATATCCAGTTCTGTTCCACCTCATGATAAGCAGTTGGTAATTAACAAAGACAATGATAAAAATCCGAAGTCTGTGGGTCGATCTTACTACCAGGAATCGGATGTTGCCCCATTTATTGTTCATGTTCAAAAGGAAACTTTGAAAGATAACGATGACACTTCTCTACACCCAATAACTTTTGGCCGATTTCTCAAAAAAAACTGCATTAAAGGGATTGTGAATGGTAGCCTTAAAAAAATTGGAAGAAATAGAATAACTTTAGGCTTTGCAAATTATGTTGATGCTAATCTATTCCTTAATAATAAACATCTTGTTGATGAAAAGTATAAAGCGTTCATCCCCACGTTTCATGTTACACGCATGGGTGTCGTTCGAGGGGTTCCTATTGATTGGAGCGAAGAAGAAATAATCAGTAATACAAATGTACCTGTAGGCTGTGGACCAATCTGCAAAGTAAGGCGTTTAAAACGTAAAATTAATAGTAATGATGGCAAGCAATTTGTTAACACTGGCACTGTAGTTGTTACTTTTGATGGACAGATTTTGCCAACTCGTTTGTACATGTGCTATACTGTTTTACCTGTAGAATTGTATATATATCCCACAGTACAGTGTTTTAATTGCTGTAGATTTGGGCATGTTAAAAATCAGTGTCGCTCAACGCCCCGTTGTTATAAATGTGGTCAAGAGCATTCTGGTGACAGTTGTGATGTAGATGAAGATGCATATTGGTGCTGCTTATGTAAAGGTCAGCATCAGGCTATTAATAAAAAATGTCTTGAATATAATAGACAAAAGGCAATTAAAGAAACGATGAGCAAAAGCATAATATCTTACATGGAAGAAGCAGGAAGCAGCAAATTACATCCACCAATTTCAAAAATGTCATATGCCGAAACTGTTGTCACTCCATCTTCTCATTCTTCTTTTAACAATACAAATAGACATCCTTCTAGTACTTATGTCAATAACAATAATAATATGCCTCAATCATATAAAAGGACTATCTATAAAAAACCAATTACATTACCTAGTTTCTCCAGAGGTTATGATCGCATAGCACATGCTGAAATTATTAAGGAGCCAATAATGGATTCACAAACACCTTTAAAAAAGAATATTATAAGTACCACAGACATTATTAACGCGCTAACACAGTTGTTATCACAATCAAATTTAGTACCACCATCCAACGTTGCTGCAGTTATTCATGCATTATATCAATTAAATAGTAATAATGGAACACAAAGCCTCAGTAATCCAGTGGAACTGTCGCAGCCTAATTAATAAAAAACACGAATTAATTAATTTAGTAAATTCATATCAACCTTTTGTTATTTGCCTTCAAGAGACTTGGTTAAAGCAGGAATTTATTTTTAAAATTCCTGGTTTTACCACTCTTAGAGCTGATAGGACAGATGGGTATGGTGGAGTAGCCATACTCATCAAAAATTCTTTTTCTTTTACTTCTTTATCTCTTCCTCCCTTAAGCTCTGACATTTCTGCAGTAGCTGCCATTGTAAATAATATTTGTTTTGTTTCAATATATTATTCTCGTCCAAATAATGTAATATTTAATGATCTTAGTAGGTTATTTCGTTTACTTCCAAAGCCATTTGTTTGCCTCGGTGATTTCAATTTACATCATATATAATGGGGTTGTAGTTCTTCTAATTATTATGGCGAACACTTGCTGCAATTGCTAGATGACCATAATTTGTGTATATTAAATACTGGCCAACCTACTCGCCTTACAGCTCCTAGAGAGAACATAAGTGCCCCAGACTTAAGTATTTGCACTCCTGACCTAGCTTCTTGTTTGTCTTGGCAATGTGATGTTTATTCATATGGCAGTGATCATCATCCAATAATCATAACATTTCCATTCAGTCAACCTCCTAGAGAAACTAAACAGCCACGCTTGAAGTATAGATTAAATAATGTTGACTGGCTAATGTACAAAAATAAGGTAGAACAAAAACTTCACGACCTTCCTAATATATACACTTCAAATACCTCAATGTGTTCTGATATGTTTGCAAAAATTCTTATAGAGACTGCTGATGAAACATTCCCAAGAAAACAAGGGGGCTCTCATATTGTCCCTTCTCCACCATGGTGGGATCAAGAATGTACCAAAGCTGTAAAGGAAAGGAAAAATGCAGAAATAAAATACAAATTAAATATGTCAGATGATAATTTTAATAAATATGTACAGATAGCAGGTGACACCAAGAAACTTCTTAAACAAAAGAAGCGTGATGGATGGCAAAGTTTCTGCAAGTCATTATCTCCTACAGTTCAATCTTCTGTTGTTTGGCAAAATATAAGAAGATTCCGGTCTGCTTTTAATGTTAACCAACACTTAAAAATTCCAACTACACTTGTGGAACAAATTATGGATCGTCTAGCGCCTGCCTAGTCAGAGCTGTTTACTAGTTATCCAATTGCTTTTACACAGTCTTTAACTAATAATAATAAAATTGTTGCAATAGATTCTACATTTAGTATGGATGAATTAAATGATGATGATGATGAATCTTTCTGTTGTCAAGGATTCAGCACCTGGCGATGATGGGATTCCTTATTCATTTATATCTAATCTAGATAACTCTAGTCTTCAATATTACCTCGATTTAATTAACTCTGTTATGTTTACAGGAGAAATTCCGAAATCATGGAGAACTCAATCCCTGATATTTGTTTTAAAGTCACATAAACCAAAATCAGATCCATCTTCTTATCGTCCAATAGCGTTATCGTCAGTTATTGCTAAAATTGCTGAACATCTAGTTAAAAATCGATTAGAATGGTTTCTAGAACATAATAAATTATTACCAAACAGTCAATATGGTTTTAGAAAATGTCGAAGTACTTTTGACAGTTTGTCAATCTTCACCACAGATATACAATTAGCTCTCTCTAGAAATGACGTAGTGGTAGCTGCCTTTTTAGATATTACTTCCGCCTACGACAATGTAAATATTTCTGTTTTAAAAAGCAAATTGGAGCAACTAAATACACCACCTATCTTAGTGAGATTTATTATAAATATTTTATTGGAAAGATATATTAAATATTATATGGATTTAAGTAATAAAGATTTTATAAATAGGACCGTTTGGAAAGGACTACCTCAAGGCTCTGTTTTGAGTCCTATATTATATAATGTATACACCATCGATTTAGAGTCAACCATTCACGAGTGTGATAACGACAGGGTTAGTGTTCTACAGTATGCAGATGATTTACTTTTATACAAGTCAGGTCATTCGGCTCAAACAAGTAGCGAAATATTATCTAAAGCATTGCAATCTTTAGGAGGGTGGCTAAATAGTAACTGTTTAGAACTTTCCGAAAATAAGAGTAATGTTGTAATTTTTTCACGCAAAAGATCACCGCCTCAAGTAAATGTCTACTTCAACAATAACAAGCTTCCAGAAAAAAATCAAATTAAATTTTTAGGAGTGGTGCTAGACTCAAAGCTTACTGGCGTCCCTCACTGTGAGTTGATTTCCGACAGATGTGAAAAAAATTTGAATATTTTAAGATGCCTTACTGGGGTATGGTGGGGTGCTCACCCAACCGGCATGAGGCTTTTATATAACTCCCTTATAAGGAGTGTAATAGATTATGGTACCCCACTTTTACAGCCAGGAAATATTGCTGCTTTTAGAAAACTAGACCTAATACAGTCAAAAGCATTACGTTTAATAACTGGAGCGATGAAATCAAGTCCCATTAATTGTTTACAAGTAGAATGTTGCGAACCACCTTTAAAGCTGAGAAGACAATATTTAACAGATAGATACTTCTTTCGCTGTATTCAATTAAAAATTCATCCTATATTGCTTAAAGTGCGTCTTCTAGCTGAGGAAGTAAACACCTCAAATTATTGGAATCATAAGGAGGCACCTTGCTTAGTCAAGAGTTATAGTAAATTCAAAAATATCCAAACGCCTATCTATCAATCTACATGCATTCCTCTATATCAGTACAATTACAGCTCTCTTATATTAAGACCTGAAACTGAGTATAACATAGGAATAACTAAAGTTGGTTCAAATCAAAATTCTAAGTATATTATTAACAATAATAATTGGTCTGACCGACACTTAGTGTTTACAGATGCATCCAAAAAATCTTCAGACAGTAATGTAGGGATAGGAGTTTATCATTCACAATACCAAATAGTGCAAAAAGTTAAATTACCTACCTCCAGAAGCTTCAGTTTATACTGGGAATGTTATGCCCTTTTTAAAGCATTAGAATATATTGTACTGTTTAAATTAAAGAAAACTATTGTTTTTTGTGACTCACTCAGTGCATTACAGGCAATATCAAGGTTTCCTTTTAAATCACATAAGCAGTCGCCTATAATATTTGATATAAGAAATTTACTCCATGAATGTTTTACCGAAAACTATAATATTACTTTTGCATGGATTCCAAGCCATGTTGGTATTCTTGGTAATGAGAAAGCAGACCAATTGGCTTCAGAGGCAGTAAATGATGGAGATGTCTTTCCATATATTAATTACAGTCATGATCTTGTTTTATTGCCCGCTGCTTATTTGTATGAAACGTGGCAGCAGCTCTGGACTGAGGATAATTCTACAGGCAGATATTACCATCATATACAAGATCACATTCCCCGTAAGCCGTGGTTTAGCAAAATAAAGCTAAGTAAAAGTACAACATCTATATTATGTCGACTCCGTCTTGGACATGTATGTACACCACAACATTTATTTAAACTAAATATTGTCTCGGACCCCTTCTGTTCTTGCGGGGAGTTTGGTGATGTAAACCATATTGTCTTCAGCTGTCCATTATATGACCGGTCTGAGTTGTTAACACAACTACTAGATATTAAAATTCCTTTTCCAACATCCATTAATTGTCTTCTTTATACTAATAACCCTAAAATTTATTGTATATTAGCTGAATATATAGAACATAATAACATCAAGGTGTAAATATTATTTTATTATTATATGATCCTACAATGTTACCAATTCCTGAAACCAAATCCTTTTCCTTACTCTATATCCTAAATTCCTTTCTTTTGTATTATTAACATAGTTTCCCTACCTAATTTTTAAAATCAAAGTAACACCACTTTGACACTGGCTAAATGCTCTATGCGAAGCCATAGCATAAGAGAAAAAAAAAACTAGTGTGGAAAGCTTTGTGCAGAAAACTTTGTGAAAATAAAATTTCAAGATGTCCGACGAACAAAAAGTAAAAATAAATTTAGAAGGATTGAGACCGCCCAAAGTAAAACTTAGTGGAGAAGGAGCAAACTGGAAAAAATATAAACAGTTCTTTCAAATTTATATGGAAGCTGTTGGCTTAGAAGATGCAGCCGAGAGCAGAAAGATCGCCATTTTTCTCAACGCTGGTGGTGAAGAAGTTGTTGACGTTTTCAACACCTTGCCTAGTCAACATACAAAAACGTTGAAAGATTTATTTGTAGCGCTCGACAAGTACCTACACTGAGCCTAGAAAAAGTTTAGTTTTAAATACATACGAGTTACTAAACTTTAGGCAAGAAGAGAATGAATCTATAGATCATTTTTGTACCAGGCTGAAAAACAAAGCTAGAGTTTGTGAACTAGGTGAGAGAGAGCAGATTAGTTGCTATAATGTTAGTAATTGGCATTACGGATCAAGCTACAAAGGAAAGATTATTGAGAGAAAAAAAGTTAGTGTTAGAGCATGCATTGACAATTTGCAGAGCAGCAGAAATAGAAAAAAAGCAATTAGAAGGCTTGGGAAATAAGATAAAAGAGGAAAAAGTTGATGCGTTGAAAAGGACAAGTAAAAAAGAAGAATTTAATAGAAAACATAAATGTATGAAATGTGGGTTATTACATGAAATAAGAAAGTGTCCAGCATTTGGTAGAAAATGTGCAGTATGTGGAAAGTACAATCACTATGCAAAACAGTGCAGGTTTAAGCAAGATGATAAGAATCGAAACGAAAGAAAAGTTTGTTATAGTGGCAACACTATTAGCATGGCCACACTGAATGTGTTTTAAAAAAATATAGAGATTCAGATTATGTTGATTGTACAAGTATGGTGTATCTTTGTTACTAATAAATGTTAACAATAGTAAAGTGTTTAAATATTATAATACCCATAAATATAAATATAAAACATGGCGCAGTCTCCGCAACCAAGCATTGAACGAGTGCAGAATGTTCAGGTAAAACTGCCTCCAAACCTAAATATTACTGGCACGGATGCTAGTGTGGAATGGCGATTCTGGTTTTCATTATTTGAAGATTACCTTACGGTAACAAATAATATGAATGCTTCAGATAGCGTAAAATTATCTTTGCTGAGAAATATGATGGGACCGGATGCTCTGCGGATTGTTTCTACGTTACCTCTCAGTGAAGAGAAGTTTAAAATATATAACGAGGTTATATCCGCCATTTCAAATTATGTGAACCCCAGAACCAACGTGGTGTTCGAGAGGTTTAAGTTCCGCGAACACAAACAAAAAGAAGGTCAACCCTTTGATATATTTTTGACTGAATGCCGACAGTTGGTTAAAACGTGTAAATATAAAGACGAAGATGAAATGATGCTGGATCACATTGTGTGTGCAATATACGACAAAATCACACAAGAAGCACTTTTAAGAATAGAAGATTTAACTCTAGACAAAGTGATTCGCTTCTGTCAAACAAAAGAGCATGCCTCAAATCAAGTTTTAGTCATGAATGCTGCAACTACAAGTTCTGTATGCACAATAACAAATAATAGTCAAAAACAAATTATAAAGTCACAGAGGTGTAATAAAAATATTAGCACAGGACAATTCAAATGCAGGCGATGCCAACGTCAGCACGGTCCAAGGGAATGCCCTGCATTTGGCCAAACATGTAAAAAATGTGGACTAAAAAATCATTTTGCTGTGAGCTGTATGGTAAAGCCTAGGAAAAAAATAAAAGAGGTACAGCAGCATAGTTCCAGCTCAGAAGATGAATATAATTTTCATTGTGAGGAAGTGTCATCTAAATATAAAAATAAAAACGAATGGTTTGAATATATAACAATCGAAAATATGTCTATTAAGTGTAAATTAGATACAGGTGCAGACGTGAGTATAATGCCCTTAGAATTATTTAATAAAATTAATAAGAATCAAAATTTAAAATTATTAAAAACAAATATAAGGTTAGAATCATTCCAAGGAAAGAAAGTTCAGACAGTTGGTATGATAAATCTGTCGTGCAAATTTAAAGATAGACAATGTTTTGAAAATTTTGTTGTTGTTAATTGTAAATCAATGTTATTAGATCTACCTGCTTCTATTTCATTAAATTTAATTCAAAGAATCCATTCAGTTACATTAAATAATAATTGTAGTAGTGAAAAACAAAAATTCATTCAACAAAATATAGACGTGTTTAAAGGTATCGGTAAAGTTCCTGGTAAATTTGATATTGTAACTAAAGATATTAAAACTCAGATTTGTCATCCCTCACCAAGAATTCCAAATAAAATGTTAAAACCTTTAAAATGTGAATTAGAAAGATTAGTGTCTAGAAAAGCAATTGTTAAGGTTGAAAATATTGACAGTAATGCATGTATTAACAAATTTGTCTATGTCTTGATGATAAGATAGATAAGACTATGTCTTGATCCTGCTGATTTGAATAAATATATAGTAAAAAAACCTAAAGTTTTACCTACATTAGATGAATTGAGCTGCAAGCTGCAAGGCAATAAGTATTTTTCAGTGTTAGATATGAGTGAAGGTTTTCATCATCTTTGGCTCAATGAGGCGTCATCATGGAAATGTTGCTTCGCAACGCCGTACGGAGTGTATAGATACTTAGTTTTACCGTATGGTCTCATGCATGCACCTGAGCTCTTCCAAGAAGTTCTTGAATCTCATTTTAGTATGATTCCAAACGTAGTTTGTTGGGCTGACGATATTTTAGTTATGGGAACCTCAATAGAATGTCATGATAAAGCTCTAAATAGTGTAATAAATAAGGCTCGTCAGTTAGGTATGATTTTTAACAAAGAAAAATTTCAATTTCGACAAAATGAAGTTAAATATGTAGGTCAAATTTTCAATGAAAAAGGCATGTCTATGGACAAAAATAGAGCTGAGTCCCTAATTAAGTTAAAAGCTCCAACATCGAAAGAACAACTTAAAAGTATGATTGGTTCTTTTAGTTACATAAGAAGGTATGTGCCTGATATGGGTGAGCTGATGGCTCCATTGTGTAAATTACTGCGTAAAGATGTTGAATTCACATGGCTACCTATTCATAATGAATCTTTCGAAAAACTTAAAAGTAGAGTAAGTAATGCACCAGCTCTTGCTCCATTTAACCCCAATAAAAAAGTAATTTTGCAGTGTGATGCATCTAAATATGGTCTTGGATGTTGTATGTTTCAAAGAGATGAAAATAATGTTTTAAGATTAATAGCTTGTGTATCTCGTACCATGAATGACACAGAATTGAATTATGGACAAACTGAAAAGGAATTTTTAGCAATTTATTTTGGTTGTAAAAAATTTCACAAGTACATTTATGGAACTGAAGTTGATGTTCAGTCTGACCATAAACCAATTATATCCATTATGTCAAAACATGTAAGCAAATTAGGATCACCTAGATTGAAGAGATTACGATTAAAATTACTAATTTATAACCTAAATGTGTATTATGTGCCTGGTAAGTTAATACATTTTGCCGACATGTTATCAAGAAACAGTCTGAATGTAACAGAACATGATGATGAAATGTTGCAAATGGTACATTCTGTATCAAAGTACTTGCCTATGTCTACAGAAAGAAAATTAATTTTCAGAAATGCTACTTGTAATGACAAAATTTTAAGTCAGATTTGTAATTTTTATTATCATGGCTGGCCAAAAACAGTAACAAAAGAATGTGAACATTTTGAGAAATTTAAAAATATGATTTATATGCAAGATGGTTTGTTATTTATTGAAAATAGAATTATAGTTCCTGAATCATTAAAATCATATGTGTTGCAAGTAATACATAAAGGTCATTTTGGGATTACAAAAACATTTTCACATGCTAAACAATACTTTTATTGGAAGAATATGAAATCTGATATTGCTAATTATATAAAACAATGTAGAACTTGTGAAAAATACAGTGCTAATGTTTGTAAACAACCGTTAATGCCACATGATATTCCGAAAGAGAGATTTTTGAAAATTGGGTCAGATATTTTAGATTTTAATGGTAAATATTATTTGGTATGTATTGATTATTTCTCCCATTGGATTGAATTATTGCCATTGAAAAATAAGACATCAAAATCTGTTATACAAGCTATGCAATTAGTTTTCACTAGATTTGGGTATCCATTAGAGATAATTGCTGATAATGTTCCTTATAGTTCCTATGAATGTAAACAGTATTTTAAATCTAAAGACATTAATTTGATAACTTCTACTCCTAGATATCCACAAAGCAATGGAATGGCTGAGAAAGCAGTCCATATCTGTAAGATGATTCTAAAAAAGTGTAATGAGGAAAATCTTGATTATTTAGAAGGTATAATGGAATATAATAATACTCCACTTACTAATTTGAATATTACTCCGTCACAAATATTGAATAGTCGTAATGTTAGAATAACTCCTTGTAATATAAATATTTTAAAACCTCATATTCAGGACAATGTTTATAATCAACTTTTGTTAAAACAATCTATAACTAAGAATAATTATGACAAGAAAGCTAAGAGAAAGAGTGTAAATTTTAAACCGAGAGAGTGTAGTGTATAGAGAGAATAATAAATGGCATAAAGCTAGTATTAAATCTAATTGTAAACAGCCAAGATCTTTCATAATACTGAAGGAGGGAGGAGGTACATTAAGAAGGAATAGTTCTCAGTTAAAAAAGTCTTATACTAAATCTAATTTCAAAGATATGTTGCATTATAATGATCCACTTATTACTGAATATTTTGAATCTGCTACCCAGTCACAAAATGTTATGCCACAAAACAATAATGTTCGCCTTGAACAAAGTTCTGTAATAAATCGAATGTCTGATAATAATAGTACTAATAATTGTAATATTGAGTATGAACAAAGTAGTGTCACGGATATTGCTCCTCAATGTAACCCTGCTCAGAAAGTTTCTTCAAGTGGTAGAATTATTAAACCTGTTATTAAGTTAGACTTATAAGAGGGCCAATATCTATAGGAGGGAGGTGTTATAGTGGCAACACTATTAGCATGGCCACACTGAATGTGTTTTAAAAAAATATAGAGATTCAGATTATGTTGATTGTACAAGTATGGTGTATCTTTGTTACTAATAAATGTTAACAATAGTAAAGTGTTTAAATATTATAATACCCATAAATATAAATATAAAACAAAGTTCATACCATGGAGGAAGAAAATAGTGACAGTGACCAGGAATTTTACTTCTCGAGTATAGTTACTAATAACAGTCTAAAACAACAGTGGTTGATTAAAATGATTGTAGGGAAAAAAGAACTAGAATTCAAAATAGACACAGGCGCAGACTGTAACACATTATCGTTGAATACATATAATAAAGTAAGACCTAGTAACTCTGTGTTAAGAAAAACAAAAAATGTATTAGTGGTATATAAAGGTGACAAAATTAATACAATAGGACAAGCTGAGTTACAATATTGTTACAAAAATATAGAGAAGAAGAGACTTTAAAGTTTAATATTATAGACTTGCCAGTGCAACCAGTAATTGGTTTGCCTGATTGCATTGACTTGAATTTAGTACAAAGGGTAGATGAAATTCAACAACATTGCAGTTCAGAGAAAATTGAGTTCATAAAGCAAAATAAAGACATTTTTACAGGCCTTGGTGACATAGGAGTGTATAAGATACGTGTTAAGAATGATGCTGTTCCTATAATTAAGCCAATAAGGAGGGTTCCTCAAGCTATTAGTGACAAGTTGAAGGAAACGCTAAACAGGTATGAAAGTAAGTCCATTATTGAAAAAGTAGATGGTCCAACTGAGTGGTGTAATAATTTAGTTATAATCGAAAAGCCCGACAAATCATTAAGATTGTGTTTAGATCCACAAGAACTAAACAATAGTATTTTAAGGGAAAGGTATTTAATTCCATCGCCAGAAGAGATTTATAATAGCTTAGCTGGGAATGAGCTTTTCACAGTCTTAGACTTAAAAGATGGCTTTTTTCAAGTCTTATTAGATGATGAGCATAAAATATGCACTTTTGGAACTCCATTTGGGAGGTATAGGTTTCTCAGGTTACCGTTTGGTATAGCCTCTGCTCCTGAAGTGATGCAATGCAATTAATAACAAAATATTTAGTGATATAAAAGGAGTTTATATCTATTATGATGATCTGATCATAGGGGCAAAAAGTGCATTTGAGCATGATAAGATATTAAAAGAAGTAGGCAATAGCGCTAGGAAATATCAAGTTAAGTTTAATGAAAAGAAAATACAATATAAGCTTAAACAGGTTAAGTATGTTGGGTTAATTGTATCGAAAGAGGGTATTCAGGTCGATCCTGAACATGTAAAACCTATAAATGAACTACAAGAACCGAAAAATGTAAAAGAGTTGCAAAAGTTTTTAGGAATGTGTAACTATTTGAGTAGATTTATTCCACATTATACTGTTACAACAGAACCATTGCGACAGTTACTTAAAAAAGATATTCCGTGGAATTGGGGTATTGTACTTTGCTGACACCAGCCTGACTGCTAGGACCAGCCTCACCGCTAGCTTTGCTACCACTAGCCCTACAACTGCGACCAGACCTAGCCTCATTTGGCTCCGGATTGCCCCGGCCATGCCCGTCGCCGCTGTCCGGTGTTTCCGTGAGCAACGAAACGAGCACAGCTCGAAGCACCCTTCCAGGATGAACTCTGCCGCCTTAATAAGCGGATCTCCCGTCCATGAGGATGATCCGACGTATCCGGTTCCCCTCCACCTTAGTGTCGACGACCTTCCAGTCGGCCGTCCTCAGTGACGGGTTGTACCGCTGAAGCGCCAAGCAGGCCTGTTTAGTTTCCAGCAGCTTCATGTTGCGGCTCTTCCAAGCCATCTTAACTGGCTTTGGAACAGTCGCAGCATCCACTACCTTCAACCTGACTTCTCCTTTGCACATCCCCTGGACATTTGTTAGGCGCCATTCCGCTGACGGCTTGTTTTTGCAGTCTACAAAAACAACCCCCGTTACTACCGTTTGGCCTATCAAGCACCGTGGAGGAGGATCATCAGAGGCCATGAATTTCTCCGTGACAAGCTCCAATAGCCTCTCCTGATCCCCCTCCACCAGGTACGTGTTAGGATAGTCGTCAGGGATGACCGCCAGCCTGACAGCTTCGAGAGCATCCCGATAGGTACCATAACCATTGTCTTTCAATAGATGGTCTTTCCAATCGGTATATTATGTTGAACCCACCGCCACATAACAGATAATCAAATATGTCAACATGTCAAAAATGAGTCAACACTAAAATCTCTCTGTGATATTTAAATACATACCTAGTAAAAGAATGAGTAATATTTTAAGAAGAATAGAATTAAAAACTGTTTCAACAATATTTAAAACTTTTGTGGTTGGCCAATATCTTGAACAGAATGTTAATGCCAATTCTTTTTTCTAATAACTTAACATCGCATCGTGTAAGCTAAACAATAAATAACGAATATAAATTACTTTTATTAAAAAAAATTAAAAATTGCGATAATATTTAGGTTAGGTAATAAATACCATGTGGTCACCCTACTATAATGACAACGAAAATTACTGACATTGACAAAGAATCATTGTTGCAATATAACATTTTTTGAATACTACCACTAGAATGTTTCCTGGACGTAAAATTATAGTGTTATAATTATTAATAGTAGGCTAACATGGTAATTTAATTTATTTTATGTTATAATAATTACAAAAAAAAAACAATTTAGGTATTTTGGGCATTAAAAGTAATTAAACAATAATAAAAAATCTTCATCTACCAATAGATGTTTCATAACTACTAAATTTAAAAATATACAGCAGTAGCAACACTGTGGGAAAGGGATAAAAGGTACAGTTATTGCCAACTCGGCACACTTTTGCACTTTCAAGTGTTTAGTCTTTATTCGCATAGAAATAAAGTCCAAATTTGAACAACAATATTTTGAAGAGCTCATACTCCCCCCCCCCTCTCCCTGTAACTTCTAAAATAAGTTATAAGCCATGGTTCCCAAGAACAGATTCCCATAGTTTCTGATTTCTCCCTACTGACCCATTTAGATTGATCATCCGGTATAGCACACTGAGGCGCGTTCAGCGCCTCTGGGTGTAGTTGTCCGGTTGTTTTTTAACTCGCTCAAAGGCGTTGAACGGATTGCAGCAACCAAATCTTTCATCTCCCTCTTTCACATGATTTTTTATTTCTCTCTCTTTCTAGTAGATGACATTATAGAATATGGCCGCCAATATCATCCAATCACGTAAGAGTATTTCAGTCATAAACGTCAGAGCGTTTTACAACCATCAAATTCGATGGTTGTTCGGTTGTAGCTCGCGCCGACACTCAAAGGTCTTGAACGGGCCGGTTGTTTCACCCGGTTGTCACGCTCGAAGGCATTGAACGGGGTTAGAGCGAAAAGTTGTACTTCGCGCGAAGGCCCTGAACGCGTCTCTGTGTCAGGGTCAGGGCGCAGCGGGGCGGGGCGGGCCGCATCGTACGCGACCAATCCTCGGCGGAATTATGCGACCCGCTGCATCCCGTTAGTGTGCGCGAACCTTTATAGTACATGGTAGAATATACCGAATATGTGAAGATCTTGGCGACACACAGTTTGGCTTTAGAAATAGATTCCTGCATCTGGCTAGAGAAATAGATTGCATTAGGGACGCCCTCTTTTGTACTCGCGTGACATGAAGCGTGACTTACATATTTGCTTCATCGATTACGAGAAAGCTTTTGATAAAGTTCAACATACGAGTATGAAATTGATCGAAGTTTTGAAATCAATCCCACTTCTTATTAACATCTATGCAGAAGAGCTTTTCCGGAATTGATCAGCTAGTCATACAGGCATTATTGTTAAAGACACTCCTATCAATAATATATGTAACGCTGATGATACTGCCTTGATCTCAGACAATTTGGCGCCATTACAGGAGCTTCGTAATAATGTTAATGAATTCAAGTAAGGAAATGGGATTGAGCATCAATATTGCAAAAAAGCAAATACTTGTTGATCTCTAAGACACCGCAATATGACTCGTAGCTCTATTTCGGGACAGAATTGGTAATAAGGGTGACTGAGTTCGGGTACCTGGGAAGTTGGATTAATGAGAGAGGTGACCATGCTCAGGAGATAAAAGTCCGCATTGAGGTGGCTCGTTGAGCCTTTTTCAGAATGAACTGATCGAGATCTGAGCCTTGACTTAAGACTACGCCTAGTCCGCTATTTCTTCTGTGCAATACGGTGTAGAACCATGGACTTTCACACAAAATATGATAAAAAGGTTGGAGGCGTTTGAGGTGTGGATATACCGCCGTATCTTGAAAATATCATGGCGTGACCGAATCACCACCGTGTAGGTACTAAGTAGGCTCAAGAAGAAGATGGAGTTTATGAATACCATCAAGCGAATAAGAAATTATAAATACAAACTACTCCAACCTTAGAGCATTCATACGGGAGACGGCAAGGCTGGGCCAACCCCTCTGCCAATTTACGCTGACCATATGACCATACACGTTATATAAAACTAGTTGACGCGCGGCCGCTGCCATTTGGTGTCGCTTTCGTGTCGCACTAAGAGCTCCAAAAAAATTGTTAATTGTACAGTTTCCTCTTGCAAAAGGCGATCCAGCTACTCAAATCTTCGAGATTATGGCGTTTCCTATCACATGTAAGTATAAAATATACATCAACGTGTTTTATTTGTTTACAATTTGGAAGTAATTTTTATACCGTTACGATAGAAAAATACAATGGTACGATGGTAGCTCAACACAATACACGGGCGTTATATTATCTGTGACACGGGCATTTGCTTAGTGCTGGGACAACGTGAGTGAATGATGCTTATTCATACTTTTATTTATCATTCACTCCGAAGTTTGTTTATTGTTTAACCAGATAATGTTAATATCGGTGCATGGATTAGGTAGTATAAGATTAAAATAGAAATTTAAGTGGAATTTAATTGAACAAAAAAATATCAAGAAAATATTACTTATCATTTTGCTTCAACTTTGCGTTGTAGTTTTAAAAAACTTTTCCTATACAATTACTTACTCTAACCAATTTTTCGACTGCGTCTCACTTGATTTTAAGCCTATTAAATAATCTATATTGGTATTTTACAAAATGCAATGTAAGTTAATACTCCAGTTAGAAAAATGTCATGTAATGTCCTCTAAATTTTGTTGCAGTTAAGGTCATAAGTACAAAAAATGAGCTATTTTTTGTACTTACACTAGTTATTATTTTACATTAGTAAAAAGCACAAAGCAAGTGATTGTCGTGCAATATACAGAGAAAATTTTAATAATGCCACATCATTATTAAAATCACACAATAAAGATTTTTCTTCTTATTTTAGTGGCTTTGAAGTTTGTACGGCCAATGTAAACAAAAACACTTTCAACGTCACGCTATATATGAGAAATGAATAACATGTCTTACTGCATGTAAATAAAAACTTTCATAGTAGTAAATATCTACTAAGCTAAAATGGTAGAATTAACATTATATACGAATTAACTTTAACTCACATTTTTTGGTGCAACATAAAGGAAAATGCCCGATATCGTCCCAAGCGTAATAACACGTTGAGCCCTATCGCAAATGAAAGGTTTTCTAAAATACTAATTTTGTTTGTATGGCAGTAAGTTGCTATCTCGTGCTTTTTACTTGCACGATATAGCAAATTGCTGCCATATGAGCAAAGCTAAACGAAAAAGTACCTACCTATTAAACATGTTTATAACTATGTAGATATGTAATAAAATCAGAAATCAGTTTTACACGTAAAACATCTAATACATTCCCGGTATCCCCCCACCCTCCCACTGCACCCCGCGCTAGCTTGTGTTCAGGCAGGTAGAAGTGTAGAATAGTAGAATAGTATTTGACACAATAAATGTCTGACTATGTGTATTTATTATTTACCTTACTTTATTACATTACCCTTAAGAGATACCCCTTTATTCATTATCCTTCTGGGATTGTCGGATAAAATTTTCAAAATCATTGGAATATTGAAAACTTAGCGGGCAAAGCCGCTGGTGGGATCGGAATCTAGTCTCTATACTACATCACTACATATAAAAAATAAAACCGACTTCAAAAACACCAAAAAACTATAAATAATAATAAAACAAAACTACATTATGACATCACAGTTTTATATTGAAGTTGGTGCCAAATTTTAAGTAACTGTTGTTCTTATATTTTTGAAGAGTTTCAAGGTGATCATTGCTTGGTATCGACTTCAATAGACAACTGTGACGTGAGAGCTGATAAAAATTATGATTAGGCATCGGAGCGCTTACTGTGTTTCGTTAACTGAAAATAAAAATTTGTCCCCCCCCCCCCCTCCCCATCGAAACATTATACCTATAGCATTACCTTGCATGCCTATACCATTATACTTATAGCCTATGACTGAAAATATATATTTATTTCAGTCGATCAGCTTAACAGCAAGTAAAATTGCTGTATTTGACACAAAAAACTTATTAAAGCATTTTAATAATAATTAGTGGGCCTCGCTTTGCATTAATTTAAGAAACCCTGTCTTCATTGTATTTTTATCAACTTTAGCCGAACAGGGTATAGTTATAAAAATACAATTTATTGTAACCGTGCGTTTGCACTGACGAAACATCTACATGTTGCAAAACATGTATGAAGTCTTTAACAGCCGAAAGTGCGAACGCAATCGTTGACAAATTCATAAAAAACGTTGACAGACAACAAGTTTTGAGGCGATCCTAACGCAATCTGCAACAAATCTTATTTGTTCCGAATCCAACACGATTTTCGACAGTGCGAACACAATAGCATACACAACAAATTTTGAAATTTGTATCATACAACAAGTTGTAAAACATTGCATGTTTTATGTTTCTCAGTGCAAACGTAAGGTTACATTTCAATCATTTACGCACGACGACCCAAATAGTTACTCATTCTTTGTGTCACATCACTAGGGACATTCATTCTTTGTGGTGGGGCGATTGCGTAGATACACATTCATTTGTCGATGTGTGTGTGTTTCTTCATTGTAGGGTAATATTTTCATAGTGTGTGTTCGTAAACATAAGAACAACGTCTTTGTAAGTGTATTCTACATTTTCGTAGTGTGCGTGCGTGTTTACCTCGCCTCCCGCGAAAAGTGGCAGAAAAATATACACTGCGATTTGTTGCGTACCGCATCCATAGGTTAAATGATCTAAGACTCCAACTCATCATTCAGGGGAAAGTTGCTGGAAAGAGAAGTGCTGACAGGAGGCGGCACTTGTGGTTGAAGAACCTGTGGGAATGGTTTTTCTGCAGTACTACCTCATTATTCAGAGCAACAGCTTATAAAATTAAAATTGCCCTGATGTTGTCTAACCTCCAATAGACGAGAAACTATAAGAAGAAAGAGCTTTTGGCGACCTCTACATAATCTGTAGTTCCGTATTACGCAAACATTCTTACAATAAACTATTAATGTTTAATGAATCCCAGAGAAATCAAATCGCGCAAAATAAAGTATTTTCGCGTACTTTATCTTTGGCATAAAGTATAGAGTACATTTACCCGAAATAACGTACAATACATTATAATAAAGTACGGGTGGCAACCCTAATCATGCAGTGTACGTACGCTTCCATACATAGATATAGAATGGAATAGATGGGCTATAAAAGCCGTCAAACATGAGGAAAAGAGATAAACTTATACACATTGCCAAAGGAAAGAAGAAGACGGCATCATTTTTTTTGTCTTTGTCACCGTATATAGGTGAAACTGGTAGTGGGGATTGTTTATCACCAGCGTCTGGTGCTAAACAAATACGTGGATGAAATTTGTTGTGTGAAGTATAGCTCACTGTGCAATTATTTAACAGTTTAATTAGTGTAATTGTGAACTATTTGAACATTTAAATCATGGTGCACTGCTCCGCTTTAGGTTGTAATAGTGATAGTGCTAGAAAACAGGAAAATATAACCTTTACAGGTAAGACCTAAATTGTGTCAATATTAAGCGCCAAAACTATTTTTTAAATTATAAATACAAGTTATATTGCAATATTTTATCCTTCTACTATGGTTCTCAATCATATTATGGGATTAAACATGAAATTTCAAACTAATTATAAGGTTACTATTAACCTAATAAGTTAAGAATGTCGCCATTCAATATGGTCACGTATACAACCAACGCGTATAACATTTTGCCGGGTTATAATGATACCAGTTACGCTACGACTATTTTTCCTTGATTCGTAGGTAATTTGTTTCGTTAAAGGGAACTCACATATTAGTTTCTGTGTTACATTAATATTGACATATTTAAGTATAAAATGAGCATTTTAGATAACAAAGGTAATTCTTTTGAAGTGAAACTTTCTATTTGCTTGTTTGTCTGTATTTAACAGATTTCCTTCGGAGATAATTACTCGAAACAGTTGGGTTAAAGCTCCTGCAGGCCTATTCGCTAACTACGGTTGGTAACTAGAACTGTCATTTTTGAAAGGAACTTTATATCCATTACTGGTTTAATGGTCTTATGCGTTACGGAGGCGTTCATGATAGCAGTAATGGATGTTAAGTTCCTTTCAAAAATGACAGTTGTAGTGAGCAACCGAAGTTAGCGAATAGGCCGGCTGGTCGATTGAATTGGCAGCCAACCAAGCATACCCGAATGTGTTCTAAGCATTTTGAACAACAGTGGATTCAGAAAAACAAAAAAGGCACTTTTCTTGGGAGTGGTGCTATTCCTAACTTTTTCTACAGGTCAGTAACTTATACATATTATATCTACAAAGTAAATCCCTATCAAGCCGAAACCTATATTTATTTTTCACAGACCCAACTATTTGTATAAGGGATTTCAAAATTACTTTTACAGTTTTGGATTAATGACACCAACATTTTTATAAGAGTATGTTAACATGGGTAGGTACCAAATTCTTTTCTACTATTTTGAAATGGCCAAAAATATTATTAATGGTTTGATTTTGGACATTTCCTATTTATATAACAAGTCTGACCATTAGTACAGATACAGTTTACAAATTTCTTAATTATTATTTTTAATGTTGTAAAATTAGCACCTGATTTTATTTTTAACCTGTATACATATTGTTTCAGGACGCATCAGTGTTGGATTTCGGTTCAAATTTGAAAACGGCCCCGAAAGAGAAAAATGTGGCTTCAAATGCTGCGTTTGAAACAATCAGCGAGGTCAAGTAAAAAACTACGGGCAGTGCGTGAATCGCTTAGACGATTGGGAAAAAAAGTAGCCAAACTTGAAAATGTGTTAAGTGATTTGAAGTGTAAGTTAATGATGCAAAATGAGCGGTTGGACATTTTAGATACTGTAGGAGAAACCAATAGAGATTTTCTGAAAATATTATTAAGTACATACATAAAATGCAGCGAGAAATAAAATGTCACAAATGTGTGGAATCACTGATTGCCTCTGAACCATATAATAATAGTCTGCAGTCAAAGAGGTAGTTACCACGTGCAATGTTGCTGAAAAAACATATCGTAGAAATAAACCTTTTGGAAATAAAATTACTATGCATTCCTTTTTGCACCAATGCTTAATAAAATTGTTAAATCAATTTTTTACTGAAGAGTTTACGCATAATCACTACCCGCTTTTGATGAAATGTATTTGTAAAAAATATTTAAATACGCGAATTCATTGCTAATACGCTTTATTCGATTACAATAACGGAGTTGTTGAAATCTAATTTTAGAAAATGTTTATTTAAAATTTAATATTTATACATTTTCTAAATATTTAGTAAATGTATAAATATTGGATATTAAATAAATTGCAGAGATAAAGAAAAAACAATGATATTGCCCGCTGTATTCTTAATCGAGCGTCGATCTTCGCAAGGTACCTAGCTGGCAAAAACTGGAAGTGAGTGGTCGCGGATCGTACTCAGTGGCGAGCACTTGGAGAGGCCTATGTCCAGCAGTGGACGCGTGTGGGCTGATGATGATGATTTCTAATATTTTTTCTTATATTTGTAAAGATGTTTACATAATAGCTTAAATAATTAAGTAAAATGTTTTAAAACTAAATATACTCGAGTAAATCCGAAAAGTGTAGTTTTATTTAAAAGTCTAAATAACTTTAGACTGCGAAGGTTGAATGAAGAATACAATAAAAAAATTCGCAACTTCCTCCCACTTTTATTTTTTGAGACATATTATTGAGCGAGGGGCGCTCATTAAAATGTCTCAAAAAAAATACGTAGATCAATCAACCCTTCTTTATGTTTATAGTGGTAAAAGCCACTATAAACATAAAGTAGAGTAAAACTTAAAGCAACACTGGTATACCCATCTACTTTAGGCAGGTATGACGTCATCTATGTCTGTCCCTTACGGGTATACGGTCACGTCATAGATATAGAATGAAATAGATGGGCTATAAAAGCCGTCAAACATGAGGAAAAGAGATAAACTTATACACATTGCCAAAGGAAAGAAGAAGATGGCATAATTTTTTTTGTCCTTGTTACCGTATATAGGTGAAACTGGTAGTGGGGATTGTTTATTACCAGCGTCTGGTGCTAAACAAATACGTGGAAGAAATTTGTTGTGTGAATTATAGCTTACTGTGTAATTATTTAACACTTTAATTAGTGTAATTGTGAACTATTTGAACATTTAAATCATGGTGCACTGCTCCGTTTTAGGTTGTAATAGTGATAGTACTAGAAAACAGGAAAATATAACCTTTTACAGGTAAGACCTAAATTGTGTCAATAAAAAGCGCCAAAACTATTTTTTAAATTATAAATACAAGTTATATTGCAATATTTTATCATTCTACTATGGTTCTCAATCATATTAAGGGATTAAACATGAAATTTCAAACTAAGTAGTAAGGTTACTGTTAACCTAACAAGCTAGGAATGTCACCATACAATATGGCCACGTATACAGCCAACGCGTATAACATTTTGCATTATTTATAATGATACCAGTTACGCTACGACTATTTTTCCTTGATTCGTAGGTAATTTGTTACGTGAAAGGGAACTCACATATTAGTTTCTGTGTTACATTAATATTGACATATTTAAGTATAAAATTTTGAGCATTTTAGATAACAAAGTTAATTCTTTTGAAGTGAGACTTTCCATTTGCTTGTTTGTCTGTATTTAACAGATTTCCTTCGGAGATAACTACTCGAAGACAGTTGGGTTAAAGCTACTGGTCGATTGAATTGGCAGCCAACCAAGCATACCCGAATGTGTTCTAAGCATTTTGAACAACAGTGGATTCAGAAAAAAAAGGCACTTTTCTTAGGAGTGGTGCTATTCCTCAACTTTTTTTACAGGTCAGTAACTTATACATATTATATCTACAAGGTACATACCCTATCAAGCCAAAACCTAAATTTATTTTTCACAAACCCAACTATTTTTATGGGGGATTTCGAAATTTATTTTACAGTTTTGGATTAACATGGGTAGGGTAGGTACCAAATCCTTTTCTACTATTTTGATATGGTCAAACATATTATTAATGGTTTGATGGTCATTTTCTATTAATATAACAAGTCTGACCATTAGTACAGATACAGTTTAAAAATTTATTAATTAATATTTTTAATGTTGTAAAATTAGAACCTGCTTTTATTTTTAACCTGTATACATATTGTTTCAGGACGCATCGGTGTTGGATTTCGGTTCAAATTTGAATACGCCCCGAAAGAGAAAAATGCGGCTTCAAATGCTGGGTTTAAAACAATCAGCGAGGTCATCAAATAAAAAACTACGGCCAGTGCGTCAATCGCTTAGACGATTGGGAAAAAAGTAGTCACACTTGAAAATGTGTAAAGTGATTTGAAGTGTAAGTTAATGATGCAAAATTAGTAGTTGGACATTTTAGATACTGTAGGAGGAACCAATAGAGATTTTCTGAAAAGATTTTTAGGAGTTGACAAAAGAAAGTATTCTGAACCTTTAAGGAAATTCGCGCTGTGCTTACACTTTTTAAGTTCAAAGGCATATGAGTTTGTACGTAAACAATTTAATACGTGTTTACCACACCCAAAAACAGCTGGTGAGTGGCGAGGAGTAGACAGCCTCTAGAAAATGTTTGTGATTTATTTGCAATTTTGTGCCATAGCTAGTAATCTGGCTTAATCCAAATGAAATAAGTCATCTCTACTTTGTCTGAATATTTAACAAGAACACATAGGATGTAGATATAGCTCTATGCACTGAACAAGTGTTTCTAATTAATTATATAGGTACTTGACAGAACATAATCTTCCTCAGAGATCTACAAATTGGTCTTGTCCTGCGCTATTTCCAAGTTGCCGCCAGCGGGGGCGAGGTTGGGGGTGGCAACACGGGCAACTAAGAATAACCAGCTATCTACATCGGCATCTTGCGTTCTTTGCCAGATCTTTTTTCCACATTGTGAGCAAGCTTACCAACTTTGGGCTTTTAGCACCATATTGAGTGCGGTATCAGTAGTTCAATTCTTGAACTTACCCAGCCCAAGTGAATTTTTACCTGTATTGTAGTGAATTTTATCTCTGTAAGCCGAAGTCCTTTATTCGATGACAATAACGGTGCTATTGAAATCTAATTTTAGAAAATGTTTATTTAAAATTTAATATTATACATTTTCTAAATCTTCACAAATATTTAGTAAATGTGTAAATATTGGATTTTAAATAAACTGCAGAGATAAAGAAAAAACAATGATTATTGCCCGCTGTATTCTTAATCGAGCAACGATCTTCGCAAGGTACCTAGCTGGCAAAAGCTGGAAGCGAGTGGTCGCGGATCGTGCTCAGTGGCGAGCACTTGGAGAGGCCTATGTCCAGCAGTGGACGCGTGTGGATGATGATGATGATTCCTAATATTTTTTCTTATATTTGTAAAGATGTTTACATAATAACTTAAATAAATAATAGTAAAATGTTTTAAAACGAAATATACTCGAGTAAATCCGAAAAGTGTAGTTTTATTTAAAAGTGTAAATAACTTTAGACTGCGGCGAAGGTTGAATGAAGAATTCAATAAAAAAAATCGCAACTTCCTAGCACTTTTATTTTTTGAGACATATTATTGAGCGAGGGGCGCTCATTAAAATGTCTCAAAAAAAATACGTAGATCAATCAACCCTTCTTTATGTTTATAGTGGTAAAAGCCACTATAAACATAAAGTAGGGTAAAACTTAAAGCAACACTGGTATACCCATCTACTTTAGGCAGGTATGACGTCATCTATGTCTGTCCCTTACGGGTATACGGTCACGTCCTATCTATTCATTCTTTATTTAAGGGTCACGTCCTATCTATTCCATCCTTTATCTAAGCTTCCATATGAAATACTAACCGCGCCATCTCTGTGCACGCTTCGTAACTAAAACCTAGTTAGAAGTTAGTTAGTTTAGTCCATCCAAGGGGCCCATACCATGATCGCTTATAGCAAGGTTAAAACAATATTAAAACAGAGACACCGCTCTTGCTGCGTATAGCGCCATCCCGCTCTCAGCGCGGTTTTAATATTGTTTTAAGCTATCATGGTTAGGGGTCAGGTTTCGGGCATCCTGTCGGGGCACGGGTGCTTCGGCAAATATCTGCACAACATTGCTCGAAGGGAGAGCACTCCGCGATGCCACGAGTGTGGGGCGGACGAGGACGACGCGCAGCACACGCTTGAGCATTGCCCGGCGTGGACTGCGCAGCGGTCCACCCTCGTCGCCAATATCGGAGGTGACCTCTCACTGCCAGCCGTTATCGAAAACATGGTCAGCAGTGAGAGGTATTGGGAGTCTATGACCGCTCTCTGTTAGGAAGTCCTAGTGGAGAAGGAAAGCGCAGAACGGGACCGCGAGAATGATCCGAACGCGGACCCGTCCCGCAGGCGGCGATCGGGCAGAAGACGTACTTACGCCCTCCACCAACTGCCGCAGGGGTCGCAGTGACGGAGTGGGGCCCCCGTCACTCACACTAATGACCCTACGCTGAGGGAGTGTCTAAAGGCGTTCCATAGACACTCCCAACCCTGAAGAGGGACCCGGTGTGGCCGGGCAGCATCGCACTCGACACACAAAGCGATTGCGAAAAGTACCCTTTGTGTGCCGAGAATGCGATTAGACGGAACCCCCCAGTATTTTTTTTTGTGAGTATGTCTCGATTGGCGGGGCGAGTCTCACTGTCACATAACCGCAGGCGGATACCACTCCGTCTGCGGTAGACTTAAAATCTTTTTTACTGGGTAAAAAAAAACGGGGGCAGGTTTCGACCTGTGCACGGTTCAACAGCTGTTTGAAAATTCGTTAAGATATAGTTGTTGCCCCAATTAAGCACCAAAAAAATACTTTTGCATTGGAAATACTTTCATTCATCAGGAAAAGGTAAGTTCTTTTTTAATTTTGTGGCCTATCTTACATAAAACTATATTTTTAGGTAGGTATGGACCAAATTTGTGCCAGTATGCAGAAATGTATATTCACCCTTGGTCTTGGTCCATATTTGACACAAATCATGCATCAGAATGATATGTACCTAATACTTTTTTGGCCAATTAGAGACTGGGTTCATGGGTTTGATTCCCGCATTGGGAACGTTTTCACGATCTCTTGAGAGTCTGATCCTGGAGTCGCGATATGTTACCCTTTTTGAAAGCTCAATTTTTTTAGATATGGATTCAAGACGGTTTTACGGAGGTATATATACTATTATCACCGAGTTTCCTGTTGGTAGTACTGACGATGATCTGTCTGATGATGAATCTTACAGAAGATTAGCGCGAAACCGACCGCCCGCAATGGTACCTGAATCAGAGGAGTCTGAATCGGAATCAGAAGATAATATTCCTTTATCAGATATTGCCAGCACGAGTTCACGTGCAGCAAGAAGCGCAAAACATAGATGGAGGGATGGTTCACTACGTACATGAGAATCCGCCATAGAATTTTCTGGCGATACAAACTTACCTGCTGATATCATGGAATTAGAAACACCTGTGCAGTTTTTTAAGTTCTTGTTTACTGACAGCATGTTTGGATACAACAAAAATGAAAAAGTGTATGAAGTTGTTCCCTGTTCATAAGCTGTCATCACATACAACAAGCATATGGGGGGTTAGCTCGTTAGCTTTACAATCGCATTTTCTTTCATCTTATAGATATGACGACAGTGAATGCATGGCCTCTGTATAGACGCAAAAATGCTGATGCCGATGCATGGTTACCGCTATGCGACTTCAAGGTAGCAGTAGCTGAAGCCTTGATAATGTCTAATAAGCCTAGTACAAGTGCACAACGTGAACGGCCATCCCCCAATTTCATAGAAAGTGATTTGATATAAGAAGAAAATCTAGAGGAGCTATTGCAGTAATTCCTTCCCAGGATGCACGTCTGGATCAAATGGATCACTTGCCTGTCTGGGCATCCAGACAACGTTGTAAAGTGCCAGACTGTACCAGAAAATCCTATGTAGAATGCAGAAAATGCAATGCCAACCTAACTCTGAATGATAATAGAAATTGCTTCTTGTTACTTCATACCAATTTATATGTTTTTGTGATTTCTGCATAATGTACCATATTTAGACCGACGTGGAAAAACCCTATTTTCTTAATAATTTGTGATAATAATAAAATTTCCTAAAATACGTGTCATTTTATTTATTTTATTAAACAGCATATTTTTTTTTTCTTAAAAAATAAAAAATCGTGCAGGAAGGGGTTAAGAGTAAGATATATTAATTCCGCTGCTATGCAGTTCCGCCTTGTTGCAGTTGGACCTTTAGGGGCAAAAACAGGGGGTTTAGCGATTTCATATCTATTAAGGCTAGTAGTGTAGTCAACTTTTTTTTTTCATTCCTACTTGTATTTACAGACATTTTGAGTATATTTAGGATGTATGCACATACAAGGTTAATATGATTTCTTTAAATTAGATTGTTTTGCTTTGTTTTGACGTCAATAAGTGCCTGTTAAGGCCTATGTTGAATAAAGATTTTTGAATTTGAGTTCTCTGCATCTCACTTATTCTCAGTAATTTCCTCATTTATTGTTCTGGCAGACCAGGTCACTAAGAAAATTTTTCTTTTTTTTATTTATTCAGTTGTTGACATGGTAGTGAAATAAAAATGTCAATAAAATAATGAAATATGTATTTGAAATATTGATTTCAATTTCAATGAAAGCAGCCCTTTGATTGTGTAACATAATCTATCATGATCACTTTCAATTTTTAACATTCAAAGTGCACCTATCACTGTTTTATACAAGACAGTAGACTCAGAATCTAGTACAGACCTTGAAATACTAATTGGTCAAATTAAAAGTGATCAATGTAAATATTTTCTTTAAAAAATAAACCTCCCAATCTCATGGTTGTTTGTTGGAATTGAGAGCACTGAGTAGAAAAATAACTGATAAGGTAACTAGCTAAGAACTTCAAGAGCTTGACTTCAAACGAAAAACATAATTATGAATAATTGAGTTTATAAATAATTACAAATACACATGTGATACTATGATCTGTAAGATATGGGTCAGTTTGATTTGACTTCACTTTTCTCTTTGCGTTGTTGCACCATTTCGCGAATATTGTCTTGGCTTTCTTTTAATTTTCTTTCTAAGTATTCTTTGTTGCCTTCAAGTTCAGCTTTGCGAGATATAACTGTGTTTTCTCTATTATAGAGACCATTTTTTATAGCAGTCATATCTGTCTGAAGAAACGCTCGGCCAACACAATCGTAAACTTTGGTTTCAGGTGGCACTTGACCGACTTCTGATTGAGTTAACTTAATATGCTTTAAAACAGAATTGAGTACTTCAATTTGAGTATCAATAACTTGAATCTTCTTGCTTGTTTCTACCATCTTTGATTGTAACTCAATAAACGCTTTTTTTAATTCCATGTCAATTGGTGTAGTCATTTTGAGATTTTGCAAATACCAATAAATCGAATTGCGGTTTCAATCTTGGTAAACAGTTATACTATCAGATCTCTACAAAAAAAAGGTATAGAGCGTAGTCACTTTGTTGCCTGCTCGTCTTCCAAATTTATTTTTCAGAGGTTAGTATAATCACAGACTATTTTACATCATAGATATTTATCTAAGCTTTACATAGATTTTTTTTATAATATTTTTGGTTCAGACTACATAGAGATTAGGTATTAGCACAGACTACATCACAGAACACACCACCATACAGTGCGGTTCATAATCAGATATCAGTGCAAACGTTTGCATGCATGCAAACAACCTCTTCAAATAGTTAGCACTGCTCACGGACGTAAGCACTCAAATCAATTTTGAACCGAGCTTTCGATCTGTGAGTCTGTCAAGTTAACAGTTAATATAATTTGAAAACAAAAATTGGAGGGAGACGTATTGTGCCTCCAGTATCTTTACAGAGCACTTCTCTATTCATAGTAGAAAATCTAATAAAAAAATAAATTCGAAAAAATATCATTTAAAAGTAAAACAGCAGGCCTATTCGCTAACTACGGTTGGTAACTAGAACTGTCATTTTTGAAAGACACTTTATATCCATTACTGGTTTAGTGATCTTATGTGTTACGGCAGCGTTCATGATAGCAGTAATGGATGTTAGGTTCCTTTCAAAAATGACAGTTCTAGTTAGCAACCGAAGTTACAGAATAGGGTAGCTGATGTTGACTTTGACATAGACAGTACTTTAGACAGTGCACTACCTCTTTTCTGTTAGCATAAATCGGTGACGTCATCAATTACGTCATACCGCATGCAAAATGCGCACATGAGCAATTTTGGACCGATTGTTTGCGTGCAAATAGCGCACACGAGCGCTGATATCAAATTATGAACGGCACTCATAGAGATACTACTCAAGCTTAGAGCATTCAGACGGGAGATGGCAAGGCTGGGCGAACCCCTCTGCCAATTTGCTTTGACCATATGTCGGTGGCGCTGTGGTTTCGGCACTTGCCTTCCAATCGGGGGGTCGGGGTTCGAGACCCGCCATGTACCAATGTGTTTTTCGTTTCCAATTTCATATGTACATTTGTCTGACGCTCCTACGGTGAAGGAAAACATCGTGAGGCAACCTGCATACATCTGCGAAGAAATTCAATGATGTATGTGAAGTCGACCAATCCGCACTGGGCCAGCGTGGTTGACTAAGGCCTAATCACCCTAACATTGGGTAGGCTCGAACCCCTCGGTGGGGACGTATAAGAGCTGTGATGATGATGATGATGATATGACCATACACGTTATATAAAACTAGTTGACGCGCGGCCGCTGCCATTAGGTGTCGTTTCGTATCGCAAGTAAGAGCTCGTAAAAAATAGTTAATTGTTCAGTTTCATCTTGCAAAAGGCAATCCAGTAACTCAAATCTTCAAGACGATGGCGTTTCCTATCACATGTAACTATAAAATATACATAAACGTGTTTTATTTAAGTACAATTTTGAAGTAATTTTTATGCCGTTACGATAGAAAAATACAATGGTATGTACGTTGGTAGCTCAACATAGTACACGGGCATGATTTGCGTGCGATTGCGTCGATACACGTTAATTTGTCGATGTGTGTGTGTTTCGTTATAATGAGGTAATATTTTCATAGTGTGCGTATCTCTAATTGAATGCTAGATTCTCATAGTGTGACATGCGTGTTTACCTCGCCTCCCGCAAAATGTGTCAGAAAAATGTATACTGCGATTTGTTGCATACCATATCCCTAGTCTAAATGATCTAAGTACTCGAGTTAAGATGGTGATGATTTCCGTGATTAAAAATATTGTTTTAAAAATATAACATCTCCGTCGTTTATTTTTATCATAAAAGCAACAATTCATTCCACACTAAATAGAAACATGAATAACAGTACAGTTAAATATAAAAATTTATAATTCTGAAAAAATATTTGTTTAACTAAGTATGTATTTGAATCGTGAATCGGTACTTATACTTTACACAAGCATTTTATTTGTAAGTTTTTAACAAATATTTTTTCAGAATTATAATTTTATTTAACTCAACTAATATTCTTGTTTTATTTAATGTGGAATTAATTATTGCATTTTTGATAAAATAACCTAAAGAGATCAGTTATATTTTTAAAACATAATATTTTTAATCACGGAAACTAGTATGCATGAAACCTTCTTATCTTATAGTTATATATATGTCACCGTAAAATTTCAAATACCGTTAGATTATAATGTATCTCGCGAGATTGTAAACTATCGCAAGATTGTGATCCGTAACATACTGCTTACCTTTAACGCATTATTATTCGATAGATTATAATCTATCGAAGTGAAACTGTCAAATCACAATCTGTCGCAGGTTAAATTGTCAACTGCCCGAAGCCTGACCCTGATTGGTCTGTCTTACAGTAGATCTGTGTCCAAAGAGTTAGGAATCAAACACAAGTGTCAGTCGAATAACATAAATGTACTTCAAGAATAGTAACATCACATATGTATTTATTATTTAATCAACATTTCTGACATCATAATATTAAAATTGTAGCAAAATAAGAAAATCAGATATGTAACAATATCTTCTTGTCAAACACAAATTAAGATTGAAAAAATAATAAAAAATTGTCGCCGAAACAAATTAAACACAAACCAAAATTGAAATTAAAATAAAAATGAAAATTGAAACGAAACAAAATCTTCACTTATTATAAGAGTAATAAAAAATAATATGAAAGAAAATGCACCAGTAAAAATGTTCCCTAATCCTACAAGTTCCCAATAAGGGATTCTTTTTGGTGCATTTTTCTTTCATATTATTTTTTATTACTCTTACAATAAGTCAAGATTTTGTATCGTATTTTTTTTTTTGTAATAGACATTTTTGCGTTTCGATTTTCATTTTTGGTTGTGTTTAAGTTGTTTCGGCGAAAAAAGTTATTATTTCTTCAATCTTAATTTGTGTTTGACATGAAAATATTGTTACGTTTCAGATTTTCTTATTTTGTTACAATTTTTCATACCATATTATGATAGATAATAAATACATACTTGATGTCACTATTCTTGGAGTGCATTTATTTTATTTCACTGTCACTGTGTTTGATTCCTAACGCTTGAAACAAACTATTGTGTCGTGTTGTGTTGTGACGCATCAGAAGCGTATCGGTTTCATACATTTTATATGGCTAGAAACATAAGCGCCACGATACAACACACTGTAATAATGTGTTTCTAGCCATATTAAATGTATGCAACCGATACGCCTCTGACGCGTCACATCACAACACGACATAATAGTTTGTTTCTACCTTAACTCTATGGACACAGAACAATCTACTCTAAAACAGACCAATCAGGGACAGCCTTCGGACAGTTGACAATTTAACGAACGACAGATTGTGATTTAACAGTTTCACTTCGATAGAATATAATCTACCGAAAAATAATGCGTTAAATTGTAAGCAGTATGTTCATAATCTTTCGATAATTTACAATCTCGCGAGATAGATTATGATCTAACGGTATTTACAATTTTACGGTGACATATATAAGAGTGCCGTCCATATTTTGATATCAGCGCTCGTGTGCGCTATTTGCATGCAACAGAACGTGTTATGTTATGACGTTTTTTTCTCAACAGTGTAAATCGAAACTTTGCAGCGCTAGCACGTTCACAATGTTTTCTTTCGGTTCTGAGAGTGATTTATTTATTTAATATAATATCTTTTATATAAATAAAAATGGATCGCCGAATGTGTTGCTAAGCGCAAAACTCGAGAACTAGCTGGAACGATTCGGTTAATTTCTTTTTCTTATTTTTCTTTTCTTTTTAAAATAACTTTTGACAGAGCAAAGTCTGTCCGGGCAGCTAGTTTAAAATAAATATTTATTTTAAATAAATATTTGTTTACTTACAGCGAGCCTATTTTCTAACTTAAGTTGTAACTAGAACTATCATTTCTGAAAGAAACTTAATATCTATTAAGTACTGCTATTATGAACGCCGCCGTAACACATGTAATCACCTAATTATTAATGGCTATAAAGTATCTTTAAAGAAGCTGTAGTTAGCAAGTACGCCTGTAGGTTTATTTGATATTCCTGTACTATCTTTCCAAGCAGCAGCTCTGATAGTACCTAGATTACCTAGTCTTTATATTCTTTGCACTTTGTATCATACAACAGGTTTCTTTGACGCACAAGTTCTATTAATCCGAAGTCATTTTGATTCGAAAGAAACACACTACTATAGGCGTGTTCGGGTAGCCTGTGGTGGCGTTTTTAGCATTATCAAAATTGGCGTTGATGTAAAGCGTTCGGTTAGAAGATTATGAAATTTTTGCCATTTTTGCTCCACACCCTAACCGAATGCTACATTATCAATAATGTCAATGTCATAAGCTATTATAACCTAAATTTATTTTCAGTTTCCAGATTCTGGATGTATTATGACGTAATAAGCTCGCTTCATGATTAACGATCATTAATTTTCATAAATAATGAAACTAAAATTTATTTCGTTAAAACTTATTCAATCGTGTCAAAAATTTTACGTTTAGTAAACGTCAAAAATCTTAAATGTCAAAAACTTCCACTTTTGACCCTCTTCGAGAGCTGGGGCAGTTCACAATTGTTCGGCGTTCGAATTATAGACATTCCTTTTAAGTTTGATTACAGTTGTCACTCCAATATTTTTGACGGAATAGAAAAGAATTAAATTTTTGGATACATTTTAATATTTCAATTTTATTACTTAATCTAATCATCTAAGGCTTTCAACAAGTGGCGACCGTGATTGTGAAGAAAATGTACGAACAGGAGTTTTGCAAGCAATCCAAAAATCAGAAGGAAAGGAGCATTTTACGTCGATGCTTCACCAAATATCACCAATTCGCCGAGGCGAAGCCGCAATCGGGGGTGATTGATGAAGAAGTTCGCGTTAGCATGCAGATACTTCAGGAAAAATATGCCCGCATCAGTGATCTAGACAAAGCTATCATGGTCGAGTTACTTTCGCTTGAAGAGACTACGTCAGAGGAACTAGATGCAGAAATGGAGCAGGTGGACTTCTACAAAGCTAAGTGGTTACAATTAAGTACTAAATTTGGAACATTCCGTCATGAGCCAGTGTTACCAGAGTCAATTACTGAATCGCTTACGAATATCAGAGACTCGCGTACGGCAAATGAAATTCCAAAATTTACGCGCCAGTTCAAATTGCCTAAATTAGATTTGATAACATTTGATGGCAATATAAAAAATTGGATCGCATTCTGGGGTCAATTCCAAAAAATTCACAACGACGATACGTTAGACAGTTGTGACAAATTTCAATATTTGGTAGCAGCCATTCCTACAGGTACAAGCGCACGCGAATTAATAGATAGTTTCCCACCATCCCATGACAACTACCACAAAGCAATCGAACACCTTAAAGAGCGCTACGGGCGAGAAGATCTTTTAATAGAAGTGTATGTTCGAGAGTTACTCAATTTGATTCTGTCACAGGTTAGGAACGAGTACGAGATGTCATTGAACACGTTATATGACAAACTTACGACGCAATTAAGAGCACTGGAATCCATGGGGCTTACCAGCGAGAAATACGCAGCCATGTTATATCCACTGGTAGAGTCGGCACTTCCGAGCGATACACTGCAGGCATGGGAACGGTCACGTGTGGCAAGTACAATGAAGAAGGAAAAGGGTAACCAACTTGATGATATTTTAACGTTTTTAAAAGGCGAAGTTGAAAGTAATCAACGCATTCTGTTAGCAAGGGCAGGATTTTCTCGTTTAGAATCATTCTCACCCGATGTCATTAAGAGCGTTGACACTGTACCAACCGCTTCATGTCTTATAGCTGGGAGAAGCAAATCTGATAAAACCGATAAGGATAAATGTATTTGGTGTAACAAAAGTTCACACAACAGTATCCAGTGTTTTAAACTCGCAAACCTAAGCTTAGACGATAGGAAAGTGCACATAAAAAATGTAAAGGCATGTGCACACTGTTTGAAACTTGGCCATAATGCATTTAAATGCCGAGCATATGTAAAATGTATAGCATGTTTCAAGCGTCATAATGTGTTATTTTGTCCTGAGTTGAGTAAGATACCACGCACTGATGACAAACAAGGTGATAAAAGTAGGAACCAAACAAGAAATAATGACCTTTCTCTTTCCTCTTGTCATAGCGTGACACTGCTTCAAACTCTTATGATAAAAATATCATATAAGGATAAGGAGCATGTAGTAAGAGCTCTCATTGATACTGGTGCGCAACGGTCGTACATCAAACGAGAATTAGCTCAGCTGATTACCTTACCTGTAATAAATCAAGAATCTTTGGGACACGTCGTTTTTGGTGGCGTAGAAACAAAAACGCGATTACATAAGGTTTATAACGTAATGATAATGAGTATTGATGGTACTTACAGATTTAGCATGAATGTTCTGGCTGAGGATAAGATTTGTGGTGATCTCCCACGGGTTCACGAAGAAAATATTCTCCAGGATCTGAAAAAATATAATATTACACTCACAGACCAAGGACAAGATCTCCCTGAAGTAGGTTTGTTAATCGGAGCAGATTATAGCGATATTTTACTTACATCTACTATAATACAGTTACGAAATGGGCTCACTGCTATACAAACCAAACTGGGTTGGACCATACAAGGGGTAAAATCTGTAGCATATACTAGTGTTCTATCTTCCGTGGTAAATGTGTCTGATCTTTGGGAACTAGAGGCATTGGGTATTAAGGATCCTGCAGAATCAAAGAGTCGTGAGACCAGAGAACTTGAAATCAGTACCGCATTCGAGAAATCTATAACCAAAACAAATGATGGACGATACGAGGTCAACTTACCTTGGAAGGAGCAGCGCGGTCCTTTGTTAACAAATAAAGAGTTAGCAGAGAAACGGCTAATGAGCACCACTAAGCGATTATTGACCATCGATAACTTTAATGCCTATGACGATGTTTTTCAGGATTGGCTGAGTAGAGGCATAATAGAGGAGGTACCAGATGACGATGGTGAAGGTCATTATCTAGCGCACCATGCTGTAATCAAGAACTCCAGCTCTACTACCAAAGTTAGACCTGTATTTGATGCGTCGGCCAAAGACAGAAACGGTAACTGTTTAAACAATTGTCTCGAAAAGGGCATCAACTTTCTCGAACTGATTCCCAAACTGCTGACACAGTTTCGTATGAACGCTGTCGGCGTTACTGCAGACATTGAGAAGGCGTTTCTTCAAGTATCCCTAAAACAAGAAGAAAGAGATTATTTAAAATTTTTATGGTGGCAAAATAAAGATAGAAGTAGTATACGTACATACCGGCATTGCAGAGTTGTCTTCGGGTTGACGTGTAGTCCATTCCTTCTTACTGCCACAATTATTTTTCATCTATCGCAATGTCCAGAAGGTATGAAAGTTACAGCTACGAGATTACTTCAATCATATTACGTAGACATCTGCGTGATCAGTCTGGAAAACCATGAAGTCGCGAAATTTGTTGAAGAAGCAAAAGTATTAATGGACGCCGGGAAGTTTAATTTAAGAGAATGGGTGGTGGCACCTTCGAAAGACTTTGTACCGGTGAAGAAAATTAGTTCTGTACTTGGAATATTGTGGGATACGGAAAACGATAAAATTTTTTGTAACGTAAATATATCTCCTACGATTACCACAAAGCTGACGAAAAGAATTCTCTTGTCCATTGCGCAGAAAATATTTGACCCCATAGGATATACAGCACCAACAACCATCATACCAAAGTTATTACTGCAAGAGGCTTGGGTCAAATATAACAATGGCTGGGACGATGAACTTCCAAAAGAAATTGCTGTAAAATTTAAACAATGGTTAGAACATATTAATTTAGTAAGTACGTGTCGTATACCGCGTAGACTTACTTTGGGTTCCATATCATCAAGTAAGATAACTTTACATGTATTTAGTGATGCGAGTGGAAAGTCATATGCAGCATGTATATTTTTACGAGCAGAACATCCAAACGGAACTACTGCTCAATTAGTTTTGGCAAAGGCAAGAGTTGCGCCGTGCAAACAAAAATTGACAGTTCCTCGGTTGGAACTCATGGCAGCTCTTATAGGCACTCGTTTATGTAACTTTGTTAAGAAAACAATGAAATTAGAATGTCCAGATTATTATTGGACAGACTCCTCGGTTGTACTGACATGGATAGAGAAAGATGCCCCGTGGGCAGTTTTCGTACAAAACTGAGTGAAAGAAATTAGAGAGTCCTCTAATAAAGATGATTGGCATTTTGTGCCAGGATCGAAAAACCCAGCCGATTTGCCATCTAGAGGATGCAATGCCCGGGCCTTAGTACAATCCCTTTGGTGGGAAGGCAGTTGGCTGAGAGATAGCGAGGACCACTGGCCTAAATCATATTTAAACAAGTTTGATCTTGATGCCGATATAGAATTAAGAAAATCATGTATTTGTTTAGATTTAGATATACACAAGACAAAGATTTTTTAATGTATTTTTCTAAATTTTCTAAAATTGTACGAATGTTAGCATGGATTTTAAGATTTGTTAACAATATATCGCATAGGATAAGAAAGAGTCAACATAAAATCAATGACAAGGAGCTGACTTCTGAAGAGGTCGAGGAAGCTACGAGGAAAATATTTAAGCTAATACAAATACGAATGCGACCCACAGACAGAAAAGCGAAAGGGAATTTAGCGACATACACAGATAGTGACGGACTAGTACGTGTTAAGACAAAACTATTGTACAGCGATGAAAATGAAACATTTAAACATCCTATTCTGCTACCTAGTAATGATATCATAGTCGAAAGGTTGGTACAGGAGAAACATAACTTACGTATGCATACTGGAATTTCGATTCTTGTGGCCGCCCTTCGCGAAGACTATTGGATAATAGTATGCGTCGGTTAGTAAAGAGGGTCATATCGCGTTGTGGTAGATGCCGTCGTTATAAAGCCAAGCCGTGTACCGTTCCCTTTGCGCCTTTACCGCGAAGTAGGTTGGATGTTTGTGCTGCAGCCTTTGAGAATTGTGGCATTGACTACGCTGGGCCACTGTATCTACGTTCTGGTTCAAAGTGCTATATAGTCATATTCACTTGTGCCGTATACCGCGCCGTCCACTTAGAAATTGCCGATTCCATGTCTACCGATTCTTTTATAATGTGTTTGAGACGTTTTATTGCCCGGAGAGGTCGTGTTGGTATAATCTACACCGATAACGGTTCAAACTTTGTCGGAGCTAATAATGTATTAAAACAACTCGACTGGTCTGATATACAATGTTTTTCTACCGTACGGAAGATCAAATGGGTGTTTAACCCGCCCACTGCCGCCTGGTGGGGAGGATGGTGGGAACAGCTAATAAGGAGCATAAAGGAACTACTAAGAAGAACGTTAGGTCGGGGTGTCGTGTCATATGTAGAAATGGAAACCATCTTATGTGATTGCGAAGCTGTTCTTAATTCGCGTCCACTTACGTATGTATCTCAAGTTGATGAATTGATCCCCTTAACGCCAAATTGCTTTCTGCAAAATTTACCTAGAAATGAGATTCCAGAAATAGACGCTGTCGATAGAAAGAGTCTAAACGAACGTGTGAGGTATGTTCAAAAATTACGTGAAGATCTTAGACAGCGATTCGGAACCGAATACCTGGCCATGCTAGTTCATAGAGGCAGAGAAGGTAGGCACTCCCTCTCCGTGGGTGATGTAGTTCTCGTTGAAGCCGAGACCAAGAGATTGAACTGGCCCCTCGGTATTGTGGAAGAGCTGTACCCTGGTACTGATGGACACGTTAGAGTAGCAAGAGTAAGAACTTGCACGGGTTCAAGAACTCGACCCGTCCTAAGGTTTTACCCACTAGAGGTGGCAAATAGCATTGAGGGTGAGTCTACCGCTTCGATTCCCGACAGTGAATGTTACTCTAGCTCTCCCAGCGAAGTCAAAAAAACTAGATCCGGAAGACAAGTGAGAATTCCACAGAGGTTCCGGCTTGGAGAAGACTGAACATGTTGAGAGTGATTGCCTGTGCAGATTTTTGTTTGTTTCTTTCAGTGAAGTTGTTTTTTTCTTCTTTCGGGTCGGAGGATGTTCGGCGTTCGAATTATAGACATTCCTTTTAAGTTTGATTACAGTTGTCACTCCAATATTTTTGACGGAATAGAAAAGAATTAAATTTTTGGATACATTTTAATATTTCAATTTTATTACTTAATCTAATGATCTAAGGCTTTCAACACAATGCCATTTTTGACATTTTTTCAGCTATCCGAACGGTTGACGTAAACAGCTAAAAATAGAACTGTTTTTCCCCCGAAGGGAATAAAACGGATATTTAGGTTAAAGCCGAAGCTTGAACCACCTATGAGATGTACGTTTCAACTCCACGACTATTCATCTCGTTCTAACCCATAGACTTTGTCTCTTTCTCGCGCGTCGTCATTACGAATGTTCCCGAACGAAGCGTCGAGCTATGACTTGCAGTGCGGGCGGCCATTTTGCTTCACAGTGCGATGAGCCGGCAAGCCCTTAAAAAGGGGTGGTTCAAGCTTCGGCTTTAACCTAAATATCCGTTTTATTCCCTTCGGGGGAAAAACGGTTCTATTTAGGTGTTCAGCCTCGCTTGAACCACCTGTGAGATCTGTTTAATTATCTGCCGGTGCTGCAAGGGCGTACTGTGTGAATAATAATAATATAGGTATAACCTGGTAACCCATTTTTAAGAGATTGATTAGGTACTGTCTTTGTAGGGATAAATCATCAAAAGAAAATATGGGTATTTATAGATTTGATTTTTATTTTAACGATATTAATTTAATCAACTGAACGTTGTATTCTTACCTACATTATCAACTATTGATATCTAATAATAATCAGTCTTTTCGCTTGACTAATCAACAATTGTCATACTTGGTGCACAGCACAATAATCAACAAGCATAGAATTAAGAATATTTAACAAAATTATATCCGCGATAGTTCGCGGAGCAAATTTCAATTGCCGGTGCAGAAAACAAAGGTATCTTGCTAAATCTGGTCCTTTTGGGTCGTTTATTGGCACTTTCTCTGATGTTGCCCATTCTTTCCATTTTGATCACGCTGGTTTATAAGTCTTTAGAGATGATTTCCTCCATGACGCTTCTAATATCTCTACATCTGCATTCTACCAGCCCCCTATTTCCTGAGACCAGCCTGTACCTTCCAGACCGTTAATTTGAGCAGGTCGGCAGCCGGTGGAGGTAATTTCGTTTCGAGGTAGATTAAGTGCTTCTGTAGATTTGGGATTCGAAGGGGAGGTTGTATTGCCCTCTTTGCTAGGTCCTGACTCCAGTGTGTTTTCTCCCAATGAGGCGCTACTAGCAGGTAAGTTCCTTCGGACCTTTCCAGGTGTTGTAGGACTCTCGGGATTAACGAAGTGGGTGGAAATACCCAGGCCAACCTGTATCGCCACACTCTGCTGAAGGCATCCGTGTATTGGCTCTTGGAGTCCGTCGCATCTTCGCTAACGTAGGAGGGCAGGACTGCTGATCTGGCTGATGCAAAGAGGTCTATCTCCGGGTGACCTAATTTCTGAAAGATACTCTGGGTTGCAGCTCGAGATAGATGCCATTCCGGGAGATTCTTCGTTCTGGATAGGCCGTCCGCTATGCCATTGTATACGCCGGGGATGTATCGCGCTGTTATGTGACAGTCCAGCCGATTGCAAAGGGACAGTATCCGCTTGGTAATTGATAAGAGTCTCAGTGACCTTGTTCCTCCCTCTTTTGTGAGGTAAGCCACCGTCGTAAGATTGTCGGATTGTAAGACAATTGATTTCCCTTTTATTAGCGACTTCTGACGTTTGAGGGCTTCGTAGACCGTTGCTAGTTCCTTGGCATTGCTGTGCCACTTTTGCTGTTGTGAGGCCCAGAGGCCCTTGAGTTTTATGCCGTTCAATATAGCTCCCCAACCGCTGTCGGCCGCATCCGTTGTTAGAAATATGGTTGGAGAATCTCTGTGTATTGGAGTGGCTTTGTGAACGTTTTCCAGCCACCATTGCAGGTCTGAGCGCTCTCTGTCTGAAATGGGATGTTTGGTTCGACGACTGCGATATTAAAATCACCACAAACAATGGTTTGTTTTGTGGAACTACACACTTTTTTCAATACTTCATCCATAGTATCTTCAAAAAGGTCATATAATCCTGAAGGAGGCCTGTATATACTTAATACAATAATCTGGTCCAGCTCCACGCAGGCTATTTCTATTGTTCGCTCAATCGAAAGACTCACAATATCCTTACGATCCTTAAATTTCAGCTTTTTATCTAATATTATTAAAGAACCACCACGAATTGATTTTTCTCGACTGAACGAACTACCAACCAGATGATTGCTGAAATTAAACATGAACTGATAACTTTTAAGCCAGTGTTCAGTTACACAAAAGATGTCTACATTACTACAGTTCAAGAATAATTCCACTTCCAGATCCTTGCCTAACATTCCTTGAATGTTCTGGTGCACCAGGTTGATAAGATTTACTTTATTTTTGTTTTCAAATGGGTTTTGCAATACATTTACAAAGTTTTCAGTATCTTTTCTACCTAATGATAAGCAAGAGGATGTCTCTTTTGTCTCATTACTTAATTTAAAGATTTATTAAAAATATCATCAGTAACATTACTGACAGTCGTTTCACTACCACAGTATTGCTCAATAGGAGCAATTTCAGTACTTTGAGTGGGCTGCTCAATAAAAGCATTGTCAGAGAAAGAATTTATAGCCATGTTTTTGGCTAAAGTTTGTAAATAAAATCTTAGCGAAATAGCTAATTGTTTTTTATAGAATGTTGATAGATATAATCTATCTTCTGTCAAATAAGCTTTAATACATGTCAGTTTGTTGAAGTCAATAATATGGAATTTTTTCGAATAATTTGTCATTAAATCTAATGTCAAATTAAGTTTGTATCTAATATTATTTTCATGTTGTGACAAACGATTATGGTAGGGAAGGGTAAACATTATTATTTGATTAACATGTAAATTATTTAAATGAGAACAAAAATGTTTTAGTACTTTTTTGTTCAAATTACCCCTATTTCCCAAGATCATAACCAGTTTGTCATTAATATCAAACTTATAACTATTAATTTTATTTGCAATATCATGGAAACTTGAGCCAGGCATACAATAATTAATGACACTAAAATCCAACTGATTTGTCAATAACTGGCCCATACCTTTGCCTATGTCATCACAAAAAATAATACATTTAGGCTTAGACACAGACATCTTACAATGAAAACTAGATTGCTCATTGACTGGTGACTGACATACAATACTATGAGCGGAGGATGTATGACTGGGTGCATTGTTATTATTTGTGACATTGCATTCTGTTATTGAAATATTCTCACTTGCAGTCAAAAGTTGTTTGTCAAGAAGGGACTGATAGCGGTCCTCATTATGCTGACAGAGTGTGGCTAGTTCTCTGATAGATTGAATATGCATTTTAATATCATTTTGAGCCGTGTCATAATTTTCGGAGATAGTTGACAATTTGTGTTGTAAATTTCTAATAGTATTATTGAGTTCTTCAACGTCCCTATCATACAAACCCCTGCTCTCTTTCAATTTGCTATCATAAATGTCTAATGAATCTATTAGACATGCACGCTCTTTCCGTAATTTAATATTACTCCTAAATGAGTTATACTTTTTTAATTGGTATTGAGTCCTTTTTAGCATTTTCTTGATTTTAATATCTGCCACCCGACTTAGATGTTCAAAAAGTCGAGTTGTCTCCAAGTCACCACGATGGGAACGGTAGACGCAGACGTAGACACGGCAATGAGTGCCAAAATCGACGTGTACCGCAAGGAAGGAAAAGGAAGGTTCCTCCAAACAGCGCAGGCGACGACAGCAAACGTCCGCCCGGACGAACAAGCAAACACCAGCCTTCGCCTTGAAGGACTCCTCAAGAGCGTAGCCGGGGTAATTAAGGTAGCTTGTATCGGCCGGGCAGATAATTTGCGTCTCCGTCAAAAACAGCATTGCTGGACGGGCTGTCTCGAGATGGTGGTGGACAGCTAAGAGGTTAGAGTGGAGCCCGCGGATGTTAGCGAGCCCCACCTCGAATAATGGTGTTTTGGTGGGATAATGCACCGCTGTACGACCAGTCTTAATATTTTGCGCTGCCATAATTATTGGAGTGAGAGGCGTGAAACTGAGGTGTCCTTGCTGCGCTTCGCATAGTTAATGTGTGTAGGCCTGTTTCGCCAGGGAACAGCCGACAGCTGATTTGCGCTGACCCTCCGCACGGAAGGGCCCCCGAACCCCCCCGGAAGTGGCCGCCGGGACCCACCGTCCGGTCACCAACCGGCACGACGGACCACCCCGAGATTATGCGTGGCATGGTGGGGCAGCCTCACGGACTGGTTAGGTCCGCTTGGGCCCCTGTACTATACCACGGGCGGCCAGCGGAACAGCCGTTTCTTCGGGTCTTCCTGGGCGGAGGGTCAACGCAGTCAACCTGGCACTGGGTCGACGGAAGCCCGCACAAACCATACGAATCGCAGCAACGACCCCTCAAGCTCTGGCTGTGCGCAGACTGATCCCGAAACGCGGACAAAAATGGCCACTTGACGGGTTTTACATCATGCGCACGGTGGTCGCTAGCCAGTCGGGTTTTTCAAGCCCTACCACCAGAAGTTGGTCACTCGATTAGCACCACCCGGGGATCACGTGTAGGGTCTCGAGGGTAAAACCTACGGACGTGAGCGACTCCAATCCCCAAAAATGTTAGTGAATAATTACTTAAAAATTCATCTTTAAATTAAAAATCAAAACAGGCGAATTCATGGTTTCTAAGTATGTGTAAAAACTTCTCTAGACTCTCTGCTTTCATAATAATAAAAAAAAAGTACTTAATAGGGCTACTTTGGCTTAAATCGGCCATCAAAGACAGCAAGGTGAAAATTTCATAAAACTCGACTACTGAATAATTTTTTTTTAAATTCCAATTATTTATTAATAAACCAAAAATGATTGTAGAAAAGCTATTTATTATTTGAAGGTCAAAAATAACTGTTCCTGCTGCCATCTTTAATAACCTTTGAAGGTTTATTATAACTTAATAAATGAAACAAAACATTATTTTCAAAGTATTTATTATTCGATCGCTTAAAGAAAGTTTTCAAAATGACGACCTTCGTGCTCAATACATATTCTACATCGTCTAAAAAAGTTTTCTTTTAAATTTATAAATGCAATTCTGTTGTTTTTTAATGTTTCTTCCGCTTGTCTTAATTTTGTTCTTAACACTGTGACGTTTGTAATGTCCTTGGCGTATACTAATTCCTTGTAGTATCCCCAGACGAAAAAATCTATGGGGTTCAAGTCGGGGGACCGTGGCGGCCACGCAATGGGCCCTCCACGACCGATCCATCTGCCTGGAAATGTTTCAGACAAATGTTGTCTAACATTTCTAGCAAAATGGCAAGGAGCGCCGTCGTTTTGAAAAGTCATATTTCTCCGCGTTAATAGGTCTACATCTTCTAATAAGACGCCGAGATCACGTCGTAGAAATTGCAAGTAGGCCTCGCTGTTCAGTCGGTCCGGTAGTTCGAACGGACCAATCAGCTGTCCGTTTAGGATGCCTGACCACAAATTGATACTAAATTGTTCTTGGAAATTAGATTCCCTTGTGAGGTGTGGATTTTCAATACTTCACGAATGGTAGTTATGCGCATTAAACACCCCACATCGCTTAAAATGTGATTCATCAGTCCATAGAATATTTTTAAAGAAATTTTCGTTTTTAGCTTGTCTCCGTAACATTTCCTGACAAAATGCCACCCTTCTCGGGTAGTCTGCGGGCTTGAGCTGCTGAACTTTCTGGATGTGATATGGGTGAAAACGCTCTTGATTAAGTATTCGATGTGCTTGTGATTTCGGAATTCCCCTCCAATCTGGGTCACTCATTTCAGATGGGCGCCCCGATCTTCTACCTGGTAGGCGTCCTTCCATATAAGAGTTATGTACTCTTAAAATCATGCGATGATCAGGCCAAGTTTCAGGCTGAGGTCCACCTCCATTTTGTACTTGCTGCCGGAACAACCTGGCTGCTTCAGAAGCATTTCCTCTTGCATATCTATAAAAGTAATGCATAAGAGCATATTCTTGCGATGAAAAAGACATCACAAAATGAAGAGCTTGAAAAGTCCGTTAAGAATGCCAAATTTGTCAAAATCCCGTATTCACACAAAACCAAATCGTAATCGCACTCAAGGTCCGTAAAGAAAGCAAAGTTCGTCAAATAATCACAAATGAGCGTATCGCACGTAAGGCGCAAACAAAAGCAGGCAAACGACTGGCGCCAGAACACAATAGGCGCTCGGACTACACCCCCCGCCTCATCCCCTTGTCACAAAGAATAGCATTCCTCAGTTACAGTTATCCATTTCGCCAATGAGAGTGAGAGAGATAGCAATAATGCGGTCTCTTTCATATCCTCTCACTCGGGCAATTTTTTAGCAGGTAAGTACTGCGTTACATCCAACACTACAACCGATGTGATCCGCGAGAAAAATATTTAAATATGGGTTTCATGTAGTTAATTTTTGCTAAATTGTAATTAATCTGAACCTTAGAAATTATAAAAAGACCAGATATTTTTTTTTATCATCTGATAGGAATTTGGTAAATGTTATGAAATTTTCACCTTGCTGTCTTTGATGGCCGATTTAAGCCAAAGTAGCCCTATTAAGTACTTCTTTTTTTAAATGATTATGAAAGCAGAGAGTCTAGAGAAGTTTTTACACATACTTAGAAACCATGAATTCGCCTGTTTAGATTTTTAATTTAAAGATGAATTTTTAAGTAATTATTCACTAACATTCAAATTTTGACTTTACACTACTGTTTCCTAAATTTCCACTAAAGTTACGAAGCTGATTATTTTAGACATAAAAGAAGCACTAAAGATGATTCAGTGGCAAAAAGAAAAACATTAAAATATGTTCTACTTTTTTTATTTAAAATTTTTAAGTTCTTTGGATCAAAATTTTCAAAAAGTCAGAAAAAAAAGATTGTTTTTAGATTTAACAATAACGAGGGTTGAGGATAAACACAGTTTCCAAATCTATCGGAAACCAACTCATACGGACACTGTCCTTCATGCATCTTCTTGTCATCCATGGCAACATAAGGTGGCAGCTTTTAATTCATACATTCATAGATTACTCACAATTCCAATGAATAAATCAAATTATCAAAAAGAATTAAATATACTATACAACGTTGCCATATCAAATGGATACAAGAAATGCATGATTGACAGTCTTATTAACAATAAGACCCGGAAAATCATAACTGGTTTACTGTACTCTGTCCCTAGAGAAAGGGATAAGAAGTATGGTTCTAGTTTGATTTATTTGGGTCCAGTGTCAGAGAGGGTTTTTTTTTTTTTTTATTGCTGGAAGTTGGCAAACAAGCAAACTGCCCACCTGATGGTAAGTGGTAACAGTTACCTATAATACATGTGGCTCTTGTGAGATTCGCAGCAAAACTGCAACCCCCACAAGAACCACAGTGTACGTTGCCAACTTGTGACACAAGATGTAAAGTCACAGTACCCAGTAATTTCACTGCCATATCTTACCCTTCAAACCGGAACACAGCAATGCAAGCACTGCTGCTTTGCGGCAGAAATAGGTGAGACGGAGGTACCTAAGCAGACGACCCTGGTACAGAGTCTCCCTCCAGTAAAATTCAAAAACATTAAGACAGCATGATATATTTACAGCGTTCAACACAAATAATTCTCTAAGAAGGCTTTGTAATGGTAAAGATAAGTTGGATAAACACCAAAAATCTGGTGTTTATAAATTAGATTGTAATGCATGTAACTCTACATATATAGGACAGACCGGCCGTAGTTTCAACACACGTTATAAAGAACATATATCCGCATATCGAAATAATAAACCTGAAAAATCACATTTTGCTAAACATCTATTAGATACAGGACATAGTATTCCTTCCAATCACACATATTCCATTTTACATACGTGTGAAAAAGGTCTAAAACTGTCCGTGTTGGAACAATTAGAAATTTCAAAACACAACAGGGATAGTTCGCTTACATTGCTTAACGAGCAGGTCAGTTTTACTTATTCCCCACTACTTAATATTTTTTCAATTAGATGCGATCATAGCAGCACCCGATAACCACGTGTTTTTAATTTGTAAACAACACCTGCGCCATGGGCTCCCGATAGGAACAAATTATAATTAGTTCTAAATAAAATCAATAGATGTCGCGGCATGTACCATACTAGAATGTAAGAACTTATTCTTACGCATTGTGTAAATATTAAACTGTAACTAACCACTAGATGTGTTAATTAAAAAGAAATTATTATTTTCAAAACAGATTTGTTAATTTTTTAAGTAAAATTGATAAGTTGCAAAATGAGTCTGCTTTGTTGTGCTTTTTTGTTTTGAACTGCCATCTATTGTGAGCTATTGTTAACATCTCGTCCAGACGTCGATAACTTCGAAATTAAAAAGTATGACTACAGATGGCAGTTGTACAGATACTGATAAACAGAAGTGAGCTAAAAGAACTGAGTGTTTGCGTTGTTGTTGTTGTTTTCCAAGTGTGTTTGGCATTTTTATGTCTAAATCGCAGATTAGGTACATATTCTAACCTCTAAATGTTATCAATTATTCGTTTGTCGTTAAATAATTTAGAAAAAATTTACATTAGTGTTACGCGCCACACCGCCTCAGCCAATCGCAAGCCAGCCGAAGCCAGCCAATCAGAGCCAAGCACGTGTTGCCATGTGACAGCCAGCCCAAGCCAGCCAATCAGAGCCAAGCACGTGCAGCCATGTGCCAGCCAGCCCAAGCCAGCCAATCAGAGCCAAGCCAAGCTAGCGCCTTACTATCGGAGAAACTATAAAATGCCGCGCCATCTCATATTTAGAGCACTTCTCTGTTTTACTGTTTCTAAGACGGAACTCTGCCCTATTGTAAATCGAAATTAAATCAGTGTAATTCTGCAACGTCTACTTTTTATTTTATCCCGTTACATATCAGAAGTGGGATAAATATAAAAAAAACCTAAAACGTAGTTAGTGCGTCGAGTGTATGCCGCCTGGTCCGTCCGCACGAATGGGGTAAATCTCCGCGTGAAGATTTATCCGAGACAACTAGTGAAAACGAAGACAAAGTTTCGCCCCCAGCCTCGCCTTCAGCTCGAAAAATCCTACGCAAGCTTTTGAAATCAGAGGTACAAAAGGCCATGAGTTCTTTAAATTACGAAATACCCTCCGTTACTACAAGAAAAGAACCCCGTGCAGCCTTGCTAATCCCCGAGTTCGACCCGGATAGCGAAGAGTATACTACTGCGACAGCAAGGCTAAAAAAAAATTGATCAACTTGGCGAAATTCATATAGATGGTGCGAAAACATGAAGTCGTTTCATCTGCAAGATAGATTAAGGTCAAGCAAGAAGATGGTACAACCGGCTGGATGAATACGATTACTCTTGGGAAGACTGGAAGCAAATGTTGATACGTGCATTTCCCAGACATCGCAAATATGGATTCGATGACCAAATATTATCAGGACAAAGTCGCCATGTGTTTTCGGTGTAAGTTGTCAGAAAGCGCAGTTGTCTCATGCATCATTCGCGGTCTACCACCAGAGCAGAGCCACCAGCTGCACTACTACACAGCCTTCGGAGGTTCAGGTTAGCCCACATTATTTTATTGCACTACCTTTGTAGCCAAAATAATCTATTGCAAACTAGCCAAGCCAATATTAGCACAATCGGAGCATCAAACATAGAGGAAATCAGTTCAGATCTATTGAATAAAAACCGATTATGATTATTTGATTGCTTTACTAATCAATTTCCCTGATTATTTTGCGAGTAAAACACAAGACTTAGGATGTACAGATTTATTAAACATAAAAATAAAGTTAACAAGTGAACAGCCTATATACCGTCAACCTTACAGCTTGTCGCACAGTCAGTAGTTAGATCCAAAGTGTCTGAATTGCTCGACGCAGGTATAGTTCAAGAATCTGAATTATGTTTTGCTTCTCCCGTAATTCGTAAAAAAAGAACGGCGATAGTAGACTTTGTGTTGACCCTTGCCTAATATCGATGATTAGGTTTCCAAATTAGCCGTTAAGAATTTCTTTACGAGTCTTAATTTGGCACAAAGTTACCATCAGGTCAAAATCAACCCTGCAGATAACCACAAAACAGCCTTTATAACGCCACATTGGTATTTGAATATACGCGTGTTCCGTTTGGCTTAGATAACGCACCGTCTGTTGAATAATGAATAAGGTTGTAGATTCAATACGAAATTCCAATCACAATAGGCGGTAGTTCAAAAACCCACAATGACTTTCCCGATAAATATGAAATGTTAGCATTCTTAGACAATTTGTTGCTACCCTCTTTTGATGTTACAAAAAGTTCTTCATAAATAAAGATCGGAAAATTTAAAGTGAAATGTGAGTAAGTGTTCATTCTTATAAAACAAAATTACATACTTAGGACATGAGATATCTTCGAATGGCATTCAACCAGGTGAATCAAAATTGTTAGCAGTGTCGCAGTTTCCTACCGCTAGTAGTGTTCATGAAATACGTCAATTTATAGGGCTATGTAGCTATTTCCGTAAATTTATTAAAAGCTTCGCAATTTAATTGCTCGCCCTTTAACAGATTTAACAAAGAAAAACGCAGTTATGGAAATGGGGCACTGAACAAGTCGATAGTTTTCAACAATTAAAACTGTGTTTGTGTACAAGGCCAATACTGGCTTTATATGACCCTGTATTACCAACTGAGATTATCGCAGGTATTTTTTTTTACAAAAATACACTGAGAATTCCCTTAGGCCTGTCATGTATTTCAGTAGGGCAACGAGTAAAGAAGAAAGTATATACCATAGTTACGAGCTTGAAACGCTTGCCGTAGTAGAATCTATGTGTAGGTTTAGAGTGTATTATAGTAGGGATACATGTAAAAGTGGTAACTGACTGTACTGCCGTTCGCGCCACCCTTACTAAACGTTACATTATCCCACGTATTGCTAGGTGCTGGCTGTCAATACAAGATTTTGACATGAGTGTACAATATGGTGTGGGGAAAAAATTTAACACGTAGACGCGTTGAGTAGAAATCCCGTCGATGCTATTAATGTCAACCGCCTTGAAGTGTCAGACGGGTTCTATAACAGTCCAGTACCAGGATGACAAGTTAAGGCGTATCATTGTTCAGCTTAAAGATCGCTCTGCTGCCCCTGATATAAACAACAACTATGTGCTCTCAGATGATAGACTCTATAGGAAGACATTGTATGGTAATCGCCTCGTAGTGTCTGCATTGATCAGATAGACTAGTTCAGATGCACCACAATGATAAGTCATGTAGGCTTTCAAAAATGTATAGATTTAATAAAGAGTGAGTAAATGGTACATTGTTCCCTATTCCGAAACCCACAGAACCCATGGTCATGGTTCATGTCGACCATATGCCCCTTTTGTAGAACAGCAAAAGGTTATCAATATATGTTGGTTATTACAGACTAGCTTCTGCCCGCGACTTCGTCTGCGTGGACTTCAATTTTGAACAATTTTTAATTTTCCCTCGGGAACTACTTAAGGAATCGGGATAAAAGGTAGCCTATGTCACGTTCTTTTCCATGTCAAAGGCTACATGCATGCCAAATTTCATCCAAATCCATTCAGCCGTTTTTGAGTGATTGAGTAACAAACATCCAAATATCCAAACATCCACACTTTCACGTTTATAATATTAGTAGGAAGTAGGATAATTTCTCTAAATTTGTTATTGCTGAGCCCACCCACGGTCAATTCAGTAAAAACAATAAGAACACTTTATTTAGTTTATTGGTTACCCTCATAAACTTGTCAGTGATCATGGCAAAGCTTTTAACAGCATTTATTTAAAAAAAATTCAGCAATTTAAGTAGTTGCATTTTGACATCTGTTGCATGTCCACGAGCCAATGGTTAAGTGGAACCGGATCTTACTGAATGCGTTACGTGCGATTGATCCTAGCCAGACTTCTAATAATTGGGCCAATAGCTTACCTGACATTATTTGGGGTGTTAATAATACTGTAAATGAAAGTACAACATAGTCGTATAACCCTATGATTTGATGTTATGAAAGTAATAATGAATCGGTTGAAATCAGACGTAATAATAGATCTAGTGCGCGATTAAAATTAGAAAGCCATAAGATGAAGCGTAACGTCGATAAAAAAAAGGAAAACTAGTCGAATTTACAGAAAGGGAGATGTAGTTCTTTGGCGGCAAGCACCCACAAGTAGTGTAACAAGAGTGAGCACTAAGCTTGATGATATTTACTCTGGCCCATATATCATTACTAAGGTGTGGGTAATGACATATACAGAATCCTCAGTATCAAGGGGTTCCGAGGCTACAAGGCCTTTACTAGCCTGGTTGCATCGGACTCTTGAGGCCCTATCACAAAATCTCAGTACCCTATATCATACAGTGCCAGCAGCTCTGATGACCAGCTTGAAACCGAAGATCTCATTGACCTACTTGAAAGCTAACCACGTGTTTTTCCATTGCGGGAGCAATGATTGTTTCAGGACGGCCGACTGTTACGCGCCACACCGCCTCAGCCAATCGCAAGCCAGCCGAAGCCAGCCAATCAGAGCCAAGCACGTGTTGCCATGTGACAGCCAGCCCAAGCCAGCCAATCAGAGCCAAGCACGTGCAGCCATGTGCCAGCCAGCCCAAGCCAGCCAATCAGAGCCAAGCCAAGCTAGCGCCTTACTATCGGAGAAACTATAAAATGCCGCGCCATCTCATATTTAGAGCACTTCTCTGTTTTACTGTTTCTAAGACGGAACTCTGCCCTATTGTAAATCGAAATTAAATCAGTGTGATTCTGCAACGTCTACTTTTTATTTTATCCCGTTACATTAGGTAAGAACGAATATTAAATAAATGTTTTGATTATATTGTCATCTTTTGAACTAATTGTTTAAAAACATTGCGACTGTGAGTTTCGAGGTGAATTTGTGCTTGCTAATTTCTGATGTTTTATCGACGACCTGCAGGCCTTTTCTCTAACTTCGGTTGCTAACTAGAACTGTTATTTTTGAAAGAAACAACATCCATTACTGCATCATGAACGCCACCGTAATGCCTCCTCCAGACTACTCGCGAAGTTCCTCGACGAAGTACTCGGGAAAGTTAACCGAAGTCCGAAGTATATCGCTACACACTCGTTGAACTTCGCGAGAAACTCATTCGCGCCGCGCGGCAGTACTGTCAGGACTCGCACGTCATTAACGCTCAAGTAGCAGCTTCCAGGAACAACAGAATTTGCTCCTGCGACCACTGTGTACCACTCATAATCGTGTCGTGTGGAAATATTAATAAAAAATAATTACTAGCACGCGCATGTACCTACTCACGACTACGTATTGAAGCCAAAAAGTGAATATTTAAACTGAAGTTAGCCGAGTAGTGTAGAGAGGAACTTCGCGTAGATACTTCGTGCAACTTCGAGTCCTTTGACTCGGGCGCAAAAACCGACAACAAATGGAAGTAGCCCGAGGCGAGTCGAAGTTGGACGAAGTAAGACGAAGTGCCTCTCCACACTATTGTATTCGCTTAACCTCGTTCAACTTCGCGAGTAGTTTGGAGGCTAGGTAACACATAATATCACTAATCTAGTAATGGATATAAAGTTTCTTTCAAAAATGACAGTTATAGTTACCAACCGTAGTTAGTGAATGGGCCTACTGGCTTTAAAAACAATTCGAATTAGGTACCACGATTATACACAATATACGACTGCCGCAATTTTGAATTTGGACTTCGACGAACAATCCACACACGACGATTATTAGGCTTTTGAATGTCGGTCGTAATATCAAATACTTTCGTAATGCACGGTTAGCGCAGAGGTCTAGTGATCGCCTGCTGCGCAACGGGTCGCGAGTTCGATTCCCGTACGGGACAAATGTTTTGTATGGCCTACAGAATTTTTTTCCGGTCTGGGCGTATAATATGTGAATGTGATATTCTATGTTTGTAACTGCACAACCACGCACGACACAGGAGAAAATCCTAGTGTGGGAAAACGTTTTTTATAAAAAATAATAATAAAAAAACGACGTGTTGCTGACAACATGTCAAGCTAACAACAAAATAAATAAAATGTCGTTTTGAAGAATGATATTTCATTTTGATATCTATCTCTACGCGTTCCTGAGAAAACGAACAATGAATCCTACACAAGTTCCGTTTTCTCCTTTTGAGATACGGAACCCTAACAATGATATTTTGAGCTTAAGTTTTCAATTCCTTTACTGATCCGTAGTATTTTTTTTATTAAGTTGGTAAATAAAGTACCTACCTAAGGCGTTTTATTTGGCCTAAGGAAATATCTTACCCTGTTAATATGAATGAAAAAGTACATCGATTTAGTCAGATTCTTCCTGGGGACTGTGGTGGAAATTCTTCTGTTATGGGCCAAAGCAATGTCTTTTTAAAAATATTATCACATCATTATTATTTCAATTAGGTACTTAGTTAGGTAGGTATAGACACTGTCTACTCTTTTCTTTATTTAATTTTATATACCTACAAAATTAGGTATGAGAAAAGATTCCTGTCGATTGGTTCTAAAAATAGTATAATAGTACTTAAATGTCGGAATTTAACGAGATCAATTCGCGGTTTATGTAAGTATCGAAAACTTTAAATACAGCTTTACTATTTTTTGAAAATGAAAATCAATATTTAGGGTACATTCTCTTTCAGGGAGAACACCGTGGGGTTTTAATGGGTAGGCCTGACACTCTGCCGGGAGAGCCCCACACACGCTCTCCATCTAGCCAAAACGGTGCGGGTACGGTGCGGTTAAACGCATTTCCCCCCGTTACTGTAGTATTATATTATCTGTGCCCCCGTGAAAAAAAACGGGTACATTCCCTTCGTCAAAAATCTTTAATTTCCATTCTGTAGAAATAATTGGAATATTGATAGTAGGTAAGTAATCAATCTGTTATTTTAAGGGGGCAAGGGGCGACCAATGAATGAGCGACCCCCAGTGGGCCATTGCGACCTGCGGCCGTCCCGCCTAACTCAAAGCGATCACTCACTATCGTTATCGTGACATTAAAAGAATAGTTTTAATGTCACAAGTGACATTTGAACTATTGTTCTAATGTCACGAAAGCGATAGCGAGTGATCGCTTTGAGTTAGGTGGTAGCCCCCTGTACAGATCTATTTTGGCTGAACATTGATAGTGGGTAAGAATTCAAATTGACGAATTGAATAAAATGACGACTAATTAAACAAAATTAAGACTACGTTAAAAAAATTATTCACAATAGGCTAGATGACAAAAAAATTTTTTTGCTTCAATAGAAGCTCATTCATATAATAAACAGAAAGAAAAAAATCGGTTTTCGAATAACAATAAAAACAACCAAGATATAAGGTATTAAAGATTTTTCTCCATCTCTTTCTATCAAAACGACAATTTACAAGGAGTTTATATGGCCGTACTCAACTATGACGTCACGGTTGATGTCGGATCTCTCTGTCTAATTGACTTCAAATTAACAACTTAAAATGCTTGTATCTAATGTATTTCTTAGCCGATTTTAATTCTAATTTCACAGGACTGCATCTTTTTCCACGGTATTTTAATATTTAATGACGAGTCGTAAAAATTAGAATTCAGTCATCATCCCAATTCTTTAGCTAAGTTTTTAATTATTGTATTACCTACTGGGCAATAGTTCGTTATTTTACGCAATTCGTCAATTTAAATTGACGAATTAGGTGTACCGTAGAACTAATTGAACAAAATAAGTATTCATTCAAGTAATTATGTAGGTATTATTCTTTAGATAAATTCTTAAGTTAAATTATTGTATTGTATGGTCGGTGAAGATGCAATGAAAGTAAGTACACAAATTGACTTTAATAGTTTTATTTATTTTACTATACTTACCTAAGTACATTCACTTAAATTACAGCTTCATGAATCATTGAAATTCTCAAAGAATATAATGTCTTCTTGCCCATTAGAACATTTCTTATATTGGGTAAGTAGGTACCTATGTGGTGGGTTCGATTCTAAAATCTTATCCTTATTATTCTAAGATCTTATCGCTCTCTAATAGTTTTCTACGTTGAGTTTATTAGCGACGGTTTAAATATGAATTGAATTTATTTAAATAAGAAGGTAAATTAATGCTAAAGTCTAACAAATTACAAAAATTATATCATGTAGGTAAGTTGTTGTGACAGTTAAGATGCTGTTTCCGAGTATTTCCGGTTTCTCTCAGAATTCCTTGCTTTTAATTGCTTGTAAAAATACTGCCATCTATTGACATGCTTACGCAACTACGCAATAAAACGTCGATTTTGGAACCAAAGCATTGCTATGTGCTCTCTTTGGTTTTATGAACAAAAAAGCAGTGTCCAGTGCTGCCGCCTGGCTAGAAAACTATGATAACTTTTTAGTTACCCGAGATAGTTTCCTTAGGCGTGCACGGATTTGTACTATGGGATTGGGCATCTGTACTAGTATTATGTTATCTGTGCCTGCGCCACGTGCGCGCTGTTACAATGGCGGCCACGTGCGCCTATACCGACACAACTCGGACGGTTGTTGTGATCGCTCTATAAAAGGCCGGCTCGTTCACAGCTTGCTCAGTCGTCCGAGCGCAGCGAAGGCGACAACATCATGATGATGCCACGTGGAGTGGCGAAACGCATCGAACTTAAGTATTTGCATGTTGGTGTGGTACTAATTATTGATATTCCTTTGTCGCATGCGATCGAGGGAGGGCGGGCGGTGTACCATTGGCCTGCGTAGTTAGTACCAACTACCGACATTTTTATCGGAAGTTTTGCTATATACCTACTCCTTAACAATTAGTAATGGACTTCCGAAAAATAACGCCTGACACCATCAATTAAATTTCTCTAGTATCCTGACTGAGGTCCAATTGGGAGTAACACTCGCTAACAAGTTGTTAACCTTCAGAGAGGAGAAGGTGGGAGTTGCCTGGAACTGTTTTTGGACATCAGAATATTTCACATTGATCCAGTTTTCTGTACCGAGTCTCTGGCAGTCAGCACCTTGTTTTGCGAGTATGGGATCCGCTTTAGCAATCCTCGCTTCTTTCTCAGTGGTGTATGGGTCAAAGTCGTATTCTGGATACTCTTTGTTTGTGCTGAGGCAAGCGAGTTCTCTCTGAGCTTCAGAAATCTTACGACGAAGCTCAGCCTCTCTGTCGATCAAGACGGGCGAGTCCATTGTCCTCACGGGGGACTGGTACGACTCTTCTTCGTTTTCGGAAGATGGCTCGATATTGGACGTACTGTCTGGGACCGATTCGAAGGACTCGTTAAGGTCCACGTGTTGTGGAGATGGGGAGGCTGGCCGCCTCGCTGTTTCGTTGTTCCGAACGAACGTTTCGTTTAAAAGCTTGATGTTGTTACTGCTTTCTTTTGACACCTTGAGTATCTCGTCAAACATTTTAACCTGTTGGCGTAGTACAGTAGCCAAGAGGTGCTCGAGACTGCCTTCGCGAATAGGTGACACCTGGGGTTCCCTTACTGGAAGAGATCGGCGTTTTGGAGGGGGCTCCTCTGGGTTGCTTTCGGCCGTAGATAAGGACCAGGAACGTCTTCGGCTTTGGGTCTCTGCTCGGTCAGCCTCGGCGTGTCTTGATGTCGAGGGAGTCGGATGGCTTGGAGTAGGTGTTTGTCTAGATTTGCAGCTAGTTATCGTCGTCGTCAACTTTTTAATGGATTTCACGGTTTCCATGAATTGAGAGTAACTTTTCTCGTGTACTTTTTCCATTATTTTGTGCGGTGAGTAAAGGAGAACTCTTTCCAGCGGCCAGGTAACCAGCGTTTTTCTGACATGTCGCCAAGCTTTTTCGGACACAGTTGTTAAATCAGGGTTAAACGCTCTTGTTATGTCTTCGGCCGGTAGCGCGAATCTGAGCTTTGATTCCATAGAACTTGTGATTTCTCCCCCGAACAAGGTTTGAAGAGGGTAGTCCCAAACCTCCCATGTCCGCCAGTCTTTGGGGAAGTACTTGTCCATGCAATAGACGATAGCCAGCCATGCGGCTTCGTTGTTATCTGGGAGCAGGATCCCCGCTATATCACCCATCGTTTTGAGTTCAGCATCCATCTCTGTAAAACATATAATTTGGTTTTACTTAGATGCCATTTTAGGTAAACGCGAGAGGCAACATGGTTGTGCCGAATTAGGGCAACCACTGAGGCGACTCTACGTTGCGCCAAACTGGCACGACATGGTCGTGCCGAATTAGGACGACCATCGAGGCGACGTCGCATCGCGCCAAGTTGGGACGACCTAGTCGTGCCAAATTAGGACGACCATCGAGGCGACGTCGTCGTGTCGACGGTGTCCAGTTGGGACGACTATTTGAGGCGACGTCGCATCAAATTTCGAATAACGTAAGGCGAATTTAGCAGACTGAGACGTGCTGGATATGGACTATGCTGCCCTAATTCGCACACGGGACACAACGGCCCGGAATTTCGAACACCAGTAATGCAAGATGCATGACGCGGAATGGCGCCTGGCTGTCTGGAGCCTGTTTGAAAAAGCACTGGGTCCACGCCACCTAAATATGGCGCATCATCGCTGGAGCAGAGATGCCGAGCGGAAATCAATTTTACTATAGGAATAAACGAAATACTTACTGCTATTTTATTGCAGAAAATTTTTGAAATTCGGATATAACTTTCTTCTCACTTTGTGGATATGCGTTTCGCATCGGAGTCGAAAGCGTACTGTGAGGCAAAATGGCCGCCCGCGCTGCAAGTCATAGCTCGACGCTTCGTTCGGGAACATTCGTAATGACGACGCGCGAGAAAGAGACAAAGTCTATGGGTTAGAACGAGATGAATAGTCGTGGAGTTGAAACGTACATCTCATAGGTGGTTCAAGCGAGGCTGAACACCTAAATGCAGCTTTTGTTCACATTTCTTCTAACCGAACGCTCCTTGTGTCAATTTTGTCATTTTTAACCTCTTTAACAGTTATTTTTGACATCTCGATGCTATCCAAACGCGCCTTATGTTCTGTTGTGGCGCGCCAGAACCCCCATCACCACCGTTCTGGCACGATCGCAGTCGAGCGGTCCGCGCCACGACAGATGCCGCCACAACACACCACACTGTAACAATGTGTTTCTAGCCATATTATATGTATGAAACCGATACGCTTCTGACGCAGAGATTTAAATCGTTAGATGCGCCTTACGCTTCCAAAAAGTGACTACATTTTATGCCTGTGTGCGTTACATGACAAATTCACACAACAACGAGGCGCGCCATAAAACTTTGACACTTAAAATCGCTAACGGTGTATTATGCAAGGGGTCAAACTAATTTGGTTTAAACGACAGAGCAATGACACGTATCTCGCTCACGCACGTATTGTTCGGTCTCGCTCGTACAAACACGTACCGGACGCCAAATTAAGTAACTGATTTATTTGGGAAATGATGAAAATAATTAATTAATAGGTAGTTACGCATAAAATGGAATTCCCTTAGATTTGTGGGTATTCCTCGAGTTATTAAAAGATTTTGTAAAGGTACAGGAAGGCATATTTTATTATTTTACGCTTGAAATCAGGGAAAAGAAAAAATGCATTTGACGTCCAACGCTCGGTGCTTTCTGCCACACACAGACTACGACCGAATGAGTGAGCTCACTCTTCCCAACGTTGACACATTTTCGAGCGCCTTAGGTATGGGAAGGGCGCATCTAACGATTTAAATCTCTGTTCTGACGCGTCACAACACACCTCGACACAATAGTTTGTTGCTACCTTTAAAGGCCAATGTTGATGAATATCGCCTATATCGTCCCGAAGCTTCGTGCAATGACGCGATACACGCATATGGGACCAGTCATATTCGGTTATCGTCCCGAATATTCGGAATACGTATGCGGTATCGGGTGGTATCGGGCGTGTGGCGGTACATCAAAGGGTTTTATTTAGCGCGTTAACTATTAGCGTTGCGTGGTCACATTAGTGTTGTACATTTTGGCGTGTGCGAATGACTAGTAAATGAGATGAAATGGAGGATGGATAATAAATGCATCATATAATTATTAGCACATATGTAAAAGTTGTTGTCTTTGGTTTATAAGTGTATGTACTTCAAGAATAGATGTCAGTCAATGCTGTAAGCTAAATTATATTATTTTATAAAATAAATTAAATACTGCAACATACGCTGCCTTACTGCTTTTCAAGTGGTTATGGGCCCAGAGCTGGCTCATATGTTGTAGGTGTGAGGGATTTTAATAATATATGTATTATAAACTCGCAACAGCAATAAAAGAATTGAAAGTATATTTTGCTTTTTACATTTATTAGTGACTAGCTTCCGCCCGCGACTTCGTCCGCGTGGAATAGTTACTTTGGGCTTACGCTAACTTTAACCCGCGACTTCGTTTATACCGGGTGTAACGGAATACCGAAATAATAAGTACTTATTTTAAGGTTGTTGATTTACAAAAAAAAAATATGACTATTCTTTGTATTTTCATTATATGCCTACTTTCGATTCAATATGCTTAACTGTTAAGCGTATTAAATCGAAAGTAGGCATATAATAAAATACAAAGAATAGTCATAAAACATTTTTTTTGTTAATCAACAACCTTAAATATTATTTCAGTATTTCGTTACACCCGGTATAGGTGAGTATATAAGTAGTGGGTCTTATAATCTTATATCATGTAGATTGTAGGTTATTCTAAAAAAACTAAACTAATGTTATTTTAAAGTACTTCTGCGTACACTACTTATATTTTTAGTTTTGTTTTCTTCCGGCAGAAGTAGATAGCTAACTGGGGCCACCGCATGGCCACCGCCCTTCCCCCTCATGACTGCCCGCCGGCTTTGCACATTGTGCGCGAAGTACTCGATCATTGTTTTGCTGTGATGTTATTTTAAAACTGCGAAATCTCCTAAGATATTCATTTAAATCGAATGATGTAAAGGGCAATTTTGTTTTAAATGAAATACTTGTGATGAATAACGTATTTATTTAGATAAGGATTAATATCATGTTTATAAAAACACCTTCGCAAATAATGCATTATTTTAGAACAAATTATATCTCTATACACCGAACAAGTGTTTCAAATTAATTATATAGGTACTTGACAGAGCATAATCTTCCTTAGAGATCTACAAATTGGTCTTGTCCTGCGCTATTTCCAAGTTGCCGCCAGCGGGGGCGAGGTTGGGGGTGGCAACACGGGCAACTAAGAATAACCAACTATCTACATCGGCATCTTGCGTTCTTTGCCAAATTTTTTTTTCACATTGTGAGCAAGCTTATCAACTTTGGGCTTTTAGCACCATTGAGAGCGGTATCAGTAGTTTGGTTCTTGAACTTACCCAGCCCAAGTGAATTTTTACCTGTATTGTAGTGAATTTTATCTCTGTAAGCCGAAGTCCTTTATTCGATGACAATAACGGTATTGAAATCTAATTTTAGAAAATGTTTATTTAAAATTTAATATTATACATTTTCTAAATCTTCACAAATATTTAATAAATGTATAAATGTTGGATTTTAATTAAACTGCAGAAATAAAGAAAATACAATGATATTGCCCGCTGTATTCTTAGGCCTCGTTTACGGAGACGCGGGGCGTTGCGCGGCGCGGCCCGCACAGAATTCAAACATATGGCGTTGTATGAGTGCGTTCACGGAGAAGCGATTTTACACGCCTTTGCTTGAAATGGCGCGTTTTTTACGGCCGAGCCCGCGGATGGCACCGCCGCGTCCGTCGGTGTTCCCGTCTCGCATCTCTATGAACAACATCGTATATTGCCATATGTTTGTATTTACGCGTGCGATTATGAGTGCCGCTTCACGCGCCGTCCCACCGTAAACAGAAAAAGTCTGACGCGCCGCGAGACGCCACGCCACACGCGACGCGCGACGCCTCGCGTCTCCGTAAACGAGGCCTTAATCGAGCGACGATCTTCGCAAGGCACCTAGCTGGCAAAAGCTGGAAGTGAGTGGTCGCAGTCGAATCGTGCTTAGTGGCGAGCACTTGGAGAGGCCTATGTCCAGCAGTGTACGCGTGTGGGCTGATGATGATGATTCCTAGTATTTTTTCTTATATTTGTAAAGAAGTTTTACATCAATAGCTTAAATAAATAATTAACTAAAATGTTTTAAAACTAAATATACTCGAGTAAATCCGAAAAGTGTAGTTTTATTTAAAAGTGTAAATAACTTTAGACTGCGAAGGTTGAATGAAGAATTCAGTAAAAAAATTCGCAACTTCCACCCACTTTTATTTTTTGAGACATATTATTGAGCGAGAGGCGCTTATTAAAATGTCTCAAAAAAATACGTAGATCAACCAACCCTACTTTATGTTTATAGTGGTAAAAGCCACTATAAACATAATGTAGGGTAAAACTTAAAGCAACACTGGTATACCCATCTACTTTAGGCAGGTATGACGTCACCTATGTCTGTCCCTCACGGGTATACGGTCACGTCTTATCTATTCAATTCTTTATCTAAGATACGTGCACTATAAGGAGGCTACCGCGAATTTACTGGCAGGTTTTTACAGTAGGAAAACCGTGTCGTAACGCTGAACGAAAACGACGTGTAATGTCGTATTTGGGACCGGGAGCTTCACGGCAGAAATAAGAAAATTGCGACGTCACTTTCGGCTACAATGGTCAATAAATTAAATGGTGATAACTGCAGGCCTATTTGCTAACTACGGTTGGTAACTAGAACTGTCATTTTTGAAAGACACTTTATATCCATTACTGTGATCTTTGTTACGGCAGCGTTCATGATAGCGGTAATGGATGTAAAGTTCCTTTCAAAAATGACAGTTCTAGTTAGCAACCAAAGTTACAGAATAGGCCTGCAGGTCAACGTGGAAATTTGAAACACGAATTATTTTAAATGGCCAGGGATATTTTGAAATTGTGTCAGGTACAAAATCTAAACCAAAACCGGAAACACCATCTGAGGTTTACCGCATGGGTCCGGGACGATGCGAAGGCACAAACCATTATTGTCACCCGAATGGAACCAGGTCCACAAGCCCACATTCTATCTTGTGAGACTGCGCATGAAATGTGGACAAAATTGAAGTCTGTGTATGATAAAAAACCCACTGTCAGTATTCATCTTCTACAACAACGTTTCTTCACTATGCAATTCGATGAGGGTTCTGTATCAGATTTTTTATTAAAACTAGAAGAAATCCGAGTCAAGCTTAAACAAGCAGGAGAAGTCATTTCGGAAAAAATGACGATCACTAAGGTCTTGATGTCACCGCCAGAGCAGTACAAATATTTCCGGTCTGCACGGGAATCTGCTCCGAGTGAGAAGCAAACGTTAGATGAATTGACATCACGACTCTTACTTGAAGAGGAACGAAATAAAAATAGCAACAAGCAAGATGTGGCGATCGCTCTCGTTACTCATGGAAGTAGCAAGTGCCTAACATGTGGCAAAGCAGGACACATGAGAAAAGACTTCTATAAAAACAAAACCTGTGAGTTTTGCAAGAAATCGGGACATATAGCTAAATTGCTTCTTTAGGAAAATTAAAAGTAAGAAGCAAGTGAGTCCTATTGCTTTAGTAGCAAGTCAACTTGACCAAATAGACGACTCTTGGTATAGTCTAGTCTATCCGTCGTCTATGGGTGCGGTTCATAATCAGATATCAGTGTAAACGTTGCATGCATGCAAACGACCTGTCCAAATCGTTAGCACTGCTCACGGACGTAAGCACTCAGATCAATTTTCACTTTACTTCACTTCTTTGTTAAATGGCTACCGGTCGTTTACAGCACAACCATTACTGCCAAACTCAAGTTTTGGATAAAACACGGTTATTTGAGTTTACTTTTGGGTAGCCAAAAGTATAATAGTGAGATTGTTTTGGGTTACCTGAAAAAGGACAAAACAAAACTTCACAACAACATAGACTTAAAAGCACACAGATCATAATATAGTACGGTTATAGCTTAATATTATAAGTGCAGATAATTATATTTACACAGTAACTTTAAAGTAGGGAAACTTAAAATAGATAAAAGGGTTTTAACATTTATGGGTCTAGGAATAAAAGGTGGTAAAATATCATATAGGGATACAGGATTGCTGGGACTGAAGTTGACTTTGACATTGACAGTTCTGGAGACAGTGCATTACCTCTTTTCTGTTAGCACTGTCAGCATCAATCGGGGACGTCATCAATTACGTCATACCGCATACAGAATGCGCACATGAGCAATTTTGGACCGATTGTTTGCATGCAAATAGCGCACACGAGCGCTGATATCAAATTATGAACATCACTCTAAAATTAAGCGTCTAGAAATTTCGACCATCTTGGATTATTGCACGATAGTGCAAAATGAAGAATCCCGCTAATGGGACCACAGTATATACGCGATAACTTTTTAGGTGTACAAAACGTCCGTAGCTTCGGCACGAATTGATTCAGGACGATAGGCGATAATGAAGCCAAAGCATCCCTGCGAGCATGGATTTCTTGATAAACAAAATTTGACAGCTAAGATCGACATACTCGACAAAAATTGATAAATTTGACAGATATTCCTAAGGAGTGAAAAGGACATGCTTTTGTCGATCGATATATGTTGATTGACAAGTCCATGCGCGCAGTTATCGGCAAAATAAGTAACTTCTATAATCTGTTTGATTTCTTGACATTATTTATCTACGGTGATAGGTCCCTGTCTATGGTAAGTAATAAAAAATATTGTATTGCTCGTCTATTACTCGCCTCTTTCTTGACTTGAGTGTCTTTGAATGTGACATGGCGTCGATGAAGATCTATATCGGTCTTCTCTAAAACTGTTTTAATGACAGTGATCTTAGTTGGCATTTTCTTACTGAGGCCGTAATAAATCGTATATTTGCATTGATGGTAATGCATGCTAGGAAACCTCAGCGAATAAGCGATGGGTAAGTTAAGTTTCTCGATGCCTCGGCTTTGCAATCTGTAGATGGCGGTCGCCGATATACAGTTTTGCTGAATATTGGTTGAATTCGTTAATTTCGTATTTGTTTTCAGGTACTTTGAGAAGCATCAGGCCCATCCGTACCAGGTATAAACAGATCATCAATTTATTTGTTTTAATTTTGTATCTGGGTTTTATCTTCTTATGATGAAAAGTTATTGTAATAATAATCCACGTAATAGACATACCCCTGAATATTTTCCTGTTAATTATTTTTCGTGGTTATAGTGCGTATTGCATATTGCTATGTGCATTTTATGTTTTCTGTATAGTTTTCATACTGTAATTAGTCTGAATTACTTGGTTACTTCCCAATGTTAGCATAGTAGTCTTACTGAATGTCCTGTGTGAAATTCAATGTTTTTACCTTCTATTTATGTATGCTACAGTTTTTGACTGAAATATCTATTGATTATTTAAATTACTTATCGAAATATTCATAATTATTGTTTGTGTTATTATTTATGTGTATTGTATGTTTTCTTACAAACTATATATTTCTGTGCAGAAGTACCATTCTAAGAGTGAAAGAAGAGCTAGTGAGTACATTTCTTCTGACAGCCAGTACACACCTCTCCGATCCCCCAATGGTAATGTTTCAATCCACGGACACAGCACCCATAGCCATTCCAGCCATGGCCACCACCACTATCATGCTTCCGATGATAGAGGATATACAACATCCAGAAATGCTTATATTCAAAAAGGTTCTGATAAGGAGAGAGATAGAGACTACAAATCCTCTAGAAATAAGTACACAGGTATGCAAAAATTTTTTAAGCAACTAAATATGAAACTAAGAAATTTCACTGCATATGTTGTCAGTTTGGGTTAAATTAATCATCACTCTAACCCATGTATGCCGCAATGCTGGGCACACGCCCCTCCCATAGAGTCGTTTTATGAGCAGTAAATGTTATACCTTTAAAATGTTTTGTGTATCAAAATTATTATCAGAGTAACTTAATGAAAGGAGGATAGAAGGTATTATTATTACCTGTCTAAAGATTTTGTCTTTAGTACAAAAAAATCATTGTATATTACTGATATAAATTAACATAGGCAACTAATAAACTTTATCAGAGGGGCAATCGCACTAATTATAATGTTTCAACCAAATCAGAAACGTTTCCGTTCCCATACATTTTGGCAACATCTTGACAGCAGTCAGTTGTCAAAACATATGGGAACAGTAACGTTTTAGTTTTGGTTCAAACGTTGGTAAATAGTGCGATTGCCCCTCTGATATCCTTTTAAAGCTCAATAAATTATTGGTAGTTTTAATTCCATAGCGGGATGATTACATATATGAAACAATATCAATATGTATCAAAAAATGTTGTTTTTCTCAAATTTCTGAGCTTAGTGAATAATATATAAGAATCATTACAATCTTATTTGATTGGCCATTTGAAATGCAAGCACTCCTTTCAAACCCAGCCCATACAGTTGAAATAATAATAATAATTTCCTGTTTTTTAAATTATTAGACATATATTGCAGAGAAAGTTAATGTGATTTAAATCAGCTGTCCACAGGACTAAAACAATCAAACTAACACCATTTATTTATTGTGATATTGATTGCCTTGTATATCACATGTTTTTTAAAATATCTATAGATATTGTAAGACTTAACTAAAACATGCCTTATTGTTCTAATTGGTCACAAGTGTGACTGTTTTCATGAAGCCCTGGGGAATGATCCCCAGGTCATATCAATATTTTGATGAGTTTATGTTTATTGAGAAATTTTCAGTTTGTAGTTTGGAATTAAAACCTGGTAGTGCCAATAGGCTCTGGAAATTGAATTAATTGGCAAAGACTGGTTGCTTATATAGATCTGCCTAATATTTCACTAAAATATGCAGTAAGAACTAAATTTGTCATAATTTATTTACTGATTCATGTGCTTCTAGTCTTAAACATATTGTATTTGTTTTTTACATATGTTTTATTTTCGATAATACAATTTAAATGAAATGATGAAAGTTACTGTGACAAATTAACAATTTTTATTTTATGATATTAAATTAAGCAAAATATGAGCAAACGTTTGGTTTGGTTGCAAACATTCGATAACAATACATATCTAGAAATGTAATATTATGTTCAGTATTAATTATGTTGTATAAGAACAACATCTTTTTTATATTGTGTGTAATAATAAGACTACTCACTGGATTTATTATTTCAGATAGTGTCAGATCACCAAAAGAGAAACGTTGTGAAAAAGAGAGAAGTAACCATGAACGAAGTGAAATGGAGAAAAAGAGTAGGACTAGTGGCATGAATAGTGTTAGTAGAAGTAGTAAATATGACAAACCACCTTCTACAGCAATGTGTTCAGATCATTCTGGTAATGAATGGACAGAACACATAAGTTCGTCTGGAAAACGGTACTACTATAACTCTATCAGTGAAGTGTCACAGTGGGAGAAGCCAAGAGATTTTGACTCTAGAAAAATGGCATCCAAAGATTCAACATATTCTTCAAGAAATAGTAAGTAGCAATTTTTTACTGGTAACAATCTATTTTCCTGCCATCTTAGGTTTGCCTTAATGAGATTTTATATTGTAGTCACTTTTAACCCCTATTTCGACCCTTGAAGTTTTAATTGTACAACAAAGTAGCCTATATTCCATGAATTTTATCCTATACTAAAATTAAAAAATCAATTCAGTGGTTTAGGTGTTGAAATACTTTTACGTTTATAATATTAGGATTTCTTATGTATCAAAAAATACTAAAAAGCAAAAACACTGAAAAGTTAAAAATAATATCACACTTCTATATTGAAGTCGGTGCCAAACGATGATCTCCTAGAAAGTGTTAAAATTTGTCACCGACTTCAATATAGAAGTGTGATATTATTTTTAACTTTTCAGTGTTTTTGCTTTTTAGTTTTTTCTGTGGTTCAATTTTTTGTTAAAAACTTTTTATTTTATATTTTTTTGTGACTCATCTATTAATTTTACAATCAGTGAGTGAATCATCAATCATCCCCCGTTTTCCTACCCTTAGGGTAGGAATTCTGTTTTCAAATTTAAATGGGACCACCCTCGGGGTATACCCTTTCCAATAAAAAGAATTATCAAAATTGGAGTTCTCTGTAAAAAGTTATGTGTGATCATACATTTAAAAAAATATACGCGCCGAATTGAGTACCTCCTCCGTTTTTTCGTCGGTAAAAAAAACAAAATCCATGTATAATATACACAGTGTTTCATAGTAACCAATAAATAATCAATGCGTTTTCTAAAACTAAATATTAAATTGTGTTTACCCGTAATGTCATTCAACCCAAAATTTTCATGTAAATCATAGACTTGATGATGATACTATTGATATACATGAAAATTTTGGGTTGAATGACATTACGTGTAAACACATTTTAATAATTTTAAACACATTTAGATAACGCATTGATTATTATGAAACACCGTGTATAAATGGTGGAAAAAAAAAGACCATGGTTGGGGGAAAAGTACCCTTAATATTGAGAATGGCAAATTTTACTAAAAGGAAACATTCCTATATTTTCAAAAATAATTAAAACTGCATTTAAATATTTTTGAGCAATCACCTGCTTGATCCGGGAATAGAACCAGTGAAATGTAAAAAAAACATCCTGTATTTTGTGATACCAACCGAAAGAGTTATTCATAAGGATCAATTTCTTTTAAACAACATTAGTATCTTAGATTAAAGAAAGACCAAGAATTTTTTTTATATTTATAATAACTTGTTTTTTCAGTAACATATTGAACAATTTGCACTCAGTACTGTAAAAGCGCATAGAGCAATTTCGATTTCTGTATCGGACATCTTTACGTTGGCCCTGATGGGACAGAACTAGTATAATAGCCAATGTGTGTACGCTTGATCCAACGGCGTAAGGAAAACTAATCGGCGTAAGGATTCGCCAGATACTAGACCCGAGACTACTTCGAGACTGACTACTTCACCCAGTTGACAAGTTGCCTTTCTTTGGCATTTTGATAATAATGCCCTCTTTCCAGCTGTCAGGCACTTGGCCTGTTTCCCATATAGCCATCATTACGGGCAACAGTATCTCAGCTATCACGTCTGCATTAGTCTTAAATGCTTCTATCGGGATCCCATCATTACCAGGAGCTTTGTCACACTTCAGATTTTTAATAGCTCACGAAACTTGCTTGGAGGATCGACTTACATGTCTAGGACATAAATTTCTGGATCGACATAGTCTTCAGTTTCAGTATCAGCGCTCAATGTGTGGAATACCTCATTGAAGTGCTCATGCTATCTCTGCAGTTGCTCTTCCAAGGTAGTGAGCCCGTTGTCGGTGGTTTATTGCACAACTCTCTTCCGGCACGATACAGCTCTGGTATTCCCGGCGTGTGCTGCAACTTCCGCTCTTTGGGCTGTGGATGCAGCTCTCACACGTTTGACTCTTTTTGCACTGCGTTTTATGTCACTCTCGCGCAGAAAATATTCATAAGTTAAGGTTTCTTTGTTGTTTTGGTCTTTTTTCGCATTAAGTTTCTCTTTGATGAATTTTTGGTGTTGTATTTTATCCCATGTATTAGCAAATATCCACTCTTTCTTTTTTGAACTATGGTAGCCTAAGAACTTTTCCTAGCATCGTTGCACCATACTTTTAACAGCGCCCCACTCTTCCTCCACAGATCTATTCTCAACCTTCTGAGCGAAATACTGGTTGTGCAGTTCCACACTGAACTCCCGCTTTGTGTCAGGATTCTGCAATTTGGAGACATCGAAACGCCGAAATAATGTGGTCGTCTTACTGCTATCTTCAGGCGGATTTTTGCCACTATGAGGTGGTGATCACTGTTTACATCTGCTCCTCTTCGGTTGCGGACATCCAATAAAGAGTGCCGCCATATCCTGCTTATCATGACGTGTTCAATTTGATTTTCCGTATGTCTGTCAGGAGAAACCCAGGATACCTTATGGCAGTCTTTATGTGGAAATATCGAGCCTCCAATCACCAAATGAAATTCACAGCAGAAGTCCACAAGCATGTTACCATTTACACTTCGTGTACCCAATGTATGTTTCCCAATCCATGACTATGTTTTGGTTGTCATCTCCAATCTGAGCGTTATAGTCACAGAACACAGAAAGACGTTAGAAAGGCAATCATGCACCGTTTGTACGGGAACTGCTGTCGCCAGTTTTGCTCCCACTTCTTTTTCTGGTTTTTCTTAAACCAATAAACATACGCTTGCGCTGCCCGCGCAAGGTCAGTGATAGCTAATCTTCGCGCGAAATCGGACTGAATCATAATGCTCACTCACACAGAAACTCACTGCCGTGAAGAGCCGTGGTATGCAGCGTGTACAAATTACATTACTTTAGTGATTGACATCGATGAATAGTTATCGATATTAAATACTAGCTGACCCGGCGTACTTTGTATCGCCATGTTTTTTAACTAAATTACTGAAATGTTTGTTCAAATTTTTGTAATTTTTATATTACACAAACCTTGCCCTAACAATAACGAATACATAAAACCAAGAATCATCGAATGTGGTGCAGTCGTTCGAAAGTTATGGGCGTACATACATTTCGAAGATAAGATTGACAGCAATTTTAATATTTGAAATATTTTGAAAACCTTAAAATAATTATTACATTCATTATAGCTATTAGTACGGTACAATGAATAGTACGCACTAATAGGTACGAATATTGATAAAATCACACCGCTTATTAATATGAGGAAAGAAACATAACTAGGATATTGAAATTTCAGAGCAATAATAATATAGTTAACAGACTAAACACGCAATTTTTTTTCTCAAATTGGCGAAAATCATGTTATTAAAAAAAAGGTAGACAAATTTTCCGAAAAAGTAAAAAAACCTTACTGATTTTTGTATGAAGCGAACACTTAAAAAATTTCACCGTATTTAGTATGGACATAAGAATAAACAAGTATAGAAGCGAATCTCCTTTGTGGGTGCACCAAATGCCGCTATTTGCATACCTACAGCGCCCTTCCTCCTGTAACGCCCCGCAGTAGTCTGCGGGCGCCGCTAGGGTCACCACATGGACGTATGGTGACCACTACAATATTTTTTATATAGGTACCTCCATATTTTACATTAAATGAGAAACTGAGTATACACCGAGTCTTATTGATTTTGTACTTCAAGTGTAGCGAGCGAGCGACTATCTTTAGCAATAGTACCCACATTTTTAGTTTTTTTGATTCCGTAGTTATAAGAACCTGCCTATTTTTGATTAATTGAGCTTAATCCCTACAACTTAGAGAACAAAATCATTAAAATGTTTCGAATTTCGATGTACAAAAATGGTTTGTAATTTAGGTATCGTACCTACGTTTATAGTCCAAGAGCTGAAGTTATGAATGTACTAATGGATAAAACCTAAGCTCACTTTTTACTATCAGACCAACATTTTCACTTGAAAAAAAATCTGTTGTTTCATAATTTTAATCAAGTATTGATTGTATTTAAATTTTATATGGAACAGTAACAAAGGTCGATAAAAATATACCTATATAGCAGTACCAAAGTTTCTCATAATTCAAATTATTCCCGACTTGACAAAAAAAATCCCATACTTACAGAGTTTCAAAATTGCACTACAATGACAGCTTTAGAAACTCGATACATTATATTGTATTAGCTTTGACATGTAATGAATATTATGAATAAAACTGTATCTGTATCTAGGGTAGGTATAATAAAAATAATTTTAAAATATTCAATCATTTTTATTTAAAAGGTTTCAATTCAACAGAAATATTTACAAATGTCTGATATTTATAAAAGATGGCGTTTTTGTAGATGATTTGAAGTTTCGGTTATTAAACTTCAGCGCGTAGTAAATACGCATTCTTATAAAAAGCTTAATCAGGTAATCAATAGGAAAATATTCACAAGGTACCTGAAACACAATTTTTTTCATTGTATCTAGCAAGATCGCACCAGCACCATCAGTAAAAATAAAATTTTTGAAGCTATTTACGAATATATTCTCGAGTTTCTCAATATAGTTTACAAAATGTGCCGGAGGAACAGTTAAACTTCCGAAAATTTTTGTCCGATTGAATGCTTTAAAATGAATAAATAGTTGAGAATTTTCTGTATTTTCTCCCTTGTAATCTCTGTATTTATTGAAAGCTGGGCATTCATGTTTAAGCGAGCATTTTTTGAGTAGATACCCACAAACGTAGGAAAGTGCGTTTTGTGTAGGCAAATCTGAGGGCCAATTATGGATCTTTCATCGTATGACATGGTATAAATTTGAGAAAAAGAAGTCATGAAATACTGCATTTCGTATTACTGATCTCCAATGATATCATCACTATGGCATAATTTCAATGATGTCATCATTAAATAATAAACAAATGATTAAAAATCTGACCGGAAATCGTATTTTTCGTCTTGCACTATGATATCATATGATATCATTTGCAAAACCATGAGATCGGTAATAGGCCCTCAGACCTGTAATCGCATGTCGGAACAGCAAGCGGCGAAATCTCCGATGTCATATGGTTTGCAAAAAAAGGTTCTGTGCCGTCGTCTTTGCTCAAAAGAAATATATCCAAGTCATCTTCGCAGTTGCTTAGAGAGGATTGAATAAAACAAGTAGATATACCTTTGTACTTACCTTTCTTTATCTTCGGGCAAATTGTAAAAATTTTAAATTTGGGGTTATTATGGCATTATTTTTGCACCCATAAACGCAACAATAAGTCGGCATCGCGGCGACTAGGTAGATAGCGGCGCGCGGGAAGGAGTCACGTACGTGCGGGATGCGGTGCGCGCCTTGACTGGCGATTCCGTTCAACGGAAATCAAACGGTAGGTGAATAACGTGGCCTTGAGCGCTCGACGGCCGGGAGTTTCGCTTCTATACTTGTTTATTCTTATGGTATGGAGCAGGGACTTAGGCGCTTAACACATTGCCGCCGCATCCCGCTGCGGTGTACGGAGGGACGAAAACGCATGCGGCTGCGGCGGCACGGAACCTTGCCACCGTACGGTTTGCTCCGTATCTCCGTCCGGAGATGTGATGCACGACGCACCGAATCACCCCATTATCTATGTCGAGTACTATTACGCGTATGCACGTCCTTTCTACGCAAAAATCCGTACGATACTGCGGCACAGTGTGGCATACCCCGCGGACCGCACCGCATCACCGTCCGGGAGTGTGGTGCCGTCGCGCGCGCCGCACAACCGCACGGGCATGCGGTGTGAGTGTGTTATACCCTGCGGTTTTTGTATACAAATTAAGATTCTTCAGTCAAAATTAAAAACCATTACACCGCACACCGGAGCGGTGTCCGGTGTAATGTGTTATGCGCCTTAGAATAATTTCGACTGTTTTCGTGACCTTGCATAATTTGAAGAAAAATATTTACAAAAATGTTTATATCTCAAAAACGGTTATCGGAGTTAAAAAATGAAGAAATTTTTGACCCCCTTTTTCATTTTTGATTTTTTGTTTTGAAGATGCGTCGTAATTTTGTTTTTGCCTTTTAAAATCGTCGCCGTAATTTAAATTTAGAATACAATGGACTCAATTCTGAAGTGGCCGCTAAATTTCCTAATTTTAGTTAGGTGTCGCTAAACCATTTTCCTATTCTACGGTAACTGTCAAATTCAACTGACATTGCTAATTTGAATCTGACGTATCTAATTTTAGACGGTCAATTCAACTTGGCTTTAGCCATCCAAACGCTATTCTAGACTCATAAATATCCTAAACTGACTATTTTTAGCGGCGACTAAAATCATCCCGATTAAAATTAGAAGCTTACTAAAATCCGCCATTTTGGTAACGAAAAATACAAATCCAAATAACAAATGAGGTAGAAATGTTAATTTTGCCCAAATTAATTGTTTTCGCCTTAAATGAATAGGAAAATAAAATAATTTTTAGTAGTTACAATTATATTGTTAAAAATAGAAATGTACATTAAATGTATTTAACTACATAAACCCGTTTTAGTTTCTTTAACAACAAAATCCATCCATTAATTTACTTTTAATATTTTTATGATAGTAACCTAAACACAATTAAATGTAATCTTAGATATTTTAGAATTACACTTAAGCTCTGCCTAAATTTAGTTGACATGTCACCGTAGAATAGCACTTGCTTAACCGGCCATTTAAATTAAGTTTAAATTTAGAAATTTTAGTTTTAGGTTATTTAGACGGCGGGCACACAGAATTGAGTCCAATATATGCTTATATATTTTTTTATGAACTGCCTGCTTTCCGTGAGAAAGCATTACTTATCAAGGCAAATAAAAGATGATATACCTAGGTACCCACTCGATTATGAACTCTGTAGGATATAGGCATAAGCACAAATACAAATTATGGCAAGAATTATTATTATTATTATATATTTATGACCAAGTTTACAAAGAATTGCCTTGAAAGATATTTTAATTGAGGTTGCCTATAGACAAAGTTTCCTGGTAACTGCAGACTGTTAGATGGTCCATAACATAACATTTAAAAATTCTTAATATCCTTCTAAACTTGGGATAAATTACTCAAAAAATAAGTCAAAGTGAAGTGAGCTTTGCAATAGCTGTAATATCACAAGTATTAACTTCAATTTCCAAAAAATCTTCATAAAATAGGTACCTGAGTGATGTCTTTAGATTACTAAGGCTTCCTCGTTTACTACGGAACCCTAAAAAGGAGGAGGTTTCTCAATTCGACCGTATATATGCTTTTTTTTATGTTTGTTCGCGGATAACTTCGTCGTTTATGAACAGATTTTGATGATACTTTCTGTATTCGATAGAGGATACTCCAAGGGTGGTCCCATGGTCACCAAAGTTAGGATCTGATGATTGAATCCCATAAAAATCGAGGGAAACCCTTAAAGTTGGTGTGTCCAACGTGTTTTGTGTGTATGTTACGCGATTACTCCGCCAATTGTGGACCGATTTTCAAAATTCCTTTTGTATTGGATAGAGTATACTCCTGGGGTGGCCCCAAGATCACATAAGTCAGGATCTAATAATGGAATCTCATGAAAATCGAGGAAAATCCCAAATTTCCTTATATTATTTTAGGATTTCTTTCACTAAAAAGATTACATTCACTAAAAAGTTAAAAATAAAAAATATTTTACAAAAAATTAAAACCGACTTCAAAAACAGAAAAGTTTAAAATAATATAAGAATAGGTACAGACAACATCACACTTCTATATTGAAGTCGGTGACAAATTTTAAGACTTTCTAGGGGACTTTCTCGTTTGGCACTAACTTCAATATAGAAGTGTGATCTTGTCTGTACCTATACTTATATTATTGTAAACTTTTCAGTGTTTTTGAAGACGGTTTTTATTTTTTGTAAAATATTTTTAAGTATATTGTGAAGATTGCGCAAAATTGTTTCAATTTTTGATGTGCCTCACTTAATAAAAAATATAAGAAATAATTTTTTTACTCATAATTTCATTAACAACAAAAATGAAATGTCTTTTAAAGATATCATCAACTTATAATTTAGACAAAAATAATAAAAGTAGGTCGCTTCTAAAATTAACCGATCGGCACATACAGTGGTGGACACATAATTAAAGACACTTGTAGGACATTCAGTTTTCAAAGTTTACTAACCCTATATTTTTTTATTATAATGCAATAAGAGCTTGCAATACTGTTTAACTTACTGTAATGGTTATCATGAAATGTTTGAAATGAAATAAAGAGAACAAAGATATTGTATTTTAACTTTAAATTAAGTGTAACTTTATTGCAAGCAGTATGAACTAATATAGAGACTTGGCCAAATAATTAAAGACATGCAAATTAAGTGACTATTAAAAAATAAATATTGTAAATATTGAAACGAACTTGATTATTATATATTTAAAAACATGATTGATATATTTTAAAAACATAAAAACCATGTTATTAATATTTTGTCGCATGTGCTTTAGCAGCAATGACAGCCTAACACCGCCTAGGCGTTGAAGAGATCAAATTATTGCTGGTTTCAATCGAAATCTGCTCCTATGCTTTTTTAAATGCCGTATAAAGTTGATCCCGTTACTTGTACTCGTACGTTTTTTTGCCACTATTTTGTTCACACGGTACCACAAGTTTTCGATTGGGTTAGTATCGGGACTGTACGGTATCCAATCTTAAGCTGTTAGTGATTGGCTCCTAAGAAATTCTTTGACCACTGCTGAAGTGTGCTTGGGATCGTTATTGTGTTGAAAAGTCCATATCATCGGCATAAGGCAACATGGTTTCTCCTAAAATATTCTTATATTGAAAATTATCTATGTTACCTTTTTTTTTTTAATAGGTCCCACATTGTGACCAGAAAAACATGCCCAAACTTTGATATTACCCCTTTTATGTTTGACTGTTTTCTTTGTGTACTTTGGATTTATTTCTTTTTTGGAGGAATGCCTCACGTAAACTCACTTCCATCAGAGTTAACCATATTAATTTTAATTTCGTCAAAAAAAAAATACTTCTCCACTGTCGTTCTGTCCAGTGTGCATTTTTTGCCAAATTGTAATCTTGTTCTGATATTTTCCTTCTTTAAAAGTGGGACTTCACAAGAAATTCTTCAAAACAAGTTTGCCTCACATAATCACCTTTTAACCGTTCTTGCACACACTCCTCTAGACCCCTCTGCACCAAATACTTCTAAACGAACAACTTCTCATCCTTTGAAAGGCTCTTTTTTAGCCAACAATGCTATTCTTGAGTCTTCTCGTGGGGTTGTTTTTCTTGGTCTAGGTTTCCTAGGCACATTTATCCGTAGTATTAAACTTCTTTAAATGCCGGATAGCTTTCATAACCATATCTTTAGAGCATCGCAAGTGATCTACAATTTTCCTGTGTGACCAACCCTTGTCATAAAAATTGAGAATTATCTTCCTTGTAGAAGGTTCGCAACTATTGCTGTTCCCATATTAATTCAGTTTAAATTTCACAATCAAACATAAAGCAATGTTGAAACTGAGCTAGTTCTTGCGTATCACGAAAATTCGCGGCATAATAGAAAAAATAAAAGTGCTCCTTTTATTTTTATTTTACATTTATAACATGAAACACGCACTGTCTTTAATTAGCTGGCCAGCGGCAAACGCATCGAAAGTTTGTATTACATTTAAAAACGGAATTAATCTAAACTATTGCAATTTTTTTCTGCTGTCCTCATTTTAAAAATACGACGTCAGTGCAGTGTAAAATAACAATTCAAATGGAATTGATACCTATCTTGGGTAGGTATCTAAATATAATTTATTTTGTTGTATGTGGTCAACATCAAGGGTGTCTTTAATTATGTGACCACCACTGTAAATCCGAACGCATTCCAAAAAAAGACTGGAAGTCTTGCAATGCAACTCAGCACCTAAAAGTTTAGGTACCGTGCATAGATTCAAAATAGATTTCAAATGTATCGGAGCATCGGGAAGTTAATTTCTCCGCGTGTATTTTTTCTTATTTTTACAGCTTAAAATACACTTTTTGTTACTTCTTTTAATATTTGTGTACATAAGATATCATTTACAATTCACTATAATATACACAGTAAGAATTTTAAAAACAATATTATTGAATGTAACATTATCCATTAAATTAAGCGCCATCTAGTAAAAAATCAATAGTATTACAACAATCTAAGCACCGCACCGTGCTAAATTGTATAGCGCCATCTAGTGCAAAACCGTAGAAACCGTATCACCATCAAAACCGTATAATAGGATAAAATTTTTCGATAAAGATTAAAATTGTTCTGGCGCAATATTGTAGAATTATTTGTAATTTACTATTATTGGAACAACTTTTTATTAATTTTCAGGCATGATTCAGTAAAAATTATCAACAAAATTTAAGTTAGCAACCTTATAGGTCAGCGCCATCTAGATATAAGGCGGGAATAGGATCTTTCTTATAGTTGTATGACATTGGCAGTCTATATTATTCTTCGTCTATGCTATTAGTATGGTACTATTCATTGTATCAAAAGTGATAGAAATCTATGGTACTAATAGTACTAATAGCACGAATAAGTTGTACTTGTACTACTCATACAGTTCGAACCCAATAATGTACGAATAAGAACAAGACTATATACTACCTACTACAAGGTTGTCTGGAAGAGATCGCTCTTAGCGATAAGACCGCCTTTTGTACTCATGTTAGTTTTTTGTCTATAATGTTTGATTTGTAATGTCCATGTGTGCAATAAAGATTATATCTATCTTCTATCTACCACGGCGCGCCGTGGTATTATAGTCTTGTTTAGTACAGCATATAACAAGCTGGCACCTACCCATGCTAAAATAGTCATATAAATATTATGGTGATATTAAAAATTCTAAAGTGTAAAATTAGTTTAGAATTTGCTCATACATTTTTTGTGGAGAAAATTGAATTAAATTTTTTAATTTTGAATTTAATACCATTAATCTTATATGAATATGTTAGAAAGGATAGGTGATCATTTCGCCATACAACAAGACGTATTGACGATAAGCAATAATTCTTATCATGGCATTTTAAGTGACAAATAAATTTAAATTTTTACTTTACTTATACAAATATTAAAAAATATATAATTACTAGCTTCTGCCCGCGACTTCGTCTGCGTGGACTTTAGAATTGGGTCTAAAGCTTCGCTCGTTAACAATTTTTAATCTTCCCACGGGAACTATTTGAGAGATCATTAAGGAATATAAAGTACATGTCCTTTTCCATAGCATAGGTGACATGCATACTTCAAAGCTGTCTGCCCGCGGCTTAGCTCATAAACAATTTTCAATTTTCCCTCGGGAACTACTTAAGGAATCGGGATAAAAGGTAGCCTATGTTCTTTTCCATATCAAAGGCTACATGCATGCCAAATTTCATCCAAATCCGTTCAGCCGTTTTTGCGTGATTTTGAGTAACAAACATCCAAACATCTAAACATCCAAACATCCACACTTTCACATTTATAATATAAGTAGGATAGTAGGACATCGATAAAATGTAATGCGTGCGTTTTGTGATAAGCACGGCACTAGGGCTTGTACTGTGTTAATACTCATTAAACCAAATGCGTTACTACCGAAAGCAGTGTACTGCATTACGCGCTCTGAGTAATATGGCAAAAGTCGTGTGCGTACATTGCCGGTAATGTATATTTTTTTGAAAAATATTGTGACTTATCGTTATGATCAAATTTTAGTGGATTTTGACTGAAAATTGTTATTATGAACAAGTTTACTACTTACTGATGGAAAGAAATTCCTTCTTTAACTACACTTGACATCTGGCTTCTTGTTTTACAGGTAATTATAGCATAAGAAGGCATTTTTTAATATTTATAACGTAGCGCTTCACGATACACTCCCTGTAGTTGTCCGTGAGTGATTAAGCAACGCGTTCGCGTTGAGGGGCCACAACTATGAGCATTTGCTCATAGTTGTGGCTACCGTGCACCGCCCACATAGCCCTTCTAATCTCTCTGTGTTCTGTGGATTTAGTCACCCATACAAATCACAATATCGCCTTTTGGAATAGTTCGCATTATCGCCGAAAGCTGTTCATAGAACGCTTTTTTAACACCAAGGTCCGCTGCGTTAGTAGGTGCAATGTAACACTGTACTACAGTGATATTCCTCACTTTAGACTTAAAGCATACTGAGATAATTCTGTCCGACATCGGTTGCCACCCAAATAGACTATTTCATGCATTTCTGCCAAGCAGCATACCCACACCATATCCGTGTTTCTCTGCCTGTCCCGAGTATAGAAGGGTATAGTCCTCAATTTGCTGTTCCCCAAAGTCTTTCCATCTCGTTTCAGAAATGCCAAGTATTTCCAACTGGTAGTCATGTTGACAACTTGATGTCCTCTACTTTCTTCGCGTATCGTGCGAACATTCCAACATCCAATCAGAGTCCTTTTTTTCGCGCCAGAGCTATTTTTTTTAAATTGGTCTGTGTTTTTCTTCTTTGAGTTTCAGTAATAATTCCATTTCAGGTATACAGGGAATTAGCCCATAGTACCCTAGACCAGAATACCCTTGTCCAGGATAAACTTCGAAACTACTTAGATTGTGATGAAATCTGGTCCAAGTAAAAAGATAGGATAGTTTTTTTCTCGTTTATTGATCTTAATATTTATTATTGTGAATTAAATTCTCTGTATATTTGTTCCTTCCAAAAGTTTCCAACAGATGGTGTGTAAACTAATTTATTGACATAACATTTAGTCAACTAGGTTCGGTAGCCCTCCAGTATATTATGTTGTGTTTTGATTTCCTTAAGCTACAGTCTGTTTTTGTGTACAACATTTATGTATTAAGTCATAAATACTAATTGTTGTGTATTATTCTGCATGAAATAATTTATTATCTTTATTAGTGAGTATTAATTTGACTTTATTAAGAAGTTTAGTATAATATTGATTCAACATACTATAACTACCTACGCCAATGCAAGGCGTGGCAGGGTCAGCTAATAGTAAAAAAAAAGTAGTAAAGCATATTAGGACTAGAATGAGAAAACATTAATAAATTGAAGTATTTTTACTTTAGCTAAGGTGAAGTTATGAATAAAATGTTTAGTAAATTCTCTGCCAGATACTTCTAAGACTTAAGCAAGTTCAAGTTGATAGATGTATGGATACTTGGTATTTTATTTTTCGAACAAAACTTGAAATAACATCTTTATTTTAACTCATCCATAACGTATGTCATACGTATAAATAAATGACAGAGTTATGAGTTACATACACAAACAAAAGAATATGCGTCGATTGGAGAACCTCCTTTTTGGAAATCAGTCAAAATTATTTGTTGATTTTTAAATTCGAAAGTATAAATATTATTTATAAACAAAATCTACAGACAAGTATAGTTTATTTCACAGATGTATACTGTGTTTTAATTTGACCTGCAGGCCTATTCTGTAACTTCGGTTGCTAACTAGAACTGTCATTTTTGAAAGGAACTTAACATCCATTATTGTTATCATGAACGCTGCCGTAACAAATGAGATCACTAAACCAGTAATGGATTTAAATTGTCTGCTGGATGTTTTAATTTGACCTGGTTAGTCTGGATATGCATAGTAAACAGCCTAGTCAAGAAAAGAAAATCAACAATGAACAATATTTTTTTATTTTTCAACTTAATCTCCGTCTAGCTCTATGTATTTTCCAAGTTCCAAAGCTTCTATGCCACTCTTAATAAAATATTCTTCAAGATTTAAAAAAAAATATTTACTGCACTTTCGACCTCTTCATTCGATTGAAATTTTTGGATGCCAAGGTGTTTTTCAAAGTTTGGAAATAGGTGGAAGTCCGTAGGTGTAAATCTGGGGAATATGCGGGATGAGACATTAATTCAAAACCACAATCACGAATTTGAGCCATTGATTCGACAGACGTGTGAACGTGAGAATTGCCATGGTGAAACAACACTTTCGTTCTCAGTGATCTGGGGCGTTTTTCTTTTACTTTTTCACGTAAATGACCATCCTTTTTCAAGATACTCCACCATGATGACACTCTTAGCAACTGATGCCATCACCTTGCCATCCGACAAAATTGTCTTCGATCTTTTGGTGCTGGTTCATTCCTTTTTTTCCATTGCTTAGATTGTTGTTTGATTCCTGAGTATAGTGATGAACCCAAATTTCATCTACTGTCTCCATCTGTGAAAAAAATCTTGAGATCAGCCTTAAACATCTCCAAACAGTCGCGTGAAATCGTGAGTCGTATTCGTTTTTGCCCAATTCACAGCAATCTGGGGACCCACGGAGCAGAAACTTAAAAAACCACATAGTTCATTGACAATTATGTTTTGTATTCATTCATACGAGATGCCTATAATGTCAACAATCTCCCTGATAGTCAATGTTCGATCTGCCATTACGAAATCACACACTTTTTAGATGTTTTTTTTAGTCGTTCAAGTTGGAGGCCCTCCAGAGCAACCCACTTTTTTATATGACGGAGCAGAGTCCCTCCCCTAATGTTGTTCCATGTCATCATGAATCTCTTTCGGTGTAAATTTTTTTGAACAAGTATTTAATGACCATTCAATTTTCTTAATTTTCTTAAAATGCTACACTCACTTATCTTATTAAAAATTAAAAACCACAAACGCTATCAAAATACAATTTTGCACATTGACAACCGGTTACAAGTGAACATCATGACAGTAGGAAAATAAAAATAAAATTAGTATTTATGTGTGAGGCCGCGAACTTTTTAATGCACCCTCCTAAGGTGCTGGCCACACAGAAAAGACGTTAGGCGAGGATGCGTCGCGGACAGGGCGCGGACGCGGCGCCAGTTTCGTTTACTTTCATACAAAAAGGTAAAGAAGCGTCGCGACACAACACAGACAGAAAAGACGGGGCGCAGACACGACGCTTAAGTACGATTCACACAACCGGGCGGCGGCGGAGCGCGCCGGAGTGCATTTCACACTGTGCTAAAGTAAATTCAGACTTCTCTACAAATGTTAAGGTTCATGTTTGCATGGAATTTACGCTGATTGGAATGCGCGCGTACGCCACGGCTGCCGGTCGGTTCCTTGCGTACGCAGTCGGCTCCTCGCGTACGCGGTCGGCTGTTCGTGTACGTGGTCGGTTCCTCGCGTACGCGGTCGGCTGGTCACGTCAATACCGCGAGTAGAAACTGACTGCACGAAAGCATTTACTAGGCGCTAAGAACATGCTCGCGGATACGCGAGCACGCACCCGGGTTCAAGCAGATGTAGCCGTCGGGCGGACTTGGCCGGCTACCGGCGCGTACTCGCGCATCCGCTACGACGCGACGCGCTGCGCTCCTGCGTCGCCCAGTTGGTGTGAATGGTACATTACTCGTTAGAAAGGATGCCCTGTCCGCGACGCGTCCGCGTCTTACGTTTTTTCTGTGTGTCTAGCGCCTAATACGCCCGCTTTTAAATTGACTTTAATTTACTAACTAAACTATATTTGACATAATCATTGACATAAATTTAATAAATATAATATACACTCAGGGGCAAATTTAGAGGAACGATAAAAATTCACTCCTAGTTTTGATAACGCTGTGTATTTCAGCATACGAAACCATATTTAGTTTTACCAGCTTTCTAGCCATCGGATTCGCTACAAATCCGATACCTATAACAACAGTGAGAAAGGCATGCTGTATGTAATTGCAGTCTACTTACTAAAGAAATATCTTTTTTATGACTTGAAAAACTCATTTACAATCATATATACAAAATTATATATAATGCGATTCCAGCAGAACAGCACGGTTTCCTTAAGGGACGCTCAACCGTCACTAATTTGTCACTTTTTATAAATTTTTTACTAGCTCAGATGGAAAAAAGGGAGCAGATTGACGTGATCTACACGGATTTCGAAAAAGCCTTCGACCGTGTGGACCACGTCATTCTGCTGCGTAAACTAAAACATATTGGAATATGTGGAGACCTACTGAGGTGGATAACATATTTAAAAAATCGTTCTCAGGCAGTGATAATTGGGGGCTATAGATCAGATCTTATTACAATACCATCGGGTGTCCCTCAAGGATCCCATTTAGGTCCTTTATTATACAATGCTTATCTATATGATGTGTACACTTGCTTTGTTAACTCTAAATATCTAATGTACGCTGATGATACAAAAATTTTCCTTGATGTAAACGGTGTTGAAGACTGCGTTAAACTTCAAGAAGATCTTACTCGCTTAAGTAAATATTATGAATTAAATAGAATATCTGTTAATATTAGTAAGTGCAAAGTTATATCATTTTCACGCCGCCAAGTACATGTCCCGTTCTTGTATAATATAAACAACTACGCTATAAGCAGAACCACGTACATTAGAGACTTGGGAATTAACTTAGATTCCAAGCTGCTTATGGATCATCATATTAATATTATAGTTGACAAAGAATATAAGGTCCTAGGGTTTCTAAAACGATCATGTCAACTATTCAGGGACCCCTCCTGCCTTAAGTCTGTTTACTACGCATATATACGCAGCATTCTCGAATACGCTAGTGTTATTTGGTATCCTATTTACAATAAATATATAAGTAGAATTGAGAATATACAAAAGAAATTCATAAAATTTTTAAACTATAAAACACACACTTATATCAATGATTACAGCGACAGTTGCAGACATCACAGAATGCTTTCTCTATCACAACGTCGTGATTTACTAGATATGTCCTTCTTATACGACATTTTGAACTCACAAATAGACTGCATAGATCTAGTCTCACAGGTTGGCTTTAATGTTCCACACAAGAGAACACGACATACTGTAATGATTCACATTCCACGACATACTACAAATTACGCCCGTAACTCCTCAATACCACGCATGGCCAAAAAATATAACACACAATTTGGTGATATTGATCCTTTTACTGTGACAAAAAAATGTTTTAAATTAAATATAGCCCGTAAACTGCAGAGGGTATGAATGAATACACAAAAACAGTACATGGATAGGTAACAAGGTTTTTATTCAATGTATCCATTAACAATACACCACATACACGGATGCACATACACACCACACACACACGCACATGCGCATACACAGAAAGATGTTAAAAACAGTAGGAATGTATAGCATGTCTATTAAGTTACGCATCTATGCTAATTATAAATTAAGTGAGAATCTGTAAAGGCTTTACTTGTAACTGTATTTTACTATTTGTAATTATTGTATCATATAAGATTAAGCTGTTGATTTTCCAAATAAATAAATAAATAAATTCTGGGGGTGGGGAGGTCAATCACCCTACATCCCCCTGGCTACGGCCTTGTTGAACATAAACCGTTTTTCACATTGTCTAACCAATCATAGTATTGCTAACCTCCAATCGTAACACAAGGACCTTGCGAAATACATTGTATATTTGAAGAGTTTCATCCAAGGTACTCACTGAGGATGCGAAACGATTATATTTTGTTGTTAAAAGTTAAAACTCCTTTGACTCTTCTTAATGCAAATTATAACGTCATTCTGGGTAAAAAATCTACAACTTGGGATACCAAGCATACAATATACTATTATTATAGTATTTGATATGACATGGAATAAATATTCTTGCCGTTATAAGAGAGATATAGATAGAGGCGATATGTACATTTTCTGTAACGCTACGACAAACATGGATTCATTCAAGCTACTCACAGATTTCAGGGTTAGCATAATAGGGGCATGGTATTTTTGGCACTCCGAATTTACAGTTTTAGGGGGTGCTCTAGTGAACTAAAACCTTTTGTGTGCCGTCTTCACGGTACAAAAAATAGAGGCCGTATAGGTGTCTCATAATAATAAATGCAAAAATTTGTTTTCTTAGAATGGCGTTAAAATATTTTCATTACATGATAATAGAATTTAATTCATTAATTTATCTATCTTTACCTACCATATTATGGTTATACTAATGCATATATTATACAGGGTGTCTCAGAAACAATGGATAAACCTTTAACTGTTGATAGGTTTCGTCGAGACCTCTCTAATCTCAAATTTTGACTTTAGTAAAAATATCTCGGTTTTCAAGATATTTGATAGTTTATGATTTTTTTTAAAATGCCACTTTTGGTTGGTTTTTAATGTGCCATTTTTACAAATACGGACTTTTTCTGATTCAGGTTTTTTTAGCTTCTAACGGAATAGTTCAGCTATCAATAACAGTGGTTAAAATTGAGCTAGCTAATCACGAAGTGCTTGGAAAAAACAATGTTCCAAAAAAAATTAAACAAGAAATTATTTTTCTTCGTGTTTGGTCTGCTACCATGTAAAAAAAATGTATGACGCTCATCCTGCCCATTATCTTAAAAAAATGCTTAGTTATTCTAGTTTCAAAAAAGGTATGATAAACTTATGCTTAATATATCTCTGAACTTTTATTACTGCTTGAATAGCAAATGGTATGAAAATTTTAAAAAGATTGTTTGTCGGATTAATTATTTTTCGGATTAATTTTATTCGGTTAATTTAGTTTTCCAGTATTAAGTTTATGCTTTCTTCACTTTCTGACTGGTTGAATAGCAAATAAAATGAAAATTTGAAAAAAAAAAGGTTTTTTTTCCACTAATAAGCACTTAAAGCTTATTATTTTGTAAACATTCGTTTGCGAGTCACAGAGTTGAGAAACGTGTTTTTTTTTGTGGCCCCTGCCTGCCACATGTCTCATCCACTATGCGCAATCAAAAAGGAGCCTTATCATTAACAGCACATGAGTCATAAGCATTTGCAACCTTACCTGCTATCGAATTTCCTGGAAGGACTTTTTTTACCTGCGTCTGATCATTGGGTTCTTTGTTACGATTGTTAGTGCCCTTCTGAACTCCGGTTGTGACCCACGCGTGTTTTCTGTATTCGAGAGATTCGATAGAGCTTCGATGATTTTAAACGACATTTTGCTGTGATTTTGGACTTGACTAGCTTTGCGATTCGGATATTGTTTGTGCTGTGAAACCTATTGACAACTGGTGATCATATGGACTTGGCTAGCTTTACGATTTGGATATTGTTTGTGCTGTGAAACCTAACTGACAACCAATACATAACACTGAACATGCCTAGACATCAGTAGGTACACGTCGCGCGAATATGCAAACATGCATTTCGTTTATGGCGAATGTCGAGGAAATGCTAACGCTGCTGCTCGTCTGTACGCAGAGAGGTAAGATTATTTATTTTCTCTTTAATTCAATCAATCTTATTTTTTTTTAAATCACACACATTTATTGCAACTTTAGTTAAACGTATCAGGATGGGTCTTACATTATGTTATCCTTCTAAAAATAGTCACACGCCGTGTTTAATTAGATTTTAAAATTAAATGAATTAGTAAATTTAATAACGTCATTTTTTGTATTAGGTACCCCAACGCACGTCACCCGGACTATCGAGTTTTTCTCGGGTACATAATTTCGTACTGCGAAGGGAGGCTTCCAGGAAGAGGCATTGGTGGTGCAGGGCCAGGAAGACCAGAAAGAAACGACGATGAAGTAGTAGTCCTCGACGAAATAGAAGAAGATTCAACACGTTCTGTGCGTGGAATTGCACGTCGAACCGGCATTAATAGAAGCAAAGTGCATCGCATATTGAAAAAATACCTTTTGCACCCTTTCCATATTCAAAGGGTCCAAACTCTACAGCCTGCTGACTATCCGCGCAGGATTGCATTCTGCAGAATCATGTTAAATAAAATAAGGGAGGACCCGCAATTTTTCAATAAAATTTTATGGACGGATGAATCCTCATGCCGGAGAGATGGATATTTCAACATCCACAATCTACATAGCTGGCAAGTTGAAAACCCACATTTGATGAGGGAAGATCGGTCCCAAGTTCAATTTAAAGTTAACTTGTGGACTGGGATTATTGACGGACAGGTGATCGGGCCATATGAACTTCCAGCTACACTGAATAGTGAAATTTACCTTATTTTTTTACAAAATGATTTACCCGGGATGCTAGAAGATGTCAATTTAGAAGTGAGGCGGAGAATGTGGCTTCAAAATGATGGGTGCCCAGCTCTCTACGCAATAGTAGTAAGAAATTATTTAAATCAACACTTCCCACAAAGGTGGATAGGCCGGCTCGGCCCTATTTTATGGCCGCCCAGATCGCCGGATCTAAATCCCTTGGATTTTTTTTTATTGAGGATGTCTGAAAGACCTTGTCTACGCGAGGCCAGTATCCTCAATAACAGAGTTGCGTACTCGCATACAAAATGCAGCTGCACACATAAAAACGTCTGGTTACGCGCGCCGCATCAAACTTTCTTTTATAAAAAGATGTAGGGCGTGTATCAGAGCGCAAGGACGCCAATTCGAACATTTATTGTAAATTTAATAAAAAATTAAAATTTCATGTTGTTTTATTTCAAATTCTTTATTCAAACTAAGAATTAATAACTATTCCGAAAAAAATCTTTTTAAAATTTCATACCATTTGCTATTCAAGCAGTAATAAAATTTAAGAGATACATTAAGCATAGGTTATCGTACCTTTTTTGAAACTAGAATAACTAAGCATTTTTTTAAGATAATGGGCACGATGAGTGTCATACATTTTTTTTACATGGTAGCTGACCAAACACGAAGAAAAATAATTTCTTGTTTAATTTTTTTTGGAACATTGTTTTTTCCAAGCACTTCGTGATTAGCTAGCTCAATTTTAACCACTGTTATTGATAGCTGAACTATTCCGTTAGAAGCTAAAAAGAACTGAATCAGAAAAAGTCCGTATTTGTAAAAATGGCACATTAAAAACCAACCAAAAGTGGCATTTTTTTAAAAAATCATAAACTATCAAATATCTTGAAAACCGAGATATTTTTACTAAAGTCAAAATTTGAGATTAAAGAGGTCTCGACGAAACCTATCAACAGTTAAAGGTTTATCCATTGTTTCTGAGACACCCTGTATGTGTGCATATTGATATTTGTTGTTTATTCAAAATAAACGAACGTCGTAATATTGACTTCAGTAAGCCTAAATGTTGCAATATGTTTGCTGTAGACAATATTATCCTTGTAAACTATTATGTTGCAACCATTTCCAGAAATAGGTTTTATTCTTTGTTGCAGCCAGTTCGAAGTTGAAACTGATAAGAGGAACAAATATAGTTATCTAATGCCATTTTTATCTTATTTCTATATTCGGACAAACCTATATTCATATTCACAGTTTATTAAAATCACCATGTCCTTTGGATCCAATACGTTTCATCATTATCATACTGGCAAATTCAAATAGATTTAACGGTTTGTGCTGGAAATATTTTCATTGCATAAGTTTCTACATGTGTAAACTGAGACGCAATTTGGTCTCTTTACCTGTTAACTGAGTAGAATGTTAGTGAAACAGTAAACTATAACTCAATATTTTTGCTTAAGGTATTTTTTAAGTTGATAAAAGTCGATTCTATTTACTGCGCTACAAGCCGACCCATCAACAACTTGTTAAGCAATTGACGCTTGCTATTCATTGAACAAGTGACTCCTCGTAATGCATCGAGGTCACCACTCCATCTTGCGGTTTGCTTGATGTCATTCAATGTCCATTGCATAAGGTCCATATTGGTATTTTTTTTGCATGCAGAGAAGTCCATTAATAGATCAACTGCTGTCTGGATGACGGAAAGTATGTTTGTTGTGTGTTTCCTACGGATGAATTATATGCAAATTGGATGAGGATTGGATGATCCACGTCCGGTTATAATCTGCACAGCTTAGTTACCGCTCAATGTGATTATTGCTTTCAATATATCTTACTAGTTAATGACAAGCTTTTTGAAAGCTTGTTGTGGTCCTAATAATCAATCGGAGAAAATGATAGCATTTCGTTTCGACGCAACACGCCAAATACGCTAAGTACCATTTTTTTTATTAGTTTATTTAAAACTCCACAGACTCGTGGTCCGTGCCTTTTGAATTCTTGGGTACAATATTATGTGATCTATAAAACTCTTACTACTAAGTACTCTTCACTTAATCTAGGGTGAGTTGCGCATTAACAATTTTATAGTTGCCTATATAAAGATAATCTAATATTAATAAAATAATAATTATTTGCAATAAAGTGTATTATTATTATTATTATAATCTATGTATTATTATTTTCGTACGTGCATTATTATACTAATTATATACGAAGTACCATTACGTATTTCGCAAAATGTATTTTTTTTGGTACTTTACCAAATTCTTAGAATACCAAATGCGAAAAATGGCTAAACCAATAATGAAAAAATGTCTCGGACAGGGATTGGATCCGCGTCTTGGAAAAACCGCGTTGATGCCTTGACAACTTCGGCCACCGAGTTCCTACCAGCCCTGACGAAATCTTCAACTGTATTGATCTGTTTTGAACTTCGTTAAGTCAAAATAGTCTTTATTCACTGTTCATAACTACATAACTAACTTGTAGGGAGTCAAGAAGTTCAGCGCGGCAGAGTGCGATTCGCAGGTTCCGCGCGCATCTCCCTATGTTTCGGCCCGTATAACCAGCATTGGTTGAGTAGGGCCATGGGTGGATGGTGGGGTTTGTCCATAACTACACATCATCATCCAATTTAGAAATTTCTTGAATATTGACAATTTTACAAACTTCATGTAGGTATAGAACTTTGCATTTTTTAAAATGCTAAAATTTTTTCTTCGAGTGTGTGTTATTGCCCTGCAAACGCATATTACGCGTTTTTAGTGCGGTCACTTAAGAAAAAAAAAGATCAACTTCGGCTCGAGAGATAAGAAGCTAGAAACTCAGGCACACCTGTATTTCGGTGTTCTAAAAGCTGTATAAAAAGTCTCATAAAATCTCGTGTCTGCGTTGTAAGTTATCGAAAGTCATATTATCTCCCAACAATTGGTCTTTTGCTATTATCTTGGTTTATAGATTCACGGTTGACCTTGTATAACAGTAAACCTTAAATTTCGAATTGCATTCAAGGATTTTATATAATTGACTGTCTGAACCGGGATCGAACCAGATAAAGGACATGTTCCAGCCTGGCCTATGTAGTTACAGTATATCAAAAATTAAGAAAATTAACTGATTTCAGTCCATGTACAAAAACAATATTCATCGTTTTTAGCTTGTTATCATTGGTTAATAAAGAAAACAATTGCGAGTGACAAAAAAATAAGCTGAGCATTCCGAATTCCTCTTTTAATGCATACAAAGTAAACCGAGATTAGTTAATGAAGTAGTGCTTCTCATGTAAAATATCTATATATTTATGAGCCGTTACAAGAAGTGTGTTACATTTAGCTCTTAGTTAGTAATGAAGTAATCTCCAGAGCGACTGTAGTGTGATCTGTGTCATGAATAAATCGAACTCTTCCGCCGCCATAAACGCAACTGTACTAAAAAAACAAAAAGGTGATGCTCTACACTGGATTTGAACCACTGTCACTCGGATTTAAAGTCGAAGCTCTAATGCACAATACCAATCCTGTCATACGCGAAGTTGTGAAATTAAAGATATCATGTTTTTTTGTAATGCGACATGCGATAGCTGGACGTAAAAATTTGTGGCGATGTAAATAAAGTTTCACTTTAATAACTCGCGGACAATTTTGTCGATGTATTCTAACCTCATAAGAATAACTAAAGCATTGAAACCTATAACTTTATTCCAGATAACATTAAAAAAGAAGCGGAAAGAAGCAGGGGTTCAAAACCTTTTAATGTCATGTAAAATAATGAAATATCATAATCATATTTGATAATACCTATTTATATTTATTACAAAGATACTCTGGAGTGTAATGGTAACTTTTTATTATTATTTGTGTGGCTATCCACAAATATTGGAACTGGGTAAAATTATACAACAATAGAAATATTATTTAAATTAATGACTCTCTTCACCAGATGAGGACGACGAAGATGATGATTGCCCTATATTAATTACAAATAGGCCAGATGACAAATTTTTTTTTGCTTTAATAGAAGCTCATTCATATAATAAACAGAAAGAAAAAATAGGTTTTCGAATAACTATAAAAACAACCAAGATATAAAGTAGGTATTAAAGATTTTTCTCCACCTCTTCCTAGCAAAACGGCAATTTACAAGGATTTTATATGGCCGTACTCAACAATGACGTCACGGTTGATGTCGGAATTCTCTGTCTAATCGCCTCCAAATTAACAATTTAAAATGCTTGTATCTAATGTATTTCTTAGCCGATTTTAATTTTAATTTCACCTGACGCATCTTTTTCCACGGTATTTTAATATTTAATGACGAGACGTAAACATTAGAATTCAGTCATCATCCCAATTGCTCCACCATATTATCGATGACATTATCCAACTGACAAAATCTATCTTCTTCTTTTAATGTATGTGAAATACATGCTTGCCATCTCTCTGGGGTTATCGTAGATAATACTTCTGGTAGCAAATCTTTAATTTGAGCATCTTTAATTTTTATTGAGCTTGAACATTTTAATTTTACTGACTACATAGCCCTTAACTTGTGTCCATATGAGCTCAATAGGATTGAGCTCACAATGATATGGTGGAAGCCGTATATGTAACTCCCTTTCCTCTTGCCATATCATCCACAACATATAACTCTGATACTGATTTTTATTTTCTTTTACTGACAGCAGTTGAGCTCTTACTTCAGTGTCTACAAATGATATATTTTTTGACGTTAACCATGATGTTCTGTTGAATGGCTTGAGAGCCACTAGGGCCCGCACCCGGTTCACTCATTTTATAATTCAAAACAAAAAAATCACGTGTAATAATATACGTGCATCACCAAAAAACAAAGAGAATGTCAAGATTGTCAAGTAAGGCGCGTTCCTTGATGACAAGCGACACGATGATCCATTTAGTAAAATCAAAACGTCATAATTTCGCCAACTGTGTCATCGAACACCGTTACTTTTAGTTTGATCGCATTATACCTCAACGTTCCAATCTATGCAGGTTGCAAACCTCTGCTTCTTTGGGTTCTTTAACAGTGCCATTTTGTGGTTTGTAGTAATATTTTATATTTCGAACGAGTCTTTTTATAATATAAATAGTAAAATTTTTATTTTTTATGTAGGTAATTGTTAAGATGGCTGTGCTTTTACATTTTACGTATAAATTGATGAAAGCGTAATTAAATATTTAATAACACAATGAGTTGTAAATGTGCACCTTTAAAAGAACCTATTTTTACTTCTTTTTAATGTTATCTGGAATAAAGTATAGCTAAACTAGCTACTCAACTCAATATATTTGACTTACTTTGACATTATGCGCTGCTAATAGAAGTTAGACAGAGACACGAATATGCAAGATGTTTTGAAGTTTTGTAGGTTGTCACTAATTTTGTTTTCCCAGTGATGTCGTGCTCATCACTCATCTAGTTTCAACGTCGATTATTATATTATGTAGGTATTAAACAGATCCCTAATACTAAAATGTTTTTATTACGAGAAATACAATAATATAATTAACATTGTTATTATTGCGACAAACTGAGGTAAGATGGGAGTAGCTAGCCAGGCGGGCTCAGAGCTGCGTTCAGAACCTACACTCGAGTGCACTCTGACAGCAACCGACCCGTTCAGAGCCTCTCGGGGTAAAAAACGCTCTGACAGGCGGTTAGTACACTCTGTGCCCGTTCAGAGTGATGCAACCAAACAACCAACTCGAGCGAAGGGTGAAAAACACTGACAGATTTTATTTCAAAGTCGATGTCAAAATGTCAATGTCGATATCGAAAATACGCTAATTATTTATTATTTTATTAAATAACACTACTTTGAACTCTTTTAAGCCTAATACAAGAGAAATATAGTGATTTCTATGTGTTGTAATTATTTTTAAGCAGAAAAATGGATATTGACTGAATTTCATAGTAAGGATTAGTAATATTTTGTCCTTTGCTTGATCTTGATCGGCAAGATACAAACTAAACGAAAAGATAGCAACCGACCCGTTCTGAACCTCGAAGCGAGTGTGAAAAACACTCGGTTGCATTACTCTGACCCTCTGAACGCAACTCAGAAGTCCTATCACCAACCAAACCAAGTAGAAAACTTCCGTCCCCATCGAACCGAACTATTTAGATCGGAACATAGTGCTCTCAGCCGGTGGGGGCCATACTTTTAAAGTGTCGTAACAAGTTCAGGAAAACATAAAATAAAATTATCACAACATAAAATTCTCTTTAACATTTTTTTATGTTACTGCAGTAATATTGACACATAAGAAAAAAAAGACAAAGGAAATTATTCTTAGAATTTAGTAGGTAACTTTGAAATAAAATTGATAGATTTTTCAATTTATTACGACGATGAATGCTGTATGTACTTTTTAAAATTAATGTTTTTTTACACTTTCAATGCAAAACCACGGTTAGCGCTGAGGTCGAGTGATCGCATACTGCGCAACGGGTCCGGGTGGTTCGATTCCCGTACGGGACAAATATTTTGTATGGCCTATAGAAATTTGTTCTGGTCTGGGCGTATGTGCATCACATATCACATGCACATACGCCCAGACCGGAACAAATATATACTATAGGCCATACAAAATATTTGTCCCGAACGGGAATCAAACCCGCGACCCGTTGCGCAGAAGGCGATCACTCGACCTCGGCGCTAACCGTGTCATCTGTAACCTTTGTAATTTTTCTTCACTTATTAAAATTATTCATGGTGTCGTCATCTGTAACAATAATATAATAACAATATGAATTGCGATGCTCCTTTATTTTTTATCATAAGAATTTTCATTTACTATAAATATAATAAAATAAAATAAAAATCTCATTTATTTCTTTCACAATGACTAGACTAGGTTTACAGGCCGTAATGGGATATGAAGTTCATTGTCTGACTATTATAGTCATTGTGAGAGAGCAGAACCTGCACTAGGATTCCCTGTGTTGCAGAGTTCCAGCCCTCTCTCCGATTTACAATATATTTTACATGTTTCCTTAAATAAATTAACGTATAAAATAAAATTATAATTATTTGATATGTTAGTGGACAGTACATTACTTCTTATGTATCTAAAGTTTAATTTGACTTTAATTTGAATGTTTCGAGATAAGATTATTCTTTTATTAAAAACCAATTTCGAAAGATGGTTTATTATTCTTCTTTAGAATAGGTTTCAAAGCAAAGTTTTGAGCGTGGTTGAAGCGATAATTAAAGTCATTTAAAACTTTGACTTTGATAGATGTTGGCTACAACTGAGTAAGTTTGCACAAACATCTTACGATGCACTTTGATAGAAGTTGGCTATGTCTGAGTAAGTTTGCACAAACATCTTATGATGCATATTATCTCTCCTGCAGGCGTAGCACAGACCGTTGACAAAACGAGACTAGAGACAAATAACATATATCTTCTCGCTCTATCATATAACAATGAAGCGAGACAGGACAAGAATTAGTCTCTGTCTCTTCTATAGTCCACGCGCCATGCTAGGCCTGCTATACAGTAAGTCTCTCGCGTTTGATCTTGCCAGGGGAAATACGGCATGGGAGAGATGTTTTCTCGATAAATTGAATTGTTTTAATTGACATAAGAAATTGTAGTTAATATGACACATTAACTATTACAGTGTTATTTAATTAGGGCAGTAAGGCAAATAAATTAATGGAATGTTATAAATTTTTATTACTAACCAGTGGAGAGACACAATAATCTTGCGAAACCAATACACCACATACACTCACTATGTATGCGGTAGCTATGTGGTAAACTGACTTTATTTTGTTTTATTAGTGTCTTCAATTAATTCAGTATTATTATATTTACTTATGAAATATGCTCATTTCATAAATAAATATAATACATAATTCAAGATGTCTAATACTGACAATGTCTAATATTTCGATTCAGCAGCTTATGCGAAATTATAACTCTAAAGATATTGGTACTAGACGAAGTTAAATTTGTGAGTACTTTAATTTATTACAACTTTGAACTGGAGTCACTTGAATGATTATGTTGGATCTATTTACTCCATTATATTGAGTAAATTCAAACCAGTCTGGTTGTAGTCCATGTTAAATATGTTCATTTGTTAGAAATTCTGTGTAAAATTGGAAACCGTTTCATACTTTCCAAGCAGTGCATGAACATGTTGAACGCGGACAGCGACTTGGTGTAATACTACAAAGAGCTAAAAATTTTTGCTTATCTTATACGATTGCTATTATTTATTTGCTTGTTTGCTTATTTATTTCTTTTGCGAATTCTGCTCAGCGACTTGTAGGTATCAAGTAATGCTTTGCGTTTAAAAAAAGACTAATTCTGCACCTTAGCGAGTTGGCAACAGCTCCTTTATTATTAATTTCATTCCAGCGAAATAGAAACAATAATATTTTTGTTATTTTATCACGCTATCATTGAGGGACTGTAAAAGAAACCTTGTAACATGATGTGGTGGTGACGTAAGTGCAGCGGTAAGGGTCGGGTCAATAAATGATGCACCAAAAGTTCCATCACTGAATATATATTTTTTCCACCATTACAATTATCTGTAGGTATTCAAATTCAAATTCAAATTCAAAAATATTTATTCAACATACGCAACATAGGCAACATAGACTAATAATCACTACATAGTATAAAACAAAGTCGCTTTCCGCTGTCTGTCTGTCCCTATGTATGCTTAGATCTTTAAAACTATGCAACGGATTTTCATGCGGTTTGTTTAAATAGATAGAGTGATTCAAGAAGAAGGTTTAATATGTATAATACATGCATAATAGTGTAGCAAAACACTGATAATTTTAGAGGTTTCTAATGTGATGTCGTAAACACATTTTTTGCGCTTACATTGCAAACGCTGCCTGAACTCTACGAGATAGATGAAAATAATGTACTACAGTATTGTACACCTTAAAAAGGTCTACAAAAAAGTCCGCGATGGTATATGTCTATCTCTTAGGGATAACCAACAAAAACTATTTTTTATGCTTTACTTTTTACGAGTAATAATTGCTTATTTACGAAGCGATTTTAAACAATACAGCATTAATCCTTACATACATTGTGCATTTAATATAGATCAATATGGCTCTTTACAGCATGTAATTTAAATGAATATTTTCGAAGATATTATAGATTTAAAATGCAGGGACATAGCGGTTGCGGCGGTACCGGCCGGCGGCGCGTGCCTAAATAGCGCGTCGAAGGCCGCGCTTCGCCCTATAGCACTTTATGATTAGCAGGATAAAAAAGCTTTGAACGTTGTATATGTCACCGTAAAATTGTAAATGCCGTTAGATTATATCTCGCGAGATTGTAAACTATCGAAAGATTGTGATCCGTAACATACTGCTTACAATTTAACGCATTATTTTTCGATAGGTTATAATCTATCGAAGTGAAACTGTCAAATCACAATCTGTCAACGTAACATAACGCATTATTTTTCGATAGATTATAATCTATCGAAGTGAAACTGTCAAATCACAATCTGTCAAATCGTCAAGCTTTTATGTCATATACCTACATTGTGTCAAATGTGAAATGACGTTATTATAAGTAAAAGTTTTAGTGAAGTTTATTTTTTATTTTTAGAGCATTTTAATAAAAGCTTGTTTTTAATACATTTAATGTATTATTTTAATTTGAGTTTGTGTTTAATTTGCTTTGGCGAAAATTTTTTTCAATCTTAATTTGTGTTTGATAAGAAAATGTTGTTACATTTTTGATTTTCTTATTTGGTTACAATTTTTCTTCCCATATTATGATGTCAGAAATGTTGATTAACTACTAAAATTGTAAGAATAAATACATACTTGATGTCACTATTCTTGAAGTGCATTTATTTTATTTGACTGACACTTGTTTGATTCCTAATTCTATGGACACAGAACGATCTATTGTAAGACCGACCAATCAGGGACAGGCTACGGACAGTTGACAATTTAACGCGGGACAGATTGTGATTTAACAGTTTCACTTCGATAGATTATAACCTATAGAAAAATAATGCGTTAAATTGTAAGCAGTATGTTACGGTTCACAATCTTTCGATAGTTTACAATCTCGCGAGATAGATTAGAATCTAACGGTATTTGCAATTTTACGGTGACATATGCATTGTGAGTCTTCATAAAGTGCACATATTAAAATTGGGGATACTATGCTTAATTTTATCGACGGAAATAACAATAAGAAAAAAAATCATCTTTAATTTTTTATACAATTTTTAAAAATCTTCCCTGCTACGCTAACCTCCTTGTAAACAAATCGGTCACGCACGATGAAAGTAACTTATTACTGATTGGAAATAACAGGGCTTTTTTATAAAATTGCAATAAGGAGAATTAAGGTATGTTTTGATCAAAAAACTGATTTTTTCTTATCAATTTTTACAGTAATTGTAAAATTTCTCAATAAAACACCCCCTTTATGTTTTTTTTATTTCTTTAAGATAATCTACATCGTATTAGCTATTTAATGGTGCAAAAAGCACATTTATTACTCAATCACAACGTTTCCTATCAACTATGACACTAAGGCCGTCCGGACCCGCCAATATTACTCTTTTAAGCAGGCGTTTATTTGTGTTTATAAATAAATTCACGAGAGTTCAATTAAAATTATTTATTATTTTACATCAAAATTAGTTCTTCAAAATTCAGTTACAAAATGTCTGCTAATGCATAAGAAGTTCAAAGTGTCCACCTCTTTGTTGTAAACACAAAGTGGCCGGCAGCTCAATTTGTTGCGTTCTTGAAAATCAGCCTCACTATCGATTGGGGTGCTGTAGTCGTGTTGCTTCATGGTCCCCCAAGAGGCGTCATATCGGGTGAACGCGCAGGCCACGCTACCGGTCCTTGCCCGCCGATCCATCTATTTTGGTAGTTTTCGTTTAAAAACGACCGCAAATCTCTGGCATTATGAGCAGGACATCCATCCATTTGCAGATACATACGATTTCGTATACGTAAAGCCAATGGTACATCCTCCAACAGCTCCGGAAGTTCATCTCGTAGCAGTCTTAGAAAACTTTCACCGGTCAAAGTTGCCGGCAATGTCACTGGTCCAATTATCATGCCGTCGATTAGTCCAGCCAAACGTTTATTGAATATCTAACTTGGAATGTCGATGAACGTTTTAGTCTTGGAATTTCACCTTAAGGTCACCGTGCAAATTGACGATACCGTCTTGTAAATCTTGCCTCGTCCATCCACAGTATCCTTTTAGGGAAGTTGGGGTTTTCTCTTGTTTTTTTAGTATCCAAGTAGATATCACGCACCTTGGACGCCTGTCAACGTTTTCATGCAGATGTTGAACCCTTTGGTAATGATGAGGATGTAGCCCTTCCTAAGTTTCTTTCATCGTGATTGATCGTTTAGTTTTCACTGATTTGTTTACAAGGAGGTCACCGTAGCAAGCAAGATCTTTAAAAATTGAATAAAATATTAAAGATTTTTTTCTAATTATCTTTTCTGTCGATAAAATTAAATCTTTTCTGTCGATAAAATTAAACTACTAGACCGATTTGAAAAATTCTTTCACATTTAGAATCCTACATTATCCCTGACATAAGCTACAAAATAATTAACATAAGCATGCAAGGTGAGACGATTTCATGTGTTTGTACACGACCTACACTCACACAGATGTACCAGGTAAGAGCCTCAGCACAAGCTACTTTTAGTAGCGGCGATCGGCGATTTAGTCGCTTAGAAGCTGAATGCAGCGACCAAACGTTCCACACCGACTCTAATGAAGCTGCACTGCTACTACATTTATTAATATAAAAAAAAACGAAAACCAGTACAAGACTTACTTTTGGAGAGCGTCATGCACTTTTTAATATATTACGAAGAGATGAACGAAAATTTCGAATATTTTGGAATGAAGTACACATTTCAAGAGCTTTTGGCATATCTAGAACCTAGTTTACGACTAACAGATACACATCTAAGGAAGAGTATTTTAGCGGAAGAACGTTTTGTAATAACCCTAAGGTATGTAAGTACTTATTTGTACAACAAGAAAGTAAAGTCATTTTTGTTTCCAATGCCGAGTTTCAATTTCAATCCATTGCATTGTCAAGCGATATATATTTGCAATTTCATCTCAATCGGAAACCGGGAAGTGGGTCAAATTTGCAAGATTTCATTACAGACTCCAGGACAGGTGAAAGTAAATAAAAGCTTGTAACAAGTAAGATTTAAAAAAAACAGTTTTTTAAATACGAGCTTTTATTACTAGTCAATACGAATCAAACAAGCCCAAACACGACGGGGTTGTGACATTTTATTGCGGAGTTCCTGTGGCCACCTTCCAGCTCCAGCATTAGATCAACTCCATGTCATTATAAAATTGCATTGTCACGCGATATACGTATGTATGCAGAATTTTCGCTCAATTGGAATCCGGGAAATGGATCACATTTAACTCGCAAGATTTCATTACAGACACCGGGACAGGTGAATGTAAATAAAAGCTTGTAATAATAATAATAATAAAAAGCTTGTAAAAAGAAATAATTTTGAAATTTTTCATTTATAAACTATCGATAGGCAAATATCGATCGACATTCGACAACACTACAGCCGACCCGATCCAGCATCGGAGCAGTTGCTAAAACGCGTGACTCCAATGCCGCGTCCGAACGCAGGCAGTCGCCAAATCGCGATGCAGCATCGAAAGAATCGCTAAAACGCGTGTTTCCGATGCTGTGACCGAACGCGATGCAGTTGCAAAATCGCTTATCGCCGCTACTAAAATCAGCGTGTGTGGTATGGCTCTAAAACAAACAGCTGTTATTTTTCGACGAACAAGACACGCACACATACAAATGTGTAAAGTATGTATGTAAATTAACTCATAAAAAATACGTTTTTTTATTAAAAACTTACAATTTTCTTTTTTTGAAATTCTAATAATCTAAACAGGTGTTAGACACATTGAATCAGGGATAATGCATATATATTTTATTTTCATAAAATGCTGCTAGATTACATACCTATCACTCACTATCACTGATTAAAGTGTGAAAAGGTCACTGCGTACGGGACGTGATTTTCCGCGAAGATTTTAAAAACATGGCTTCACAGGAAAACTTACTTCATTTCCATTCCCGTAAATCAAAATTTGAAAGACTGTTGGTTAATTTCACCTACCTTATCTAAGCTTAGTATGCTTCTAAGAAGTATGTTGTCACTTTTTGTCTTTATTAAAAAGCATGTGAGAGCATTCCGCCTAAGGCGCGCTGGCCACACAGAAAAGACGTAAGACGCGGACGCGTCGCGGACAGGGCGGCGTCCTTTCTAACGAGTAAGCGTCGTGTCTGCCCCCCGTCTTTTCTGTCTGTGTTGTGTCGCGACGCTTCTATATATTTTGTATGAAAGTAAACTAAACGGGCGCCGCGTCTGCGCCCTGTCCGCGACGCGTCCTCGGCCTACGTCTTTTCTGTGTGTAGCCAGCGCCTTAGAGCACCCTAAGCTAAGAAGAGTTTGGTGAAATTGGCTATAAGTCTATTATAATTTATCTAATTTAGTAAATTTCTTAAGAAATAAGCAGCACCTTTAAACTCGTGTTTCTCTATATGTTGTTGTGTCATATTTTGTGTGTACATAAATAATGTAAAAATTAAAAGAAAATATCTTTATTCAATATGTTATTTACAAATCAATTCAAGTGGCTGGAGTCTCCTTTTAAGCGTAATGCCTGTGTTAGGTACGAGTAACCCCGCTTCCCAAAATTCCAAAGATACATTTCTGCAATTTATGCAAATTACTACTAATTTATTAAAAAAATTCTCATCATAAGCAATAAATAACTTAATTTATTCGTTAGTTATGTACACACAGCAACACGCCAGACTTTACATGTTGACCTCGAGATTGCTCCTATGTCCCACATAATAGCGACGACTTTCGTAATGAGACGATAACTTACCATTCCATGGATTCACCGTGCGGGTGCCGGGTCCATCGCGTTGCAGAGAAAAGAGCCAAGAGCAGTGCCTGGGGCTTACGACCCAGGTGCAGGTTTAAGTAGCTACTTTACAATGCATCAACATTCACCTTCACCACTCCGGCTCCTCTCTCTGCCTAACCATATTTGATACGATTCCGTCAGTACCGCCTTTGTTACGCGGTTTAATATTGAGCACACTGACGTTCTCGATAAGCCTAGATCTTTTAGCAATGTGTATAAGGATTTTGCCGGAATACCTCTCGCGCCTACTTCTACCGCATATAAGTGAACATAATAACCGTATTTTGTGATATCGTTGGTAAGATCGTAGTATCTATTCAATTTAAATTTCTGGTCTTTGGGAATGTTATTTTCCCGCGGCACGGTGAGTTCAATGAGTAGCACGCGATTTAGTATCCGAGAGTAAAGCAAAATGTCTGGCCTGGATGCAGTAATCGCTACGTCAGACGGAAACTTGTATTGTTTATCATACGTATCCATTACAAGGGTCCAATCCGGTGCCGAGCCTATGATCGAATAGGGTTTATTTATTGGTTTTGTTTTAGAGCCCTCTTTGGTAAATTGGATGAGGCTTGTGGGTGTTGTCATACTTTTCTGGGCTCTTGCGACCGCTTGACTGACTGCTTTCCGTGTGATTCCCAAAACCTTATCATGACGTCGCGAGTAATGACCCTTTTTTAAAGAACCCTGGATCCAACCAGTATGTGCCTAGCTGTTCCAGGTGCTTCGCCACACGTAAAGCATGTTTTTTCTGTGGCTATTCCCCATCTTGTTAGATTACATTGGTCTGGGAGAGTCATCTGGAAGGCGTTTAGTTAAAATTTCAGAATTGCAGGCGACCAATCATAAAGCAGAGTTTTCCACTTCAGAGCTGGCGGAATGCAGAATTTCACCGATAGTTATCCAGTCATTTTGCATCTCTAAGTTCATTGCATGTACCCTATATTTGTCATTCTCATCTTGGTGAAGAAAGGATTTCAGTATTACTTTGTCTTCCGGTTTTTTGATCGAACCTAACCCTAATCGATTTGATTGCGCGCCTATCATGAATTTTTTATGGAATTGAAGCCTAGACTCTAGTTCGGAACTGTTATTGTCGTTTAGGAGAGATTTCACCGTATCGTCTTTGGATTTGCTTAAGATATGTGTTTTAGTGACTCTAACCGTTATCTCTGTTGATATTGGGGTGTTTTAGAAATTTCAATAGCCTCGTGTAGCATCATTGCGATGAATCGGTGTTCTTTGGTGGATTATCTGTGGATTATCAAATCCTAAAAATTGCTCCCAATCAATTTGACTTAAAGGAAGATCGACCGACAACGCTACATTGTTGCTCAGTGAAAAAATAGTCCGTCATTTAGACAAATGAAAAGTGGTAGGTATTTTTCTTGATCTCTCTAAAGCCTTCGACACTCTATATTCCACTAATACTGGATAAATTGGAGAATGTTGGCATAGAGGAATTACTCATGACATCTAAAAGTCATCTCTCCAATCGTACACAGCGTGTTAGAATCTGCGATTGATCTAGCTCTCAAACTCATCTATCTTTTGGTGTTCCTCAGGGTAGCGTACTGTGTTCAACACTATTCTTATTATACATTAATGATCTAAGCAAAATGTCTTCACCAAATTGTAGCATCATCACTTATGCAGATGATACGGCATTGATTGTTCACGGAAAGAACTGGACAGATTCATATAGAAGTGCTGAGGAGGTTGTTAGTGAGGTAATGTCATGGCTAAACAAAAACTTATAAACGTTAAACACGAGTAAAGGCAGAAACAAACTATTGTGTCGTGTTGTGTTGTGTGTGACGCGTCAGAAGCGTATCGGTTTCATCTACACTGATATTATAAAGAGGAAAACTTTGTTTCTTTGTTTTGATTGTTGTAATGAATAGGCTCAAAAACTACTGGACCGTTTTTGAAAATTCTTTCACCATTCGAAAGCTCATTATCCACGAGTAACATAGGCTAAATTTTATTTTGAAAAAAAATAGGGTTCCGTAAGATATTTGGGTTTTTCGGAAACAAGGTGTAAAAAATCAACCAGAAAAGTAACTTATTTTGCATACGCTGCCTAAACTATAAAAGATAGAACCATAAAATGTTCTAATTTATTGTAGATGTTATAAATATCTACAAAATAGTCCGCGACACACTATACCTATCTATGTCGAGTGAGGCACAACCATAAGAATAACTAATATCTTGAAAGTCGGCGATCGGGCGATCTTGAAAGTAATGGCTTTCAGGCCTATTAGATATCCCACCAAACTTATATATGAGTTTTGGCAAATTTTTTCCGTTCGAAAATTATTCATATTAAAGATTATACTTCGAAAACATATGTCCCTTCCGTATGACCCTACTTTACATCAAAATAAGCGGATTCGGTATAATGTTTGTCAGAATACTGGATATAGCGGATATACTAGACAATAGCGCTAGTGAGGCAACATTATGATTTTATTGCACCTTTCTTATATAATAGAATTAATAAAGCACTAAATATATATTCCTTACCTATATATAAATGTAAAAATGTTATAAGTAAATGGCTTCTTAGCCTTGATTATGATCAGGTTGAAGCATTTATTAAATAAAATATATGTATAAATATTGGAAATAAATAATATTTAAACCATTGCTTACACAGAAACACTTACACACTCCCACGTAACACAACACACAAATACACACACACTCTCCCACAAACACATACACACTCATATATACACACACACACACACACACACACACCCACACACACACACACCCACACACACACACCTGTTGTTTATTTCTTTTAAATTGTAAGTTTTTCAGTTATTTTAGTTAATGTTGATGTATGTTTATTGCAATAATATTGTTATATTCATAAATTGTGAAACGCAAGTGTCTTGTTTGAGGTGGGCGCTAATATCTGCGACACAGTCTCTTGACTAATGCAGGTATTAACGTATTTGTAAATGTTTGATTTGTTGTGTTTCAAATAAATTTATTATTATTATTATTATTAATAATACGAGTATAGAAGCGAATCTCCTTTGTTGGTGCGCCAAATGCCGCTATTTGCATACCTACAGCGCCCTTCCCCCTGTAACGCCCCGCAGTAGTCTGCGGACGCCGCTAGGGTCACCACATGGACGTATGGTTACCACTAAAATATTTTTTATATAGGTACCTCCATATTTTACATTGAGAAACTGAGCATACACCGAGTCTTATTGATTTTGTACTTCAAGTGTAGCGAGCGAGCGACTATCTTTAGCAATAGTACGCACATTTTTAGTTTTTTTGATTCCGCAGTTATAAGACCCTGCCTATTTTTGATTAATTGAGCTTAATCCCTACACTTCGAGAACAAAATCATTAAAATGTTTCTAATTTCGATGTACAAAAATGGTTTGTAATTTAGGTATCGTTAGTAATTTATAGGTTTGTAATTTATAGTCCAAGAGTTGAAGTTATGAATGTACTAATGGATAAAACCTAAGCTCACTTTTTACTATCAGACCAACATTTTCACTTAAAAAAAAATCTGTTGTTTCATAATTTTAATCAAGTATTGATTTTTTTTCTTTTTTTAAAAACGTCGCCCCACACTAGGATTTTCTCCTGTGTCGTGGGTGCAGTTACAAACACAGAATATCACATGCACATACGCCCAGACCGGAACAAATTTCTGTAGGCCATACAAAATATCTGTCCCATGCGGGAATCGAACCCGCGACCCGTTGCCCAGTAGGCGATCACTCGACCTCTGCGCTAACCGTGTCGTCGAGTCGTCGATTGTATTTAAATTTTATATGGAACAGTGACAAAGGTCGATAAAAATATATATAGCAGTACCAAAATTTCTCATAATTCAAATTAATCCCGACTTGACAAAAAAAATCCCATACTTACAGAGTTTCAAAATTGCACTACGAGTACAATGACAGCTTTAGAAACTCGATACATTATATTGTATAAGCTTTGACATGTAATGAATATTACGAATAAAACGGCATCTGTATTTAGGGTAGGTATAATAAAAATAATTTTAAAGTATTCAATCATTTTTATTTAAAAGGTTTCAATTCAACAGAAATATTTACAAATGTCTGAGATTTATAAAAGATGGCGTTTTTGTAGATGATTTGAAGTTTCGGTTATTAAACTTCAGCGCGTAGTAAATACGCATTCTTATAAAAAGCTTAATCAGGTAATCAATAGGAAAACATTCACAAGGTACCTGAAACACACGGTGCGCGCCTTGACTGGCGATTCCGTTCAACGGAAATCAAACGGTAGGTAAATAACGTGGCCTTGAGCGCTCGACGGCCGGGAGTTTCGCTTCTATACTCGTATTATTAGTTATTCTTATGGCACAACAACCATTTTTTTATTTAAAAATCATGAATTTTTTGGACATCATTGAAACGCATTTATTTTTCTCATGCTATTAATCCTTATCAAAATAAATTATTTCATCACTAAGTACAGTTTATGTAGATAATATTTAGTCTTTGAATGATTAAAATTGGACGTTTGGTTTTGAAGTTATGGCGAAATTACAATATTACGATTTCTGCTGCACGGCCCGTTGCGAAGTGAGCGTCACCAAGGCGGGGTGCGCGTGCGGGAGGTTATGGAATAAAATGGAGGAAAAAACTAAACACTGTTAAGCATTTCCATGGCGAAACGTAGTTCGCGGGCACAGCTAGTACATTTTATATGGCTAGAAACATATTAGCGCCACGACACAACACACTGTAAAAATTTGTTTCTAGCCATATTAAATGTATGCAACCGATACGCCTCTGACGCGTCACAACACAACACGACACCATAGTTTGTTTCTGCCGTAAAACAACCTATATGACGTTCTCTAAACGTCCGAGCAGCCAGCCTAAACTGACATACCCTCTTAGAGCACACTCTTGCAACCAGGAAGGCATCTGTGACTGTCCCCAATTGACTCCTCCACGTCGATCAAATATTTGGGTCTTATTGTTGACCGTTGTTTGGACTGATCTCAACACATTAATAATTTAGCTGGGCGTATAAGAAAGCTGATACCCTTTTTTAAAAAGCTTAGAAGTTCTATTACCATTGACACGTTGCTTTGTGTTGCTCTGGCCCAAATCTTACAATACTGTATTGTTGTTTGGGGTGGTATCGGTCCTACTACTTAGATGCCACTTGAGAAAGCTCAGAGGGCTTTTTTTAAGGTGATGCTTGGGAAGCCACGGTGGTACGGTACAGATGCTTTATATGAGGATTGTGCTGTTTTTAGTGTACGGAAACTATTTCTTGTGTCTACCATTCTTAGGAAACAATACTTTTAGACTTCAAATCTATACCGATACGATGCAATACCCACATCTGTAAAACTGAATACTGTAAATCCGTATTGGCCAAGCGATACTTTTACGTGATGAGTAGTCGTCTATACACGGTTATTTTTTTATCACCCTGGTTATTTTAAGGGTGGCTTCAGGACACGGTAGAAGAATTATTTAACCATTAATAATAAAATTTACTCACCTGTTTAATTAGATATTTATTATCAAAAATATCCAAAAAATACTGCACTGGTATGGACACGGAGTGAAGTTGTAGGCAAAACATTGAATGAATGCGAACTGGCAACAACGTCGCCGATTCAAAGTCATCACTGAGTTGATCACAATTTCACCTTCCTACTTTACGGGCTTAGGACCGGCAAAAGAAAGTTTTTAAGGAAAACAAACAGTACTAAGTAGGTATTACGGTTATGGTAGGTTGTTTTGGCGTAGTTAAAAAATTGGAATCAACTTTAAATACTTACCTACCTAGGAAACAATTTAAATCAACTTTAGTTCTAATAACAAAAGAGTTCTAAATTTAAAGGAAGTCCTCTAACTCATACATAGTCGTGCACGTTTAAAACTATACATGACCACAACAACATATCACTTTGGTTAGTGTTTAACGTCTCGAAATGCAGTTTTCGCTTCCAAGTCTTACGTTTGTGGGTTCACTTTCTTACACCAAACACTTAATTTCACTTTACAAGTAAAAGTCTACGGTCTACCGGAGTAAGGTCTGTGTATTCGCTAGATGTGTTAACTTGAAACTAAAATTCCGAATGCGCCCGATTGCCGCGCGTCAGGCGCGGGCGCGACATCGCGATACGTTCACACGCGCTGGGGTCAAAGGCGAACTAAAGCCGGTCGGCTCGTGCCGACAAGCGACAGCAAACAACAAAACGCCGCCGCCGGCGCCGAGCGCCGGCGCCGACTGTCTCTGTCTTTCACTGTTGTAGTGTCTAGTGCAATAATAACTCTTATTTCAAACTAGTTGTAGATTGATCTTGCTTGAATTAATAATGCGACGTTGCCGCATTTTCCTAAGCCCGTAGTAGTAAATGCTTTATTCATTCATAATCTTACCTTATCTTGTAGTAAACAAGAACAATGTCTATAATTTAATATTAATGGCGGATAAAATTTAAAAAATATAACCACATGTTTTTTTTATTGATATGAGTCGTCTAGCGTCTACCGAGCTGCCTCTAAAATTTTCCAGTATGATAAAAAAATAACCGTGTATAATTTTGTTAATAAAATCAATAACATCTTTCCACTAACTATACACAATTGTACAAAGGTAATTCAAAATTGGCTACGAAAATTAAATTATATTGAAACAGAAGAAATTCTTAAAACTAAAAAGTAATTTCACAAATACACTCGTGCACACACACACACACACACAACAAAGAAATACACTCGTATACACACACATACACTAGCTAAATTATACATTTGTTAATATATCTACCGCATCACACACAAATATGGTCAATTCTTTATGCTCCCGTGTAAACCTACGTAGTGTCAGTTAGTTGTTTCAGATTTTTTCCATAGGGGTGGGCGCTGGCAGTTGTAACACAGTTAAAACTATCACTTCTGCCAACGTACCACTCTGAATGTACATTACTTGCTAAACAAATTGTGAATTTCTATATTTTATTTTTGTACATTGAGTTAAACATTTGTATAAATTTCAGTGTGACAACTAAAAATATATTATTATTTAATAATGGCTGGGTCCGTCAAGAACATGTTCACAAACTGTAGATTTTGTTTCGCGCCTACGTTTTACGTCAGCTAATGTTCTTTAATCCGTGTCGCAACGTTTCTCTTTGTTTGATCTGTGTAAGAGAGGCCAATCCAATCCAATTTTTAAATACTTGCATCTTGAAGGGAAATTTGGCACTTGACAGATCGAAGGTATTGGTTTATCTTCTTCGGTGGCTTTAAATAGGTTTTAATCACGACAGACTAATTGTGCTTGCTATACAAAACGCAAGTACGGTCCTCTGTAGAATATTGCTCGTACCTCTGGGATGGCTCCGCCAAGTACTTGCTAGATGCGTTGCAGCGGCGCGCAACACGCATCATTGGCGATGTAGAGTGATTAATAGCCTCGAACCTCTGCAATTGCGTCGCGACATTGCGTCAGTATGCGCGTCCTACCGTCTTTACCACGGCGTGTGTTCTGAAGAGATTTTTTTCTCTAATCCCTTCCTTTTAAGGACTACACGTACTGGCCTTCCCCCATAGGACAGGTTTCGACCTAGTGTGGGGGCTTGTCAAATATGTACGATCTGTGTTCTTTTTGGTAATAAACAAATTTTATTTTTTATTTTTATTTTATAGTACACGTATTCTCTGAAGAAGCATCTTACAGGTCGGTAAGGTGAGGGTGGCTAGTGCAGCATGTATTCTCTCTGTCCAAATGCAAAGATAGCTAGTCTTCGTATTTGGGCCCCACTTCCACTTACCATCAGGTGGAATAGAGTCATTTGCTACGCCCACTTTAAAAAAATTGAAGCAGGCCTCAGGATGTTACTAATCTTATCAGTGACCCCTTTCACACAGGGTAGTATAGCAGATGGATGTTCAACTGTCGCTGGCTTCACGCGGTTACTGTGACGCTGCCGTGGTATTTGAAGCTTGTTTTCTTCAGCACATCTCTGATATGTTGAAGCTCTGCCGGCTGATGTTTGGCGTCACAGATCCCTCGTGCTCTCTGGAACAAAGATTTGCCTACGGTAGATAACTGACTAGGGTGGTGGTGAGACCATTGAGGTACCTATCAGTATGGGTGGCTTTACAGTAGACTGTGTTGCTCAACTTGTGGTGAGGATTCCTGATTATAAGAACATAGAGGCAAACTTATTATTGATCTATTACTCCATGGTAAATTGGATTTTAGGGTTAATGGAGTTAGGGTGGTTTAAAAAGGCAGAGGCTTTATCTGTTGGTAAAATTGTGAAAGTGTCATCAAGGTACCGCTTGTAGAATCTAGGTGTTACTGGTGCATTGCTTAGGGCTCGCTCCTAGAAGTTTTCCATAAAAATATCGGTGACTACGGGTGATACCGGAGAACCCATTACCACACCATCGATTTGTACATAGAATGCATCATTTCACATGAAATAGTCTAGGCAATATTTCGACAACTCTGCATACTCAACAGGCATGTCATTTGTAGCTAGTCTTTTTTCATGATTTCAATGCAGTCTTTTACAGGCAGGCATGTAAATAAGGAGTGAACATCAAAACTAACCATAGTTTCATTATCAGCAATATGTAGATCTTTAATATCACTAACAAATTGGTAGGAATCTTTCACATGTGCTGTGGTATTTGCTCTAAGTGGTGCGAGGACCTTAAGGGCCCGGTCTTGTAATAATCGGTGTTCTAGCAGAATTGTCAGAGAAATAATATATTTTTTTTAGTTATTAAAAATGCAATGAAGGAAATACTTTTTACGTTAATTTAGAGTGTAGGACTTGAAGTTTCCAGTTTACGCGTCGAAATTTCGCTCAGTTCTGCTACGAATTCGCAGCGTAAACTTTCGATAAGTTTTCATTCTATAAAATTTACCTATAATGATTTAATAAATACAGTTTTTTAATTATTTACCTTAATAATAGCTCGTTTTAAGTGGTTAAAGTTTGATTACGCTAAAGGATGATTTCTTATATATATAAAAAGTGATATTTTAAAAGTGGTAAAATTCATAAAATTTGAACTATTTAAACCACCTTAAATAAGGAAACTACAATATTTCGAAAAAAAGTAACCAGTAAAAATCATTGTTGAAGATTTGAGAATAAATGTATACTGAATTTATTTATTTCATGTTTTGGTCATATTTTTTACGTGACGAGTGCATGAACATGTCCTTAAACGCGTGGAATGTAAATATGGGTATGTTTAAAGCCTTAAAAAAACATTAAAAATAGCATTTAAGTAAAAAGTGAAATATGTCATGGAAACTTCAAGTCCTACACTCTAAATTGACGTAAAGTGTATTTCCTTAATTGCATTTTTAATAACTAAAAAAAAATTATACTTCTCTGACAATTCTGCTAGAACACCGATTATTACAAGACCGGGCCCTTAACTACGTGTTGAGTTTAACGGTACGGTTTAACTTACAATAGAACGTAGAATAGCGGAGCCATTGTCTTTGTGTATCTTCGGCAGCCCATACAGCTTTGGTGGTTTGGGGCACGATGGCAACAAGTATTTGATGTCCAGATTGAATGCCTCATGGTGTGTCCTGACAAGATCACTGGTATTCTTTAATATTTTGTTTGTTTGGTCAATTTTAACTTTTTGTAGGTCTTGCCATCCGATAAAAGTTCTGAAATTTTAGCATCGTAATCTGGCGTAACCATTATCACCGTGGCATTCATTACCTTTATCCGCGCGGAGAATAGTTAATTCTAATCTAGATTTTAATGAATTTAATGCAACATATTCATTATATGGAAATAGAAATATATTACACTTGTCTAGTTTAGGCATCAGTCTCCCACAAAATAAAATGTATTATAAACACTAATATACCTTCCTTTTATGTACTGTAATTTTGTGGTGAGAAATAAATATACTTTATTATTATTATTATTATTTATGGTCATAAAATATTGGTGGTTTATTTTTGGCACTTTACTTCGACGCAAAGATGACGAAATGTCTTGACGTATCATTTCCATATCATCCCGATTCATGTTGCTTTTACATACACATCCTCATATACATCCTCAACACTGCAAATAATTTGTTCATACGGTATTTTTCGCTGTGTTACAGCAAAATTTAGCCCCTTTTTTAGTACATGACTAGCGGAATCGTCCAGCGTTTGTTTACTTAATTCACAACAGCCACAGAATTGCCAGCCACACATGGAGGTTTTTCAAATAATTTTTGGAATTTATTTATTTGACGACATTTACAGATATTATACTCATACAGAGACGAGATCTGTTGCGTGCTCGCACGTGTTACATTGCGTAGTACTTTAAGCAGTTGTTTTTTAAAATCTAAAAATAAATTTCGTTTCCCATGAAAAACTTTTTTATGTAACTTAATTTTAATGGTCTGAATGCGTAGACGCGGTTTGTTTTCGTTATGGGGTTTTTACAGCCTGTATATAGATTAACTTGCGGCCGTCTCAAATAGCGTTTTGAGTATAACAGAATATTATTTTCATCAATAAAAAATAAAGTGTTCTTGTTTCTGTTATCTTGTTTTATATTTTATGATTTTGGTAAAGAAATTTTGTAATTACTTACATTTTATAAGACATATGTATGCAGGCTCAGGGCAGACAGTGTTTTTTTGTCTCAATGGGATGCATGCCACTGATCGCCTTGGGACGCTTTGTATAGCTTCATAATATTTTATTTTGTTTCACATTTTCCAAATAAAATAGTAATTTCATGGGATCTTATAGTTTTATCCTGAAACTGTCACTAACTGTAAATACTTAATTATTTATGTTGGAACTTGTCTTTGTAGCGTACAGTGAGCACCAGGTCAAGTTTTACACTTCCATTACTAAGGTCGCCTCTGCCTCTTGGTACAATACCGAAACACTGCAGGAACTTTGTAGACTTTACAAGATAGATTGAACTAATTTAATAAGTACTACTTAAAACTATAGTATCTACATATTTTTTATTAATTGTACCTATGTATGAACAATTTGATATATTTCTTCATATAGTCCTCCGACGCGAAGAAAAGAAAAATGGTACTTTAAATGAAGTAAAAAGACAAAAGGGAAATTTTGTTTTAATACTTTTTAGTTTTATTCCGTCGGGGGTTACTTAGTTTTTTATTTTATTCTTTTTGAATAACTCCCTGATACTAATTCTAATAAATCTACAGGTCTTATAACATCCCTGTTTTTGGGTTGGCAGTTAGAAATGGAGTTAAAGACGTTTACAAGTTTTGTTTTTTACTTCCCAATATAGCTTTATTTAAAAGCGAGTAGTAAAATTAAAAAAAAAAATAGTATTCAGGGTGACTAAACCACCAAATAGTTTCACATTTTGTTCAAATGTTGCTAATGGTTCTAACTGCATGTCCTATAGTGTAAAAACAGTTTGGGGTTTTGTGTTATCTATCATAGAGCAATTGTGGTGAAGATCTCATGACAAGTCGGGCTGTCTCGCTGCGAATTTCGCTATCTTTGTTCGAAGTCCTGTGCACTAGACAACCGCTGTTATTACTTGACTGAATTTGAGGAAGCTGTAGTGAATTACAACATGACCACCAAACACAATCCCTTTTCTATGGTTAACCTGGAGTCAGTCATTATGTTATTTGCTCGCTTGCTGTGGTAACTCCACAAATAATCCACCTTTAAAATCACGTCACAATTCGTCCCAAAATCCCTTCATTTCTGTACCGGTTCAACAAGCTTTCAAGCACACGCTTCTCTTTGCAGAACAGTCAACCTTTTTTATCTAACAAAACTCAAATTAATCATCGAAATCACCACTACGAACGCGATTGAACCAAAAACGAACGATGTGACCATTAGCCGCATCAATTTCAAGCATTATTGCGAGCTTTATCTGCTACGGTAGCTACGGAATTTAGTCGGAACTCGCATTCAAAAATTACTTAAATTTTTAATCGTCATCATCTACTTTAAAAGCCGAAGGAAAAAACATTTTTGTTTACATACGACAGGTAAGCTCTTCATCTCACCTGATGGTAGGTGACGATAATGCCGAAGGTGGAAGCGAGCTTCACCTGGACTCCTCAACAACTGAGGAACTGGCTATCTTGCCTCTAATTGTCGAAACACAACAATGCTATAAACATTGTTATTATGGCGACAAAGTTAGGTAAGACGGTGGTAGCTAGCCAGTCGGGCTCAGAAGCCCTACCACCACCCAATTGAAAGACAAACAATTAATATGTTGTACATTTCACTTCGGTATCTCACAAACATTGAAACGGAAAATGTCACATTAAAGCCATATTATTTGTAATACCTGTTTTATTGATATCACTGTACTTAATCACTGTATATAATATATATATATATATATCTATAATATATAAAGCTGGATTTATATATATATATATATATAACTGTAATATACTAGGCACAATCCTTTAAATAGAGGCAAGGAAAATTTGGCACGACAGTTCGCAGCCCTCCTATCAATCTGTTAAATCTCGAATCTTAAAATATCAATTTGTGAATCAATAGAGGAGGAGGAGTATAATCTGCCACTATGCTTGGCGTTTGTGGACTATGAGAAAGCCTTCGATTCTGTCGAGACCTGGGACACGATTCTCATGCATTCGAAAAAAGTTCACATTCGTAAAAATGTTCGAAATTCGAATTTTTTTCGAAGGAACCACAGTTTGTGTATTCTCGGAATTTCACAATCGAAATAATTCGAACGAACTTCACTCGAACGCAACGAGTGGTATGGACCAGTCGAAGTTGAGGTTCGTATACGAATTTAGCTGTCAAAAGTTTCAAAATTATAAAAATACAAGGAGTTTGTGATTATTTCTGTATAAACGAGCTCAAACCGCGAAGCTGGCTCAAACTGTGTTTTCTCTCTGTGTTTTGTCTCATTAAAATGAATGAGGAAGAGTTTTTGGTGAACTTCTTCCCCAATTTGGTGGAAGAATTAGAGGCAGCAAGCGCCGAACCACATACACATAACATCGAGGATAACTTCAAAAATTTACCTTGCGCCACTCTTCCCAAGATTTTTAGCCCCTGTGATGGAGTTTATATCTTCACTAATGTTTATCCACCGCCTTTTAGCTTCATTCTTAGTGAATGATTCGGGACTAAGTTGGACAATCAAGTTTGCCACATTTTACTAAATGTACTAGACGAAGCCTTTGTTCCGCACTAGCAAATTTTTTGGATACATTATTTTGCTCCATAACAGATTATTATATAAATAAAATAATTAAAATAAGAATTTGTCTCATTTCAATATTTATCTTAGACAAACTTTGTTGTAATTAATGACATTTAACGTCAGAACTTATGAATGAGCTGTCTGGAGCGTTCCGTTTCAATCAATGTACTTTACGAAATATTAAAAATTGAACTTTTATATTTTGTAATATAAGTATTATTTTTATAAAATATGATCACATTTAAAAATATATTTTGTGTTAAAATAGATTTAGTAATATTTTTTTACCAAAAAGAACAATTTTAAGATATAAATTATAGTGGTTGCCATAGCGTTTTTAAAAACGCCTCATGAACGTCGTACGAAACATTAAATTGTCAATGCTATTTCCAACTTCCTAGTTCGATTGGTAATATTGTTCTATGGGTACCCCAGAATACGGTTCATACGAATCATTCGAACTTTTCAGTAGAATCGAAAAATTCGCATACGAATTTACCATGCGGAAAAGTTCTATTACATGAGAATCGGGTCCCAGGGCCGTACTTAGATCACTCCAGAGGTGCCAAATAGACTATCGGTACATCCAAGTGTTGCAGTCATTGTACGAAAACGCCACCATGTCAGTCCGCCTTCAGGACCAAAACTCGAAACCAGTACGACTTCAGCGTGGTGTGAGACAGGGTGACGTTATATCGCCGAAACTGTTCACAGCCGCGTTGGAGGATGTATTTAAGCTTTTGGACTGGAGAGGACTCGGCATCAACATAAACGGCGAGTACATGACCCACCTTCGTTTTGCCGATGATATTGTAGTCATGGCTGAGACCGTGGAAGATCTAGGCACAATGCTCGAAGACCTCTGTAGAGTTTCCCAACAAGTGGGTCTTAAAATGAACATGGACAAGACCAAAATCATGGTGAATTCCCATGTAGTACCCACTCCTGTGAAGGTTGGCGGCTCTACACTGGAAGTTGTTGACGAATATGTTTACCTGGGACAAATAGTCCAGCTCGGTAAGTCCAACTTCCAGAAAGAGGTAAATCGACGAATCCAACTCGGCTGGGCAGCGTTCGGGAAGCTACGCAGCATATTCTCGGCCAATCTACCGCAGTGTCTCAAGACGAAAGTCTTCAATTCGTGCGTGTTGCCAGTGATGACGTACGGAACTGAGACGTGGCCGTTTACAATGGGTCTCATCAGAAGGCTCAATGTCACTCAAAGGGCAATGGAGAGGGCTATGCTCGGGGTTTCTCTACGCGATCGCATCAGAAATGAAGAGATCCGTAGAAGAACTAGAGTCACCGACATAGCCCAAAGAATTGCAAACCTTAAGTGGCAGTGGGCAGGACACATAGCTCGCAGGACTGACGGCCGTTGGGGCGGAAAGGTCCTTGAGTGGCGGCCACGTACCGGGAGACGCAGCGTTGGTAGGCCCCCCACAAGGTGGACCGACGATCTGGTGAAGGTCGCGGGAAGCCGCTGGATGCGGGAGGCGCAGGACCGATCGGTTTGGAGATCCCTGGGGGAGGCCTATGTCCAGCAGTGGGCGTCTCTTGGCTGAAATGATGAATGATGATGATGAATCAATAACTTCCAAAAACCAAAGCTTTAGAGGCCGTTCGAATACCCGTGAAGTTTTCACCCGTGTAGTTTTTCAGAAATTTTGCGACAAAGATAAGTTTAACTGGTTTTCAAACGCTAGCGAGTGATTTTCGCAATTCGAGTTTTCAAACGGGTTCTGTCAGTTAAGGCGAGGTTTCCCAGGATTAGTCCTAGTTCCTAGTCGTGCACGGCGACTGCTGTATTGCAAGGTAATATAGTTGATAATTACATAGCTTCTATGTCGCTTACACACGGTGGTCTAACTAAAACGTTACTTTTTACGCATTTTAATCGATTTTTGAAAAACTGGGGTACAAAATAAAGAATGTACTTTTGCTATTTTCTAGATAATAAAAATGCACGTCTATTGGTAAAACTTTTATGTCATTTATTATTGGATTTTTTGATTCACAGCAGTTTTAAAATATTGAACAGAGTGATCTTTAATTGTATTTCTATTGAGTGAAAAAAATTAAAAATTAATAATCTTGTTTCTGTCTTTAAGAATGTTTGGATGAAATGTTCAAAAATGTCATATATGAATTTGAGAACTATTGGCCTTATTCATAAAAATATTTAAGCAATGTTTAAGTTAAATAATGTTGCTGTCACTTCCAATCTCATTACAAAAGAAACGACATCAAAAGAGGCAGCAACATTACTTAACTTAAACAGTGCTTAAATATTTTTATGAATAAGGCCATATATGTTTAATATTCGTGGCGGTACAGTCAATCGAAATTGTTCGAAATCGGGAAAGTAGCGCCTTGAAAACGAATAGAGAAGAGTTCTTGTGTCTTGCAACGCGAACTTGCTTTATTTTACAACTGCACAAAGCTTTACTTAAATCACAGAACAATCAACTGTCAATGTCAGCAGGTATAACTTAACGCTGAATAGGGGTCGCGAGAAATTCACTCCTGTCAGGCGAAAATTACCCTGCGTTTACTTTCACGAAAGCGTTCAGAAATACGAGTAGAGTAATAGATCGGTTACCCTCGGTTTCACTCGGGTGACTATTCTACCTACTTATTCAATCTTTATTTTTTCCTAAAAATGCTAAATAATGGAATTCACTATCAACTATTTGGCGGTTATATGAAAAAAGTTTGAATAAGTCGATATGGGTTCGTTCCTCACATAATGTCATTTTTTCGATTTCTTTCAGAATAATACTAATTGCAATATTAATTATTTTGCAATATCACTCTGCAATATTAATTATTTTCAGATCGTGATAAAAGATCCAGCTCTAGATCAGGTAGAAGAGAGTTGGAAAAATGTAGTAAAAGAACAAATAGCACATCAGACCGATACTGGAACCACAGTAGGGATGACGAGGCGCATGACCGAACAAGACCAAAACATTCGGCCCCGCCCCATGAGAGTAAAGGTATTTTTAATATACACGAAATAATTATTTTCAATTGCAATTAAAATCATACCTAAAAACTAAAATTTAAACGAAATTAAGTTTTATATAAACATCATAAAAGCACATAAGTATATACTTACTAACGCTTGGAGGCTTTTATTTTATTCATAACATAGAAGGTCTTCATTCATCTGTTGATAATGACCATACAATTTAAGTTGGTATCAAGCTGATTGATGCCTAGATTCTTAACAAAGGTGCTGGAGTTGTTAAAATTGACTGCAAAGCTGTTAAAATTGATGCTATAGCAACTTCGGGGAACAGGGCTCTTATTTTTGATTAAATCATTCGTCTGGCTTCGACTGCTCGTCGAGTGTGGTATGCGCTCGATTTCGATTATTTTTTTTTCGTTTTCTATGAATATTAGCAGAATATTAATATTTGATTTTCGTCGATAATGAAACGAAAATCAGTAGAAGTTGAGTCGAGCGCAGATGAGCGCTCTACACCAGACGAATGATTCAAATTGAGGCCCAATCCAGCTACCGCGAACTTCACAATGTCTTCAGTACTGCGCTGCATATTAAGTTGTTTTGAAAAGGTCATCAGTTTACGATGTATGCCTAGGGTTTATTTCCACTTATAGAGAATATATTAGATTCATCATAAATTATGTAAGTAGATTAAATATACAAACAATGTTGCTTTAATTTTTTCTTGTTTATTCCAGACGGTCATTCATTACAAGACATGGATATATCTCCGGACCGGAGTACACCACTCTCGGAGAAATCCTATGGTCCCAGAGACACAAACACAACGGTTCGGAATAACACAGAAAGTAACGCTATGCCCCCTGTGGTTGTTCTCGACAACTCGAATCAGCCGGTATGATCTTACCTTTTCACAATATAGATATTCGTTATTCGCTTATAGATAATATCATTTTGAAGGATTTTTGACTCGTGGTCCCACCAATTTTGTCCCACTGTTACTCGTGGTTCCACTAATCTTCAACACTAGGACTCGTAGTCCCACTGCTTGGTGGGACCACCAGTCATAGTAATAAAGTAGGGTTCGTGGTCCCACTACTATAATTTAGGTACATGAAGATTATAAATTAGTGTGAGTCATAGAGAAAAAATGGACGAAGATGAAGGGACTGGCCACTTATAACAATAATAAAGAGGAAATCTGTATTCAAATGACAATGTCACATGCTAAAAAAGTAAAAATAATTTAGAACTACGTTAATGTCTTTTCTACCTATTATGCAGTTAAGAATAAGTCAAGGCGAGGCCACTTAAAAAAAGTTTATAAATATAATGTTACCTACTCCTTTTAAATTGTAAGATATGAATGGATTATCCATATTTTAACAATTACAAATTCACGAGTTAAAATAAACGAATATGAATATAAAAAACGAGTTCACGTTCATTTTCATAAATTTCCCCGACATTCACTTGTTTTTTCGATATTCATTTGTTTTTCCAACATTTACCCAAGTACTTTTTCTTGACAGTTCCTGACATTCACTTGATTTTCCGTCATTCACTTCTCTTCGACATTCATACATTTTACCGCAATTCACTTGTTTTATTCAGCATTCATACATTTTCTCGACATTCATTTCATTTAATTGTTTTTCGACATTTACTTGTTTTCCCAATATTCATTTATTTTTTCGACTTACTCAACTATGAGACAGGGTGGGACTACGAGTCTTGAATTTTAAATGCCACCTTCAGTGGGACTTGTAGTGGGACCACGAACCCTAACTTGGTGGGGCTACGAGTCCGGTGGGGCAAAATTGGTGGGTCCACGAGTCAAAAATCTTTTAAAGGCACATCCTCATCTACCCATATAATTGTATTACTGCTTGAAATTAACCCCGTTGTTAACAGGCACCATTATTGTGTGTCTAGTAGATTGGGGGTCAAGGGGGTGGGGTGGGGGAGTTTGTGATATAGGTACTACGTCATTTCTCCAAGCATGTGAAGTCGCGGACATACTACTCGTACTGCACTGTGAATAATTGTAGTAGCTCGTACATAGTTGTAGTCGCCTTGAAGATTAAAGGCAACGCTGTTTGATAACCCCCGTATGTATGTCATATCACCACCTGCGTGTTGAATGTTGACTGATTTCCAATCATCACTTTATTCAATTAAATACATACCTATGTTTATTTATTTTTTGTGTAAATTAGTGATAATTTTTGTTCGCTTAAAATTGCTTTCATTTTGCTAAACTACTGTTCACAAACATTTAATGTTTTTATATGTTGATAATTTGTAATGATAGTCCTTTTTATTTTATTTATTATTGTTTGATGAGGGGTTTTTATTTCTGCCAACCAGTCACTAATTTTAGTGGTCATTGACTATATCTACATCACTTACGCTCAGCTCAACTTACGTCATCAGTACATTAGCAACTGTTAAATTCTAGGCAATGATTTGTCAAAACATCCATTGATTTCACATTTATGTATGTAGATATTTGTATTCAATGGTTCCTGAATCCTGATAAGGTGTAAGCATATAGTTAACAGAGAGAACAGTTAGTCGCTCAAAATAAATATTTTGCTTTAGTTCAAAGTACCTTGGTAGTATAACACACGTAAAGACACCAAAATCATATGTGCTCAGACATAAGTACAAGGGCTGCTATTTAATAATCCGGAATAACAAAAAAAAAACAAATAGTAGATTAGTAGCGAAATAGTCAATTGCAGCCCGAGATAATTAGGCTATATTTCAAGGGTGCAATTGTTGCTTACACCCGAGCTAACTACTCTGCTTTACATCTCGATTGTGAGGTAAGTAGGTCCTTATTACCCCCAAATGGGGCTTGAAGGTGACCAATTAGCGCTCTAGGGCAATAATGTAGCTTGGAAAGCCCTAGGGCGGTAAGTAATTAAATAACACTTCACTATTTCAAAAAGTTCGCGTACATCTAACCATCATACTGGCAATAAATTACTTACAGCCCTAGGGCTTTTCTAGCTACATTATTACCCTAGAGCGCTAATTGGTCACCTACAAGCCCCATTTAGGGGTAATAAGGACCTACTTACCTAACATAGAGATGTAATAGTACATTGTTACCCCAGGGGTGAAAGTAACTTATTTAGTCCCGAGACGGTGTTTGGCGCCCGAGCGTAGCGAGGGCACCAATAGTTCGAGGGACTAAATAAGTCTTTAACCCGAGGTAAACACTGTGCTTTTCATTACGAATACAAGGAAAGTAAAAATAAAACAATAAATTAGCTAAAGAAAAAACGTGTAATTTAAAACATAAATCAACAACTTCTGCTTTAGCCCGTTTTTTTTTCTCTCATAAAATCAGGCGTTAACTCTATACCTGAATTAGATGAACTCATTGTGTTAATTATTAACACAATGATATACAAATATAATTAACAGTTAATACAAATCTCTGCTATATGGAAGTATTAAAAATCCCTACAAATGGAAAAAAACAAATGAAGATCGCATTGCCGCTTTCCCGCTTATTTTTTTTTCTGTGGCCGGCCAGCTATTCAGCCATTATTTTTCATTTTCATAATTTAAAAATTGGTAAATATTTTGCCCAAATCTATGTTATTTTAAAGAAATAATTGAAAATAAATTATAAAGTCATTTAAAAAATATATTCCTTAAATACTTAACATTGTTATTTCAATTCTACACCGCGCTGTAATTGAGTGGCTGTATAGAAAGTCGGAACATTGGTTCAATAAAAATATGAAAAAAGAACTAGTTCTTAAAATGTGACAGCAGCTGTCAGTTGAAAGTGATTCTCCCTAGGGCTGAAAAGTATTACTTTCAACCCGCTCCTCAGGCAACTTCAGACCTACTTTCAGAGTATGAGTAATATGTGGTTTTATTGCTTTTCAAAATATTGGCCATGATGATCGATGCACTTTCGCATACGTTGAAACCAATTTTCATAGCACTTTTGCCTGATTGAGGTATCTCCAAAACACGCATTTTGAACGCATATACGGCTTCTTCGCAGGTCGAAATTGTTGACTACGTAATTTATTCTTCACGCTTGGAAATAAATAGATGTCGTTGGGTGCCAAGTCGGGACTGTATGGCGGATGACCCATTAATTCGATCTTTTGACCTTCCAAATATTGAGTTGTTTCGGCCGACGTGTTACAGATAGAATTTTATTGTCATGGTGAAGACTGATTGTGCGTTGCCGGTTTCTTCAAAGACTTCTGGCGAACAAATTATCGTGTACCGTTCAGAATTAACGGTTTTACGCTTCTCTAGTGGCACTGTAGTCACATGGCCATTTATACTGGCCATCGTCTGGCCAGATTTAAGAAAGCTGTAGTGAACGACACCAGCACTAGTCCACCAAACGCTCACAAGTCACTTTTTTGGTATTCCAAGTTTTCCATTTTGTAAACTGAGTGACGCAAAGACAAAAAAACAATTGAGGAAAAATCAAGTGAATTATAATTTTCGAAACACAAATACATGAGTAAATAGCTGTATAAATTTGAATTTAGAATTCCTAACCATAGAGGAGATATTTGAGATCAAAGTGGCCCAGTACGGCAAAACGCCAATTTCATATGTAAGGACCTAATATTATGTTTTTTGGACTTTTCGACAAAGATTGAGATGCAGAAATAATAATTAGTGATAAACTTTATCTTATTGATATAATATATCAATTACTGGACAATACCCTATTATGAAAAATCATTTAGTGGTATTATGATTTATCGACAATCGACACGACCACGTTTATCGGTGGGCATTTTCTAAAGCAAAAATTAGATTTCACTCATTCACCACTGTGTTTACCGCCGGGAGACCGAGGCGAGGCGCCGTACGAAAGTCGACAGTGCAGACTGCAGATCGACACTCAATGGGTGGCTCGTCGTCCCGCAGATCGGTTCGCTACTGGCGGCGGCGCTGCCGCGCATCGTGTCGGCGCCGGCGGTGACAATGCCGGCGGCGCTGCCGAAGCCGGCGGCCAACAACGGCGGCGGGGGCGGCGCGTCGCCCGAGGCGTCCAGCGAGACGGGCACGCCGCGCCGCGACACCGGCCCGCCCACGCCCACGCACTCGGAGAGCATCGACCCGCACGCGCCGCCGCTGCACCTCGAGTCGGCACTGCCCAGAAAGAGTGAGTGGATGCCCTTTTCTTTTTTACCGGAGGGAGACTCTCTACCAGGGCCGTGTGCTTGGGTACCTCCGTCTCACCTATTTGTGCCGCAATGCAGCACTGCTTGCATTGCTGTGTTCCGGTTCGAAGGGTAAGGGAATATGGCATTGAAATTACTGGGCACCGTGACTTTACATCCTATCTTACAAGTTTGGAAACGTACATTGTGGTTTTTGTGGGGGATGCAGTTTTGCTGCGAATCTCACAGGAGCCACATCTATTATAAGTGACTGTCACCACTTACCATCAGGTGGGCAGTTTGCTTGTTTGCCAACTTATCTGCAATAAAAAAAACCTTTTTTTCCCCTCCAGCGACTGCCCTCTAGCGCGGGGGGCCTACCGACTAAAGGCCTTCACCCACAGCGCGCGATTTGATCCACCGATACGTTCTGAACGCACGCGATCACTGTAACCTATGCCCACAGAAGATATAATAGTACTCCGTACAGAACGGCCACTCACCTCCCCGCCCCTCATTTCAAATAGCTCACCCCACCTCGCACTTCATTGTACACATCACTGACACTTTAACAAGAGCGCGCGCGATCGCTCGGGTATGGCGACACTCCACGTTCACCGAGTAGACGCGAGCGCCGGTCGATAACAGAGATAGCGCCATACGGGTAAAAGAGAAGGCAGTCGCTGCACTTCTCGCGTCATTTCGATTGATACCTAACCGCGCACTCAGCCCTACTAGATTCCACGCACACGTTTGCGCGTGTACAAACGTCATTTGCTTAAGTAGTTGTAATAGGTAATTGATTTGCGAACGTTATATGGAGTGACCGGGGTGTGCTATGGCCGCGTGTATACACCTTCCCACTGCCTACGTTAGATCACACGCCGATCACTGTCTCCGGTGGCAGAGAACGGACGATTACTGTATCGCAGAAAGTATAGTCGATGGTATCGCATAAGTGTAAAGACCCTTGTGATCCGATCCAAAGATCGTTCTCAGCATGCGTTCTAGGATCGGATCGGTGGATCAGATCGGGAGCTGTGGGTAAAGGCTTTAAATCAAATCTGCCTCCATTTGTCACTGTATCAACACCCGGAACTCTGGTATGAGTATGATGACAACTAGCAGCCATTTTTTTACATATATGTCTGACTTGTTGTTTAAATCACAATCAAATTCATTATATTTAGTATTTTTACATACAAAAAGTTATCACTAAGTCATACTTATTATAATATAAAGTGATTCTACGTTTTCTATACCAATATTATAAAGAGGAAAGATTTGATTGTTTGTTTGTTTGTTTGTATTGAATAGGCTTCGAAACTACTGAACCGATTTTGATGAAAGTTGGTATAGGGATAGTTCGAGACCAGAGGAAGGACATAGGATAATTTTCCTACGGGAAAATATAAAATTCCCGCGGGAAAACAAAAATAACGCGGACGAAGTCGCGAGCGGAAAGCTATATAGTATAAAGTGATTCTTAATACATAAATTGCCTTATACAAAGTAGTATAATATATCATGAAAATTGATGCCATCTGCTGTTTTTTCTTATCCATTCCTTAATTCCGTTTTCGAAACTTTTATTAAATACATGATAGGCTCGAAAACTCAAGGGACAGTCAGACTTTAGGAGTAACTCTTAACTCACAGAAGAGTGCTTTTGAATAATGTCTTGTTGTATTTCTGCACGTGGACCCTGTTGCCTGACCTTAGTGGGCTACTGTGCTAGCTTTTGGTTGGTAACATGCTAGTGAGACGCAAGTGTTAAGGCTGCGGTAATTATTCAACATTAGGTGAGCCATATGAGTATGTCTGTCACCAATGTCCTGAATACGTGGTGACGATGATTGATTGCATATCACCCCCATGTACTGAATACATTGTGATGATCGCACCGCGCTGTCTGTTGCAGTGGAAGGCCTGGGCAGCTACTCGTCTGTGGTGGGCACCACTTCTAACCAGCCACCGCCAATGCTGACGCCGTCGCTGACCAACTACGTGCGCGTCGACCTCACGGGCCATGTGGCGGGATGGCCGGCCGACATACTTGAGAAACAGGTACGAAAGTAGTTTTTTTTTCTTTTTCCTAGTTCTACTTCCATTCTCTTATGTCAGTTTCTAATTTCCTTTCAGTCTCTCTCATACTCCTCATGCATGTCTTAATCTATTGTTTCCTGTGAGGTCGCGACTGGGGCGCATATTCAGTAATACATGCATCATCACTCAGCCAGTATATAGTAAAGACAGAATACACTAAATCTATTATTGTTTGGATATAACAGTCGAGGTAACTTTAGAGGTGCTATGGTTTATGCTATCTCACTCATTGGTCTAAAAATGGCTACGGTGGTTATTTATGATCTAGCAAGATTAAAGCATTTTTATTTTATATTTGTTTGGGAAACGTACAATATTTAAACGACAGAATAATTTATCACTTTTAGGTAAACATGTAATTATTACAAAAATATATTATTCATTAATTTCAAATAAAAAATCAGATTTAGTTTGTTTTAATTTCGCGCCGAAACGCTCCAAGCTGTCACTTGATCTTGATTTCGTCACAATGTGATAAATAAACATTAGACAAACTACTGTCAAATTGTCAGTCACAGGTGTAAATGGTAGATCAAACATGACGGTTTGACAACTTGTCGCGGGATTTTTGTTACATCGTGACGTTACCCGCTCCGATTGGCGTTTGTAGTCATGTGATAGTGGGCATTATTTTAAACATTTTTTATTATTTTTAATTTATTACGCATATACACGGTGTTTCATAATAACCAATAAATAATCAATTCTTTATCGAAAACTAATTATTAAATTGTGTTTACCCGTAATATCATTCAAACCAAAATTTTCATCTAAATCATTCTATGATATACATGAAAATGTTTGGTTGAATGACATTACGTGTAAACACATTAACTAACTAATAAAATATACATTCTAATATTTCCATTGTATAAATGTAACTTTTTATATAAAGGGTGGAAACTACTCTAATTTTACTCTAAGAAAAATTCCTTTATTTTTAAAAGAAATAAAACTGCATTCAACATTTTTTAAAATATGCTTCCCACACCCAGGAATTGAACCGGCTAAAAGTCGAAAACAACATCCTGTTTTTTATGATATTATTCGATAGGGTCAACCGCACCAAAATGCGGCATTACGAGAAATAAGGTTGTGTTCATCCACATTTATGGAGACATTTAAACACTCAATTATCTTCAGATACTCAACCTCTAGGAAATGAGTTGAATACGTAACCTAGGACGAGCGAAATCTTATAATTCTACAGCAAGATGGTGCTCCAACCCATAATAGCAGAATCACCACTGCCTATCATAATAACAATTTCAATACCTGGGTCTGTACAAACGGTGCAATCTGGTTTTTTATGGAGAATAAAAAAAAATACCAAAAATCCTATGCAACTGTAAATTTAAGAACTGAGGCTTACAGTACAATTTTGAATATTCACCACAACACATTAAAAGTTATTCAAAGTAAGTTCAAAATGTGACCCATTTCGAACAACTACTTGTTAGCTTATATTATCATTTTCCTGTTTAAGAGGATTGTGAAGTAACCGTACGCGGCGCGAGTAGGTATTTTCTAAAATGCTATCTGTTTCACACCGCTCTGCCTCCGGTCTGGCGTTTACATCACAAATACAACATGTGCAAATTTTCACGCACACTACGACACAGCAGCGCGCGACTCGGCCACGATACTCGGCGGCTGCGGCCGGCGCGAGAGCTCGAGATTATTATTCTATCGTTCGTAATGTTTTTCGTTGCTTATATTTATTTTCTGACTCCCTTTCCGCTCGCGACTTCGCCTTCGTTACTTTCGTTTTTCGTGTGGGAATTTTATGTTTTCACATAGGAAAAATAATTTTATAGCCTATATTACTCAGTGATAATGTAGCATTCTATTAGCCAAAGAATTTTTAAAATCAGTCTAGGAGTTTTTGAGTTTATTCATTACAAACAAAAATACAAACATAGTAATCTTTCTTGATGGGGGGGGGGGGGGATTGAGGGTGAGGACTATTAGGACTATGGTTATGAAAGTAGGTATACATGTATCCTACATTTACCTGTCTAAGGAAAATGCCATATTTAGGGTTCCGTAGCCAAATGGCAAAAAACGGAACCCTTATAGATTCGTCATGTCTGTCTGTCTGTCCGTCCGTATGTCACAGCCACTTTTTTCCGAAAGTATAAGAACTACACTGTTGAAACTTCGTAAGTAGATGTATTCTGTGAACCGCATGAAGATTTTCACACAAAAATAGAAAAAAGCAATAAATTTTCCCATACATAGAACTGAATCTCAAAATTTTTTTTTCACCAAACCCATACTTGTGGGGTATCTATGGATAGGTCTTCAAAAATCATATTGAGGTTTCTAATATCATTTTTCTCTAAACTGAATAGTTTGCGCGAGAGGCATGTCCAAAGTGGTAAAATGTGTGTCCCTGTAACTTCTAAAATAAGAGAATGATAAAACTAAAAAAAAATTAATGATGTATACATTACCATGCAAACTTCCACCAAAAATTGTTTTGAACGAGATCTAGTAAGTACTTTTTAAAGTGAAAGTCACGAATCATTTGCACAGACTAATTTTATTCATATGAAACACGGATGACAGATGGGTACATATTTACAGACTACAAAACATATCTTATTTTGATATCTTATTAACACCCCCACTATATATATATATATATATACCCCCACTATATACCCCCACTATATTTTGATATCTTATATCAAAATAGTTACATTATATATAAAATATACAATTATAATGAGATACCCAACTTATTTAACAAATGCTAATGTTTTTTGCCAGGTAGGTTTTTTGTCAGCAAATCAGCTGGCATATCTTCTGAAGGCAAATATATAATTTTAATTATATTAGTAGTTAACAGATCTTTAACAAAATGATGACGAACATCTATATGCTTAGATCTTTTATGTAACATTTGGTTAGACAATAATTTTTGAGCACTTTGACTATCATTAAATATTTCAATAGTATATGATTTACCAGTGATTTCAAACTGCAAGTTTTTTAAATAAATAAGTTCTTTGCAGGCCTCTGCAATAGCCATGTATTCGGCCTCGGTACTTGATAATGCCACTGTTTTTTGTTTTTTAGTTTGCCATGAAACTACAGATCCACAAATTTGAAAACAAAATCCTGTGAAAGATTTTCTATCGAGTACATTGCTTGCCCAGTCAGCGTCAACATAGCATTGTAATTCTGTTATTTCATTTTTAACATATTTTAAGCAATACTGTTTTGTTTTTTTTTAATATTTTAAAATCCTTTTAGCATATTTCCAGTGAGTACTATTGTAGCAATTATTATATTGACTTAAATAACTAATAGAATAACCAATATCAGGTCTAGTGAGTACGGCGAGATACATTAAACTGCCAATCAATTTTTGAAATGGTATATCTGTTTCACAAATATGTGCTTTATCTAAAGTAACTTTTGGTTCCATAGGAGTATCAGCCTTTTTTACAATTTAACATGTTGAATTTATGTAACAATCTTTTTCTATGTACTGTTCCTGATCTAATTTAATAAAGTTCTTACTTTTATCAACAGTGACCCTCATGCCTACACATTGTTTGACTTCACCTAAGTCTTTTATTTTAAATTTATTTGACAAAATTTGGTTTAATTTATTTGTCTCTGTAACATTATTCGAAAATACATAAAAATCATCAACATATAAACATATAATTACCTTTACAGATTGGTTAATTTTTGTGTAAAGACAAGGTTCCAGTTCAGATCTTTAAAACCCTGAATTAACCAAGCAAAGATTTACTTTCTCATACCAAGCGCGAGATGACTGTTTAAGGCCATAAATAGCCTTTTTTAACAATAATACTTTTCCATCTGAACTGAATCCCGTATATCCCTCAGGAATTTTCATGTAAATAGATTCTTTTAACTCACCATTAAGAAAGGCAGTAGTAACGTCTAAATGACTTACATCCAAATTTAATTGTACTGATAATGCATACAGGAGTCTCAGAGTTGAGTGTCTAACGACTGGCGAGAATGTCTCTTCATAGTCTATTCCACGAACTTGAGTATATCCTTTGGCTACCAATCTAGCTCTATAGCGCACATTATTGTCTGCATCATATTTACGTTTAAACACCCATTTACACTTCACTTGGTTTACACCTTTTGGTGCATCAACTAACTCCCATGCACAATTTTCTTCAAATGCTACGAGTTCTTCTTGAATAGCATTTTTCCAGTGTTCTTGATCTGGTCCGCTTATTGCTTCTTCATATGATAAAAAATCTTGTTCAGTCATATTAGCAGCACTCATATTGAGAAAACCATACCGTTGTGGTTTGCGTCTCACTCTTTTTTCTGGTAGCACATTTATTTTTTCCACTTCTTCACTAGTTTCCGAGTGCAAGACATCATCATTAACATCATGAAATTCTAGAGATTCATTTTCTTCTCCATCTGAGTTGCACTCATTATCCTCATTATCTGAGCTATCTCTTTCTATCTCTGCCTTCATTTCTGTTTTATCCTTTTCCCCCACTGAAACTATATCCTCTTCCATTTCTGGTAATATATTTTCAACATACATATGAACCATATTATTATCTAAAATTGATTCCTTGTAGCTTTCCATTATTACAACATTTCTGCTTGTTGTAATTGTGCCTTTAGATGGATTATAAACTCTATACCCTTTCACTGCATCTGGATATCCAACCAAGATATGTTCTGTAGACTTTTTGTCCCATTTGAGTCCTCTTTCTTTAGGAACATGAACCATGACCTTGCTGCCAAAAATACGTATATGGCTTAGGTCTGGTTTTTGACCTGTCCACACTTCATATGGTGTTTTATTGTTAAGACCTGAAGCAATTGATCGGTTTCGCAGATATACAGCTGTATGTGTCGCTTCAGCCCAAAAACGCTTGTTTAAATTAGCATCAAATAATAGACACCTTGCCTTTTCAACTAATGTGCGATTGAGCCTTTCGCACAAACCATTCTGTTCAGGTGTGTAGGGGTTGGTTCTCTGATGCACGATACCATTGTCTTTTAAAAAACTATCAAATATGTTATTGCAAAATTCTTTCCCATTATCTGTTCGCAATATCTTAATCTTTTTATTCTTCTGAGTTTCCACCATATTTTTAAAATCTTTAAAATAATTAATAACTTCATCTTTACTTTTAAAAAAATAGACAAATAACATTCGACTGTAATCATCCACAAATGTCAGAAAATAACGGGACTTGCCAATGGATAAGGTCTCCATTGGACCGCAAATATCTGCATGTATGACTTCTAAAATATCTGAGCTTCTCGTACCTTTATGTGAGAATGGAAGCCTTGCTGATTTTCCTTCACAACAAACTTTGCACTTTGACATATTGATGTTACTATTTTCTGGAAAATCAACTCCCGTTACTGCTCCAGTTTTCATTTTATTCAAGTCATGACTGTTGATATGTGCCATTCTACGATGCCATGTTACTCCACTAACTGCGGCTCCAGCTGCCCAGCATGAGTTTGCTTTCTCACTTATGTTAAGTTTATATATACCATTTTCTAAAGTGGCTGTAGCCACTAACTCATTTCTTTGGTTATATATACAGCAATTGTCTGGCTGGAAAGACACTCTGTTCCCATTATTAATCAACTGACTTACTGATAGTAAATTGGTGGCCAAACTTGGTACACACAATACATTCTGGATGGTAATATCGTTTTCAGTACTATTACAAGATGTCCTTATTGGTACTGCACCACAACTCAATACTGGTATGACATTGTTGTTTGTAACCATAATATTCTTTATATGTGGTTTATCAAAATTATTCACAATCCAATCCTTTCGACAAGTCATGTGATAGCTTGCGCCACTATCAATGTACCAACTGTTTTTACTAAACAATCCATTTAAAAAAACTGCACTAAATGCATTGGTCTGCTTGTTTTTATTATATGATTGAGTATAATGTGGACATTTATTTTTAAAATGTCCTATTTCTTTGCAATTGTAGCATTTTATAACCTTATTTGTAGGTGCCGACATTTTGTTATTCACCGGCCCTGTCGAATGGCGGGTTTTATTTTCTGCCATGCTGCCATGTGACAAAATATTTTTTGATTTTCCAACGTATTTTTGGGTCCATCTTTTGGCGGCAAACGCACTTTGTGTTTCGCCCTGACTGTCTGTGCCGAAATCCATATCTAAAAGCTTTGTTTTAATCGAATCTGCCGAAATTTGGATTCCCGAATGTTCGATCGCCATTATCATTGGCGAATATTTTTCGGGTAGTCCCGCGAGAAGCAATGATCCGATCCACTGATCATTAATTTCAAAACCAGTACCACGTAGTTTTTGTGATGTTTCAATTACTTGAGTAACATAGACCGTCATGGATTCACAAGATTCTAAACGTATAGAAATAAGATGGCGAAGTAAGGTTATCTTACGTGCGAATCCAGAATCATCGAACAAGCTCTTTACTTTATCCCATAGCTGTTTTGTGGTTTTTACTTCTTTTATATGAACATATAATGTCGGATCAATGGTCATAATAATCTTTGCTTTCGTCTTCGCGTCGTCTACGTCTGCTGACGCCGGTTCGACCTTGATACCTTTTTCTAAACCTTCCAATATAAGAAAATTTTCTGTGGCGAATGCCCATTCATCGTAACTCCATTGTTTAAATCTGGTAGTACTTCAGATCCTTCTAACTTTCGTCCTATATCCGTACTATCAACATTCAGTAAAATTTTTGAAAAAACCGCGCTTAAGCAATTACAGAAACATTTTAGTAATAATAACTTACTGCATATCAAACAATTTGGTTTTACCCGCGGACGGTCCACGACTGATGCTGGAATAAAATTGTTAGAGTGCATTTATGAGGCCTGGGAGGAGTCGCAGGATGCCTATGGTGTTTTTTGTGACTTATCGAAGGCTTTTGACTGTGTCCAACATCAGACGTTAATCAGGAAATTACACTATTACGGTATCCGTGGTACCGCTTTGGATTTTCTCACTTCTTACCTAAGTGACAGGATTCAAAAGGTGGTCATCAATGGAGAGCAGTCACCTGGATCATTTGTAAAAATGGGGGTGCCGCAGGGCTCAATATTAGGTCCATTTCTATTTCTGGTATATATTAATGACCTCCCTCACCTTGTAAGACACGACCATGAGATAGTCTTGTTTGCAGATGACACGTCTTTAGTATTTAAAGTTAAACGTGGACAAATTAATATTGACGAAGTAAACATTGCACTCTCCAAGGTCGTTCACTGGTTCGGCGCCAATAATTTGTTGTTAAATGAAAGTAAAACAAAATGCATTAGATTCACTATGCCAAATGTTCGATTAGTTAAAGCCAAAGTCAAGGTTAGGGATGAGGAAATAGAGCTGGCTAATCAAACTGTATTTCTGGGTATAACTTTAGATTCTAAGTTACAATGGGGTCCTCATATTGAATGCCTATCGAACAGACTAAGTTCTGCAGCATACGCCGTAAAAATGATTCGTCAAATAACAGATGTGAAAACTGCGCGGTTAGTCTATTTTAGCTACTTCCACAGTATTATGTCATACGGGATACTACTGTGGGGAAATGCCGCCGATATTGGCTGCATTTTTGTACTGCAGAAGAGGGCTGTTCGGGCGATCTATGGGATGGGCTCCCGAGAGTCTTTAAGAGAAAAATTCAAAGAAATTGATATTATGACTGTACATTCACAATATATTTATGAAAACTTACTGTATGCACACAAGAATAAAGATATCAAATTCAGTAAAAATAGTGACTATCATAATTTAAATTTAAGAAATAAAGACAAGCTAGCAATGCCCACATATAGGCTCCATAAAATAAGCAACTCTTTTGCAGGTCACTGTATACGAATGTACAACACGCTGCCATGTAACATGCATGACTTGTCAGTAAATAAATTTAAAATTTTAATTAAAGCTCAGTTAAGCAAAAAGGCTTATTACAGTGTTAAAGATTTTTTGAATGATAAGGCAGCGTGGCGGTAAAAGAAATGAATTGCTCGTTCTCTGAATAGTTTTGTAATATTCACAATTTGTAAGACATTTGGCGATTTTAAAAGAGTTTTGGCACATGAGTTTCTTGCCCGATTCTTCTCATGTTAGCCCCTACATTCGGAATCGGGTCGCTCTTGGCGATTACATGCGCGGCAACAACTCCGCGGATGTACTTGCCACTAGCGCACGGGTTAGCTTGATTTTAGTCGAATATTTTTTATGTTTTAATAATTTTGTAAAATGTGTAAAATTGACGATTTTAAGAGCCCGCAAGGGCCTATGAAATAAAGTACTTTTGATTTTGATTTTGATTTTGATTTTGATAATTTTCTCGTCCCCGTAACTTCGGAACATTTACTAACAAACTTTGAGACATTTTCACCACAATTTAAAATTTAATCACTTAATTTTGGAAACTATAGGCCCATAACCTAAAGTGAAAGTCACGAATCATTTGCACAGACTAATTTTATTCATATGAAAACACGGATGACAGATGGGTACATATTTACAGACTACAAAACATATCTTATTTTGATATCTTATTAACAGTTTTTTTAATACGTCATAAATCCTACGGAACCCTTCATGAGCGAGTCCGACTCGCGCTTGGCCGGTTTTTTAGATGAGTGTTAGGTATACTGAATTAAAATTATTTGCATTTGAGATGTAAATCTTTTATGAAAAAAAAAACACTAAACATATAATAATAATACTTTTACATACAAACTAAATAGGATACAAAAATAAAAAGTAATAATAAATAATAATAATATTTTTTTGATTGGGCTGGGCAGCTTTCGCTAAACTTTACTTTCCTTTTAATTAGAGCATTAGCATAAAACAAAAAGCGCAGATCTTCAAGCAGTGTGTCCTACCAGTGCTTACTTATGGAGCCGAAACTAGGGGTGGCACAAAGAGCAATGGAGAGAAAATTGGTAGGGGTAACACTCCGGGACAGGAAAACGAATAGTTGGCACCGAAAAAGGAGTCAGGTCTCGGACATTACACAATGCGTAGCAAAGCTCAAGTGGCTATGGGCTGGACATATGGCCAGAAAGCCGGACTCGTGGTGCAGAACTGTCTTAAAGTGGAGGGCATGGAACCGTAAAAGACCCATCGGGAGACCACAGATGTGGGGGAAGGACGACATCGTCAAGATGGTGGCACGAACTGGATTAGAGTAGCCCAAAATAGAATGGAATGGAGAAAGTTGAAGGAGGCCTATACCGCCATGGTAGAAGAAAAGGCTTAGATGATGAATAATATTTTTTAATAATCTTATGATTATTTTTGTTTTTAAATTTATTTAATAATAATAATAATATCTTTATTTGCAAGAGTAAGCCAAACGTAACATCATTTGCAACTAGCTCCATCTTCATTCATCTTTGAATTAGTCAGCAGCAAAACAGAAGTGATGTGCGTCGGTGGAATCAGGGTTAACAACAGGGATCTGTGACTCCTCGAAAAGCCCGGAATACCAAAGGAAAGGGTGGCTGGATGACATTAAAAAAACCGGCCAAGCGCGAGTCGGACTCGCCCATGAAGGGTTCCGTAGGATTTATGACGTATTTAAAAAACTACTTACTAGATCTCGTTCTAACCAATTTTCGGTGGAAGTTTGCATGGTAATGTACATCATATATTTTTTTTAGTTTTATCATTATCTTATTTTAGAAGTTACAGTTACAGGGGGGACACACATTTTACCTATTTGGACGTGTCTCTCGCGCAAACTATTCAGTTTAGAAAAAAATTACATTAGAAACCTGAATATGATTTTTGAAGACCTATCCATAGATGGTATGGGTATGAGTTTGATGAAAAAAAAAATTTGAGTTTCAGTTCTATGTATATGGGGAACCCCCAAAATTTATTGTTTTTTCTATTTTTGTGTGAAAATCTTAATGCGGTTCACAGAATACATCATACTTACCAAGTTTCAACAGTGTAGTTCTTATAGTTTCTGAGAAAAGTGGCTGTGACATACGGACGGATAGACAGACAGACAGACAGACATGACGAATCTATAAGGGTTCTGTTTTTTGCCATTTGGCTACGAAACCCTAAAAACGCAGCATTGGATCTCATGAAATTTTTCTACTGATTTCCAAATTTTAATTTGAAGATGGCATCTGATGATGATGATTACAAGTCTGTCCCGTCAATAACAAACCTTACTGTAAGTCAATATTACGTTAACATTTTCCATTGCCCTTTCGCCGACGTATAAAGGTACTATTGAGTAAATACCTTTTTTCAGAAACATTGTACAAAGTTATTAACCAAAGAATACGTTTAGTCAAGCAGTCGATGAAAAGTCTATGCTGTCAGAAATACAGGAATAATAAATATTGTATGAAAGTACCACATTTGTGGGGACAATTCATACGAATTGAAATAAAATAATATTGAAAATAACGCTACTTGCATATATCTATTACACGTTTTTAGCTGCTCCAACTTGGTTATACGAAAAATAGTTTGTGAGCAACTAAGAATACGATAACGAACATACAATGCATAACAAATACCTATCACAAGAAACACAAGACGAATTTCTTTTGAGTTTGCTACATACTCGTACCTACTTACAATTTGTTTTCTTATTTTGATTTTGGGAATTTATAGTTAACATGCTACCGGCTGCTTACCCTTAAATAAGGTTGGTATTGAAATAAGATCCTTAAAATAAAACACTAAAATCAATAAACGTATTCGAAAAGACATTTACTTTTTCAGTCAAAAAGTTCGCGGAATGAGGGGCATGGAGGGGGGAAAGGTGACTTTTTACTACCTGCACTAGTTATGACACTCATTAACCGTCTTATTAATAAACGTAGACTAAGGCAGGAGTAACTTTACTCCGAGTATTAAGTCAGTAGTAAACATTTTTTATATTAATAAACACGGAGTAGGGAAGGAGTAAGCTAATCCACCTCTACTCTGGAGTAAATGTTATACCTGCTAGCTACCTAGTTTAGCGACAGATTAAGGTTGGAGTAGCGTTGTCTTTGCGTAAATCTATATAATTTGTCAACTTTGACATGTATCTTGTCATTAGATGGCGACCGTTTTATTTTTCACAGTCGAATTGAGAGAATTTGTGTTTATTGTTGGTGTGGTTAATTTTGTATTGTATTAAAATGGAAAGTGACTATTATTTAGATGATGATGATTGATGTTGATCAACGAAATCGAAGAAATTGAATTTGTCATGTTTTTGCAATATTGCGATCACAAATCGCGAACAAAATAACCACAAAATAACCTTGAAAGACAATCTCAAACTCAAAAAGGTGAAAAAAACAGAAAAACTGTCATCCCATGTATTTCTGTCTGTCACACGATGCTCAAATCGTTCACCGACTCATTCTTTTTACTTTTAAATTGCAAGGGTTGCCATAACATACGCGTTAATCCGAGAGTAAGGAAGGCTTTGTTAGTCTAAGCTTACTCCGTGTTTATTAATAATGTTATAAACACAAAGCTACTCCTAGCTTAAACTGGTAGTAACTACTCCGAGAGTACGTTCGGATTAAGGAGGGAATAGGCGATTTTTATTAATAAGGCTGAGAGTATAAATACTAAGTTTCAAAAAAAATAGGTCATAATTACCTGAGCTACACATCAATCAACAAGTCAATCCGGAAGAAAATTTGCAACATGGAGAAAATTGAGTTTCGCGCAGTCATCAAGTTCCTTACCAAACAAGGAAAACCTCCCCAGACTATTTTGGAAGAGATGTTTCTTGTTTACGGGGACTCTTGCCCTGGTAAAACCATAGTTTACAAGTGGCACAACCTGTTTAAGCAAGGCAGGGATTCGATTGAAGATGATCCGAGGCCAGGGCGGCCTGTAAAGGCAACCACGGCAGAAAACGTCGAAAAACTTGAAAAAATCATATTGGAAGATGCCCGTTTAAAGAAGAAACAGCTTGCAGAAATGATTGGAGTATCAGCTACAACCATTTTGAACATCCTACACGACCATCTTGGCATGTCAATAGTGTGTGCAAGATGGGTGCCGAGAATGCTCACGCCACACCAGAAGCAGCGGCGAGTTGAGTGTTGTCGCGAGTTTTTAGCGCTCTGTGGTGAACAAAAGGATGAAGTTTTGAACCGAATTGTGACTGGAGATGAAACTTGGGTTCATAATTATGACACAAAAAGGGCACACCACCTCCGAAGAAATTCAAAGTGTCTCCGTCGGCTGGAAAACTCATGGCTACTGTTTTCTGGGATTCAGAGGGAATCCTCCTTATTGATTATAAAGAAAAGGGTGTCTCTATCACTGGAGAGTACTACGCTGCACTATTAGAACGTCTGCCTAAAGGTGTGCTCCTTTTGCACGACAATGCACCCGTGCACAAGGCGCAAGTTGCGATGGCTGCTGTTCAAAGAGTGGGCTTCGAAATCTTGGAACATCCTCCCTATAGCCGAGATTTAGCCCCGAGTGATTATTATTTATTCCCAAAAATGAAAAAAGAGCTTCGAGGGAAGAAATTTTCCAGCGATGAAGAAGTGAAGAGCGCATTTTCGGCCTATTTTGACGACAAAAAGAAATCATTTTTTTTCGAAGGTATTAATAAATTAATTGATAGGTCTAATAAATGTATTAGAGTTAAGGGGGAATACATTGAGAAGGAAAAATAATTTTGTGTTTTATTTCTTACTTTTTACCCTCCATTCCGCGAACTTTTTGATCCACCCTCGTAGGTATAAGGTATTTGTGTAGATTAATAGTTCTGACTTGAATAATACCTTTCAGTATTGATCGATATATCAATATTACTTTTTCCTTCCTAGTCAACAATAACTACGATAACATTATGTCACATCACTACATTATACATGCATTATACCCCTGCCCCCGACCCGTATCGTGCGATAGAGAGAGTTGCAAGAATTGGTCGAAATTGCCTACAATTCCTGTGTGAAATATTGTTTCGGGCGATAACTGTTTTACCCCCCTAAACCTTTACGAAATTAGACACTTTTGGTCTCATTAGATTCAGTATACCCTAAACTATGTTTTGTACGTTTTGCTTTTTTTGTAATTCAGTAAAATTTTGTCAAAAAAAGATAAAAATGCTCGAGGTAGTTTTTAAGTCTAAAATATAGATATTTAGATGCTAATAATTTATATTCTGAGCAATATTTCTTCAAAATCAAAACTTACAAACCTAGATCTTCATTATATCTACAACATTTCCAAAAAATATGAAAATTGAATTATGTTTAGTGGGAGAAAAGCGTTATCGCTTTTTGTATGAAAATTTACAGCTTCACAATCCTGTTAATTAAAATGATTTTAGATTTCATGGTTTTCCTTTCATTTAATTTACTGTGCTTGTTAAAGAGATTTGACACTTATGATTGACCCTATCGATTAATACCATAAAAGTTACAGAATGTTGTTTTTTTTTTAAATTTTAGCCAGTTTAATTCCTGGGTGTGAGAAGCTTTTTTTTTAATCTTTGAATGCAGTTTTGATTCTTTTCAAAAATAAAGGACTGTTTCCTTTGAGTGGAATTTGCTATCTCCATTATCTAGAGTACTTTCCCTTCAGGTGGTATTAAAATATTCCAGCCTGTATATGCGATTCATGATAACATCCCTAATATTAGTTAAATTGCCACTATAAGATTATAACTTACAGAGTACAGTCGGGGATTTAAAAGGTTCGTCAGTTTTCAAATTGTACCATATAATGTGTCGCGAGCACGTATAACCTTTTAAAACTGTTACAATAAACAAACTAATTGGTTGTGACAGTTAGATTTCTCCTCCTTTTTTTTGTTTATTGTCATAAAGGAATAAAATTATTGTTATTTCATTATATTAGTATTTGTCGGTGCCGTCATTGATGTCAGGTTTTTTTTTGATGACAGTAGATTGATTGAATGCTAAATACTTTAAATTGCAGTCTCACAAGTTCACTGAGGAGGCTTACCAGTTGGGCTGCCTGCAGTGTACGAGAGTGTCGGCAGAACTGAAGTGCTCGAGGTCGCTCGTCCGGCACCAAGAAATACAAGCGACGTTACAAGAACAAAAGTAAGTTACAATCTGCCTGTATCACCACCGAAATACGAATATGAAAATGTGATTCATTGACATGAACTGTTAAAATTCGTTGAATATCAGCGCCGTCTTGAAATTTATTGTAACAGCGAGCATAAACAAGCCGGTGACGTCATCTTAATCACGATATGATAGGGAAATGAGCAATCATGTCAGAATCAGCCGACATTTATTAATATTGACGAACATGACCGAGGGTGTGAGCATGGAACTCTGTATTAGCAAAATTTGACAGCTAAGATCGACATACTCGACAAATATCGATAAATTTGACAGATATTCTTAAGCAGTGAATAGGACAGATGCTTTTGTTGATCGATATATCGACATATCGATATACAGCAAATTTGATCTATAGACCTCGAGTATAACGTAAAATATAGATTTTTGACATATACCATGTGTAACGGAATGCCGAAATAATATTTAAGGTTGTTGATTAACAAAAAAACTGTTTTATGACTATTCTTTGTATTTTTCTTATATGCCAACTTTGGATTTAATACACTTAACTGTTAAGCGTATTAAATCGAAAGTAGGCATATAGTAAAAATACGAAGAATAGTTATAAAACATTTTTTTTATTAATCAACAACCTTAAATATTATTTTGGTATTCCGTTACACCCGGTATACAAACTGAATCAATCGTCTGCCCACAGGATAATGTACCTGCGTCAGCAGATCACTCGGCTCGAGGAGCTGAAGTCGCAGAACTCATTCATGTCGGACGACTAGGGAACGCCTTGGGGCGCCGCGCCCCCGCCGCCGCCGGCGTCCCCATCCCCCCCCTCAAAGCGGCGACACTCCCACACCAGGCCGTTGTAGCCACGGTAGCGACCGCATGCAACCCGCGGCCTTACAACCGCGCACTGATTGTGGAGTGGCGACCATTCACAACTAGTGGGATATCAATAAACTCGTCCACTTACGGCCCGGACGCAGAATGGGCACCGAGCGCTACGCGAAGTGCTCATTCTGCGCCAGAACGGTGTTCGGAGTGTGAGTTTTATCGAGCTTTACTCGATCACACGCATCGAACGAGTAAACGCGAATTTGTATGGAATTAGAGCAGTGCCATCTAGTGGTCACTAGATGAAGCTGTCTCATTCCATAGCAGCTACTAGATGGCGCTGCTCTGATTTCATACAAATTTGCGTTAACGCGTTCGATGATGCGTACGATCGAGTAGAGCTCGATAAAACTCGCACTAGGCACTCGGGACGCACCAAGCCAGCGTGACCGAGGAGGTAAAGACAACCCGCGGATTGGCGACGAACGTTACAAGTTGATACTTCAAATTTAAAAAAAGACCAACTTGAAAATACTCTATTGCACGTCCCATAGACAACCGTCGAACGTGACTAACCCGGTAGCTATTAGATGGATTTTATCGTTGCGTCCCGCTCCCCTCCAGAGTAATTCATTCATTCCAATGAATAGATTAGCCACAATTCTCATCACATTATGATTGGAAAACGGATGTGTAATCACAGTATAGGTGATAACATTGTCCATGTTAAAATATATATTCAGATGTGAAATCACAGTATAGGTGATAACATTGTCCATGTTAAAATATATATTCACTATAAACTTTACTTATTATTTAACGGAAATAAGTTTTAATGTAAATAACGTATTTTCTTTATTTTAATAGCAGGTCAAAACAAATTTAGTCTGGTGATACATCAACATATAAGAAATAAACTTGAACATGATTAAAGCTGAGTAATGCGAACGAAAGAACATTTAACAATTATAACGTATTGGTATTAGACAGTAAAATCTTGTTGTTCATCTTCGTGGTTAGTGGGAACTTCTTATTTAGTTATCAGTGATGGGAAATCATGGCGTAACTATTCCGAAGTGTCTACAATTCACATAATCTAAATCAAGATTTTGGGGATCAAATTATTTTCTGATTATAAAGGGCCATATTTTTCTAGTATATTACAGATAAATCAATTTTAGTACAATTTTACATATAAAATTTCAAAATTAATTACTATTAATTGTACTATCACTAGACAAATTATCAAGAAATTCCATGACAGTATTGTCAATTATCCACTAATGTAAAATATCGAAATAGTGCCTAGCTGTTTTTGAAGTAAATGCTAACAGCTTTGAATAGAGCTATTGTACTTATAGTATTCACAAAATGGTGGTCGCAAAACAAGTAACATGTAGACCGCCGTTTTTATCTGTGCTTTGTTCGCTTGCATCGTTAGCAACTAGTTCCAAAATACATAGATGATGTATCACTGGTTGTCATGATTTTACTTAGTACGAAACGGGTTCATTTACATTCCGTATCTCGTCTCGTTGGCTTGGCTTGGAAACGTTGGCCATTCCGTTCTACTTTGATATGATGACGTCTAGCATCCGGTCTATCTTCACACTGTCACACGGGTGATACTAGCTGTACCATAAATGTTTTAGCACATATTGATAAATAATAAGAAATTATTTAATTGAAGACCTTCTTAGTCGTTTTCAATGGCTGTGTCAATATTTGCTTAAGACCTCTAGGCTTTGTTGTCTTTTGTAGGTCCAGTATTATAATAATCCACTATTTAAAAAATATATAGATGTAAATAGACATTTAAAAATTACAAATTTTTACTTTGAGATGGTTTATAGATTAAAGGAATGGAGGTTAACTCGGATGGACTTAATGGAAATTTCTGATATAAACAGGATTTTTATGTTTCTTTAAAGTTAATAACCTTCTTAGTATTTGCTGATAGCTTAGTTTTGCAGATGTGAGGATGTAAAATTACAAGCCTTTGGACAGTGTGAAGGTCGTCATTAGCTAAAATAAAAATATATAAGTAAGTGCAAGGTGTTAAGGTGTGGAAACGGACTAATACACATGTGACAGTGAAGACATTTTCTTGTTATCGTTGCATCAGTGTGACAGCAGTGTAAGCAGTGCGACGATCAGTCGGCTGCGGAACGATTGCTGTTGTGTTGTGTGATTTGGTGTTAACGTGTAAGCCTTCATTTTCGTGATATACGCCCGGATCGGTCAATTTATTATTCCGTGTAGTGTCCGATTGTATTTGATAGCGAGTGAAGTTATTTGAAGAGAAAATTTCCTGTGGTAATTTGATCTTTTCACCGCCAGAAACGGATCGTGTGATTGTAATTTGAGTTGGCGACTACATACAATATATTGAAATGTAACATGTTGAATAATTACATGGCCATGTGTCCTACTTTAGGCCGTACAGGTTAGCCGACTGCTTTATGTTTGCGCAATTCCTGTTAATGTCATACATTGTTGAATCAATAGTTTACCATGTAATAATATTATTAATAATTTAAGTAATGTAATTCTGTTTTCATCCTATGTGTAAGTAGTTCAAACCATATTTCTCAAGACTTGTAAGTAAACAAAATGATTCTTATAATTAATGTAATCAATAGATGATGAATGCAATGTATTTGCGGGTAATCCAATCATATACAATAAATAATACTAATGTAGTGAAATTCAATGTTAGTTTTAAGTGAAAATTAATATTTCATCATGAGTATGTTTTGTTCATCTTTGTATTGTAATATTTATATTATGTGATTGTTTGTTTTTGTGTATGTGTTCTCCCTTATTGTCAGTTTCATATTGGTAATAATTGTTGAATGTTACTAGAGCAATTTCCAGCGAAAATACTATCAGTCCCGAACAATTAATGCTTGCGAGCCAGGTTCACCGTGCGAGCCGCCGCGGTCGCGACATAGTGGCGGCGAAAAGATTAAATTTTTATATGAGTGTATTGTATTGAAATGTTCGTTCAGTAGATAGGCTAAGTTGACTCCGGCGGCGCCCGCGCCGCCGCTTGCACTTGATGTTTCCTATTTATATTGACGACGTCATTTGATTTAGTTGTACTTTCCGTTGGTCAGTGTAAGGATACAGTGTTTTGTAATGTGTTAATCGTGAAGAAGTAATGATTAAATAACTAAAAATGTTCTTAGGCGATTTTAAAAATATAGTAAGCAGTGCGTTGCATATAGGCAAACAACTTGTAGTGACTGTTAGCAAATCTTTGTACGAATTGTTTCTGTCGCTGCACAGGTTGACTACGACCAATCTATGTATTATCTTTGTAAAGAGCAAATATTTGTAATAATTGTTATGATAGTGAACTGAAATTCATGTAGATGTATTAGTTGATTTGATTAAAATGATGTTAGCTTAATGAATATGGATCACAATATTATGCATGCTTTCTAACTCGAAAGTGTAACAAGAGAGAGCTACGGGAAACTGTATTTGTTTTTGTTAGCGATTAGTAGTTAGCTAAAGCCGGCTCCCAGGTCTAGTTCGTTTTAATTCTTCTTAATGTTAAGGCTAATGATTTAAATTATAATGCTGGATTTTGGACACCAACCTGTGTAAATTAACAGAATTAAGTACTGTGATATTCATTCACTTCACGCGTAATAACGTTTTCTATGTAGGTCTGTGTGGAGTTTTAAATTTAATTAATTAGATGCACTATGTTTATAATGACACTTTATTTATATTAATGAGGGCTCACAAAGCAGGCTCCAGCGGTGGTGGTGTGGGGTCTTATTTGTCGCCCGCTGTATATTTAATGTAGAATTAATGAATTGTTGGAGTGACAGATGCGACTACGCGCGTTGCCTCCACACAGAGCTCGCTAATTTAATATCTCCTTTCATGTTCTCCATAACATCGTTTTCGTGTTTTCAAACGATGTTCGAAAAACAAGTTTAACCAGTTTAAATAAATAAATCAGTTTCAAATAAATATAATGAGTATCAATATTTGCTTTCCTTGTTCCATTAGAAATCGTCTAGAGTTAGTTGAAGATGATATCCTCCTCGACGTATCCGCCGATGGCGACCCAACTTCTCTTCGTGAGTAACTTAAGAGTCCTATTACAAAAAAAAAGCACAGATTAAGGTTTTTCTTTGTTAAAATTGTATACCTTTCGTTGGTCGCAATAAATAACATTTACTTGATAAAACTTGTTCATATTCTTATTTACAATAATAAGAGAGCAGTTTTTAGATTACTTTCTTCTTAACTTAGTAATAGTTATTTTCCCGAAGCATGCTTAGGCAAAAACTCACGCAGACCTGATTTGGGAGCTCTAATTTACAGATTCTGTTAAATATCAACTATCAAAATATTTATGTTATGTGACACAATATCCTTCACTTCAATAATAATATTAGTACATTGTTAACCTAGGGGTGAAAGTAACTACTTAGTTCCGAGGCTGGGTTCGGCGACCGAGCGTAGCGAGGGCGCCAATAGTTCGAGAGACTACATAAGTCTTTAACCCGAGGAAAACACTGCTTTTCATTACGAATACAAGGAAAGTAAAATAAAAACATGAATTAGCTAAAGAAAAAATGAGTGAATTTCATTCTACACTAGCTGTGCCCGCGACTTCGTTCGCGTGGATGTCCGAAAACGATATCGTGATGTTATATAGCCTAAAGTTTTCCTCGATAAATGGACTATCCAACACAAAAATATTCTTTCAATTTGAACCAGTAGTTCCTGAGATTAGCGCGTTCAAACAAACAAACTCTTCAGCTTTATAATATTAGTAAGTATAGATAAATCAACAACCTCTTCTCATATGAAATCAGGCGTTAAATCCATATCTGAATCAGATGAACTTATGATAACTTTGTGTTAATACAAATCTCTGCTACGAAAGTATAAACAATAAACTTTACAACTCGAAAAAACAAATGAAGATCGGATTGCCGCTTTCCCGCCATCTTGTATTTTTTCTGTGGCCGGCCAGCTATTCAGCAATAATTTTGCATGTTCATCGTTGAAAATTTTTTAATATTTTGCCCAAACTATCTCATTTTAAAGAATTAGTTGAAAGTAAATTATAATGAAGTCATTCAAGAAAATATTAATATTTAACTTTATGTTATTTCAATTTTACATCGCGCTGTAATTGAGTGGCTGTATGGAACATGGTTCAATCTTAGATCATTTAACCTATGGATGCGGTACGCAACAAATCGCAGTATAAATTTTTCTGCCACTTTTCGCGGGAGGCGAGGTAAACACGCCACGCACACTACGAAAATGTTTACGAACACACACTATGAAAATATTACCCTACCTTGAAGAAACACACACACATCGACAAATTAACGTGTATCTACGCAATCCCCACCACAAAGAATTAATGTCCCTAGTGATGTGACACAAAGAATGAGTAACTATTTGGGTCGTCGTGAATGAATGATTGAAATGTTACAATAAATTGTATTTTAATTACTATACCCTGTTCGGCTAGAGTTGATAAAAATACAATGAAGACAGGGTTTCTTAAATTAGTACAAAGCGAGGCCTGCTTATTATTATTAAAATGCTTTAATTAGTATTTTGTGTGAAATACAGCCATTTCACTTGCTATTTAGCTGATCGACTGAAATAAATATATATTTTCAGTCATAGGCGTAGGTATAATGTTTTGATGGGGAGGGAGGGGGGGGACGAATTAATATTTTCAGTTAAAGAAAGACAAAAGACAGTAAGCCCTCCGATGCGTAATCATAATTTTTATCAGCTCTCGGGGATGCTATGTTTGATGACTATCGATCTAAGATGGCCGCCGCCACAAAATGGTGGATTACGTATTTTTTCACAACTCTCTTAATATGGGTATCAAATGAAAGGGCTTGACTAGTAGAATACCACACACTATGATAAATGTAACTGGTTTATGTACATTAAAATACATCAAGTAATTAGTCATGGTCAAAGTAAAATTAAGGTACCATGAAAAGTCAGTAAACAAATAACAGAACGACACTCCGGAGTGCGATCAAAATAATGACTAGTGTGACTTGACTTGCGCCACGCTTCTATCTGAACCCGTCGAAACAAGTTAGCGCGGGGTGCAGTGGGAGGGTGGGGGGGATACCGTGAATGTCTTAGATGTTTTACGTGAGAATTGTTACTACCAAGAACTAATTTCTGATTTTATTATATATCTACCTACATAGTTATAAAAATAAATAGACATGTTTAATAGGTAGGCACTTTTTCGTTTAGCTTTGCTCGTATGGTAGAAATTTCTATCTCGTGCTTTTTACTTGCAACTTAGTCATACAAATAAAATTAGTATTTTAGAAAACCTTTCATTTGTGATAGGGCTCAACGTGTTATAACGCTTGGGACGATATCGGGCATTTTCCTTTAAGTTGCACCAAAAAATGTGAGTTAAAGTAAACATAAAATTCCTTGCTACACGTATGTGGCGTTAATTCTACCATTTTAGCTTAGTAGATGTTTACTACTATGTAAGTTTTTATTTACATATAGTAAGACATGTTATATGTTATTAATTTGTCATAAAATGACGTTGAAAGTGTTTTTGTTTACATTGCCCGTACAAACTTCAAAGCCACTAAAATAAGAAAAAAAAGGGTCTCGCGCCCACTCATAACCAGAAACTCGTAACTGGAATAAAATGTGGCGACTCATAACCGACTTGAGGACCCACTCATAACCATGGTTATGAAATATATTTTAAACTTATAAAATATTAAATTTAGAGGAGTAACTCATAACCGAACATAAAAAAAAGCAAATACCTAAACTGTAAACTACTTTGAAGTACATTTGAGACCAATAGTACTTGCTTACTATTATATACTTGCATACTAATTTTAAAGTAGGTACTTTTTGTTTTATTATTTCATACTAAAAATAAATATTTAGTTACAGTAAACGGCAACACAATAACTGTCATTTCAAGACGCAATACACAAAACATCCAGTACTTACCTGTGGTACTACTCACGTGTCCGGTAGTACTACGGGTGATTAATTTTGCCTGTAGTACTACTTATTATCTTTGACAATCAAAGAACACCATGTGGGTAACTATCGATTTTAATATTTTGTATAATAATATACAAAATAATTTGAAGAAATTAAGGAACGCTTTAATAAAACTATTTTAAAAGCAAATTTCATTTTTTAACCGACTTCACAAAAAGGGGGACTTTATCATTTCCATTGTATGTTCTTTTTTTACGTTTGCTACCTCATAACTTTGTCATTTATTAACCGATTAGGAAAATTCTTTTTTTTGGTTTGAGGGGGTATAGTTCTCGATTAGTCTCATTGTCACCAAATCCGGGATCGGGCAACAAAAAATACCCGTAGTACTATACTAACAGTAGTACCAACGTTGTACCACGGGTAAGCACTAAATAAATCCTAGTGCAAGGAAGGCATAAATAGTTTCTTTCTCTTTCTTCAACAAAAATAACAATATTGAGAAGTGATTGATAATTAGTTTGTCCTGATAGCTACATCTCATCTAATATTTCAAGCGCCGCATAAGAGAATACTATCTATCCAAGTCCTAATTATGATTATAGTATGGTTTTATTTTTATATATATTTTTCAACTATTTGATCGCCTTCACACGCAAATTCTAATATAAGTATTACAATTTCTCCTTTCGCAGGTCTGCTGGAAGAAATTTCATTTATGAAATAAGCAGATCTTTTTTAACGCACTTCAAAAAAATAGATACGAACATAGAACCTCATTCTTTTTCAAAGTCGGTTAAAAAAGGAGGTTCTCAGTTTGACCTGTATGTTTGTATGTATGTTTGTCCGCGATTATCTCGCGGTTGGCTGAATCGATTTTGATGCGGTTTTCAGAAAAGTATTTGTTACATTTAGGATAAGGTTTTGGTATTTTAAATTAACTAAAAAGATTGAAAAGATTTTTTTTACAAAAAATAAAACCGGCTTTAAAAACATCAAAATGTCATAAATAATATACGAATACAAACAACATCACAGTTTTATATTAAAGTCGGTGCCAAGCAATAATCACCTGGAAAATCTTAAAAAATATACCTAAGTACCTACTAGTAAAAATTTGGCACGAACTTCAATATAAAACGGTGATGTTGTTTGTATTCTTATATTATTTATAACTTTTTGGTGTTTTTGAAGTCGGTTTAATTTTTTGTTAAAAAAATTACATTCTGACTTCTGTATTGTTTGTGCTGTCTAATTTTAATGCGGGAGAGAGATTACACACCGCAATATCCACTCTCACCTTGCCGACCTGCAAGATGCCTCTTTACACCTCTTTTATACGAAGCTTTTTACTTTGATTTAAAATATTATTCACCCTTTTTTGATAATGTTGTTAATAATTATTAAAGCGACTGTACATAATTGTGTAGTTGTGTTGGTTATGAGTTTCGTCTTCTCACATCAGCAGTTATGAGTGGGACCTTTACGTATTGGTTATGAGATTTTTGGTTATGAGTGGGCGCGAGACCAAAAAAAGCTTTATTGTGTGATTTTAATAATGATTAAATCCTTTATTGCACATAAACAATTAAATTTGGTTAAATTAAATATTGTACATAGGTGGGCTTATCTCTGGTAGAGATCTCTGCCAGCCAACCCTAACAGGTGTAGTGAGACTGCTATTGCGGGATGATATATGATGTTGCATTATTAAAATTTTCTCTGACGACGACGATGACGACAATCACTTGCTTTGTGCTCTTTACTGATGTCCCCAACAACTTGCTGCATAAAGCAGGTGGCACGAAATCGCAATGCAACGCGGAAACGAAACGAAAACGCGGTTAACGGTGACCGCAAACAATAGTTTTTCTATTTTGTATGCTGGCTGGCAGTCAACGTGTAAAATTAAATAGAAGTACAGTTGAATAAAATATACTTGAAAGTTTATGAACATTTTGCATCTTTTCAGGCTGAAAAGATTCAAACAAAAAACTAAAAGTACAAAAAAATAACTCATTTTTTTGTACTTATGACCTCAACTACAACATAAAATTTAGAGGACGTTCTTGCAGAAATTTTAAGAAAAGACGGTGTTACAATATGACATTTTTCAATCTGGAGTAAACACGAGTGATGATGCCGTCTGGGCCTCTAGGGGTTACTTACATTGTATTTTGTAAAATACCAATATAGATTATTTAATAGGCTTAACATCAAGTGAGACGCAGTCGAAAAATTGTTTAGAGTAAGTATATTGTATGGCCGACTTAAGTGTACGGCCATTAAATAAAGAAAAAAAAGTATATCGTATAGAATAGTACATTATAATACAAGTGAGTAATTTTTAACTGCTCACGAGTGTTATACGACGTTTTTCAACACCATTGCGATTAATTAATACAAACTTTGGTTCCTATTTTTTTTATATAAATAAAAGCGTGACTTTTCTTTACGAAACTATTAACTTTTGATTACCAAACTGTGCGGTAATTCGAAAAAAATGTAATGGATATTCTAAGTTGGTAATATGATACATTATGAAACTAAAATCGGTGTAGTTACATATCAATTACGAGCAACGGTGTTGAAAAAAGATTTTTTAAACTAGAAAGCAAAGTTGAGCAATACACGGTTATTTTTTTATCACACTGGAAAATTTTAGAGGTAGCTCGGTAGACGCTAGACGACTCATATCAATAAAAAAAACATGTGCTTATATTTTTTAAATTTTATCCGCCAATAATATTAAATTATAGACATTGTTCTTGTTTACTACAAGATAAGGTAAGATTATGAATGAATAAAGCATTTACTACTACGGGCTTAGGAAAATACGGCAACGTCGCATTATTAATTCAAGCAAGATCAATCTACAAATCGTTTGAAATAAGAGTTATTATTGCACTAGACACTACAATAGTGAAAGACAGAGACAGGCGGCGCGGGCGCCCGGCGCCGGCGGCGGCGTTTTGTTGTTTGCTGTCGCTTGTCGGCACGAGCCGGCCGGCTTTAGTTCGCGTTTTTGACCCCGGCGCGCGTGAACGTATCGCGATACGTCGCGCCCGCGCCTGACGCGCGGCAATCGGGCGCATTCGGAATTTTAGTTTCAAGTTAACACATCTCGCGAATACACAGACCTTACTCCGGTAGACCGTAGACTTTTACGTGTGAAGTGAAATTAAGTGTTTGGTGTAAGAAAGTGAACGTAAAGACGTAAGACTTGAAGCGAAAACTGCATTTCGAGACGTTAAACACTAACCAAAGTGATATGTTGTTGTGGTCATGTATAAACGTGCACGACTATGTATGAGTTAGAGGACTTCCTTTAGATTTAGAACTCTTTTGTTATTAGAACTAAAGTTGATTTAAATTGTTTCTTATTTTAAGTTTAAGTATTTAAAGTTGTTTTAAATTTTTTAACTACGCCAAAACAACCTACCATAACCGTAATACCTACCTAGTACTGTTTGTTTTCTTTAAACTTTGTTTTGCCGGTCCTAAGCCCGTATAGTAGGAAAGTGAAATTGTGATCAACTCAGTGATGACTTTGAATCGGCGACGTTGTTGCCAGTTCGCGTTCATTCAATGTTTTGCCTACAACTTCACTCAGTGTCCATATCAGTGCAGTACTTTTTGGATATTTTAGATAATAAATATCTAATTAAACAGGTGAGTAAAGGACATCACCCATTTTGGGCTATTTTTTTTTTAGCCGGCCAACAAAAAATAACTAAATTTTATCATAGGCATAATTATAATGAACGTTTTGTATTATGACAGTAAAGCTCGAAACCTATTGGTTAAGATGATAATCAGTCTCAAAGTATTTATTTTATTACCTACGGTTTGCGGGGTGAGCTCGTGATTTCCAGGTAAACAGTTATTGTTAATGGTGTGCGAGCGAGAGGACGTTGCAAGTACATTTACCTGCCGAGTTACAAGTGTTAACAAGAGGCAAAATACACCCACTTAATCCTTTTCGTAGGTACTTTCGTTCGTTAGTTCTCCATGCAGGCGTTTATGTACAGGTTTTTTATTAATTATAATGCATATTATTTTCATTTCATATATTTTTATTCAATATTTACAACTCTCCTGGCCTTACAATAATATCTTCTAAACCTTCGGCGGGAATGTGTATCGTTGGCTCGTGCCTGGCAAACCCCATGTACCACACAATGCACATGACGTGTGAGCAGCAGCCAATGGTTCTTCGGCCAATGTTACACGTACAGTAATAGTGTTTTATAGCCTGTCGCCCTTCGAGAGCCCTATCTATGCCAATATAAACGTTATACGAACGTGAACGGACATGTCGGGACTGGATTCTACCGCGCAATACGTAAAGGTCTGTTCCTTCTAGCTCTCGTATGTGTTCTGTGGGTAATTGGTCGCCAAGTTCAACGATGAACATACCATTTGGCTGCAAATGCTCCGCATAGTAACTCCTAGCTTGCTTTATTTGGTATACACCAAGTGCAAAAAGGATAAGATCTTCTTGTGTCAATGTGGGGAATTGAACCTCAAGCGCATCAACGTTAATTGAACGAAACGGAGCACGTCTTCGGTTATAATTGTATCTGTTCACCAGATCCGCCAATGTATTCGGTACATTACACGGAGGGACACGCTCCATACAAGGGCGGTCATAAATAGTTAAAGTCCTGTTACTATAAATACATTGTATTATTTTAGTGACTTATAGTTGTAAAAGTGTTTTAGGAACATTAAAATGAAAGAAGTACATGTATTTACGGAATAAAAAACGTTTACTTCAGTAAAAAACAAATATAAACAATAACATACTTTTACCTAAATTTATCATGAACAAACACTTAAAAATTGGAATGTAAAACATATATTTTAAATAAAATAAGAGTCAAAACATTGATAACATTATTTAATTATAATAAAATAATAGAAATAAATAAATTAAAATTAATTAAATACAAAAAAAACAAAACAACTAACAAAATACAAATAAATTATTCTTATTCTAACAATATTAAACATGTAACAATTCTATTACACTTTGTGACAGAGTATTTTTCTTTTTAGGGGGAAGTTTCCGAAGACTTGTAATATAAGGATCTGAATGTAATAATAGTCGTTGTATTAAATCTTGATTGGTAACTTCACGTGACATTTTTCGAGTGTGACTTCGTCTATAAATTTTGATATACTTATTTGTCGCTTCAGCAGCTTCTTCGGAAAGTTCTCCTATAGATAACAATGCATAACTTATAATATCTGATCCATGTACGAGCACCTTGTGGACAGAAGCAGGAAGACTATACCACGGATATACCTCGACCAGGCTGTATGCTGTTTGTAATGCATAGTCTTTAAACTTGCATTCATTAATTTTATGTCCAGAAGATAACGTTTGTAATATTACACAACAACGATCTATGAGATCCTTATTCAAACCTGTAATTTCAGCAGATACAGCTGATTCCAAAAAAAACTTCCTGGCCGTGTTTCCGTCGTTAGACGTCCCGCTTCCACCACTACGCGGCTTGTCAACTATTAAACCTAATCGTTCCCTAAACTGGGACTGTACATATTGTTTTTTATTTGATAACAATTGTTTATCACTATCTAGCCTAACTTGCCATTTTTTTATGTCTAATCTATATGAAAGATGAATAAAATATTCGAAGAAACGTATCCAAGAATGTAGTGGTGATAATCCAAATTGGTATCTACTCTCTATTACAGGTTTTTGTAAACATTCGTCTATTTTATTCATCTCTTTAGGGGTAGCATTACATATTAGGTTGGGGAAAAAGTCTTTTCGCATTATAGTATGTATAAACTTGTAATAAAATCTCTTTGGCTATACTATTTGTATCTGGCTGGTTTTGGTATCATTGAAAGTTTTAATTTTAAAGAACATAATTCCAAATTCAAATTAGGAAAATGTGTGATTTTCATTTGTTTTTCGTACCGCCAAGATGAGTGAATCTAATGAAGAAATTCGATACATTTTAAAATTTTACTACAAAAAAGGTAAAAATGCAACGCAAGCCGCGAAAAAAATTTGCGATGTTTATGGACCTAGTGCAGTGTCTGTGAGAGTAGCACAAATTTGGTTTAAGCGTTTTCAATCCGGAAATTTTGATGTCAAAGATGCACGTCGCTCTGGTCGCCCTATTACAGATAAAATGGATGCCATTTTTGAAAAAGTGGAGCAAGATCGGCATGTCAGTAGTTACGACGTAGCTGAAGAACTGGGAATTGACCACAAAACAGTTTTGGCGCATTTGAAAAAAACTGGGTACACAAAAAAGCTCGACATTTGGGTACCTCACGAGCTCACTGAAAGAAACCTAATGAACCGTGTACTCATTTGTGATTCTTTATTACGACGTAATGAAACCGAACCATTTTTGAATGAAACTGAACTCTACTGCGAACAACTGATGAGATTAAAGCAAGAAGTTGAGAGAAAGCGGCCGGAATTAATCAACAGAAGGGGTGTGGTTTTTCATCATGATAACGCTAGACCTCACACATCTTTAGCCACTCAGCAAAAATTAAGAGAGTTTGGCTGGGAGGTGTTAATGCATCCGCCGTATAGTCCTGACCTTGCACCTTCAGATTTCCACCTGTTTCGGTCTCTTCAAAATTCTTTAGGCAGTGTCAGGTTAACATCACGAGAGGACTGCCAAAACCACTTGTCGCGGTATTTTGACTAGAAGTCCCAAAATTTCTATAGCAATGGGATCATGTCCCTACCTACAAGATGGCAAAAAGTTATCGAACAAAATGGTACCTACATACTTTAGTTAAATGTAAATAAACTATATTAAAAAATGTTTTGAATTTTCTTAAAAAATGCGAAGAAACTTTTTCCCCAACCTATTATATAACATCTACTTGTAGATGTTTCACTTAAAGCACTACAAATTTTACCATCTACCATTGAAAGCTGCAACTTATGAGAAACGACCAATTCACGATTGTCGATCTGAATAAAAGTAGGTTGCAAACTTTCAATTTTATCCTTAAAATAAGCTTCCTCTTGCAAAGACACTGCTGTGCTTTCTTTCAAAAATTGAAATCGAATAGGACGGCAGTACCTAGTGGAAGAGGGTCGAGGATTTTTCCATAAAATTTTACAATTATCTTCAGCTAATTTTACAATAATTTGAAGGGGTACATAAGATGTTACAAACAAACTACTATCTTCTAAAGTTGAATCTGAAAAAAATTGTTTGTATTCACTATGTCCAGTGCTGCCATCGAATCCCCATTTCCCAAGTAAAGAGATATTAGACAAACAATCATCAGGAATCTGATCTAAGACCTCTTTTTGAGATTCAAGGATTCGAGAAGCTGTGTGATCAAAAAGACTGTAATTCAACTTCAGCTGAAGACTCGGAAACAGTTATATTAGAAGGGTAACATCTCTGTTTCGCTTTAGTAATTTGTTGGTAACATGGTAATACATTAGGAGAAATGTTACTATTAACAAAGTTTTTAATTAATAAATACTGATGTTTTGTCAACTGAGCATCAGTCACAAGTGACAAGACATCATCAGTGCTAACTCTAGATATACACGAATCGAATGAACAGTCTGAAACATCAAGCAATGCACTCACAGTAGAATCATCAGACTTTGACAAATCAGCTACTCTCCGACGTTTAGTCCTTTTACTACATTGCGTAAAAGGTTTTCGAGGACGACCACGTGAATGACACGGTGACGTTTCAGACGGAGTACATTGCTTATTGTTTTTCACAAGTTGAATTTTTTCAATAACATTAAACCAATCGGAATTCTTATATAAAAGCTTGGTTTTATCCCTATTACATTTTTTCCAGAATCGAGCAATAGCTTTACATAAATTATTAACAATTTTCTCTAAATAATGAATATCAATGTTCTCAGCATCGTCGTTCAGAGTAGTCAACAAACTTTGTAGGACTTGACGACACTTTTCCGAGTCATTATCGGTATTGACAGTTAGCCATATTTCAAGAATATGCATTCTTGAAAACGAGCATATATATAAATTACCTAAAACAAAAAAAAACGGTTAAAATTCAGTCACAAAACCTACACAAAGCACTAAGACTAAATAAACTAATTTCGTAGCAAATGCTACGAGATAATCTGGCAACCGTAGCACCCTTGTCATCGCCAAAAGGGCAGATAAGGGCAGCCAAGTTTTAATTTTCCTAAGATAAGAAAGTCTAAAGATTATGGTGCAATATACCTCCATAGTCGGAGCGAGTGGGAACATATTTAAAAGTTTATTCAAACTTTGAATATTAAAATATAATACTCCAAGAAAAGTCGCCTCGTAGCAATGACATACTAAAGAAAATATATACTAAGATACAATTAAAATAAAAATATTAATTATTACATACCCTGTTCTTGGATATCCATTTCAGAAAAAACTCACACAGCACTCACAGGTCCCGCAATGACAACAAATGACGTCACGCTTTTTAATGACTCACTGATAACAGTATTTACGATTGGCGATGAGCTCTCTTTGAATGCACAATAGATAATGAAGGCGCACTCTAATTACTGACCTTTTTATAGTTTCAGAAGGTACCGCAACTATCCAATGTAAGGACAAGGAATAAAATGTAAAACAAGAAAGCAGGTTTTTAAGATTTATGACCTATGGATGTCCCACAGTGCATTAACCCTTTCCCGTATTATTTCTAAATACATTGGAGCCCTTACATTGTCCACAATCAACACATGATAGGCATTTAATAAAGCTGATTGTAAAATATTCCATCATATGATGCAAGGCGCGATTGCTGTGTACAATTCTTAACAAGCGAAAATCTCTTTTGAATCGTCCATTGATTATTTCTACTACCCAGCGGCATATAGTCACAAGTCTGGATTTATTCGCTTGTTCCGTCGTAAGTTGCGTTTCGTTTGCATTTTTCGTTTCTGGCATATGTACTGTATATGTGACGTGATTGTAAAGGATAGGCCGCGTCTCTAAAGCCACGATCTAAGATAAATACGTCACCCGGTCTGAACAACCAATGAAATATGCTCTCCTCATTTTCAATAATTGCATTCATTATTGTTGCATCGGAAGTTGAAGCGGCGTGCGGGCCCGTTACGTCAATTATATGACCGTCACAGCAAACAAACAAGAACGGCTTGGTCAGATTTCGATATTTGTGAAGACTATATGTTTGTCGTTGAAAAAAATAGTTCGAGCTCTTTTGGTTGTATATATATGTACCATCGACTATTATTATAGCATTTCTTTGTGGCAAAGGGCTTTCTGGATTGCCAAATAGAGTTTCAGGTACTAATAAATTCCTTTGAGCCACTTGTTCCCTGTTTATGTGGTCAAACCCAACATGCAAGGGAACAAAATCATGCAACAATGCATCACGACCTAGAGCTAACATTCGTTGAAAACGGGATTCGCTCGTTCTAAACACTAAAGCAAGTCTGGCATTAGAGTCTCCTGTTCTTAGTTTTGCCAATACAGCGGCCAGTATTGTCTTCTTTTGACGATTATTATTTAGGCTGGATGTGTTTACGAGTAGATCGGAAAACTGTTCGTGAGTAAGTCCCGTCCAAGTATGAAACTCGTTTGTATTGACTTCGTATGTCTCGAAGTTTAACACGTCTGTTGTAATATGATTTCTCATAATCGTCAGAGCATTCACTATTTCAGATGCAGTAAAATCTTCTATGAGATTGTCTTGTAAAGGTAGAGTATACCAAAGGTTCTGGGCTAAGTGTTCTTCGCAAACGCGAGCATTTTCTGGTATTAGTAGATTGTACCGCCCAATCATACGAATTATGATATCGTTAGGTATTCTAAGCCTGGTAATATTTTGACAATGCTCAAAAATGCAGTGCACTGTTGAGTTTGGAGTACGTACAAATCCTGCTAAGGTCATTGTTGGATGATTACGGCTTTGTTGCTGAATAGGCTCATCGGGCAACACGTCATCATCTTGACGCGCCTCGCGTATACGCCGATGAAACGTCCTCTCAGCTCTTTGCCAGCAAGGTCGGCAAATGACGTCGGTAGGTTCGTTCTGAAAAAAAAAACAATTTTTGTAAACCCACCTTCTACAAGTTAAATACAAACGAATCTTTCCCAAAGGACTTCTTAACAAAAATAATAACATGTTCGTGCCCGTACTCACACAAAACTAACTATTTCAAAACTTTTGAAATAGTTTTGAGTGTAGGCAAGAGCCAATGCCTACATTTAAATCGGCTATAACTTAGACGGGCACTATACCATATTGAAGTGGTACTTAAGATCTGTACAGAGCGCCGATAAAAATACTAACAAATAAATAAGAACAACAAATAGTTAATTCGTGGCAGTAACAGAGAGTCGATGAAATACTAATAAACACTCGTAAGTAGAAATCTTACTTAAAAATAATAATAATAATAAAAATCTTTCCCTATACCTTCAAAGGTTCTTGTCTACATTTCTATCACTGATGTAAGCCTATGTACTTTATAAAAAAACCCTTTCATAGTACTAACTAAAGAACTTAAGTATACATTTTACTTTATTGAAGGAAGGTAGGTACTTCAGCAAAATAATTCAACGCGACACCTAGTACTGGGGCCCGATTCTCAAGCCATAGACATAATGTCGAATTCGACATATGTCTAAATTAAATGGCGAATGTCGAATATTTCTAAGTTTCCGTATTCTCAAAATGTCATGTTAGAGATATGTCTATGCCTAGCGTTCGACATGTGACGAGTGGTAGATAGCAATCGACATTTGAAAAGTCGAATACGAGCTACAGTAATTGGTTATTTCTGTGTCTGTTTTACATAATTTCTTGAGACTTTTTTTACGATTTTAGTTTATGTATGTATTTTAACTGCTAACATATTTAATTAAAATGAATAATCGATGATTATTATAACAACTGTTATTAATGTATAGTAGAAGAAGCTCGGTTTTTACTGGAATTACCTCGAAGGCGTGGCGACCCTTTCGAAATACGAAATAATGCATTTAAGAACTTTCGCTTATCTAAAGATTTAGTTAACACTGTAATATATTTAGTGTTATTGACTTCTCCCAAACAATTTAATTCCTCTGCTATACATTTTTGTTCACTTGTTCTTCTTCCACTTTTGTTCGGATTTTTTTAGTAAAAGTTCCCGAAAATTTGGCTTTACGAAGCTCTTCATCCCTTTCATTTAACTGACAAAGCCTCGAATTCTGTGCTGAAGTGGGGTATTGTTTTTTATAGTCCATTATAGATTTATTAATGTATCTCTAATAACTCTGTTTTCTAAAAATATTCAAAAATGTTTCAAAACACGACCGCCGTAACGTGAAGTGAAAAAAGTTGACAACTCACTTCGTAAAGGCGCGTTGTCTGCTTTGACAAAGTAACTTTGATGACAACTTGGACGCTACTTTTTTGTGTTTCTTTTGATCGTATAAATCAACAATCAAAGCGCACTTTGACGTCGGCGTCGTATCACTCGTATCAAAGTTAACTTGGACCGTGCTCAACTTTTCAGCTCAGCTTTAACGTAAAAAACGAATCAAAATTGCGCCACATGTAAAAACATCGATCACTTCTTGTGATAAAGGAAAGTGGACAGACCAAACTCTCCGTTTGCGGGTTTCCCTTTTTTTTTCTTGTTTAAGCTTCTCATTATACTATACTGGAGTAACATATTTAAAGATAAGTATATAAACTATGAAGGATGACAAAAAGAACAAAATAATCAAAGTAAACAATGTAGGAATCAAAGTATACCTTGATCAAAGCTATTTTTTTTTTTTTTTTAATTTTATTTTTACGGCTCTGGTATCACCCATTTGGCCAAACTTTAGTACAAAAAAAATGTTAATTCAGATGTTCTTCACTTTCTTGGATAAAATCTGTAGTTACAATTTCTCAAACGTATTAACAACATATTCAAAAATTGTTGGATAAGTTTTAGTATTTTTAATAATAGATGGCAGTTGGCGAGGTATACTGCAGTCTTTATATAACTTTTGTAAGCCATCTATCATCAACAGTCTTTGTATATTAAATGCCGGACATTCTAAAATGAGATGTAATGATTCTGATTCATTTTCACAAAAGCGACATATATTACTATGTGTTAACTTGATCCGTTTCAAGTGCTCATAAAATTTTCCATGACCAATTCTTAATCTGTTGATAAGAGTAATAAATTTTCTTGATGGATTTTTAAGATTATGATGCCACGATTTTCGTGGAATATTCTCTTGAATTGTTGCGTACCATGATCCTTTCGAAAGTTTTGTAATGTTCCAATAATCATTCCAAGCAGAGTACATACGTTCTTTAATCAAATTATATAAGTCTGTAAACGGGATGGTAGCAGATGAATGTACAGGTATATTTGGTAAATTTGTTTTCATAAGTGAATCAGCAATTTCATTTCCTGTGATTCCAGAATGCGAAGGTACCCACACAAATTCAATCAACTTTCCACTATCATAAAGGAATTTCAAATTTTCTTTAATTTTGTATATGTATGTATTATATTTATAAGATATCTTAAAGGTCACCAAGCACTTGAGAACACTCTGGGAATCTGTTATTATGAGGTATTTTCCAGGCATCTTAGTTTTTTAAAGCTATTTTATCCTCAGAACAACAACTAATTCTTCAGAGATTTTACCGTAGCAGTGTTGCCAGGTGGCCGTTTAAATTTCCCCCCCGATCTCACTCAAAACCCCCCGAAAATTACCATTTTTGACAAAAAAACCTCCAAGTACTACTTACTAAAAGAAATACAATTGGAATATAAAAGTCAAATGTAAATTTATTTACGAAATTTTGTTTATTATATTTCCGCCATAGCTTCCAATATTAAATCATATACATTCTTGTCTGTGTTGGTTTAAGAATCAGATACATACATTTTTTCCCAGGAAAACCTATTTAGCATTCGAGTGTGTGTAAGTGTGTTCTCATTCATTTCGGTATGTTCTCACATATTTTGATTTACTGGATTTTGATGTAGTTGATATTAAATTGCACGGTAAACGGGTACTTATATTATAGCTGGCGGCCAAATTTAGACTACCTGTGAATACAATAAATCATTCAAACAGAATGAGTAGGTAAACCAGTGAGCAAGTAATGAGTAAGCAGAGAGAAAGAAAATAATATGTACTGTCTTGAGACGAAACAGTTAGGAACCACACTTTGTTGCTTTTTACTCCTTTGAAATCCCTTCATGTTCCCTTCCCGACGTCAATTCTATTCCAGCCCTTATAGCCGAAAATAGTAATGATATTTATAAAATTATTTTATCCTTTTTATGTGTAAATAATATTAAATTGTAAGCTTGTATATATTTTATTTATTCAGCTCCCTAACGTGATCTTTATCATGATCCTAGATTCTATTCCCATTCCGCGTACCTTATTATTCCAAACGTTTCCCAAACTTTGTCATGGCCATAATGCAGAAATTGTGCGGAGCCACAAAAAAAAATACTTTGTAAAAACCTATTGAAGAAATCGATTTTTTTATGGTATTGTTGTCAGACCAAAAACATTAAACTAGTACTATTATACTGGTACTAGTACAATGTCTTTGCGTCAGACAGAGTGATCAGGGGCCCGATTCTCAAGCCATAGACATAATGTCGAATTCGACATATGTCTAAATTAAATGGCGAATGTCGAATATTTCTAAGTTTCCGTATTCTCAAAATGTCACGTTAGAGATATGTCTATGCCTAGCGTTCGACATGTGACGAGTGGTAGATAGCAATCGACATTTGAAAAGTCGAATACGAGCTACAGTAATTGGTTATTTCTGTGTCTGTTTTACATAATTTCTTGAGACTTTTTTTACGATTTTAATTTATGTATGTATTTTAACTGCTAACATATTTAATTAAAATGAATAATCGATGATTATTATAACAACTGTTATTAATGTATAGTAGAAGAAGCTCGGTTTTTACTGGAATTACCTCGAAGGCGTGGCGACCCTTTCGAAATACGAAATAATGCATTTAAGAACTTTCGCTTATCTAAAGATTTAGTTAACACTGTAATATATTTAGTGTTATTGACTTCTCCCAAACAATTTAATTCCTCTGCTATACATTTTTGTTCACTTGTTCTTCTTCCACTTTTGTTCGGATTTTTTTAGTAAAAGTTCCCGAAAATTTGGCTTTACGAAGCTCTTCATCCCTTTCATTTAACTGACAAAGCCTCGAATTCTGTGCTGAAGTGGGGTATTGTTTTTTATAGTCCATTATAGATTTATTAATGTATCTCTAATAACTCTGTTTTCTAAAAATATTCAAAAATGTTTCAAAACACTACCGCCGTAACGTGAAGTGAAAAAAGTTGACAACTCACTTCGTAAAGGCGCGTTGTCTGCTTTGACAAAGTAACTTTGATGACAACTTGGACGCTACTTTTTTGTGTTTCTTTTGATCGTATAAATCAACAATCAAAGCGCACTTTGACGTCGGCGTCGTATCACTCGTATCAAAGTTAACTTGGACCGTGCTCAACTTTTCAGCTCAGCTTTAACGTAAAAAACGAATCAAAATTGCGCCACATGTAAAAACATCGATCACTTCTTGTGATAAAGGAAAGTGGACAGACCAAACTCTCCGTTTGCGGGTTTCCCTTTTTTTTTCTTGTTTAAGCTTCTCATTATACTATACTGGAGTAACATATTTAAAGATAAGTATGTAAACTATGAAGGATGACAAAAAGAACAAAATAATCAAAGTAAACAATGTAGGAATCAAAGTATACCTTGATCAAAGCTATTTTATCCTCAGAACAACAACTAATTCTTCAAAGATTTTACCGTAGTTACTTTGTCAAAGCAGCCTTTGAGCATGTCAACGAGGCTACAACAAAACGTAACCATTCATTTTTATTCAAGGTGTGGTCCATAATTAGACAACAATAAACGTTTGCATGCATGCAAACAAAATAACTCATTCAAATCGTTTGCACTGCTCACGGACGGACGTAAGCATTAAGATCGATTTTTGACCGAGCTTTCGATCTGTGAGTCTGTCAAATGTCAATTTGATCAATCAATGTTATTTGAAAAGAAAAATTTAAGGGGGCTATTGCCTCTCCAGTATCTTAATAGAGCACTTCTGTATCTATTAGATATACCTAAGAAAAAAAATAATTCGAACAAATTAAACTCTGCGAGAAACTAACATTTACTTTGTCAATGACAGTTCTAGAGACAGTGCGCTCCTCTTTTCTGTTATTCCGCTTACAAATGCGCATATCATGAGCAATTTTGAACCGACTGTTTGCATGCAGAAAGCGCATACGAGGGCTAATATCAAATTTCGGACCGCACCCTCATAGTCATTCGACATACATCTCTATTGCCAGCGAGAATACGATTATTTCATATCATAGACATTTTTGAGAGATTATTAGTAGAGATGCAAACTAATAGAGATATGTCGAATTAGAGATATCTCTAAAAAACTGAGAATCGGCCCCCTGATCATGATGTCATATCGACGATCTGTTATTATCACAGAGTAGGTACCTAGTTATGACTTAAATGTAAAAAAGGTTGCATTACATACCTGTCTCGCGATTAGCTCCTCCATAATAATCTGAGCTATGTCGATGTGCTGTTCTTCCCGAGAAATCCACGTGTAAGTCCTTCGACCTTCACATGGTTCACGACAGTTAATACACAACATATGTGCCATGATTAACAAAAACAGTATAACAAAAACAAAAACTCAACGATAATTAAAACAACAAACAAAACAAAATCAATGTTAAAAACCACGAAAACAGTGAAAGTAGCCGTCCGATGTAACGAGAGTTGCATGGAAAACTAACGAACGAAAGTACGAAAAGGACTAAGTAGGTGTATTTTGCCTCTTGCTCACACTTGCAACTCGGCAGGTAAATGTAGGTACTTGTAACATCTTCTCGCTCGCATACCTATTATGCCTCTTGCTCACACTTCTCGGCAGGTAAATGTACTTGTAACGTATTCTCGCTCGCACACCATTAACAATAACTGATTACCTGGAAATCACGAGCTCACCCCGCAAGCCGGGTGCAAGCAGTAGGTAATAAAATAAATACTTTGAGACCGATTATCATCTCAACCAATAGGTTTCGAGCTTTACTGTCATAACTAATACGAAATGTTTATTATAATTATGCCTATGATAAAATTTAATTATTTTTTGATGGCCGGCTAAAAAAAAATTAGCCCAAATTTGTATGAAGCCTGAATGATGTCCTTTATTATTAATGGTTAAATAATTCTTCTACCGTGTCCTGAAGCCACCCTTAAAATAACCAGGGTGATAAAAAAATAACCGTGTATAATAAGTAATAATATAATATTTTCTTGATATTTTTTTGTTCTATTATATTACACGTGAATTTCTATTTTAATCTTATATCTGGTTAAATAAACTCCGGAGTGAATGAATGATAAATAAAAATATGAATCAGCATCATTCACTCACGTTGTCCCAGCACTAAGCAATAATGCCCGTGTCACAGATAATATAATTCCCTTGTATTGTGTTGAGCTACCATCGTACCATTGCATTTTTCTATCGTAACGGCATAAAAATACTTCAAAATTGTAAACAAATGAAACACGGTAATGTATATTTTATACTTAAATGTGATAGGAAACGCCATAATCTCGAAGATTTGAGTAGCTGGATCACCTTTTGCAAAAGGAAACTGCACAATTAACCATTTTTTGGAGCTCTTAGTGCGACACGAAAACGACACCAAATGGCAGCGGTCGCGCGTCAACTAGTTTTATATAACGTGTATGGTCATATGGTCAGCGTAAATTGGCAGAGGGGTTCACCCAGCCTTGCCGTCTCCCGTATGAATGCTCTAAGGGTTCAATAGATGTGAAAATAGAACGACATAGTTTTTTATATAATTTGACAGCTGTCAGCTGAAAACGATTCTCCCTAGGGCTGAAAAGTATAATTGTTCCACAGTAATTAGATTTTTCATGGACGGGCACCGCCCACTCGGCTCAGTGATGTGCTTAACGATTTTTTCATAATGTCCATAGACTATTCATAATCGATTATGGAAAAAATAAGTAATTTTTTAAGACCAACTCACATATTAAATCTAAGATTCAATATCGTTTACATTTTTGTTATTATTGATATTATTGTTATATTGGCTGTTTAAAAGAGGAGATAAAAAAATAGACCTTCCGAGTTTCCTGCCTGAGGCGCGTTCAAGCGCCTCTGGGTGTAGTTGTCCGGTTGTTTTTTAACTCGCTCAAAGGCGTTGAACGGATTGCAGCAACCAAATCTTTTATCTCCCTCTTTCACATGATGTTTTATTTCTCTCTCTTTCTAGTAGATGACATTATAGAATATGGCCGCCAATATCATCCAATCACGTAAGAGTATTTCACTCATAAACGTCAGAGCGTTTTACAACCATCAAATTCGATGGTTGTTCGGTTGTAACTCGCGCCGACACTCAAAGGTCTTGAACGGGCCGGTTGTTTCACCCGGTTGTCACGCTCGAAGGCATTGAACGGGGTTAGAGCGAAAAGTTGTACTTCGCGCGAAGGCTCTGAACGCGCCTCTGTTCTTCTCAAGAAGGCACTCCCAATTTTCGAACAGGAGGTAGATTCACCCATTTTTTTTTCAAAGTCGTAGTTTATTTTTTTTGTATTAGTAGCTTAAATGTTTTAATTTGGAAATTTTATTTTACTTTAATGTCTTTTTTTTGTTTAATGTTATATTCTTTATTATTTGACGTCAATAAGTGCCTGTAAACATAGACCATGTTGAATAAAAATTTTTGACTTTGATAATAACATGAAAAAATACGATTATGGAAAATTTTACTTGTTTAAAAAAGTATTCATAACGTGGCAATAACAAGAAAAATTCTGGAGCAGGTTTATTCATTTTCCTGGGCAGGTATACAATACATATTCAAATCGATTAAATACTCATACAAACTGCAATCGATTTATCGTGAGAATCGAGTACAGAGTCGTATGGTTACATGACTAGTTACGTCATGAAGTCAAATGCCAAAACGGTCCTCTTATTTTGTGTTGACTGTAGGTACCCATCTCAGACCAATGGTTTATAGAGATGTGACAGCTCTCGGTGAGATCTTCATTTCGGATGACAGCTGTCAAATTAAAAACGGTCATATCTCGGAAACTATTCATCCCACACCACCGGTTTATAGAGATGTGACAGCTCTCGGTGAGATCTTCATTTTGGATGACAGATGTACAACTAAAAACTGTCATATCTCAGAAACTATTCATCCTACACCACCGATTTATAAAGAGATGTGACAGCTCTCAGTGAGATCTTCATTTCGGATGACAGCTGTCAAACTAAAAACTGTCATATCTCGAAAACTACTTATCCTACACCACCGGTTTATAGAGATGTGACAGCTGTCGGTGAGGATCTTCATTTCGGATGACAGCTGTTAAACTAAAAACGGTCATATCTCGGAAACAACTCATCCTATACCACCGGTATATAGATAGATGTGACAGCTTTCGGTGAGATCTTCATTTCGGATGACAGCTGTCAAACTAAAAACTGTCATAGGTATGTCGGAAAGCAGCAGGGCTACGTTCCAAAACATCACCCGAGTGCACTCGGTCACCCGAAGTATGTCCTAAAACATTTCGGGTGCACTCGAGAGTGTTGGAGTGGCGTGTCCTAAAACGCTACGGAGTGCACTCGATCGAGTAGAATCTCACCCGCATAATATAGCAAGGTGTAATTTCACTCGATTGGATTTGGCGGGAAATTGTGTGTATTTTAAAGTTGTGTGTGATTGTGATTACAAAGATTTCATATTCACACACAATTTGTGCATCTCGGAGAGCGAGGATGCGTTTCGTAACGTCGACAATAAGTTAATTTTAAATTCCAAAGACTATAGGTATCGTAAGTGACACGATTGTAAAATTGGCCTTCATTTCAGCTGAAGCTAGGTTAGGCCGCGATTTAACAGAATTCATATTCTGTTGGTTTTAGCATTTTCGTAGATGAAACAGAGGAATATAATCCATGCATTAAAGCGAACGGACGCGCCGATGAATTATATATTTTCTTATTTTTGTATATTTGGTTATGTAAACAAAGCAGACAACACTCTTGCCGTTCTAAAACAACCAACACTCCGACCACCCTAACCGGCCACTCTCCCCCCACCACCTACTCACTCCGGGTGATGTTTTGGAACGTAGCCCAGTGCTCGCATTGCTGTGTTCCGGTTTGAAGGGTATGATATGGCAGTGAAATTACTGGGTACTGTGACTACATCTTGTGTCACAAGTTGGCAACGTACACTGTGGTTCTTGTGGGGGTTGCAGTTTTGTTGCGAATCTCACAAGAGCCATATGTATTATAGGTGACTGTTACCACTTACCATCAGGTGGGCAGTTTGCTTGTTTGCTAACTTTCTGCAATAAAAAAAAGGCATTTCCCAACGACAAAAAAAAGAAAAAGGACTCATACAAACTAGTTACCAAACAGCGAAAAAAAAATCTTCTCTTGCAACTAATTATGTAACTTTGGTTACGAAGGTGGACGAAGGGGAAAAAATCAGTATTTCCAAAATGGCTGAAAAGGAATCTCTTGCGCGGGAAACTCGTCTTGCTTTATGGCCGGTATACACTTTGCTTAGTCAAATGCTGTGTTTAGTGTTTAGTAGACTGTTTAGTGTTAAGTGATTAGTATATGTAGGTGCTGTCCCAACACTGTTTAGTAAACGGTGTTTAGTTTATTTGTTCATTATATGGACTAAACACTAAACAGATCAGTCCAGACGTGTTTAGTGAGTGTTTAGCTGCAAGTGAGGGGTGAAGACGGGAGAGCGGGAGGGGCGACTCGCAGAAAAAATAGAACGCGTTCCTATTCGCTAAACACTAAACAGAAGCTGTCCGAACGTGTTTTTTACTAAGCACTAAACAAGCCACTCGCACTAAACACTAAACAAAGTGTGTACCGGCCATTACACGCACACACACTGACTCACTAACACCGACGCGATATCAGGAATTCTGGACGCGCAAGCCAGGCGCGGGCACGCGTTACATTGCGTAGTGTTTATTGTCGTTGCTTTTTAAGCCTAAAAATTCATTTCGTTTTACATCATTGATTTTCCGTTATATTGCTTTATTTAATGGTCTGAATGCGTAAACGCGGGCTTCGGTATACGTCTTTTTACATCCTGTATATTTTGCCGCGCCGGCGATGTAAGTTTGTTTAGTACCGCGCGATGCGATTTTGTGATAGGCTTCTTAAGAGATTGGGATGCGTGACGGACCGAATGTTAGTAAGGCATATTATCTTTGATTGTTTTCATATGCTAATGGCAAGTATTTGCACAGGCACAACCTAAGGTCAGGATCAACCATCAGCAACTTGTCGTTTGATACGGCCTTATTGGGACTGCTCTATCACATCACGGGAGACGACTATTGTTTGCAACATATCATGGTCGTCGACCGGTCTCAACGTCGCGTCGGGCAGTTCTCGTCGATATCACTGTGTGCGTACTCCAAGCAGGAATTGTGTTCTAGACTTATTAAAGTTTGATGAATAATTAGAGCTTTGATTACGAAGTGGTAAGTTGCTATTTCCAGAAGTTAATATAAAACAATGGACTTCTTTTTACAGTTGCCCTTTCAAGCCTGTTGTCGTACGTTTGCTTACCAGTAAAGTTTTTGAACTTAATTAACATGCCGCACTTAATACATCAGTCGCTTTTTTAAAATAATTCCATAAGTTTTTTTACTATTGTTTTTACCACTATTTATTTCTTGTTAACTTGCTTTTGTGATAGCAAACATCATTAACCATTTTATAAAATGCGAAGGGAGCGATAGCGAAGGCAACGACGCTTCGGCTCGGCTCGAATTAACCAAAATCCGCTTAAAAAACGATCGCGACAATTAGTTCAAACTGACTTTTTTCTGATGGCGGATCCGCACCGCTGGATCCAGCGTTTAATACCGGATCCAGCAGTCTATATAATGCGTTGGATCCAACTGAATTGCTGGATCTAGCATTGCAATCCTTACTCATAGCGATGCACTCGCTATCGTTTTAATCTCACAGGCGGTAACGAAATCACAAAATGACGTTATAAACCAGAGCTAAAACGACAACGAGTAGGCGGCAGGCCGCCAGTGCAGCTATGCTTATAGCTGCAGTGACCAACAGCATTAACCATTTATGAGTCAATTTGAAAAGTTACTAATTTCTTTTGTGGAAAGTCCGGTAACTAAGGCTACTAAAATTAGTCGGGTAATGCACAGTGATGTGTTGTGATTTATCGATATCTACGACAACTTTCGTTATAGACGGTGGACAACTATAAACAATTGGTCACTTTGAACTGTCAAATTAGCGGATTAGTCCAGCTTGTTTGGAAGGCTGGAAGTCGTCAAACCTGCGTGCAAGACGATTCGTGATGACCCTCGAGAACAGCTTGTAAACAGGAGCGTGATGGGTCTGTACTGTACTGTAGTTCTTCAACTGGACCCTGTCGCCCTTTTTTTAAGAAAAGTGCCACCGCGCCCCTGTGCAATGCTTTAGGCGTTTTGCCCTCGAGTATGACGGAAGTGAATAGCCGCTGCAGCACCCTCCGAACTGGTAGTCCACCCGCTTTAAGAAGTTCAGCTGTAACTCCATCATCACCCGGCGCTTTGTTGTTCTTTAGCTGTTTGAGAGCCACACTAATCTCGTGCAGGCTGACGTCCGGGATGTTTTCGTTGTAAATGCCGGGTCAATATCTAGGGTCAGTGGCCTGAATAACAACTTAGGTGCTTGCGATGTTGCGTTAAGCTGTCCATAGAAGTGTTCGATCTCGGCCATAAGCTCATGTCGGGATGTAATTGACTCTGCCGTCCTCTGTCTTCAGCTTCGTCAGCTTTTAACTAACTGCAATTAATCTAACTTAACCTAACTTCTTTTTTAATCCAGTGAAAAAGATTTAATATCTACCGCACGGGTGGGTGGGGCCTGCTTGCGGGTATGTGGGACTCATCTAATGGACCTGGCCACTAAAAACACCCGGCCGTCTCGTCGAGTCGCCTGCTCGACCCACACAGGGACTTCGCAGTCACTGTATGTGCCAAGAGCGATGCTGCCCGACCATGCCGGAAAGGAGTGCCTGTGGAACACCTTCTGACGCCCCCTCAGCAGCAGCGTTTTTGCTGCGAGCGATGGGAGCTCTAGTTCGTAACTCGCGGTCCTTCTGGCAGCTGGTAGAGGGCGTATAGTTTCGCCTCGGCCCTCTTCTGTGCGAGTACTTCCTCGCAGAAGGTGGCGGCTGTTTCCCAACTCGACTGCTGATCATGGCTTTGATAAGAGCCGGCAGCGAGAGATCTCCACCGATACTGGCGACGAGGACAGCGCGCTCTGTGTTGCCCAAGCTGGGCGGCGTTCCAGCGAGTGCTGCACAGAGTCCTCGGCTGCCCACATTAACCTAATCTAACCTAACAAGAAATAAATAAACTATTATTAATTTTAAATAGGAGTATATTTCAATACATAATATAATAATGTTAAAATTAAGTATTAGATAGTATTGTATGAAAAGACAATAAGCAATAGTTTCATTTAACTCATAACGTATCCTAACAATATCTCACAGCATTTTATTGAATACTTGGGCAATACGTGTAATAAACTGACGGAGTTAGTCTGTGATCTGGGTGAGGAGGGCGGTGCCGCGTATGACCCAGTAGTCGGGCGGGCGGCTCGCCGGCAGCAACACTGGCAACACGAAGTTTGTGCTGTGACCGGTAGTAGAGAGAGTGCCGGCGCGCTCGGCCGTCTTGTACAGCGGTGCGTCGTAACGCGGGTCCGACCGCGGCAATGTGCGCGCCGGTCTGAACCATACCACCGGCAGCGCTGGGTTCGTCTGCCCTGCACACACAATCGCCGGCATTATCCAATATTGTAGAATACTTCGAAGCCAACGTTATCCAGTGGACGTGAGCGTCGTTAGCTAATATTATGTACCTACTATACAACTACCTGATGAAACTTGGAATGTCGACAATCGATGCGTGCGTTATTTCAAAATTACAATGATTTTTAGTCTGTTTTGAAATACTAATAAAGAAAAAAATACTGATAAAAATAAAGACAAACAATGAAATACATATATGATTATTCAGTTGTCTTACCCGGTAACGCATCTACTAGACAGTTATTCGCCATGTCCCAGCGACCAGCGTCTATAAAGAGGCCATGGATGTTTACCCCGTCTTCAGGTGCTTCCAAGTCGCCATATACGTTGGTAGTTTGGTCCTATGATTCGGAGTATAATATTATAAGTACGAAGGCTGTATTGTAACTGTATAAATAAATTATAAAAATAATTAAACGGATTTTTCATTATACTCGTAGCTCAATATAGTGCTATCAAAGTGTACTATACATACCACACTATCAATAAATGCCTTGCATTTACCGGAGGGAGACTACCAGCAGCAGCAGGATCATCTACTTGGGTACCCACGTCCTACTACCTATATCTGTCGCAAAGCAGCAGTGCTTGCATTGCCGTTTTCCGGTTTGAATATAGAAGTGAAATTACTGGGTACCGTGACATTACATATTATATCACAAGTTGGCAACGTACACTGTGGTCTTTGTGGGGGTTGCAGCTTTGCTGTGAATATCTCAAAGGTCAAAGCCACATGTAAGGTGACTGGTACCAACTACCATTAGGTGGGCAGTAGGTATGCTTGATTGTCAACTAAGTTGTATAAAAAAAATCTTTACCCTTTACAATATATTGTGAAATATATCTCCGTGTGCCATCAGTTTTTCTTATTTTTGGATGTGTATGATGTTCATGATGAAAAACATCGCCGCCCCGTGAAACAACCACTTGGTTCAACTGGTTGTACAAAAAATCCCCGTGGTACCACGGGGATTTTTTCTCCCGGTGAACCAAACGTTCGGTAGTACAACTAAAATTATTCCCCTTGGTACAACTTGGATTCAAAATAATAAAGTGGATAAGAACTGGTTGTACTACAGGGATTTTATCTCCCAGAGGACCAACCGTTTTGTGGTAGTACTAGAACAACATTCAAAATAACTAAAAATAATTTTTCATCACCCCATCTCGGAAAGAGTATTTTTGCTGTTCGATATCTGACTGCCAAAGCCGATTTTATCCGCTTGAGGTTAAAGTAAATTTGAATTTAGAACATCGCGTGCACTAGGTATGTGATTTCAAAACATCATTAAACCTATTTACTTCCATCTCCATGGTGCCGAATTTATCATACAACTTTTTTTAAATTTGTTATAAACTCAGACTCTGAACCTCCTTGGTGTCCTTTTGTTTTTAATTTGCTTTGCGCTCGCCAGTAAAAAAAACGTATTATTTGTAGTTATACATAATATAAATATTTTTCTGTAATACTTACCTATCATAGTGTTGTAGCAAATATGTATCTAAACAGAAATAAAAGTATCTTGTGATTGTAAATGTTTTATTTTGCATTTCGTTATTTCCTCGCTGAGTGGGGATGAAAAGTTACGTGTTGCACTCGAGTGCAAAGATTTTTCACCTTGTGCTCTTTTGATTCCCTCGCTAACGCTCAGGATTCAAATTTTTGAATTTTAGAATCCTTCGCTTGCTCGGTCATCAAAGTTGAGCACGCGGTTAAAAAGCAACTCATGTTTAACAAATAACTATTATTGGACCAAGTGGTTGTTCCACAGGGCAGCGATGATGAACAATCTAAAATGAATTTGGTTTTAATAACACAGGAAAGGGAAATAAAATGTATTCGTATTAATATCACCTACCTTTTTTAACTTATTCTGCTTAAACACGTCCTCTTGCGACAAAAAGAAGGGAATAGGATGGAAGTCAAACATAAGGGCATCAATGGGTACCCGATAGCGACGAGAGTAAGATTGTAAGGAACCTGTCAGTAATCCTTGCGGGAAAAACAATCCCGACATCCAACTGCTCGGCTGTAGGCCGTCTGTAAGCCATTTCTAAAACATATAATTCAAAACGTTATTATATAAAAACCTCATGTCACAGTGTTTTCTTTAACACTGTGAAACTCGGAAACGGCTGGAACGATCTTTATGTTTTTTGTGTATTTTGGTAGGTCCTCTCCATATTTGTTTGGACAATTATTATGGCGAAACGTAGTTCGCGGGCACAGCAAGTAATAAAAAAAGACCTGTGGATGGATGGATTGAAAAGTTCATATCTTAGCCAAAAGAACTAAATAATATATAATGCGTTCAAAAATATTTTTTCACTTCTCATGCTCGTAGAGTTATTCTTTATATGCAAAGAGAAAGTTTTTATGCTCTCGTGCATAAAGTAAGTTCTTCTTTTAAGACTAAGGTAATTTATGTCATACAGCCATGTACACAATATACCTTCATTTGATAGATATGTTTTATGAAATTTAGGTGTGCATTTAAGTTAAAAGCAAATAACGCAAATATTTATAAATCGGCATTAAGGATCTGACCATAGTCGAACGTCACAAATAAAAAAAAACAAGAAATATTGTGTGGCGGGAACTATTTATTTGTCAGGTCAACTAAGTAGTCGTGATTAAACACGTACGAGTAGTGACGATTAAATAATTATTTCGCCTGAGACTTTAATGGCAATAAGTGTGAAAAATGTACGAGTATAAGTATTCCTGTTTTATTTTTTTGCAATTGACGTGTGTGTCACGTTTTGTCTTTAATGAAAAGAATGTGACAGCATGCCATCTAAGAGTACCCTGAGCTAAGAAGAGGTTGGTGAAAATGGCCATAAACCAACCAAAAGACGATAATAGTATAATCATAATAAAATATGTAGGTATGCGAATGTGAGGCCGCGAACTTTTCAATCCACCCCCTATAGGTAGCTAATGAAAGCAGTCAACCTACCTCAATAAAGTCAACCCTTAATGTAAGGTCGTGTATCCAGCTGCCCAAAGATTTCAATGAATTGTAACCTTTTTTATGCCACATTATCGGAACTTTATTATTTAGAAACGCTGTAAACACTTCCTCAAAAGCTTCTGACATTACAACAATACCCTGAAATAAAGGACGCATAAGGATAATGAAGCAAAAGTTGACTTGAGATTACAGGTTTGATAAAATGAGCGTACTCGGATAGCCTTTTGTAATTCGTTAAGTGACGAATGTATCAGAGCAAGCAATGCATTAAATCTGTCCGTTTCATGAAGCAATACAGTAGTTAGTGAATGCAACTGTCCCATGGCATCTGGGATCATAAGGTCAGGATTGATTTGTGATTGATCAATTTTTAGTGATATTGTGGCACGAGTTTGATCGCAAATACGCCACACTATTTGATCCGGCGTATCGCCGACTCCACTAGCACCTGTACGAGGTTGTACGTCAACTATTGTTTGAATAAGGGCATTCGTTTCTTTATTCTGTGAAGAGAAACAAATTCATTACCTATATAAATCTTGATATGGAATTATTAAACATTTATACTTCTTATTCAAACTTACTTCAAAAGCGATATTAGCGTTTTCGTGCATACCAAATACTTCTGGATCTTCGATTACTGGTAAGCTATCTACATATTCTCTGTACGCTTCTAGCTTTTCTTCTCTGGGACAATAATATTTACCAGACTGCGAATATGTGTACCCCTCTTCTAACGTAGACGGCGAGAAGAACAATTTTAAAATGGTAGTTAAGCACCGTTGGTCCCACATGTCAGTCACACGACCGCCATACGTAATTGAGCCTGTAAATTATTTTATATAGGTATAGGTAAGTTAAGTGACAACTATGTTATTAATAAATAATTATTGTAATACAGGGCTATTTTTCGATCACGTAATCGGTTTCATCAATAAGACACATTTAACAAAAAATATTTTTTATTTATTTTGAAAGCACAACATTTTATTAACGTCGTTAAACAAATACGAGGGATGATGGCTGCAGGCGTAACGCAAACATAAATAGGGTAACTAACTATGACTACTGCAATTGTAAGCTGTTTTGATATGTTTGTAAGGAACATGTAAAAAATACGCATCTTCTTAATTTTATGAACTACATTACGTAAATTTTGCGCGCCTATTCTAAAATAACCCTGTAGAATAAGATATATTTATTATAAAATGTTCACTTGTAATATACTCCAGTGCATCCCACGGTATGTGACCGTCCTCACAGAACATTTGCAGGTTCAACATAGCGCATTCTCGATCACTGTTATTAAACTCATAAGTAATGTTCCAGCCTAATGAACCGAACTTTTTACGCTCTTGTATAATAGCATGGAACATACAAATTCCAAACAGCATTGTGCGCCAGTCCTGTCCTAGTACTGTAAAATTACATCAAATTAATAGGTAAGTTTAACCGCGAAAGTCCGCCTTAAACCTTGACGATGTTTTTTATATGAGGTCAATATCCGACGACTTATAATCTATCGATGGAACGGGGAAATGTCACTTACCGTGGTTTTCAAAGAAATCTTCTTCCATTTCAATTAAAGCCCTTTTAACATTTGCTTTGAGCCCTTTTGGCGCCTCATTAGTCACTTTGACAGAGTTTTGCAAAACTGATACAGGGAATTTTGGCGTAGGCATGGAACTTAAGAAGAGTCTGAAATCTTTATCAGGTGCGCCTTGCTCACTTGATAAATTAGCTACAATCAGCTCCAAGCTAAGCATCCAGGAAGCGGCCAAATGGCAATTCTACAATGAAATAACAAACGTTAAATATATATTTTTTGAAATAATTTGACTGCATTGCCAGCGTAATAGATAAATACTTTATGTAAAAAACCCTTACTTGCAGAACCTCTCAAAATGTTTAAGTTGTAAATAGTCTAGAATGCAAGTTGCCTAAGCAGCATATTTCGCTGACTATGTGAATTGTCTTTCATAGCAAAATGCCTAAAATATAAATTGTTAACATGTGATAATAAGTGTTAGAGTTTATATCTATTTTTTTGTATTAAACTCGGTGATAGATAGGTATTGAACAATTCTGTACCAGAGACTCTATAGCAGGGTGGCCTGCTTGGGCCGCCTACCTCAGTCTTACCTATTTCTGCCGCAAAGCAGCAGTGCTTGCATTGCTATTTTCCGGTTTGAAGGGTAAGATATGGCAGTGAAATTACTGTGTACCGTGACTTTAAATCTTATATCACCTTTTAATCGTGGTCCCACTGCTACGACCCACAGTGGGTCCACGGGTAATTTTTTCTCCCCGTAGACCCACTGCTCCAGATTGGGACTACGGGTACCTAATTGAAACAAAACTGCTTTTTACCCATGGTCCATCGCTATCATTTTTGGAAGATTATACAGGATTACTTTTTTTTATCACCCCGGAAAATTAAAGGATGGCAGAATGATTTAAATATTAATTTTAAAATAATACTGCACTAGTTGAGTGCAGTATAGCAACGTACACTGTGGTTCTTGTGGGGGTTGCAGATTTGCTGCTGATCTCACAAGAGCCACACTTAGGTATTATAGGTGATTGTTACCACCTACCATCAGGTGTGCAGTATAATATGCTTGTTTGACAATTTAGTTGTTTAGAAAAAAATCTCGCAACCCTCTGTTCCAGAACTACGTATTACCCAGTGTGAGGAGTTTGGTGGCGCATTGGCGCGTGCGCTCAGCGAACAATTGCTAAGATTAAGCAATGTTCGCTGTGGTCAGTCCTAGGATGGGTGACCAAAATAATAAACATCTCAAGCTCCTCCGTGCTTCGGAAGGCACGTTGAACAGTGGGTCCTGCGCCTGATCTCGCCCCGGTCGTGTCGGCTAACCGTCCCATCAGACTAGGCGAGTGAAGGAACGGGAGTGCACTTGCGTTTGCGCAGTCACTTGTGCACTATAATATCTCCTGCGCAGATGGCTAGTCTCTGTGGAGATTGGCCGCCGTGACCGAATATCGGTTAGGAGGACATTATTACCCAGTGTTTAGTGGCTATTAACGTATCAAACGGGTCGTCGCATATTGTATGGCAGCAAGGATGATATTCTATGATGGAAGGTACTACGATACTAACTCACAAAGATTTGTACATTAGGGTCCCGATTTTTCAAAATAGTGAATTTTTTTAAATCTTTATTGCACTATAAAGGTACAAAGGGCGGACTTAATGCACGAGGCATTCTCTACCAGTCAACCGAACATTATTGATGTTCAGACACGAAATGTGTTGTGATTCATGGGCATATGCTCTGAGCCCCGTAACTTGAATTTATTTTTTACGTAAGCTCGGGGATGAGTTACTAGAAGTAAGAAATCAAAGAATACCTAATAAACTCGTCAAAAGCGTATAACAAAAAATATATTTGGTTTGAAATAGAGGAAGGAGTAATACTGTACCTGCAAAAATACCCAGTCTCCCTTTGGTTTAGCACTATTAATTAGTTTTTCGGCAACTGGTCCCTGTCCTTGGCCCAAAGAAATAGAATGAACACGGTCGCGGACACCCATTTCGTTTGCAAATTTTTGAAATGCTCCAAATGGATCTGAGCCTGTACTTAACACGAATACCAAAGGAATATTGCATGCCGTGTCAGCATATCTGAAATAAAAATGCTTATCATTTTAATATATCCACCACCAGTAGAGTTGCCAACCGTCCCGCTTCAGGCGGGACGTCCCGTTTCCAGGGCTCAAATAATGCGTCCCGCAACACATTTGTGCGGGACGCTAATTGTCCCGCTTTATGGTAAAGCCAGCCCGGTTAGACAAAAATTTATCAGATAATAAGTACTCTTTCATAAATCACAAAATATTGGCCCACGTTATAACTCTGCCCAAAATCTCTCATCCATCTACCTGTTCCCATTTCCGTCCAATTTCCATCCTTCCATTTTTATCCAAGGTGCTTGAAAGCGCTGTTCATAAGCAACTTTATTTATATCTTTCCCATACTTAATAGTCTTATGAATCAGTTTTAATCTGGTTTCCGCCTCTTTTACAGTACGGTTACTGCATTGCTGCATGTCACAGATGATGTCCGTAAGGCTATGGACAGTAGGGAATTTACTATTCTTAGTCTTTTGGACTTTAGCAATGCATTTAACTCTGTCGCTCACGATATCCTTATAGCTGTTCTTCGCTCTTATAACATCTCGCCTTCCGCAATGACCTGGTTTTCTGACTATCTTCGTGGCCGCCGGCAGTACGTCAAGCATGATGGTTTATCCTCTGGCTGGGCGCAACTCACTGCTGGTGTTCCGCAGGGAGGCGTGCTTTCTCCTTTACTCTTCTCCATTTTCATAAATGTACTCACCAATTTCACCTCTCGTCCCTACCACCTGTATGCCGACGACCTACAATTATATAGACACGCAAATCTTTAAAATATTGCATCCACGTTAGTAACAATATTAACAATGATCTGGATCATATTCACTAATGGGCGGATCAATTTGGTCTACTTGTTAATCCTTAGAAGTCGCAGGTTATCATCATAGGCAGCAACAGACTGTATGGTAAGTTAGTTCTAAACGACTTACCCAAAAGTTTTTTATAACGGCATTGTGATCCCCTTTTCGGAAAAAGCTAAAGACCTTGGTATTATCATTGATAATACATTATCTCGGACCTCTCAAATTAATGACGTTATTAATGACGCATGCATTTTACCTACCAATTTCTCAAGCGACTTCAATTCTTGCTACCTTTTAATACTAAAGTTATGCTAGCTCAGTCTCCTGTTACCAATCCTTGACTATGCCGATGTATGCTTCTTAATAAACTGGAATGTCTTCAAAATTAAAAAAAAATTGTCTGTCTGTCTGTTTGTTCCCGCTAATCTCCGGAACGGCTGAACCGATTTTGACGGGACTTTCACTAATATGTACTTCGTCCGCGTGGAATTGTAACGACTGGACCAATCTTGATAAAAAGTAGCCTATGCTATGTCTTATATAATTAGCTATATATTAGTGAAAGTCCCGTCAGAATCGGTCCAGCCGTTCCGGAGATTAGCGGGAACAAACAGTCAGACAGACAGACAGACAAACATTTTTTAAATTGTGTTTTCGTTATTGGTACCCGATATACATTCATACCCATTTAGTAAAAACATGTTATTTTGACATTACAAACAGACACTTCAATTTTATTTATTTGTATAGATGTATAGATAACATAGGCTACTTTTTATCAAGATTGGTCCCGTCGTTACAATTCCACGCGGACGAAGTCGCGGGCACAGCTAGTCTTTCAATAAACTTGTTTGGTTAGACAATGATCCCGCTAACTACATTTATTTTTAACTGATACTAGGGTTGGCTGGAAGAGATCTCTTAAAGATATAAGCTCGCCTTGTAAAAATGTTTCTTGTTTATCACCATTGTAACTATGTAACTGTGTACAATAAAGGATATATAAAATAAGTAGGCACTCTTTCAAAAATAAAAACTAATGGTGATTTTGCTCAGTTGATCGAGAAAAGTGCTTTAATGATTAATATTTCTATGTGGTGTTATAATTATCATTTTGTAATAGCAGAAAGTTTATTTTTTTTAATTTAACGTTAAATAAAACTGATTTAATTTATATTTCGTTTTTTTTCTCGTTTCTGCACATTTGTAAGCAGGTCCCGCTTTTTTTGGCTAAGTCCCTCATAAAAATTTCAAATGTCCCGGATAGCTGTGAATGGGAGTTGGCAACTCTAACCACCAGGCCACAATATCTACTGCTGGGGATAGGCCCTTTTTTGTTTACCCAGAAGAAAAAGATTTAAAATCTACCCGAGAGATTGGGGCTATCTTTTGGGCTTAAGTCGGACTTTTGCGCTGTTTCGTCACTCCAGTCATGGGGTGATCTGGGATCAAGTCACCAATCACAAATCAAGTTTCCTGGTAATATTAATTTAATATTTAGTACCTACAGTGTTTTTGATGAACCATATTAAACATGGAATTTTCGCGGGTTCCTTAATTTAATTGTGGTCACAGCACGCGGCGCGGCTCGGACAGGAACCACCACGACCATGGGACTGGCCTAACAAAAACCGGACTGGCCGAACACCGTCTAATTTTTCCGGACACGCACAAAAAGCCTAATTGTGTCCGGTTTTATCCGGACCCCTGGCAACCCTAGTACATAGTGTCAATAGTTCTTGTGTATATAGTAGATATAGTCTAACTATTTACGAAAGGTTTCAATTCATCTGTCTGTCATCTGTCTTTTGTATGTAGCTTATGTCAAATACCTATCTTATCACTAGTAACCAAACCCACAGATAGATAGAATATTGAAACCGGCCGTTAAGCTACTCGTACATCACTTATTGTCATGTAGATAAGTAGATACAGATAGAACTAGCTGGTGAACTCTTCCACGGAAATAGTATTACCGTGACTCTACAGAGTTCTTTAAGAGGATAGTGAAGCTTTAAATTTTCATACAAAAAGCGATAACGCTTTTCTCCCTCTTTAAATTATCCAATTTTCATAATTTTTGGAAATGTTGTAGATATACTGAAGATCTAGGTTTGTACGTTTTGATTTTGAAGTAATATTGCTCAGAATATAAATTATTAGCATTTAAATATCCATATTTTAGACTTAAAAACTACCTCGAGCATTTTTATCTTTTTTTACTAAATTATACTGAATTACTCAAAAAGCAAAACGTACAAACATAGATTAAAGTATACTGAATCTAAGGAGACCACAAGTGTCTAATTTCGTAAAGGTTTAGGGGGGTAAAACAGATATCGCCCGAAACAATATTCCAATAAGAAATGTCACTTGCCTCGGATTTTCAACTCTAAGCGGTGTGCAATAAACTGAATTTTTTAAAGTCCATACTCGAGCTATAAATTGGCACTTGACAGTCCTCTTAATTAAAACGTTTCTAGCCCACGCACGTGAAAAATAATAAAGCATATACTATTATTTTATTTGCACTAATCATATTATATTAAATTAAATACCACGCAGTGATAATAAAGACATAGATTTTCTGTTATTTTGATATTATGCAAGAAGTTGTAGTAACAAAACAACGCACGTACTCATTGTGAACTTTAAATAATTTGCTTGCCTTGCGAGTACCTATGTGAATGTGTTTGTGATTATTAATTATGAGCAGCAAATATGAAGCATGAGTGAGTGAGCATAATAGAGTCTGGCTAGCTAAACGTGATACTGACAACATTGACGGTTATAGTTATAAGTACGTCAATGACTAACAAATACCTATTTAGTTTTCTTCACATGGCCACACTTAATTTCTGTCAAATGTCAATACATGACTTGTCAGTTTGGTGAACTTCATTATTATTTTTGTGATTTTATGCCATTGAAAATGAAGAATCCTATTAAAGGTGCAGCAGGAAGCTAATCCTTACATATTATAAAACAAAGTCACCCGCCGCGTCTGTCTGTCTGTCTGTCTGTTCGCGATAAACTCAAAAACTACTGCACCGATTTTCAAGCGGTTTTCACCACTCGATAGCGTAATTCTCGAGGAAGGTTTTAGTATACAGGTGGAGAAAAAAGACCGTGGTTGGAGGAAAAGTACCCTTAATATTGACGATGGCAAATTTCACTGAAAGGAAACATTCCTTTATTTTCAAAAATAATTAAAACTGCATTTAAAGATTTTTGAAAAATCAACTGCTTGAGCCGGGAATCGAACCGGTGAAATGTGAAAAAAAACACTATTTTATGTTACCAACCGAAAGAGTAATTCATAAGGATAAATTTCTTTAAACCACATAATATCTTAAATTAAAGAAAGACCTAGAATTTTTTTTAATGTAAAGCTTACTCACCATTTAAAGAAAATAGTTCACTTAAGTTATGAATTTGCTCAAAATGAGACCCACTTTCACGTATGCACAGAGGTATTCTTCGACTGAATTCGCTACGTGTCGCCTTTTACGTATGTAACGTTACGTATGTTACGTACGTATGCACAGAGCATACGTGAAAATGGGTCTCATTTCGAGCAATTCATAAGTACAATGAACTATTTTCTGAATAGTTCATTGTACTAAAGAATGACGAAATTTTGGATTTGTAAGGTACATAATAGTTTCTAACACCTAGCACTATTGGCCGTTCTGAAAATATAATATTTAAAAAGGGGCCCGCTGGCTAGACGTTTGTTTAAATAACGAATATCTTCCGAAGTATAGCTCACAGAATGACGAAATTTTGGATTTGCAAGGTACATAATAGTTGCCAAATCCTAGCACTATTGGACGATCTGAAAATATAATATTGAAAAAGGGCCCGCTGGCTGGACACTTTATAAAAACCTCATTTAATCAAAAACTGGCGAGGTACAAAATATATTTCATTTATTTTCTTTAGGTACAAAATAAGGTCTTTATGAAAAGCTATCACCTGTTAATAAATCTCGTTGGGGCCAGCCAGATAGACTCACACCAATTAAGATGTCATAAGAACTGTGCAGGTGGCACTAAATTTGAGACTGATTGATACCTTGCCCAGCCAAGGTACATACCATACCTATTATTGACATAATATGACAACAGCAACCTACAGTACTTTAATATGACAACAATAACCGCAATCTAGACAGATTCATGAAAGGGACTTCGTATATTATTTTTATAAGATGTGTTACTATACTTTGTCCATTCATTATCTTTTTGACAGATCGACGCCCATGAAATTTTGTATTGTTCACGTTAAAATGGTTAAAATGTCAATTGTACTTCATGGACGGGTACCGCCCACTTAGTGATGTGCCACACATAATGATTACTAAGATTGTGCCACAGATTACAAATAATCGGTAGAAATAAATGAGTACAAACAAATTGTAAGAAAGAAACCAAGTAATTAAAATATTAACATTATATAAAGTTCATTATATAAATTTCTTCTTAGTTTATGGCATACAAATAAAACAACTAGTAGAATAGTTTAATTTCTTTTATTATCATGTGTGTATTTATTTCATGAGGCTGACGTGCCATTGTGGACATAAGCCTCAAATAAATATTTAGATAATTAATAAAAATAACAATATAATTTCCAAGATGGCGATTTTACCAGAGGGAGACTCTGTACCGAGTCGTCTGCATGGGTACCTCTATCTTACCTATTTCTGCCGCCAAGCACCGATATGCTTGCATTGCTGTGTTCCGGTTTGAAGGGTAAGACAGTCAGTGAAATTACTGGGTACTGTGACTTAACATCTTATGTCACGGGTTGGCAACGTACATTGGTATCACTGTGAGGCTTGTTATTCGCAAGCCTTACGGAGACCACATGTACTATAGGCGGCTGTTGCCACTTACCATCAGGTGGGCAGTCTGCTTGTTTGCCAACTTAGTTGCATGAAAAAAAATTGAAACAAATAAAACAAGTATTTCATTATATTAATTTATTCAGACGTATCAGATTCTTCATAAAAACTGGACTCATCGTCAGATGTGTCCTCGGTATTAATGATGAGTTCATTTTGTTGTATATTGTTAAAGGCAACATCTCGATCACAGTCAGACATTATAATTTTCTTTGTTCGTTCAACGACACTCGCCCAGTTTTCAGGTGTAACATCACCACACGCGTTATTAAAAAGTGCCATCATATTGTTTGCTGTGAACGGTGGCGTGGTGTTCTTTCTTGCGGCGTTTCCTTTTACTTGTGCCCATATCAGCTCAATAGCATTGTACTGGCAATGGTAAGGTGGGAGTCTGAGTACAATATGTCCACATTCTGCTGCCATTTCATCAATGACATACCGTTTTGGTTCTTTATTTTCATTTAAAATGTTCACTAATTCTACTTATAAGTAGGAGTCGTCCACATCCTTGCCATTAGCACGAAGCCAGTTAATAATCTCTGCTTTGGTATTTGCTTGTGTGGGCATTTTATTTATTTGCCGAGAATGATGGGGTGCATTATCAATAAATATCACCGAAGGCTCTTCTAACGATAACAGCATTCCCCTAAACCAATTTTCGTAAACTTCCGCGTTCATTTCTTCGTGATAATCACCAGATTTTTTGATTTGAACGCTAATAGAGCATCTGCCACAAATCCTTTTGATGTTCCATTCCAGCCCCTGTAGCACGTCCACCAAAACACGATATGATAATGCGATTTATCGCGGTAAACTATCAAAATATGACGAAACCCTATTGTATTTTGACAGTTCACTGTGATAAATCACTTTATCATTTTGTGTTTTGGTGGACGTGCTAGGGGGGCAGCGTGACAAATGATAAGGCGTTTTACCAATAGGTACAGCGGAAGTTGAGGCAGCAGTGGACTCAATTCTGTGCGCCCACCGTCTAAATAACCTTAAACTAAAATTTCAAAACTTAAACTTAATTTAAATGGCCGGTTAAGCAAGTGCTATTCTACGGTGACAGGCCAACTAAATTAAGGCAGAGCTTAAGCGTAATTCTAAAATGTCTAAGATTAGTTTTTTATTGTTTGTGTTGCTATCGTAAGAATATTAAAAGTAAATTAATGAATGGATCATGTTGTTAAAGAAACTAAAACAGGTTTACGTTTATATAACAGTAAATACATTTAATGTACATTGTTAACGCCATCTATCAAGCGTCGGCTCAAACTTCTACCTTCATTCATCTTCTATTCATTCATCAGCTCAACGCATCATTCATCCAATCGACATACATTCATTCTTATATAGAATCATTCATTCGGCAGATTCAAAAATTGTAACGCACTTACCAAATTACATTCGTAGAGAAAAGATCTGTTTTTCATTGAGAAATAAATAATCGACTACAGTACCTACATATATTCTTTCTAAAATAATATAAACGCAAGATACTTCAAAAGAACCCACAAGCTATCGAACATTTGGTTCTTCTTCGACGGATCACAATTGGACTACGCCTAATCTTCTGGAGACGAGAAGTATACTGAAGTAGACGAATTAGACACGAGAAGCCGTTTGAATACGAGAGAAAGCAAGAGAAGGCGAGAAACGGTCAGACTTTCATCCTATTTTACTCCCATCCTAACGGACATTGTCTAATACATTTTTGTGATTTTCACTTTCCAGTTTGTGAATCGTGTCAGTCTAGCAGCTCTTATATCGCTCGCTGTACCAGCCACGTTAGTGTTTCTGATTCCTATAAAGTGCCAGAATGAGTGACGATGATTCTAAATGTTTAAATGTACCTAAATCACATAACAGAAAGAGTAAAAGTCCTGATCGCGTAATGGCGGACGACCGCATGGTAGAACTTAAAAAATTAAGATCTGCTTCAAAGTTACGATTGACGTTATTTGAAAAATATTTGAATAAAATTGCTGATAAAATATTAACTGAAAAAGATAAGGCCGAATTAAAATTGCGTATCAAAGATTTCGAAAATTTACTTGCTAACTTTCATTCTATTCAGACTGAGATTGAAAGTAAAGTTGGCGAAAATGATTTGCTTATTCATTTAGAATATCGAGAGCAATTTGAGGAACAATATTTTAACGTTGTGGCAACTGCTAAGTGTAGATTGGTCGATGATATTGCTGAGACTGGTTCCAGTTCAGAGATTGATGTCAGTGAAATTACCCGAAATTAAACTTCCGTCCTTTAGCGGCTCATATGATCAATGGTTAGAATTCAAAAACTCATATATCACCATGATACATAATCGTGATGACCTAGATTCTATCCAGAAATTTCATTACCTAAGATCGTCGTTAAGTGGTACCGCCCTACAAGTAATAAGTGCATTAGAGTTCACTGCGGCTAACTACACTAACGCATGGGACTTGTAAGTCAAAAGATTTCATAATAATCGCCTGCTTATACATAATCACGTAAAATCATTATTTACGCTTCAGTCTATTCAGCAAGAAGTCGCCTGCGCAGATTAGAAAATTGATAGATACCGTTAATCGAAATTTACGCGCATTAAAAACTATTGGTGAACCCACCGATACGTGGGACACGTTAATTATATATTTAATTGTCACTAAATTAGATTCATCAACCGAGAGAGAATGTTAATAATTACTCTATTATTATTTTAATTCTTAATTCATATACTTTTTTTCTTCTATAACAATATTTTAAACATCCGCATTCGCATTCGCATCCGCGGATGTGAGCCTTCACAAATCCGCATCCGCATTCACATCCGATATTGTTATAGAAAAAAAGTATAAGAATTAAAATAATAATAGAGTAATTATTAACATTTTTATTAATTACTAGCTTTCCGCTCGCAGCTTCGCCCGCGGTATGTTTGTTTTCCCGTGGGAATTTTATATTTTCCCGAAGGAAAAATAATTTTATAGCCTATGTTCATCAGGGATAATGTAGGATTCTCAATGTGAAATAATTTTTGAAATCGGCCCAGTAGTTTCGAAGCCTATTCAATACAAACAAACAAACAATCAAATCTTTCCTCTCTATAATATTAATAAGTATAGTAATTAGTAAATGAAGTTAAATTCGTCCACTGGTTTATTAAGAGACTCCGAAATCCTCAACCAAGCATCGTGTAGGGCTATTTTATCTTTGTGACGACGATGCTTCGGATTCCATAGCACCGGTTCGCCTTCATATAACTCCAAAAACAAGAGTACGGTGTCATTACTCCACTCAGTCATGCTAAAGTTTAATCGCAAATTAATTTATAACGGGAGCGCTGCGTGTCAGATATGTCTGCCTCGCCCGAGTAAACAAACAGACAACACTGATGTGTGGAGGGTATGTTCGTGCGCGTTGGCAAACTCCTTTGATCTGGGTACAATTTACCGCCATCGGACCGATCGCGAGCCAACACGAACCAACACCATCCAACATACACAAACTATCTCTCTACACGTGGAAGGTTGGACGAACAGTTGGAGTGTTGGACGAATGTTTGGAGCCGGCATTACATATAGAAAATAAGAGTGTTGTTTCTAATGCGCCGGTGCATCGTGTAATGGCAACCAATAACAGTCTCCCCACTACGTCTACTACAGTTCATAGTAAAACAGATCTTAATGTACACAGATTTAGGGTCGATAACGGCTTGCAAACGACACTCGGCGGCTTGCAACCTGTTTTGTTATCAACCGCATTGATAGAAATCGCTGATGCCAATAACAAGTATCATTATGCGCGCGCGCTGCTTGATTGTGGTAGCCAGCATTCTTTTATAACTGAAAAATTATGTAAGCGATTAAAACTTCCGATTTTACAGTCCACTGTTCATGTCTCGGGATTAGGGCGATCGGTCACTAACTCGAGTCAATTATGCGAAATAATATTTAAGTCAAAGTTATGCGAAATAATATTTAAGTCAAAGTTATGCGATTATAATACACAAGTTAGGTGTATAATCTTACCGTGTATTACCTCTATATTGCCTACGACGCATATAGATATAAACACGTTAGTTATTCCGGAGAATATAATTTTAGCCGATCCCACCTTTTACTTGCCGTCAGATATAGATATTTTGATAGGAGCTGATAGGTTTTGGGATTTGTTAGATGGAGAAAAAATACGTCTTTCACAAGGGCCATATTTACATAGCTCTAAATTAGGGTGGTTAATATCTGGTAGTTTTCACGGAGATTCAATGTGTCACGAAGTCCAGTGTAACCTCACTAATACGTTAGAAATAGATTTAGATTCGATAGATAAACGATTAAAACGATTTTGGGAAATCGAAGAGATACCCAGGTCGAGTAACACACTCACAGCTGATGAGCGTAAGTGTGAAGAGATTTTTCGTAACACAACTTTTCGTGACGAGTACGGAAGGTTCAGTGTTCGACTCCCGCTGAGGGAATCACCCGATTCTCTTGGAGATTCTTTTAAAACGGCAGAAAAGCGACTTATAAATTTGGAACGTAAATTAGAGCGTTTTCCTGAATGTAAGAAACTTTATTGTGATTTTATGCGAGAATATAGAGAATTAGGTAACATGACTCGAATAAATGCGCTTGAGTCGCCTAATTTCGTATTTCCCCACCATTGTGTTTTTAAAGATAGCACGACGACAAAACTAAGAGTTGTCTTTGATGGAAGTGCTAAAACTACGTCAAATAAGTCACTTAATGACATTCAGTATACTGGTCCCATACTTCAAAATGATATATTTTCAAATTTACTTAGATTTAGACAGTATAAATTTGTAGCATGCGCAGACTGTGAGAAGTTTTTTAGGCAGGTACTCATACAAAAGGATCAAAGAAATTTACAAATAATTCTTTGGCGTGACCATCCATCAGAGGAGTTAGGACTGTATCAACTAAATACAGTAACCTACGGCACTTCCTCTGCACCTTACCTTAGTATGCGCTGTCTTAGAGAATTGGCATCAAGCTGTGACTCTGAGGTACCTAGCCAGGATAATAAGCGAGGATTTTTTTTTGTGGATGACCTAATTACGGGCCATGATGATTCAGATTTTTTATTCAAAACATGCGAAAAGGTATCTGAAGTTCTGCGCTCTGGTTGCTTTCCACTCCGCAAATGGACCTTTAATTATGACGTGTCTGCTACAAAATCTAAAGAATTGCACGTAGGTGAACATCCGCAAAATAAAACTTTAGGTCTCGGTTGGTTAAGCAACAGTGATGAATTGCATTTTGTTACCAAAATAAAATGTATGCCTAAATTATTAACAAAACGTGTTATGTTATCTGTTATATCGCAAATTTATGATCCGCTAGGTCTTGTAGCCCCTGCAGTAATTAATTTTAAAATAATTTTACAGAAATTGTGGCTATCTAAGAAAGGATGGGATGACCCAGTTCCTGAAGATATCATTAAAAGTTGGTATCAATTTATTAATACGTTAGATGATTTACAGAAATTAAGGATCCCACGTTATGTGAAAAGCCCATATGCAGAACGTACGGAACTCCATATTTTTTCCGACGCATCCCAAGCAGCTTATGGAGCTTGCGCGTATGTAAAAACTTACAACAACGATTTAGACATAACAGTAAAATTACTTTGTGCCAAAAGCAAGGTCGCCCCTTTAAAGGTTCTTAGCATACCAAAGTTGGAACTGCTGGGTGCATTAACAGCAACAGGTGCTAAATTGCACAATAAAATAATTAATTCCTTAGGTTAAAATTCGATTCAGTTTACTTTTGGACTGATTCAACAATAGTTATTGGCTGGCTAAAAATGTCTCCGCGTTTACTAAAATTATTTGTACAAAACAGAGTGAGTGAAATTAATGAATTAACCGGAGATTCAGTCTGGCTTCATGTCAATAGTAAAGAAAATCCCGCAGACATATTGTCGCGAGGCCTCAACTTTAGCGCGCTCGGTCAATGTAGTCAGTGGTGGGACGGTCCATTACTTTTACATAATAAAAACTCTAATTCGCAAAATTATATTCATTTCAGTTCAAATACGCATGAATTACCCGAACTCAAGTCACAAACCGTATCATTAGCTAGTATAAACGACACGTGCATATTTAATTTTGATAGATATTCTAGTTTTTTCTAAAATAAAAAGAATCATAGCATACGTCCTTAGATTCGTAAATAATGCGCGAGCGCAGCGACACAAGCGGCTTCGGCTAACCGGTTCCTTATCAGTCGACGAGCTCAGCGCGGCCGAGTGCATACTGCATGCTGTTGCACAAAAACAAATGTTTCCTATTGAATATAACCAGTTAATTAATAACTTATCCATACCAGTCAAGCGAAATAGTAGTTTGTCAGGACTTAGTATTTTTCTAGACGAGAATAAAGTAATACGAGTGGGTGGTAGATTATCAAATGCGAATAATTTTAGTTACGAAAAGAAGCACCCGGTATTATTAAGCGGTAAGCATCGTTTAACTTTGTTATTATTTCGAGAACAGCATACACGATTACTACATGCAGGCCCACAGCTACTATTAAGTACTGTGCGTGAGTGTTGGTGGCCAATAGGTGGTAGAAATCTAGCTAGGAAGGTTGTCAGAGTGTGTTATCTGTACTCGGATGAAAGGTAACATTTTGACACCGATTATGGGTAATTTGCCATCTCAGCGCTTACATTCTGGTTATCCATTTATGTACTGTGGTGTAGACTATGCAGGTCCTGTTTCGATTCTGAGCCGTAAAGGACGCGGAGGTAAATTGACGAAAGCCTATATTTGTTTATTCGTTTGTTTCGTAACTCGAGCGGTCCATTTGGAACTTGTGAGCAGTCTATCAACCTCTGATTATATTTTAGCTTTAAAACGGTTTATTGCTCGCCGTGGTAAGCCCGCGGAGATTCATTCCGATAACGGACGTAACTTTGTTGGTGCGGCTAATGAAATTAATAAGTTTTTTTCAACTTGCTCCAATGATATTATAGATTTTACTAAAAATGAAAACATAAAATTCAAATTTATTCTGCCCTATAGTCCTCACTCTGGTGGTTTGTGGGAATCGGGAATTAAATCGTGTAAGCATCGCCTTCGTCGAGTTGTGGGAGATGCTAGATTGACATTCGAGGAATTCACTACTGCTTTATATTCAATTGAAGCTGTACTTAACAGCAGACCAATGTCACCTCTTTCCACAGATCCCAATGACCTTTCCCCTCTCACCCCAGGCTATTTCCTAATAGGAAAGTCTATGATCGCGCCAGCTTGCAAAGATATCACAGCAGCGACACCAGCCCCCCTAGCACGTCCACCAAAACACGATATGATAAAGCGGTTTATCGCGGTGAACTGTCAAAATACAATAGGATTTCGTCGTATTTTGACAGTTCACCGCGATATATCGCTTTATCATATCGTGTTTTGGTGGACGTGCTACGGGGGCTGGACGTCTTCTGCGCTACGACAGAATAGAACAGATGAGGCAACACTTCTGGGCGAGATGGTCTAAAGAATATATTTCTGAGATGCAGACCCGTACCAAATGGAAGGCGAATGCACCTGATCTGAAAGAAAATATGCTTGTATTGATCAAAGAAGATAATGCACCACCTCTACGATGGCGTCTTGGCAGAATCTTACGCACCTACCCTGGCAAAGATGGCGTATCCCGGGTAGCTGAGATCCGGACAGCATCTGGGAATATTCAGAGAAGTTTTGCGAAGCTTTGTCCACTTCCCATACAACTTGATGATGAAGCACGTGAAGAAAAGGATGCGTGATACTGTTGGAACTTGGTTATTCCAAGGCCGGCGGTATGTTAACGCCATCTATCAAGCGTCGGCTCAAACTTCTACCTTCATTCATCTTCTATTCATTCATCAGCTCAACGCATCATTCATCCAATCGACATACATTCATTCTTATATAGAATCATTCATTCGGCAGATTCAAAAATTGTAACGCACTTACCAAATTACATTCGTAGTTAGAGAAAAGATCTGTTTTTCATTGAGAAATAAATAATCGACTACAGTACATATATATTCTTTCTAAAATAATATAAACGCAAGATACTTCAAAAGAACCCACAAGCTATCGAACATACATTTTATCTTATTTTTACCAATATAATTGTAACTACTAAAAAAATATTTTTATTTTCCTATTCATTTAAGGCGAAAACAATCAATTTGGTCAACATAAAAAATTTCTACCTGATTTTTATTTCGATTTGTATTTTTCATTACAAAAATGGTGGATTTTAGCAAGGTTTTAATTTTAATCGGGATGATTTTAGTCGCCGCTAAAATTAATCAGTTTAGGAAGTTTACGCGTAAAAATCTCACGTCTGGAATAGCGTTTGGACGGCAAAAACCTAAGTTGAATTGACCGTCTAAAATTAGAAACATCAGATTCAAATTAGCAATGTCAGTTGAATTTGACAGTTATCGTAGAATAGGAAAATGGTTTAGCGACACCTAAATAAAATTAGGAAATTTAGCGCCCGCTTCAGAATTGAGTCCGGTATCGTCAGTCCACGATTTTGAGACTCTATGATTAGCATCAGGTCTCATCGGTAAAAACAACACTGGGCCAGTCTTCTATATTTTTCGCTTGTCTCAAAAATTCGCACTGAGCTAGAGCAATGACGTTCCATAAAAATCTTCCTTTTATCTGATTTTTTAAAATTCAAATTCAAATTATTTATTGGTAGCCTTATATATAAAATATTACACACTTTGGACCTTCCGTTTAGGCAAAATACCTGTGGTCGGGAGATCTGCTCTTATTACAATATCTTATTATGTAGACAGAACAATTCAACAAGATAAACAAATTCAATAATACTATGAAACTAAAATATTAAATACATGGACATGTCTTTCACTCTCTCGGTGTGTGTATGTGTGGTATATGTGTGAGTGTGTGTGGTGTGTGTGCGTGCGTGTGTATGTGAGTATGTGTCAGTTGTGTGTGTGTGCGGGTGTGTGCGTGAATGTCTGTACTAGCTTTAAGTATTTATTTATCTATTATGGATTCAATATCACTATAAGTCTTAGCCTTTAACCACTCTATAACTTTATTTTTGCAATAGTAGTAATTTAGTGGATATATATTCAAAATTTTATTGACTAGATTATAAATTGCGTCTGATTTACTACAAAAATGTCTACGTGCGTATTTGGACTTTGTTGCAGGAACAAGAGCCACAGTATAATTTCTCCTTCGACTTAGGACATTGGCATCATATGGTAGAGTTCTGTGTTTCCTAAGCACAGTATTGAGAATATACAGTTTCCTAACAGAGAGTAACCCATTCAGGGAATATAAGCTTTCAGTAGGATATCTGTACGGCTTAAAATACATAACCTTAAGTAAAGATCTTTGTGCTCTTTCCAGGTCCAGAAATTTAGTCTTAGTTGCAGAGCCCCATACTGTTATACAGTATGTTAGTAGGGATTGTGCCAGAGCTAAATAGGTTCGGGTAAGTAGTTGCTTATCAGCGATATGTCGCAATGCCTTAAATGTCCAGATAAGCTTTCGGATCCTCTTCATATTTAGTTCTATCTGCTGATGCCAGGACAAACGCTCGTCAACCATGATTCCCAGATACTTGACTTCGCTGACCTTTTTCAATATAGGGCACGTGCACAAAGAGGGGTTGGTGTTACAGACATGTAATTCAACAGTAAAGTCTGGTGATGGCTGAGTAGATTTATATTTGGTGAAGCAAATGTAGTTGGTCTTCGTAGTATTCAAGGTAAGTAAGTTAGCAGTCAACCAACTAGCTACTAGCTTTAGACCCCTCTCAACTGATTCACAGACCATACTCCATGTCCTGGCAGAGAAGATATAGCAGTATCATCGGCGTAAGATATTATAGACGCGTTTTCGGTATTCATTTTGCTAAGATTATTTATATAAATCAAGAAAAGTCTGGGTCCTAGTACACTGCCTTGCGGAACACCATATGAAACGCAATTTTCTTGACTGGTGTACTCGCCAATCCTTACAATCTGTTTTCGGTCAGTAAGATAATCCTTGAGCAAGTTCAAAGATACATCCCTGATTCCTATCTCTTCGAGCCTTTTTAAGAGGATTGGAATGGAAACTGTATCGAAAGCCTTTTTTAAATCAAGGAATACCATCAGACATTTATCTCCAGAGTCCACCCTATTAACTATAGAAGAGACAAGTTCATGCACTGCATCTTCAGTGGATAATCTCGGTCTAAAACCAAATTGTGTATTTGATAAGATGTTAAATTTGGATAGATATTTCATTAAGCGCGAATTTATTGCCTTTTCAAGGATTTTTGACAGAGCAGGTAGTACCGAGATTGGTTTATAGTTACTGGGGTCCGATTTTTCCCCAATCTTATATACAGGAGTAATCAAGGCTTTTTTAAAAGCTGTTGGAAATTGACCAAAACGGAAACACATGTTTATAAGGTGTGAGATTATAGGACTCAGTTCCCCTTGAGCAAGCTTCAGGAACCTAGTTGAAGTGCCATCCCACCCAGGGGCGCTGTCTGATTTCAAGATCATGTGTATTTTATAAATTTCAGCAGGGTCTGTCTCAAACAGCACAAAGGAGGAGGCCACAGTACTAATTATGTTTGGAGGTGACAGAGTTGGTGACATTTTATTAGACAATATTTTCAGCCAAGAGTTTGCCTACGTTACTAAAATAAGAATTTGTATCATCCACAGAATTTTGCGGGGAAGAGACATTAATCAGATCCAAATTATGACATTTGCTAGGCTTGCGATGTGTAATATTATTAATTATATGCCACAGTCTTTTAGGATTGTTATGAGCTTTGTTTAACTGTTCTTTATCATAATCTCTTTTTAGTTTCTTAATAATACAGTTACAATGATTACGGTAACGTTTATATGTAATTTTTAATATATCATTCTCTATATCTATTCCTAATACAGCGAAGTACTCCTGGAGTCATGCAGGGTTTAAGAATTCTTTTTTTACAAGGTACTACTGTAGTTACTGTATTAGTAGAGAGGCTTTGCTGCAACTTACAAAGCAAATTATCAGTTATCATGTTTGGATCTGATAGCGATAAAAGTTCGGACAACTTAGTAGTTTTTAAGAAATTTAATGCGCCATCAAAATCAATTTTGGTTTTGGTTTTACAGCTCTGTTTTAGGTTTGGATTATTAGAAATTTTAAGAAAAATCATGCGATGATCTGTTATGGTCGTATTAAGTACAGCAATTTTTGTATTTCTGTTCAAAATATCTAATTTTAAAATGAAATGATCTAAGTGACCCGGCTGCAGCCCGTGCATAGCTAACATATTTAAATAATTAAGTCTGTTAGAGCGCTCATATGATTGCTCATTATCTCTGGCAATTAAGTTTATATTTATATCACCGGTAATTACGACGTTTTTTTTACTTCGGCAATTTTGTAGGTAGGTGTTTAAAGAGCTTATAAACTCATCAGCATTCTTAACCGATGGAGAGCGATATATAGCAAGAATAGTGCCGTCAGCAATGCTCACATGTATACATGACGCGTGGGATATTATAATTTCAGTTAAATGTGCATTAAAAATGTCTTTGATAAAAACAGCAACTCCATCAGAGCTATTGAGGTGATTAGTTGTGTGCAATGAATAGTAACCTTCTATTTGCGGAATGTGCTTATTAGAATTTATATGGCACTCTGTTAGAGCTAGTATATCTGGATAATTTTTTAGGTCATCAATTTTACATTCATAAATAGAGGCAATATTAGTTTCGTCTATTGCAATCATATTTGAGACCAAGCTATCCATAGAGACCTTTATAATGCCAAATAGTCATTTTCAAAGGAAGGTAAACCTGTGTATATACAATATGAACAGTGCACAAGCATACAAGTATAAAAACATAACATATATTTGTATATAAGCTAGACATATTAATCACGCTTATTTTGTAGTCAATATTTATATCAATGAAAAAACAGTAATGTGAAACGGTGTGATGTCTATGAGAGCTAATTTCCATAAATGTATAGATGTATATATTTTTATTACAATATTCAACAGATTTTGGAGTAATTAAGTTAGTATTTATTATTGAAATGTGCAAAAAGTTAAATATAGTTAACAATGCAAAAATGGAGTAGGGGTGTATATGTGTGTGTATTATTTGTGTAGTTATTACACAAATAATACACACACATATACATTATGGCTCAGTTTTAAAATTAAGTAAGTAAATTTTAAAACAACAAGATAATAATATGAAGTATATAGCGCTAAAGAATAATTATTACTTACATCTAGTCATATAACATGCATTAAGTTTTGTACCTGGTGTACGTTTCGAATGAGTATAATAGGTGAATTTTCGCTTTTCCTGACATAGACTTCCGTATGCTGTCCAGCAGAATTTAAAATCTTTTGTTTTAACAAGATCTCTTGCTACGAAATACAATCGAGAACCTTTTAATGTTAATTGTTCAGATACATATATGGGTGTGTATATGATTGTTGTGAGGCCAAGGTGTTTGGCACAAAGTTTTTCTTTATTTTTCACATTAAAGGCCTTACATGATCGTAGAAAATCTGTTTTCTGTATTGTGGACGACAGCTCAACTATGACCGGAGTGTTATTCACCTCCTTTTTAATGCGAATTCTGTATATATCCCTGATATCATTTTTAGTCACATTACAGTCGACATTGTTTGACAGATTCAGCACCATATTTATCAAGTCTTCCCTATTTTCTTTAACACTTGTAGGCACCTTTTTGATTTCTATGTTTGTCTTCCTATTTTCCCTTTGCAGATCCTCTATTTTATCCTCCAGAATCACAATGTAATCTCTGTCTTTCTTCGCCTGCACTTCCATTTGTTCTAATTTCTTCTTTAATTCCTCATTTTGTGCTGTAAGAAATGCTATTGAGCTTTCAATGTTACTGTGTTTGTTTTATCTCCTCCAGTACTGGGGTGATTTTTTTTATTTGATTTTCGATTTTTGATTCATACGAGGCCATCATGGAAGAGATTAAGTTTTTAATTTCATCATTGTTGTTATCTCTTGCACCATCAGAATCGGGGCCCCTACATCTCTTCATTCGCTTATTAATGAAGCTAGGAGGTGTGCAATCTAGCTCGGGAATGTTTGATTCCGATTGTGATTTGTTCAGTTGTTCCATATTAAGTTCTAATGAATAAAGAAACCAAAGAAGTTGCTCTTGTGAACCAATGAGAGACTACAGTTATCCAACAAGAAATTTCGTTCAGAGTATGGAACGTACCAGGGACACAGAGTCACTGAAGCGGTGGTCCGTCGTTACAGCATAAAATATATAGCAGTCTCACGCAGGCAATATCTAGTGTGTGCAGGCAAGTTTGAGGTACTAGGGGCGCATAACTGCCGGAGCGATGTCAGTGAATCCACAGGTCGAGCACAAGCAGATCTGAGACTGGGCAAGTCAATAGTGAGGAGCAAAGATCTATCAGCGGCAAGCAACCTCGTAGATTTTAAAGAAAACACCACGAAAAGCAGGGACGTTGTACCAGGCGTCCAGAGCCGATGAAGCGATGTGGCGACTACTCAGAACGGTAATTGGTAGATACGTCAGTCGATGGGCGGGCGCTTAACAGTGGGGAGGGACCTCACCATTTGGTTGTGACGAATGACGTGCTGATGGGCGGTGTATGTGTAGTCTGTGAGGTCTTGTGCAGCCGAGATTCACCAGGAGAGCAGCGACTTGCGTCTTGATACCGATGACTAGCAAACTTGTCGCGACTTATGCACTCCTATTTTATGCGATGAATTTATGTGACTTTAAATTAAAATAAAAACATTTTTTGACAATTTGCACGGGTACTGTTTACGTCTACACCAATCGGCGGTCCGGGGGGAAGAGAGAATAAAATTCAATTTGCCGTAACACTTTTGCTAACGAGGACTTTTGACCGCGAAACAAACCACTATTTCGCAGTGATAGAACCATTTTTCTTAAGGTTGGGATTTCTTTTCTTTGATAATAGTCATACGAGTATATATGACGACCAATAGCGTCGGTATCAAAGTTGTCAACAGCTGTAACTCGACGGGGCTGACGTTTCTTTTTTGGTGTTGAGAGTGTGTTTTGTTGCATTTCACTGCCACTATAGGCCTCTTTGTATATTTTTGTCACTGTCGAAACACTGATACCCAATGCAGCTGCAACGCGGTTTCGAACTTGTGAAATAGTTATAAGAGGGCCACCGTTACTATATTCTTTCTCAAAATATTCTTGTAGCCGCACCACAAACTCCCTCGTCTGTCCTTTCAACACAACTCCTTTCGGCATATTCAAAGCTTACGGAAGAACGGTTTGCTCAATACAAAGTAACAAATCAACACTATATGACTACTCAACTTAATGTTTGATAAAATGTTCAAAAACAAGAATTACGTTGCAACTGTCGCAAGATCAGTGAACAAGTGACTTCAAAATGGCGCCATACACCACCACAACATGGTGTTGCCAACACTCAAAAATATTTAAACGTAAAAAGTCAAAGATATTATTAATTATTTTTTTAAATGAAATTATTAATTATAATCAATAAATCTAATTGTACAGGGTATTATATTATAATTTTATGGTATATGTTTTTAATAATTATTTAGACATGCACAGCGGCGCCATTTAGGGCGTGCCTACACTAAGCAAGTTTATGCTTGTATTATGGACATCACTAAAACAACGGATAAACAAACATAATAAGAAGTATACTGCTTTTTTTGTTGTTTAGACATACATATTATAGATAAATCACACCCAGACACAGAACAAATACTCGTGCTCATCACAGAAATATTTGTACTACTAGGTAAAATAATAAATCTAATGAGATTTTGTAATAATTTATTAAACACCAGTATTTTTGATAACTAAAATAATTTCGATACTTATAATCGATTAAACAATGTTCTAGCATAAAATCGATTATAGCTTTAAATCGAACGGGTTATGTGACAGGCTGTCACTATTTTTACTTCGATCGATCTGTCAAAAAGACAATAAATTAATGGACAGCATGGAATTATTACTCAAACAGGAATGAGCTCTTCAAAATATTGTTGTTCAAATTTGGACTTTATTTCTATGCTAATAAAGACAACACTTGAAAGCGCAAAACTGTGCCGAGAGAGATAGCAATAACTGTACCTTTTATCCCTTTCCCACAGTGTTGCTACTGTTGTATATTTTATAATTTAGTAGTTATGAAACAACTATTGGTAGATGAAGATTTTTTATTATTGTTTATTTTAATTACTTTTAACGCCCAAAATACCTAAATTGTTTCTTTTTTGTAATAATTATAACATAAAATAAATTAAATTAGCACGTTAGCCTACTATTAATAATTATAACACTATGATTTTACGTTCAGGAAATATTCTAGTGGTAGTATTCAAAAAATGTTATATTGCAACATCGATTCTTTGTCAATGCCAGTAATTTTCGTTGTCATTGTAGTAGGGTGACCACAAATATTATCGCAATTTTTTGCATTTTTTAATAAAAGTAATTTATATTAGTTATTTATTGTTTAACTTACACGATGCGATGTTATTAGAAAAAAGGAATTGGCATTAACATTCTGTTCAAGTTATTGGCGAAACCACAAAAGTTTTAAATATTGTTGAAACAGTTCGACTCACACTGATGTGTTTTTAATTCTTTTCTTCTTAAAATATTACTCACTCTTTAACTAGGTATGTATTTAAATATCACAGAGAGATTTTAGTGTTGACTCATTTTTGACAAATTGACATATTTGATTATCTGTTATGTGGCAGTGGGTTCAACATAATAATAATATACCGATTGGAAAGACCCATCTATTGAAAGACAATCATTGACATTCATTATTTTTTAAATATTTATTATGTTAATAAAACCTATCCTCTATTTAAAAGCAGATATAAAGTTCTTTTGCGCAACTCATTTTGAAATAATAGAATAGAATTTTAATTTTTTTTGTTGTACAACACCAACTAGTTTAAAGTCAACGTATAAATAATACACTTAACACTAAATGTACAAAGGGCGACCTTTTCGCTAAAAGCGATCTCGAACAATCGTGATTATTAAGCATATTATAATTTTCAAAGCCTTTTTCAGGTTGAATGTTATTGTTTTTAAGAAAAAATCCCTATTTTGTAGAATTTGTGGTCTCAAAATTTACGAAAGAGACAAACGGTACAGTTATTTATCTCTCGCTCGGCACACTTTTTTAAGCAAGAGCTCATTCCTGTTTGAGTAATAATTCCATGATGGACAGACTATAGGTACTAGCTAGTTTCTATTAAATTTCATCTAGCCGATCTAAATATAATCATTTCAAAAAATCAGTATTCGTATAATCTTATCGATGATACATTTTTAGGACTGGCAATAATTTCTTATGTGGGCTGTTTTGCCCTTGTTTTCTATGGAAGGAAATCAGTATTCTATTTAATATAAATAATTGTTTCTCCGAAGAACCAGTCACTGGTAATTTTTGGACAAACTGATACCTATACCTGCTGGGCCCAATTTCGCCAATATCCTTTTACTTTTTATTTAATAATAATACATCTTTTATTTCACTTAAAAACACAGCGCAAAGTATTAGATCTATGACTCCCACACTAGGCTATGCCTGTCTTGTGGGAATCAAATTAAAAACAAAACAATATAATTTAAATCAAAGCACTCCAGTATTTATGCATGCATTTGTGTGTGTGTATAAATGGGAGAGTTAAAAAGCATGTTTATACTCTCATTTATTAATAGGTGAAAAAAATTTGTAGAAGGCTAAAGATAGGATACAGGTAAGTTTGGGTTTTATAAGCCCCATTATCAGGCTCTTGGCATTGGGTGACAAAGCTGTACCAGCCTGTTGAAGACCTATGTAACGACCGTTATGATTTTTTCGGATTGCTCATATTCCCAGATCAATAATAGACTCGTTATTTTCATTTTGGCCTCGTGAAGATGGGACTGTTTTAAGTCACATATATTGACAAATTTGTTGTAAATGCGAGGAAATAAGTATACTTTGAAATGATGAGCGAAGACCGTTCTCACAGAAGTTGAGGGAACTGAAAAAACTCTTTTTTTTACTAAAGTATTATATGTCGGCAACTTGAGAGCTAACTTATGCATAAACATAAAGACTCTCATCAAATACAGTCTTCGGACGCTCAAAACTTGTGCTTCTTTGTATAGATCAGATGTATGATAACGTCTTGGCTTCCCTAAAGCCACCTTCAAAACCGCCCTCTGAGCTCTTTCCAACACGATAAGCGTGGACGACGCTGCCCCACCCCAAACCAGAATAGAAAGAAAGAAGAAAGAAAGAAAAAATGTTTATTTGGTACTATTGACTGAATAACAATAAATAACTTATAACTAAATATCAATAGGTACCAAAATGGTCCCCACTCAGTATACGGACGTGACATTAAGCCACGACCACAGGTATTCTGTGGGGCCCGTTATAAGATGGCGGTAGCCCAGCTATAAACAAGCAGCAACTCACCGGTTCTAAAGACTAATAACTTATAAATAATATTAAGCAAATACAAATTTACAAAAGATTACAAAATCATAAACAATCACAAATAACACTATAAATATTTAAAAAATAAAAAATAAAAATACAATGAAACAGCAATCTATACTAATATTATAAGGAGGAAAGACTTGTATTTTTATGTTTGTATTGAATACGTTCCGAAACTACTAGACCGATTTCAAAAATTCTTTCATCATTAGAATACAAAAGTTAAGTACAGACTGACAAAGTGCGAGATACACTGGCATTAAGATGCTGCCATCTGTAAGCTCCCTCAACAATTTCATCGTATGTATCAGTTTACGAACCTTAGACGACGTCGCTGCGACATGTTCCTTGAATTTGAGGTACTCATCTTTTTTTTTGTTGCAGAAAGTTGGCAATCAAGCAAACTGCCCACCTAATGGTAAGTGGTAACAGTCACCTATAATACATGTGGCTCTTGTGAGATTCGCAGCAAACTTGCAACACCCACAAGAACCACAGTGTACGTTGCCAACTTGTGACACAAGATGTAAAGTCACAGTACCCAGTAATTTCACTGCCATATCTTACCCTTCAAACCGGAACACAGCAATGCAAGCACTGCTGCTTTGCGGCAGAAATAGGTAAGACAGAGGTACCTAAGCAGACGACCCTGGTACAGAGTCTCCCTTCAGTGGACTCCATCTATAATAATGCCATTTGACAGAAGAAGCCCTATCAATCTGATCACAGTTAAAATTTGTAGAGTCAAAGTCACTTAAATTACAGTACCTAATTGTAATGAATTTTGAGTTTTTGAAAAAGAGATCGCGGCGGACTAGATACTGCAGTCTTATGAAAACATATAAATTGGGTTTTAGAGGTATTAAGCGTCAAAATGTTATGATTTAACCATCCTTGCAATTTCTGCAATGCAATCCAAATATCGCCAAGCTATAAGCTTCAAACCAGTTTTTACTGTGGAATATTATGGCAGTATCATCAGCATAACATATGACCTCACTGTTTTGTAGTTTCAATGACATAAGTAATATTGTTGATATAACAGGTAAACAGAGTCTAAAATGCTCACTTGAGGAACACCGAAATCTATGGAGCTGACTTCACTGATTCTATCTCCGATTTTAACAAATTGCCCTCTTCCCGACAAATAACTACAGAACCAGTTCAAGGGCAAGCCACGAATTCCGAATGCATTTAATTTTTTAAGTAAGATAAGAATCGATACTGTATCGAATGCTTTCGCTAGGTCGAGGAAAACACCAACACAGGATCGACCCTCGTTAAGGTGAGACACGATTGTATCTGTGAGAAGAGTTACTGCTTCCTCTGTAGATCTTCCCTGGCGAAATAAAAATTGGCGGTCTGAGAACATATTATGCTTTTCTAGATACTTGATCAACCTCTTATTAAAACGCGTTCCAGAAGCTTTGAGTATCCACCCAGCAAGGATATAGGCCGATAATTGCAAGGATCATTTTAGCTCCACTTTTATAGACCGGAGTAACTGCAGCTACTTTCCAATGATTAGGAAAGATACCTGATGACATTTATTTAAAGAATTTATTTATTTATTTCTCCAAAGTCTCACATTGTCTTTTCCTCACTATTTACAGTAATATCAGCGTTAGATTTTTTTAAATAGCCGCTATTTTTCAGTATCATGTGCATTCTCGAAATTTTAATGTGAGCTTTCAGAGTTGGGCGTGCGCGACGTGTCAACGTGTGTGTAAACACAATCATGCTGGCAATTCATACTGAACTATTGATAAGAGAGGTTCAACAAAGGCCTGCTACTTGGGATTTACGAAGTCCACTATATAAACATAGAACTGTAGAACATAAACACTGTATAAACATCGATTCAATTTACGAATCGAACCGAACAAACTGAAAACGATTAAGAAATGAAAGTATTTCATACACACGTGCTTGCTAATAACAGTTAAGTTGTATTCACGAACAACTTGGTGATTGAGTTGTAATTTCAGTGAAATCTCTTTAAGCCGTAGCTGTAACACGTAGGTAATGGATAAACCAGAGATACCGGTGGTTTTATTCAGAACGAGATAAAGATCAATAATTTAATTCACCTATGTGGATTTCAAATCTCCGGGATTTTGAATTGCTTACATTACATTCAAGGAAAGGAATGCCAATGACAATACTTGTTTACAGTTTTAAGAATTCAGTTTACTTACCAAAATAGTAAGTACTATCGCTTGAATGTCTTCAATTACACGTACTTGGAGCAATTTGCTTTGTTATATGGAATGTGGATACACTGTAAGCTCTTTCCTGCTCAAACCGGAACACAGTGATGTATTTTTGTGCACGTCTGTATATGGTACGGTTATGCCACGAATTGGCAAAGATTTATGAATTTCAAAATATGCTTTTATTTTTTAATTGTGGGCATGCGCTTGAGCTATTGCATTCACTAATGCATTGCATTCATTCATTCATAATGTTTTTATCCTACGTATAGGTTTATATTATTCATTTATTTTGGTTGCAAGCTTTTTCATATTTAATGATGACTAAGAATTTCAAGTTAGCGCTTTATAATGCTGGATCATTGAACACGGGTCATGACGAGTTTCTCATTGCCATGAATAATGTTGACGCGGACGTGGTTGCCATAAATGAAACGTGGATACAGGCCGGTCAGGAGGCGCGAGCCTCCGCGGTACCTGGATATCTTCTGCGTAATGTTCCGAGATCGAAACATGTTAGGGGCGGTAGGGGTGGCGGAGTTGGATTTTATATTAAACGGAACCTCAAAGTTAAGCCAATAAAGCACCGGGCTGTAGGGATAGAAACGTCCTGGATGACAACTCAAATTAATGGCTGCAAGGTTTTGATTGGAACTGCGTATAGACCTCCTTGGCTTGGCGTTGACACTTTTCTTGAGGCTCTGACAGATACCCTGTCATGTTTGTCAGACTGTGATTACGTGGTGCTTGCAGGTGATTTCAATATTAACATGCTTGAGAAAGATAGTAGTAACTTTAAAAAAATTTACGAGTTCTTGAACTATATGGACCGTCATCAAGTTATTACTGAGGCTACGCATTATTCTGTTTTATCTGAATCTTTAATAGATCTTATCTGCACTAATTGTAAGGTACGTGACATATGCGTTATGAATGTTGCCGGAGGGCTAGGTCATGCAATGGTAAGCGCTACATTAAATCTCAAAAAAAAGAAAACTCCAGCGAGATTAATTACATATAGGCCTATCTCAAATATAGATATTAATAGTTTTAATCAGGATGTGCTTGACAACGATTGGGAATCTGTAAACAGTTTGCAGACAGTTGATGACATGGTCGATAGGTTTAATTCTTTACTTTTAAAACTGGTTGATAAACACGCTCCAATAGTCTCCAGGCGAAAGAAGGCTGTCCATTGCGTTCCCTGGGTGACGGAGACAGTCAAACTTATGATCAATAAACGTAATAAGGCTTTTAAAGTCTATCGAAGAACAAGATCCGACGTCGATAAAAAGTACTACTTAGATCTAAAAGGACTTGTCTCAGCAGGCATTCGTAGTGAAAAAAGGGCTTACTTCAATCACTACGTAAATACTAAAGCTGATAACAGCAAAGTTTTTTGGAGAAACTTATCGAAAAACGTTTTACTTGCTCCTGAAAAAACAACAAAGCCTTTCTGATCACTTTCGAGATCCAGATGCAATTAACAATCACTTTTTAGCTTTGCCTGTGCCAGACGTAGTGCCTCACTCACAAAAAGCCTATTTTGCTGGCAATGTATTTGATGCAGCTATACCCCCGTTTAAATTGCAGTGTGTTACACAGAATGATGTTGCCAGCTACATACTTTCTATAAAATCTAACGCAACAGGTTGCGACAGCATTGTCCGTCATAACTAACATGGTCAATAAATCAATTTCAACAGCTACGGTACCGTTTCAGTGGAAGGCAGCAATTATAACACCTCTGCCCAAAATTGATCCACCTCTAGATTTTAAAGACCTAAGACCAATAAGCATTTTATCGTTTTTATCCAAGATTTTGGAAAAGGCTGTCTATACTCAATTAGTTAAATTCGTTGAAAATTATAATATCTTGCCGTCACGTCAATCGGGTTTTCGTAAGAGTCGCGGAACTGTTACTGCATTACTTGTCGTTACTGATGATATACTTGTGGAGCAAGATGAGGGACGTGGCACAGTTATGGCACTTTTGGATTTCACTCGCGCGTTTGACTGTATTAATATACCACTGCTTTTATATAAATTATGGCTTTGATCAACACTCTGTCAAATGGTTTGAGAGTCATCTAAGTAATCGGAGCCAAGCAGTCAAGATATGTGGAGAGGACGGTACAGTTTTACTGTCGAACTCTAGATCAGTCACACGTGGTGTTCCACAGGGCTCAATACTTGGACCTATTTTATTTAATATTTATGCTGCTGATCTCACTAGCGTGATCAAACATTGTAAGTTTCACTGTTATGCTGATGATGTTCAATTATATATATCTGCAAATCCAGCTGACATAGCAGGCACTCTATGTAACATTAACAAAGATTTGAATGAAATTGCACTCTGGTCCGAAAGTAATGCTTTGGTTTTAAATCCTAGCAAATCTAAGTTTATGGTGATAGGCACAAGGCGTCTGACTGAAAGTATTATGAGTACTGCACCTACCGTGCTGATTCAAGGCACCAATTTAGAATACGTTCAGGAAGCACGAAATTTGGGTATCTTATTTGATGACCGCTTGCATTTTGAGAGTCACGTCTTGAGTTTAGCAAGAATCTGTTTCTATCGTTTGAAGATTTTGTATAAAATACATGATTATTTAACGCAGAAATCACGCATCACCGTATGCGAATCACTAATATTATCAAAATTAAATTATGGTGATCTTGTATATGGATCGCGATTACTATATAAAACTAAAAAGTTGTATTAAAGGGTTCAAAATGCCTGCGCGAGGTTCTGCTTTGATATTCCGCCACGTACTCATCTGTCCCCTTTCATTGATGGTGCTTCAATGTTAAATATGGAGTCACGAAGAAAAATTCATTTTGCTGTTCTTATGTTCGACATAATGAAACACAAGGTTCCCGAATATCTGTATTCAAAACTAAATTTCTCAACTATTCGCCATCATTACGGGTCTGGCATACCTAAAAACAATCGGGCTCCTTTAGCTGTCTATAGGCATAAAACTGTAGCGTTCGAGGGTAGTTTTCATCACCAGGCGACTAAATGCTGGAATGATATCCCGCCTCCCATAAGGTCCATGTGCTCTAAGTCAACTTTCCGAAAACATATAGACTTTGATTTTGGAAAAATTAGGAATTAGCAGCATTGGTCGCTTGGGTGTCAAACAATAAATTATGATTGAAACCTTTAATTATAATAAATAAAATCCATAAAAAAAACTTAAACGGTTTAATGTGCATAGTTAGGGCATGGTGTATAACGGCATTGTTTGTGTGTAATGGTTTATGCAATGGCACAGATGAGTAAATAGTTCTTAGCAACGGTGTGAACGCATGGGATCAATCGCGGACGCCCATCGCTGGGCGCGCCGTTACGGCTCTCCTCGGCAGCTGAAAATCAGTGCTTTGTCTTAAACTTAAGACAAAGAACCCACTGAGCTCGCTCCCTTTTACATCACTGTGGCACACACACATACGACAGAGTTAGTGACTGTTGTTAAGTAACTGTTCCTGTTTGTTGTTTTAGTAGTAATCGACTGTTTTTATATATATAATGTATGTGTGTTTGTGTGATGTAAATAAACGTTTTATCTATCTATCTATCTACTTAATGTAACTGTCACATAAAAGAGGTTATTAAAATACATAGGTAATAATATAGAGGTCATTAAAATACATTATAAAATCAAGTTATGTTCAGTTACATACACTACTTTATTTACAGTCTTACATTTGAAATGAATGAAATTGAAATTTATTTATTCATACAAAAAGCATAACTATACATTAATTAAACAATCCCCCATACTAGGCTGTGCCTGTCCTATGAGGGAAATACACGATTTTCAAATGAAATTTCTAGCGGCTAGTGAAGTGAAAAATTAATAAGATACCACATTTTAAATCCAATCCAATACTAATTAGGCATGCAAAGTATTACAAAATTGAGTTTGTGTGTGTACATATGTGTGTGTTTATAATTAATCATTTACTATTTTAAAATCTTAATCAAAGCTTCAGACTCATCGTAGGTCCATTCAATCAACATTTGAGAAACAAGCTTTTTAGTTTCAGGTGCAGAACACAGTTTAAAGTTACAGATGCTAGCGAGTTTATTGTAAATAAATGGAAAGAGAAAAATTCCGAACCGCCGTGCAAAGGAAGTAGATACAGAGCGACTTGGCACTTTGAAAACGCGTTTCTGTAACATGTCATCATAAGAATTTCGTGCCCGTAATACAGATTTATGAACAAAAACAGCAACCCTCATGAAATACAGCCTTCTAACACTAAGAACTTTCGCTACCTTAAAAAGATCATTCGTAGAGTACCTAATAGGCTTCTTCAAAGCAATTTTAAGAACACCTCTCTGAGCTCTTTCAAGAGGAAGCAGGGCGGAAGATGTACAGATGTATTTAAACAAAGGTACTCGTACATTCAAATAATACACAACATTAATTTCATTTAAAACTATTCTTTGTAACATTTTATACCTATGCTTTTTATTTTCCGGCAACAAACTATTTCTTATCTCAGTGACTTTTCGCTAAATATCTGGTAAAGACTTTTCATCTATGTCACTACTAACATTGACATTTTTATTCATTGATATTGTTTTTAAACAGACGAAATGGCGCCAAATCTAAACACAAATTCACTGTGTTAATTCTGCACGCGCATCTAGGTTTTGGTGCTGATTAGGTTTTTAAAGTGACAACTAGTAGGTAGAGTCTGGCCTGCGAAAGCTGAACCCAGTGTTTTTTGTAGCGGCAACACTATCATAAAAGTCAACAATGCCCCTTTGTAGTTTAGTTGAACACGGCGATTTTGATACTTTGTGAAAACTTGGTTCTTTGTAATTTAACTTTCGGTTTTTGGTACAGAATCACAAACACAAACGCACCAGCTTAGATGAAGGTGTTGAGTTTTTGGAAATTGATTTTTATTAAAGTGAGTAAAATAACGACTTTATGTACCAACTGACTTAAAGTCTTACTTTTCAAAATTTCATGATATTTATTCTTAATTTCTGTCCAAATATGACAGAAATTAAGTGACTTTAAATTTTCAATAAATCCAAATAATATTTTTCAATGCTGGAAGTTCATTGAAACTAAACATTTATATTTAATAAAAAAAGTATCAACTCCGTTTTTTCCTATTATAGTTAGTATTGCCTTCCCCATTTTTTTTAATATTCCCGTTTTGCTGGGTTCAACTTTCATTAGCCAGGCTATATTTAACTCAATTTGACTGTCTGAAACACTTTTTCGATATGTTTTAACATAGTGGCTAGTTATTTTTTAAGATAAATAGTTTAATTGTATTACATTTATGATTCGAACCGATGTTTTAGTGGTCATAAAGTTAGCTTTCCACCGCACCCATTTCGGTTTTTATTTTTCACAACTTTTTTTGGTGGAAAGCCAACTTAATGACCACTAAAATAACTTTTATTTGGTGGAGACTCAGCTTCCTAATAACTATTGTTGAGTGTTTACGATCGATTGACATAATATTATAAAGAAGTTAACTTTTGTTGTCAACAAAAGTTGACAAGATCAAAGCCGAAATATGATTCCGCTTGTTGGTGTTTCAGCTAACACACGTGTGCTTATTTGTTCTTTGTTGTATTCGTATTGTGTTTGTCCAGTGTCTGTGCTTCGTTGGAAGTATTCACATAATTACATTAATGGAAACCGACGAGCCCCCAGACGGGGGTAGTTTGAATTCTAGTCGCAATAACCCACGAAGAGCTACAAAGCGTCCTCCTGCTTCAGAATTAGTATCTGAGCCACAAAATAAAAAAACTACAACCCCCGCGGCTTCTAATCAGAGTACATACACTAAACCTGAGTACTTAACCTCCAAATTAAAATATTCAGAACGTGATGTCGGCCCTTTTTTAGTCCACATTTCACTTGTTGAAAACGACCAGGCTTCTGGTTTATCAATTAAACTATTAAAGCTCGCTCAACAACTACATAAAAATGATGTCTCCGGCATTGTACGCGACGGCATAAAATCTTTGGGTCGCAACAGAGCCTCAATTGAATTCAAATCAGCAGATCTGGCCAATAAATTTCTAGACAAGGATTTCTAGAAAAATCAGGGTTATCCTGTAACTATTCCTCGATTCCACATTACGCGTGTAATCATTACACGCAGTGGTATTGTTAAAGATATCCCCTCAGATTGGACAATGGAGGAACTGGTTGAATCACTGGATCCTCTAGAAAATATTGAAATTATTGTTTGTTGGCGTTGCGCTCTTGGTTTCTTTTAATCCTTAACATATACGCACTTACATACAATAATATAATACTTATTCTGTAAAACATGACACCTAATATTTAATTACTTTTTTTTTACTCTCTAATTTTAAATGATTTTACAGGTTTCTTAAGTTTTCATTAAAAAGAAAACTTAAGAATTTATAATAAGCGTCAATGACGATGAATCAAGCAGCTCAGATAAATCAGATATGGGTGTTGAATATTTGGAAACTGATTTTTATTTCAGTAAATGAAATACTTTTTAAGTGTATTTTGATTTTTAACAACTATTATGTACCAATATTTATTGACTTAAGTCTTAGTTTTCAACATTTCATAATCCTTTTTCTTAACTTCTGTCGAAAATATACTTAGTTATTTTAATTTTCATTGAATTCAAATACCGCGATTTTTTATAAAAGGTTCATTGTTGGAAGTTCGTTGAAACTAAACATTAATATTTATTAAACATGTATCAATCAACTCTGTTTTTCCTACTATATTCAGAATTGCCCTCCTCATTTTTTTTAACTTTCCCGCGTTTTGCTAGGTTCAACTTTCAAGACTCTAAACGAAATGAAGAGTTAGTTCTTGTGTTTCGCAACGCGTATTTTACAACTGCGCAAAGCTTTACTTAACATTGGTAAACTTTAACTTCGACCTACAAACAAATAAGCTAGCCACAGATTACAAACAACCAACTGTCAATGTTAGGTAAACGCTGAATGGGGGCCACGAGAAATTCACTCCTGCCTGTCAGGCAAAAATTATCCTGCATTTGTATCGGTTACACTCGGGTGGTTCTCGAACGCTATCGAGTGAAATTCACCCTACTTACTCCGAGTAAGAATTACTCGTTGTTGAATCGGTTTCAATCGATTGTGGTTAGTTCGGTCCAAAAATCGATTTACTCGATTTACGATATATGTACTCTGTAGTTCGTCAACATGATGCTGACAGGTTGTGGCTGGCAGCTGGCAGCGATATAACATAAAATCAATCACAACACTAGACTAGTGATGTTTACAACTTTTTTTTATTACTTATTTTATTGTACTGACTGAAGAGAATCTGGGAAACTAGGAACAGGGTCAAGTCAAGCCACCCAGTCAGTACAGACTGATTTGTGCTTCCGATAGTTTGCAGGCTCCGTATCGCTGTAGGTTCGTACAAGAAAGAGTAACTAATCAGTTTTGTACAGTTATAGAAGAAATTGTTCCATTTCCTGAGTAACTTAGTATTATAAGTATAAGTGGTGGTTTACTTTCGTTCAACAGGTAGCGCGCAACTACCTTTATTGGAAGTAAATTCGTGATTTTAATAATGGCATCGGACTATCAAAATATTCCAGCAAAGTTTACCTTAAATAACGGCATTGATATGCCTTCAATTGGATGTAAGTAACATTGGCGACAGTTTAAATGAGAGGTACCGAATTATGTAGAATGTGAAAATGTTATGTTGTACTTTCGAATGAGCACAGCACTTATATTTAAATTTGTTGTTATAATTAAGACAGAACTAAATACTACATAGAATCTAATATTAGAACATTTTTTAAGTTTTTAAAAGTTTGTAAAAATAAAGAAGTTAGGGCCATATGAATATCTGGTGTTTGCATGTCTTCAAAATGAACAATGCTTTAAAGTTTTAATTTAATTAGTCTATGAATATAATAATATCTTGTTGCTACCTAATTCTAGAACTATTTGTCAGTATGGTGCAACTAGTATAAAACAATAAATGGAGAAAAAATAGGATTACATCCTTAAACAATAACTAAGCAACAACAGTGAAGTTTGAACCAAAACAAACAGAAATCCAAAGGACATTTATCATAATCACAACATTCATGATTCATTAACTTCACTTAAAACCCTAAATTCTTAAAACATTCTGAAATCAAAAACCACTAGGATAATGCAACAATATATTAGGTGTCCTATACTACTACTATTCATTATTTTGTTGTAGTTGGTACCTATAGAATCCGGCATCCAGAAGCTATAATGAAAGCAGTGGACTGTGCTCTTGGAGCAGGGTATAGATTGTTTGGTAATAAATAATATTAATAAATATTTATTCAAATATAGCTTGCAAATAAGGACACATTTCAATGCTCTGATTGTTTAAATAGATACAGCAGCTGTATATGGAAATGAGGTCCATCTTGGAAATGCTCTCAAGACATTACTCCCAAAGCATGGGTTAGAAAGGGAAGATATTTTCATTACATCTAAAATCTGTAAGTACACTCATAGTCCATTTTGTTCTCAATGCACACTCAAGCCTATCCATTTGTTCAAATACATAAAGTGCAAGTCACATCATTGCTTACATAATAGTTATGAAATAAAATGAATGTAAATTGAGTTCAGTTAACTTGATGGTTAAAATACAAGTGTGGATTGAAAGTTAGTTGCCTCGACATTCAAATGCATGTGGGCTGTTTTTATTTGTGAAAATGTTCTTACTGTAGGTTGGCTGGACGAGATTTTGCAAGAGATAGGCATATCTTTTTGTACTCATATGTATGTTGTAGAGCATTGGTGGCACTGCAGACTCAGCACTTACCTTCTAATCGGGAGGTCTGCGGTCTGATCCTCCCATGTACCAATGTGTTCTTCGTTTTTCGAATTTCATATGTACATTTATCCAACACTCCTACGATGAAGGAAAACATTGTGAGGCAACCTGCATACATCTGCGAAGACATTCAAATGTGTATGTGAAGTCGGCCAATCTGCACTGGGCCAGCATGGTTGACTAAGGCCGAATCACCCTAATTTAGGATAGGCAGAGCCCCTGGGTGGAGATATACAGAGTGGCATATTTATATTGGTTAGTATGGGCAAGTCTGTAACTATAAGAAATAAAAAGATCTGTTCTTTGTAACCATGTTATCGATTTTAGTGACAAGAAAAACTGCACACATAATAGCCCTTTATTCGGAAAAAGGTTCACAAATTTCAAGATATCAGAAAGTGTTCCTCATTTTGCTGTCTTTTGGCATGGGCCTCCAGCTTTCCTCTGTCTCCTGCCACTCAGGCCCAATATGGCCCCAAGATAAGCTGGATATCATTTTCCCATCTCATTTGTGAGCTGTTTGCTCCATTTGTCCAACTTAATTAAATAATTTAACACTGAAGGAGATTCATGAAAACAAAATAAAGTAAATGACAATGTCAAAAATCACCCAATGACCAACATAGATTTGATTTTATAACACTCATTACAAATTCGACGGACAAATCAAAAATATTTAAAAGTACTTTCAGAAACAAAACTAAATGAAATAAAATAAACAGATGTTTATTAGATGGAATTGAGTCCAATTTATGTACTTATGGACATTTTTCATTTGTATAAATAATTTTTCTTTCATAACTTCTTTCACAATTTACAACATTAACACACATCAATTGACTACTCACATGCTGTCGCTTGTTAGTTTGTTGTGTTTTTGACTTGCTAATTTCGAGATTTCTTGTTCTTTACTATGTGGCTATAATAATGTTCAATGTGATTGATTGCAATAATTATTATTTTAATTATTGTATAGGTAGGTATGGGCTATGTGTATTACTTGATTTCGAGTTTGTCCGTAGCAATTAATGTGGACGTACAGTATTTACTTAATGTCTTATTATACAAAAAGCATTTTTTCACTGCTGTTGGTATTGGGGCAAACAATGTATTGATGCAGAGCAATGTCCTTTACTCCATTGTATACTACTAAAAATTGGTACCACAGAATTCAAATGTGGATGAGAAAGCATTGAAGATGATTCTGGTCCTAGCCAGTTCACAATGTCAATAATTGAAGAAAATATCGGCGAAGTGTGTGATCTCATAATACAAGACTGTGTGATTAACAAATTATAGGCATAACTTATGATATTGATTACATGAAGAAATTAAAGAGAAACATGCCAGGATTTAGAAAGATAGTGTTGTTTTACCAGGATATGCTCATGTTCAAGCGTTAGTTTTAAACTACTGACTCATTCAGTTTATTGTCCTGGTTTGGCACTGTCGGGTTTTTACCTATTTTTAAACTTAAAAAAAAAACACCTCAAATGACAGAAATGTTCATTGAATTAGTAGGTTGTAGCCACAGTAAACCAGCTTTCATAAAGTATAAAAGCTTGAGAAAGCAGGTAGGAGAAATGCATTGGAGCCAAATGGACATTACATTTTAAAAATAAAAATATTTTTAAACATATTTTATTTTGTTTTCTTGGCTAAGTCACAAATTTTTCAAACCACCCTTGTACATCTTACAAAATTTCTTATGAAATGATATTCTATTATGAATGGACTGATCTAAGAGGACTTAATATTTAAAACATTTTATTGTGATTTTTAATGGATAAAACTGTTTCCAAAATATTTAAATATCTATTTTTTTCAGCTCCAGCAGATCATGGTGTGGAGAAAGTGGTAACAAATGCATTCAAGAAAACATTGAAAAACTTAGAGCTTGAATACATAGATTTGTATTTAATACATTTTCCTGGGGCAGCAAAAATACCAGTTGAAGATCCAAGAAACGCCAAATTACGACAAGCCACTTGGACATCCTTTGTCAAATTATATGATGAAGGACTAGTATCTGCAATTGGTGTATCTAATTTCACTACTCGTCATCTTAAAGAATTGCACAATTGGTGTCATGGATCTGTACCAGCAGTAAATCAGGTTAGTATATTTGCATGGTTTTCATCTATACTAATATTATAAAGCTGAAGAGTTTGTTTGTTTGTTTGTTTGCTTGAACGCGCTAATCTCAGGAACTACTGATTCAAATTGAAAAATTATTTTTGTGTTGGATAGTCCATTTATCGAGGAAGGCTTTAGGCTATATAACATCACGCTACGACTAATAGGAGCTGAGCATCAATGGCAAATGTTGCAAAAACGGGTAAAAAATATACGGCGAAACGTAGTTCGCTGGCACAGCTAGTTAACTAATATGTATCACTAAAGCATATCTTCCTCTATGCTTTTATCAAATGAAATCTGATTTTAATAAAAGTTTATTGATGATGTGAATACACAATTTCGTTAAAAAATAATTGTCATATATCTGCAAGCAAAATAACAAATTATGATATTTTTAGGTGGAATGGCACCCATACTACCATCAGAATGAAATGCTAATGTATTGTAAGCAAAATGACATTGTCTTACAAGCTTACAGCTCATTGGGGGGAAGCTCAGGAACTAATAACGAATTACTACAAGACCCAGTTGTGAAGAAAATAGCTGCAAAATATGATGTTAGCTGTGCTCAAGTGCTACTGACCTGGGCTTTGCAACAAGATATCGCTGTAATCCCTAAGTCAACACAACCAGAGCGTATTAAAGAAAATATCACACTTAATTTCAAGCTTAGCAATGAAGAAATAAAGGCTTTAGATGCCCTAGGAGTAAGGAATTTAAAATATGCTTGGGATCCTACTAATGTAGCATAAAATGATTTAATTTCAAAACAATTCAAATCTATTACTATAAAATATGTGCTAATGTTTGTTCTATTTCTATAAGTAATGGAAAACTCTGAATGTCTGATTGTAAGCACTTATTTTATTACTTTTACTGTTTTTGATTATAATTTTTAATCTTTTTTGGAAAGATGTTTGTGATAATAGGAATAATGTTAAAATTATTGTTAAGTATAAACTTTAATATATGTAGAAGTTTATAAGTAAATGGCCTATGCGATTTACTAAAGTAAATTAGGATGGCCTGTGATTTTTAAGGAAGGATTCAGAAAACAGTTTTAAAATGTTATTGAGAACAAATGAAAAACATTATGTTTTATTGCCAGATCCGCCTGTAGTCACATTTCATTTTCCTAAGTTAGATATAAAGTTGCGAATAATAAATTATATTTTTGATTTTCTTAATTTTTATATGTAATTTGTGAGTACGTACAAAGTTGTCATGCGTAAATTTGAATGTGATATCGTTGAGAATGTTGGTATAAATGTTATTTTGCGCGTGCAGATGCGATTACAGCTATTCAATGTTATATAATTATAAAATATTTTATGTCTGACAAAGATTGCATGTTAGTAATGATACCTATAGTTTCTATCAATTCATTCTGTAAGATTCTGTATTCGTACACCTATTTTAATAGGTTATATTTCCTGCCGGCCACTGTCAGGAAATATACCGTCAGATGGTGTCACACACATTAAACGTGTCTGTAAAATAATGTTTTATTTAATTTCATTGAAAGATTGCAGTTCCCTAAAGTGAACATATTGATTGATTTTTATTATTTGCAAGATTATAGTCTCCTGGATACTCTCGACGCACAACCTAGCCATTGATTTTTATATTAGCAGCGTGTATTTTGGGTGCAAAATAATAAACTTGTGATGTATCCCATCAGAAATGAAGACAATTGAAGCCAGATCAGATAGTTGCGACTCTGTATGTCTGTATACGATATTACGTGCATGTTGTGGTTATGCGTGTGCTATAGCACTTTCTAGGTACCTACTGTGTTTGCATCGAATGGGCTCTGTACCGGTAGCTTACGGGTCAACCCAAGCATACGGGCCTGCTTGGGTTACCAAGTTGAGAGACCGCTGGCTCGCAATTAACTGCCTAAAGTGTACCTTCTGAATTATAATAGTTAAAGAAGATCTGAAAGAGTAACGCAACTTCCATGATTGCAAACAATTCGCCTGTTTGTGTACAGTAGCTTTACTAATACAGTTTAGTTGGTGTAAGACAATATATTGACGGTTTAGTTACTTTCGAATCGGTCGGTGTTGTTGACGTAAAGTATGGCAAACTATAAAACATCGATTATCACCAGGAAAACATTAGCTTTTGACACCTAAACCATTTTTTTCAGACCCGGCGCTGCGTCGTCCGCTGTCTTTCAGATTGCAGCCTGACAGTTTAGATAGCATGCTTTTTGTTAATGCCATATTAGACATGATATGATTAGCATCTGCGATTAGCGTTATTGCGATTGTATAGATAGATGTTGCATCTAGTTCTGGCGACTTTGCGTTCAGTCGCAGCATACAAAACGTGTTTTAGCGACTGCATTAATATTTCTTTATATCACTGTCAACTAACGTACGGTCCACCTGACAGGGGTAAGCAAAGGTTTTGTGGACGCATGCAAAACCGGAGTATCACTAACTTACTTTAGATTTGATTTTAACATCATTGAAAAATCCTATTTTTCTCTTGAGAAAACCTCGTCAGGGGGTTAATCCGCAACCGTGTTATGATCAACGTATGAAGAAACAGTAGTCGCGGAGTCTTATATTAACGCCACCAATGACACTGATCATGATAGATTTTGAGTAACAAAATGAGCGCCTAGCAAAAATGCTGTTTAATTTGGAAATTATAATTTCCAAATTAATAATTATTTAAACAACATTTTAAGTGTTTTACAACAGTGTGGTTACGATCATAATGTTGTATCGAGTTCAATGCTTTAGTTCCTTAACAATTAATTGTAAAAATATTGCAAAGTTGTAATAAGTATGTAAGTCGTGCATATTCATCTTAGTGTACAGTAAGCAACACGTCAAGACCGTCTGGTACGCCTACCTGCCGGCTGCCATGGTATCCCTACTGGTAGGGATAAGTGGAAACTCCACAGTAAAAATATTCCTGCTTTAAAACAAATAGAATACAATATTTATTAATCATGTTTGTCGTGATGATGAAGCGATCACTCGCTGTCTACTGAACAGTTTCCGTCTAACCATTGAACACCTTAGAACAGATCTAAACTTTAAGATTTAATTAGTAATCATAAATGGTATCTAGCTTGAACTGATTAAAAAAATGTGGTTGTCTATCGTTGATTGGAAATAAAAACTTCTCGATTTATTCTTAAGCACTATGCCACTCGCAATGTAAGGGATTCTGAATAACACATTACAGGACCCTTTTTTTAAGGCAAGGTAATATGTTAAAATACCAAGGGGCCTAAGTTGATTAAAACACTTACCTGGGTATGTCGTAGAACTGGTCCACCAGCGGCCGTTCTGCTGCTCTCACCACACCCGGCTTAAACTACCACCGGAATCACCGTCTCCGATGGAGGTCACTTTCGGGATCAGGAAGTGAAACAGTACCAGAACCACAGAATCCACGAACCCATGGAAACAGACCCAGCAGTATAACAAATTAAAACTTCGTCTAGGGAGGAGTCACCAGGTTTTAAACTGTCTTGTGATCTCTCAGACGTGCGACCTGGTCAAATCAAACATTATTATCTGCATAAAAGAGTTCTAATCGTTAGTTAGAAGATAAATCCGTATTTATGCAGTATAGATATTCAGCTTGTACATTTATTCAGCCACTATGTGTGTATTTGTCAACTGTTATTCAAATTAAAGCAAGTTATTTTGTGGCTAAATTGCTTGAATATTATCTGTATAAGCGCTTATATAGACGATAAACGTCAGCCGTAGCAGCTAAAAGTGTCCAGACTTTTTTATATAATGATTAATGAGCCAGTTCGTGTTACTTGGATATACACTACATGCATAGCTGGGCATTAACTCGTTAATCCGTTAATTAACGAAGTTAACATTTCTATTAACGGATTAACTTTTAAGTTAACTTTAAAAAATGTTAACGGACTCGTTAACTTCCGTTAAATCATCCTAAGTCCGTTAATCGTTAATCCAGTAGGTACCTACTATTTACCAAAAAGATACCGCACAGGCACCGCGCCGTGTCGCGAAAAACGTGTTCTGACAAGTACGTTCGTCTTTTTTCCACCGGCAAGAGCTTCACTCTCAGACGAGAACTTCAACATACTAATGTTCATGAAGGGGAATATCCACATTGTGCCAGATAATTAAATTACACACTTTTATTTTTTATATAGGACAAGTGGGCCGCATTGGAACACGGGGTACAATAAAACAAAGGCGAAAATTATTGTAATTTACAACAAATTTACGCAGTTTTGCTTCGAACAATAAGAGCGTCTCATGCGGAATATGATAGCGCAGTGCAACAACAAAGTTTTAATGTGAAAAAAATTGTTTTGAGGGCTCCAAAGCTGTAATTTCGTTACGAAGAATTTTCGATTTCACAAAAAAAGTATCAATAAGAGGTATGCTATATTTTCATGCATGATTTTTAATCAATTTACGAATTAAATGCAGTAACATGTGCAGTGAAAACAACCCAACATTTTAAAGATATTTTTAAAAGATTCAGATACTGTATGGGGCGCAATGGAACGGGGTATTATGAGACAGTGTTCATTGTTGCCCCGTTATTATATGCCCGGGACAGATTATTGGATTTTTGTTACATATTTTGAAGTAATAATTGTGAAAAGTAGTAAGAAAACGACAGATAAGATCTTGCATAGTAAAACGATGTGCGAGCAGCGCTGTTGAACTTGTAGGATATGATACGAGTTAACGAACTGCTGCTGACCTAAAAATGCCAAGTCCAGTAAAATTGCATCGATATGTTAAAAAAACCAAAGCAGCAGGAGATAGAGACGCAGGAATGAATATAGAATTTTCATTTCTTTTTACTTTATTAGCCTTGTTCCAATGTACCCCAGGTACCGTTTTATTGTACCCCAGACCTGGGGCTCATTGAAACAGAAGAGGCGTTGAGCAAAAATGCAGTTTTTTATAGGTTAAGGTTATTTTTTAAACTTCTTTTTGTTCTTAATAGGTAGATTATGAACCGTTGTTGATCGTTCTAAACAAATATAATCAAAATATAAAGCAGTTTTTCTAAAAAATAAAAATGCTTTTTTCGTTTCATTGTACCCCACCTATATTTATACACTGTCTTTTTTTGAACCTAACCTATTAACTTCCAGAACCCAAAACAACAGTTTTTGTAAGCAGATCACTAACGCAACGATACGAGCACGAACACTAACGAGCAATTTCGACGGAAAATGAGGGTACCAAAAAGAGATACACTACTGTGTTCAATGTGTAATGACAGGTTTGAGTTTGACTGCGCTGGATACTCGGAAAAATTATGGAGAATTATGAAATCGGATTCAAAAAAACAATGGAAATGAAAAATATGTATTAACAAACAGACTAAGCCCTTATTACCAGTACAAACTAAAACGCCAACATATGTTACAACACGAAGGAAGACGCCAGCAGCCTGTAAAAGTGATGTATTTATTGTATCGTCTACACCTAATCTACACGAAGTCAGAACAAAAAAACCACCACAAGATTTAAATGATTCAACGGAGAAGAAAGAACAACAGTTGATAGTACAAAATAGTAGCTTCCAAACAATAAATGATGTAGAAAACCGGGAGTATGACATGCGAGACGACACAACTGGTAATTCGTTACAGAAACTTTCAGAAACAGACGGTAGCTTCACTTCTCTAACATCAAGTCCATTGGGAGATACAAGGGACATAAATAGAAGCCTGCCAGAACTACGACTAAATAATAGTTACAAAATGGAAGCTCTAAGAGAAAAAGTATTAAATCTAGAACAAAATCTAAACATTGCAGAAAATGAAATTGAAACTTTAGTGTTCGAAAATCAAAGTCTGAAAAAACAAATCACTGATTACGAGCTTAAAATTAAACAACTGACACATATCTGCAAATCAACTTCTACAGTCCGATCGTCTACCAAAAGTAAGCAACAAAAAACTATAACTGATGTAAATTCATCATGCTTGTTTCTCGACGAAACTATATATAGAAAAAAAACACCTGAACGTAAAGATACTACAGTACCGACTCTTGAAAACAGCATAAACTACAGAAATCGACGTGCAAAATTGTCAAATACACCAATAGATGACGCCACATGCGACAATGTACAAATGACAAATCCAAGTCCCAAAAAACGGAACATTTATATAGTAGGAGACGAAACTCTAAAAGGTTTGTCAGCCCAGCTAACTAAAACAAGACAAGGGAAATGGAACGACTTGTATAGTACCTGTGCTTTTATCATGAACGATGCCCCTAGCACGGAATTACTTTCCCACTGTGATGCTATAGAAAAAAACATAAATAAAAACGATATTATAATACTAGGATTTGGTAATCATGACGATGATATTCATAGATTACACTCTAATATTTGTTTAGCGATAAGTAAATTCAAAAATTGTTCTGTTCTGTTGTTGCCCATACAGCGCAATACTTATTTTAATGTTGTAAAATTGAATTACTGCTTAAAAGTATGGACCAAACATTTTGACCATTGTACCTATATTGACACTAATCCACTTGACCATAATTACATTTTATTAAATCGACATGATTTATGTAATAGAATCAATGTATGCATCGATTATAGGGAATATGAAAAACAATTTCTTAATATAAATAACATAAAAAAATATCTAGAACACTGTAAAACTCGGCAAATTAATAAACTTTACGCCGTGGACAATTCTAACGTAATTTCTGATGAAATTCAAAATCCGTTTTTTCGATGCCAAAGTTAAAAACACGTTCACAGTTTTCCATCAAAATATACACGGACTATGTGCTAAAAAAGAACTAATTGAACTTACGCTTTCCGATTTTCACTTAGTACCAGATATTTTGTGCTTCACAGAAACGTTTGTAAAAGCTGGAGACGAAAAACAAATAATCTTAAACAACTATGAACTAGCAAGTAATTACTCAAGGCCAAATAAAAGAGGGGGTTCGTGCATTTTGATTAAAAAGGGGATAGAATATAAAAATATACCGTGTTTTAAAAGCCTTCCGACGACATACCACTTTGAAATGTGTGCAACGAATTTGATTTCTAATAGTTTAATAATTATATGCATATACAGAATCCCAACCAAAATTAAGAGACACACGGAATTATTCTTGGAAAAATTAAACTTACTTTTAGACAAGTGCCTCGCGAAGTACTTTAATAAGAAAATTATTATCACGGGTGACTTAAATATAAACATGATGGAGAAAAATGAAATCTCTTTACGCTTAGAAAATATATTAAAGAAATCTAACCTCATCATCCACATTACCATCCCTACTAGAGGCAAAGCTTGTCTGGACCTCATCATAAGTAATTTTGAAAACGCTGAAGGATCTGTACACACTTTGTGTTTATCAGATCATGAAACAGCACAGGCTCTGAGCTTCACAGTAGCACAAAAAAAAGAAACCCCTAAAAATACATTCATACTTAAACGATGTTATTCTGATGAAAATATTAATAAGTTCACACAATATATACGAAGTCTTTCGTTTAGTAGTGTATATGCACAAGAAGACTTAAATGCAGCATTTAACGAGTTTCATGAGCTATTTAGTTTATTGTATGGCCTTTGTTTCCCCGTAAAAAAGATCAAAACAAACCACCACATTAAGTCTCCATGGATAACAAAAGGTTTAAAAAAAAGTTCAAGACATAAAAAATACTACGCTTTAAATATTATTATAGTAAAAATAAATTCGATAAACATAAGTATGTGCAGTATAATAAGCTTCTGAAAAAATGTATAATTAGTGCAAAAAGGATTACAAATCAAAAGTACGTCATAAATAGTAAAAATAAATGCAGAGCTACCTGGAATATTATAAAGCATGAGACAGGTAAAGCATTCTGTGGAATAAATATACACAAAATAATAAACCAGGGCAAAGAAATAACAAAACCAACAGAAATAGCTACTGCCTTTAATAATTATTTTATAAATAATACAAACCAAATAAACGACAGCTTAGAGATAACCACTAAATATAATTTAACAAATTCTATCTTTTTAAAACCGATTGATGAATCTTATGTTAAAAAAATTATAGGAGATTTAAACAATACAAAATCAGAAGGATTTGACAACATAAGTACTCAAATAATAAAGAACTATAAGGACGAAGTATGTACAGTATTGACCTATCTCATTAATTTATCACTGACATCAGGTACGTTTCCAAATAAATTAAAAACTTCAATTATCAAGCCACTTTACAAAAAAGGAAACAAATATGAACTGAAAAATTACAGGCCTATAACACTAATCTCAATATTTTCGAAAATCTTTGAAAAAGTAATGTATGACCAGTTACTTTCCTTTTTTGGAAAACATGACATTATAAAACATAATCAATACGGTTTCCAAAGAGGGAAGTCTACCTCACATGCAGCATTTAGTCTTGTCAATGATATCTTGCAAAACGTTAACAAGAATTCTTATACCACGGTAATATTCCTCGATATGTCAAAAGCGTTCGACTTGGTTTCACACGTACAATTACTGACCAAATTGGAACATTACGGTATTCGCGGACCTGCGCTAGATTGGCTGAAATCCTTTCTAGACAATAGAACGCAATATGTTGAGATAGCTCAGTATAATGATGCAGGTATAAAAGAAAGTTATAAGTCAGACCTCAAAAAGAATGGTTTTGGTGTTCCTCAGGGAAGCATCCTCGCGCCATTGCTATTCCTGGTGACAATTAATGACTTGCCAAATGTTACAAAACATAAAATGACTTTGTTTGCGGATGATGTTTCTGTCATTGTCACCTCAGACCAGCAACAAAATATAGAACAACACAAAAGTGATGTAACATATACTTTAGGACAAATTATTATATGGCTGGAAAAGAATAATTTAAAAATTAATCTAAATAAAACATTGATAATGAATTTTAATAATTTTATAAATAATACAATAAGCATTAATTATAAGGGACATATATTAAACGACGCTGAAAAAGTAAGATTCCTAGGTATCGACATAAATTCAAAATTGGACTGGAAAGAACATATAGAAACAGTGTGTGACAAGATTAATAGATTTTCATTTGGACTATACAAGCTGACAAAGGTGGCAAATAAAAATACCGCCATTACTGCCTATTTTGCATATGTTGAGTCGGTGCTTAGATATGGCTTAATAATTTGGGGAAATGGCACCAATATTCATAATGCTTTTGTTGCTCAAAAAAGATGTATTAGGGCTATAATTCACATAGCTTCGGATGTATCATGTAAACCCTTCTTTAGGACTCTAAATATTTTACCACTCCCGTGTCTTTATATACTTGAGATATGCAAGTTCGTCAAACAAAATATAGGCTTATTCACGAAACTAAATAGTTTTACCAATAGGAATTTTCGAAATCCAAATAGACTTGTACTCGACACGGTCCCAAAAACAAAACGCTTCCTTAAAAACAGCTACGCAATGTCTATTAAAATATTTAATAAAATACCTGAACATTTGAAGCATTTACCTTATACTATGTTTGCTAGACATTTGCGTAAATGGCTTCTAGAGAAAGCATTCTACTCTGTCGAGGAATTTTTAGCACATAAATAAAATGTTAGTTAAATTAAATTGAATCGAATTAGTTTGGACTAAATTAAATTAAATTAAATAAAATTTAATTGAATTAATTCTAGACATTATTAAAATATTAATTAAATGAAATTGGAGTGAATTAAGTCAAATTAATAAAAAATATAATTGAAATTAAATTGAATCGAACAAAAGTGAATATTAAAATTGAATCGAATACATTTAAATTGAAATGGATTAAATTTTATTATATTAAATACATTAAATTATATGACATTGAATTTGAATGAAATATAGAAATTAGAACTGGAATAACTTAGATTAGCCTAGTTAATGTTGGATTAATTGAATTAATTAAATATAAATTACAAATTAACGCTGATTGTAACATCTTATGATCGATGTGTCATTGTTTTAAAATCCCTGAATTTGCATGCTGATATTGGTATCTGCTAAATAGGTAAGAACTTGTAATATGATTAAGAACTCAATGTAACCCTATTTAAAGCAAATAAATGATTTGATTTGATTTGATTTGATATAAAAAATGCAATTTTAATCACGTGTTAACGGATTAACGATTAACGTTAACTTGCGTTAAATCTTCCGAAATGTAACGTTTTAACGTTTAACGAAGTTAATTTTTTTAGTAACGGATTAACGATAATCGAAGTTAACTATTTGATTAACGGTGCCCAGCTAATACATAGAACTGAAACTCAAATTTTTTTTCATCAAACCCATACGTGAGGTGTATCTATGGATAGGTCTTCAAAAATCATATTGAGGTTTCTTATATAATTTTTTTCTAAACTGAATAGTTTGCGCGAGAGACGTCCAAAGTGGTAAAATGTGTGCCCCATTCCCATTACCATGCAAACTCCCACCGAAAATTGGTTTGAACGAGATCTAGTAAGTAGTTTTTTTTAATACGTCATAAATCCTACGGAACCGTTCATGGGCGAGTCCGACTCGCGCTTGGCCGGTTTTTTTAAAAGATGGCAGTCGGTAGTCGGCTACAAAACATAAGAGCTCACGTCGATAAAACCGTCTGTTTGGATATGACGTAGGACTCCTTTACCTACACCGTGACTAAACCACTGATGTTTCGTTTACCCGGCTAAACCTCCCTCAAAAGCCCATTTAGAAGGCCATTTAGGATCAAGTATAGGCATTGACTTATAACGTCAATGTAAGTAGGCATCCCTTGCTAAATAAACGAGTAAAACATTTAATTAGTTTTTAAGGATACTACTAGGGATACTATGGTAGCGATGTAGAGGAGGGCAGGCGGTCAAGTCAGTCAGTACTTAAGAGCAATTTCAAGGTCAATATGTAAAGCCGTGAGTGAGTTGTTGCTGTTTTAGTCTAAATCTACCTAAGTCTCTGGTAAGACTTAAGTGTCACTACATTATTTATTTTAAAAAATCTCGTGTCACAATGTTTGTTATCGAACTGCTCCGAAACCGCTGATTTTTATTATTTTTGAGTTGGTACATTTGATAGGTCTGTGAATGTCGTAGACTATTTTTTTCAACACACTTGCTCGTAAAGTTGATCTAATTTGACCGGTTTTAGATACATAAAGTAGCTCATAAAACACGCGTGTGTTATAGCCAGGGCACACATCACAGAGTCCGGCAATGCTCAGGGCCGTTTTTCACCTATTAGAGGCCCATTAGGATAATGGGCCCCCTATGACCATATTATAGCACTATTTAACCTACTTCAAAAAAGGAGGACGTTATCAATTCGACCCTTATTATGTTTTTTTGTGTATTTGTTACGCGAATACGCCGCTAATTGTGGACCAATTTTCAAAATTATTTTTGTATTCGATAGAGTAGGTATACTCCTGGAGTGGTCCCAGGGTCACCAAAGTCAGGATATGACGATGGCATCCCATAAAAATCGAGGAAAACCTTGTACTTTTATAGGTATTTTCGAAGTGTTTTGTGTAATGTTACTGTAAAAGCCCGAACTACGGTAAATCCTAACATTTTTCAGTAAAATCTAAGATTTGCCAACTCTTAATGGTAAAGGTCCGAACTGTTTTGTCATCATTGTTTATTTCGAACTTTTACCATTATACACCCGGTATATCCTAGAACTTACTACAAAGACGCGGTCAATGTTGAAAATATTCTTAAGAGAAAATCATACGGGCTGTTTACCATACAAACTTAGTCCCCTGTTTCCTTCCTCGATAGTGGAAATATTTGCTCTATTTTTACAAAAAAAAGCTACATAGTCTAACGTTTTCCTTTTTTTATAAAATTAATTATTAAAGGCGATTTAATCCTTCAAATACCTAAAGATTGGCCAATTTTCTGCTGTATTCAAACATCCAGCAAACAAATTTGACGAGATTATATGAAACACAGAAACATAACCAAAACCTTTCCTTTAATGCAAAAAGTAAATAAATCGTTCAAGTTTTAGAGGAGAAAAAAGGGGACTACGAAACATCTATTTTGTGTACTTTTCAGTTGTCTCTATCGCACTTGTTTGTTTGAGGGTACAGCGCGACAGCAATACTTGCATTTTATAAAATCCTATTTTTGAATTCTCCTGACCTTAGTGACGCATTAATCATAGATTTGTCAAATATTTTAATTAATTTATAAAATACCAAATAACAAGATAAATAATGTTTCAGTTACCAGAAGCCAACGTAAGAAAATAATTTTCATTTTTGATTTGTTTTGTTTTTTTAAAGGTGTTTTAAAATTATGTATTATAAGTAGGTTACTAAAAAATAAACAATAATAATTACAATTACAAATGAATTATCATAACGATAATTAACAATCTGTACGGGGCTGATCTTGTGCTGACTGATAGTTAAACTGAAAAAAAAATGACAGAAATACACATTGTTTTATTCCGAAAACCAATATTTACCAACCGTCATTGGTAAAACCTAGCATATCCCAAAGTCTAATGGTAAAAGCCTGAAAAATCACCTATTCTTTTTAAAATTGTAACATTTACCAGCTCGTGTTGGTAAATCCTAGGATTTTCCGCAAAACCTAAGATTTACCGATATACGAGCATTACGGGCTTTTACAGTAACAGATACACTATAAAATCACCTTGATATTAAAATAAGTTTCATTTCGAGCCATCATCAGGGTCCAATGTGGCCAATGTTGTTTACTGGCAAAACCTAGATTTACCATTATACGAACTTTGACAGTAACATATATTATATCAGCTATTCAAAAGGAAATAAGAGCCACCTATTATTTTTGTTGGTTTTCAATAGAATGTTATTGCTTATTTATATTAGGTTACTTTATTTGTCGTCAAAAACGTTCGGGACCTTAAAACCAATAAACAAATACTGAGTATTATCAGCAAAGAAATAAGCACTTAATGTAAGTTTGTTTATCATACAGTTTTACAGGTGGCTCTTATTTTGTTAGTAGTATATATATCTATCTTATACATAAAAATGAATCGCAAAATGTGTTGGTAAGCGCAAATCTCAGAAACTACTGGTTCGAATTGAGAAACTCTTTTACCATTAGAATGCTACATTGTCCCTGATGGTTATAGGCTATATTATAATATTTACCGCGGGAAAATATTTCTTTCCTATGGGAAAATTCGATAACTACTGGGCCGATTTTAAAAATTCTTTCACCATTAGAAAGCTACATTTGATGTCTTTTATATAACCTCTAGCTTTTAAAGAAATATAGTACATTACTGCCGCGGCTGGCAAGTGCAGCATTGCCAGGCCCCTCTTACCCACTGGGCACACTGGGCACGTGCCCAGGGCCCCACGATGGACTGGGGCCCCCTAGTCCCTACTCGATTACCAAGCGTCAACCGATAGCTACTCTATTTTTGCATTATATACATATATACTACTAGCTGCACGCCCCGGCTTCGCACGGATATACTTTTGACAGTACAACAGTATAAGAATCCATAGATTTGGAATAACCAGAATGTCAATTTCGTCACATTTTATACGAAAATTTTAGAAGACATAATTTTCAATTTTTGGTATAATTTTTCTAATATTTACTTTTATACAAAATTTGGCTTGACAATATAGAATACGACAAAATAAGAATTAACTAATTTGTTGCAATCGTGTTGAAGTTATGCGAATACATACATTTTGGCGATGCATTTTTATTTAAATATAGATATATATACTACTCAAAAGAAAATAAGAGCCACCTGTAAAACTGTATGATAAACAAACTAACATTATGTGCTTATTTCTTTGCTGATAATACTCAGTATTTGTTTATTGGTTTAAGGTCCCGAACGTTTTTGACGACAAATAAATAAAGTAACCTAATATAAATAAGCAATAACATTCTATTGAAAACCAATAAAAATAATAGGTGGCTCTTATTTCCTTTTGAATAGCTGATATATGTTACTGTCAAAGTCCGTATAATGGTAAATCTAGGTTTTGCTAGTAAACAACATTGGCCACATTGGACCCTGATGATGTCTCGAAATGAAACTTATTTTAATATGAAGGTGATTTTATAGTGTATCAGTTACTGTAAAAGCCCGTAATGCTCGTATATCGGTAAATCTTAGGTTTTGCGGGAAATCCTAGGATTTACCAACACGAGCTGGTAAATGTTACAATTTTAAAAAGAATAGGTGATTTTTCAGGCTTTTACCATTAGATATGCTAGGTTTTACCAATGACGGTTGGTAAATAGGTATTGGTTTTCGGAATAAAACAATGTGTATTTCTATGTAATTTTTTTTTTCAATTTAATTATCAGTCAGCACAAGATCAGCCCCTTACAAATTGTTAATTATCGTTATGATAATTCATTTGTAATTGTAATTATTTTTATTTATTTTTTAGTAACCTATAATGGCTTGTTTTAAGAATTTTAGATGACTAATTTTAAGAAATTTTCACCTCGCGCTCTTTGAAGGCCGATTTTAGCGAAAGCAGTCCATTAAGTAGGTACTACTTTTTTTTAATGATTATGAAAGCCGACAGTCTGGCAAAGTTTTTAGACCTAATTAGGAACCATGAAATCACCTGTTAGGATTTTTAATTTAAAGTTGAAATTTTAAGTCTTAATTTACCAAAAGTTAATTTTTAACTTTGTACTAACATTTTAATAACTTTCATAAAAAAATACAAATCTGATTATTTTAAGCATAAAAGTATAACTGATGGAGATTCAGTTGCAAAAACAACATCTCAAAAAAGACTTGTAGGTACTTTTTTCTTTGAATTTTTTTAAGTTGTTCAGGTCGTAAATTCTCAAAAATTTAGTAAAAAATTCATAACTCGAGTGTTCAGTGGTTGTAAAGTAGTTTTTAGTGTTGAGTAAAGTGGTCTAATTAGTGCTTAAATGAAATCCTATTTCTAATTGTCGGTGTTTCGCAATTTTCTATTGAAAACCCACTCCGCAAACCTAACAGTATTTAGCCTACTTCAATGAACTGGCAAATAAATACAAGCCCAGCTCGCTATGGTGTATATACTCCATGTTAAAAAGCACAGTAAATACCAAAAATTAAGTTGATATACAAACATATAGTAACTTGACGCCTTTTATAAAGAGATGTTCTGACTGATATATTGGCCGAAAAAGTCAAAGTGTTGTCACCACCCTATGTTGAAATTTTTAAAAGAAACTCCGGATAGTCTGTACTTGGCAAGAAAGGTCAGTTGAACTTTATAAATATAAATTTATGTATCAGCTCTATAATTGCGTTACTATGGCAATACGTTCCTACAACTTTAATAACTGGGTAGGTATTCTTATTTGATCTCTTTGCAGGTTGCGTTAATATTCGGTGTTACTGGTGCGTGTAGACCGTCAAGAGCTTAATGATATTACAACCAAGGATGTAGAAACCCACGGCACGGTAATACCTAGTATATACAGTAGAATGACTTCATAGAAACGGTCGAAACACGCGCTATGCCTACGCGCCTCGATCTGTGTGCGGAGTGCGACTTTTATCGAGCTTTACTCGATCACACGCATCGAACGCGTATACGCGAATTTGTATGGAATTAGAGCAGTGCCATCTAATAGTCACTAGATGAAGCTGTCTTATTTCATAGCAGCTACTAGATGGCGCTGCTCCAATTAAATACAAATTCGCGTTAACGCGTTCGATAGGTACGATCGAGTAGAGCTCGATAAAACTCGCACTAGGCACTCTGGATCGCACTTGGATGGATCGCATAGCTACAAGGGCTGTTACTAATGCACTATGCAGTTCGCCGCAGGGCATACGCACGAGTCAAACGGAGCGCACATTTTAAAACATAGTGACTTAACAAAGTCTATATACTTAAATTATAGGAATATTGTTATTAGAGTATTAATTATATAAAAATATATAATATATTTCTGAGCCTTTAATCAAGTGTTTCCATGAGATCCTTGAATCATTTTCTAAGTTATTTTGCTTAAATTTCTAGTCAGACTTGAAGTCGCATATTAACAAGAAATTAAGAATAATATTTAAAAACGTATCCATACAAACAAAAATTAACAAATTAACATATCTTCTCAAAAATATTATTAATTACCTATTGAAAAATGAAATATATTTTTCATTACTCATACTCTGAAAGTAGGTCTGAAGTTGCCTGAGGAGCGGGTTGAAAGTAATACTTTTCAGCCCTAGGGAGAATCACTTTCAACTGACAGCTGCTGTCAAATTTAAAAAGAAACTAGTTCTTTTTTGAACCATGTTCCGACTTTCTATACAGCCACTCAATTACAGCGCGGTGTAAAATTGAAATAACATAACGTTAAGTATTTAAAGAATATATTAAAATTTTTGAATGAATTTAATTTAATTTATTTTCAATTATTTCTTTAAAATAGCATAGATTTGGACAAAATATTTACCATTTTTTAAATTATGAAAATAAAAAATAATGGCTGAATAGCTGGCTGGCCACAGCAAAAAAAAACAAAATAAGCGGGAAAGCGGCAATGCGATCTTTATTTTGTTTTGTAGTTATCATTTGTAGAGTTTTGTTAATACTTCCGTATAGCAGAGATTTGTATTAACTGTTAATTATATTTGTATAACATTGTGTTAATAATTAACACAATGAGTTCATCCGATTCAGGTATGGAGTTAATACATGATTTTATAAGAGAAAGCGGGCTAAAGTAGAAGTTGTTGATTTATGTCAAAAAAAATTTAACGTTTCTTCTTTAGCTAATTCATTGTTTTATTTTTACTTTCCTCATATTCGTAATGAAAAGCACAGTGTTTACCTCGGGTTAAAGACTTATTTAGTCCCTCGAACTATTGGTGCCCTCGCTACGCTCGGGCGCCAAACACCGTCTCGGGACTAAATAAGTTACTTTCACCCCTGGGGTAACAATGTACTATTGATGGGCCTTAATTTAACAAGGTAACTAAATAAGGCCTTGGAACGTAATAATTAGCATAATTTACGTGTCCTTTTTGTTTTGCTAACTTTGGATATCGTATTAAAAATAATCTCAACCAGCCTTCTTTGCTGAAATTATTTTCAATGTTATATTTGTCACAAAAACATTAAATGCTTAAATCCGAATCATTTTTGACGTCAAAAGTACCCCTTTTCAGAAAATTTTATTATAGGGCGACGAAATCTTTTTCTTGCGCTTTCGTAAATATAGCGTTTCTTTCTAAGCTCTTATGTAAAATATCACTTTTTAGATGATTTCTAATGGTTCTTTTCGGAACGCCATATTGCGCCTAAGCTTTGTAGGTAGACAATCGCCCACAACGCACATTATTAACTGCCACTCGTAAGCTTTCTTCGGACCACGTAGCCCGTTATGGTCTTGGAGTACACAACTAAGATAATCAATCTGTAAATAAACACAATAAAGTTAAAATCCAACAGAATTCCTATTAAGGTCTAGGGTCAAAAATAAGGCCTATTATAAAAGTAGGCTTTATATTTAGTACATTATACTTCATAAGGGATATAAGCAATATTTAATTCGCATATTTTAAAAATTACCATTTAAAGTTATAGTTATTTTTTTGAGGAGGTATATTTTGATCCGTATACATTATAAACAAAACTTCAAAGAATAACGTAATTAAATTCGATAGAAATTACGACAAATTAATAACGCGCAATGAAAATGCCCGTCCTTCACAATGACCGGCCACTACTCTCGCTGTAAGGCTCTCGCGCACTGTTTGCCGAGTCGTGGAGCTGTCGTCTATGCGTGTGTATAGAGTCGTGGAGCTGTCGTCTATGCGTGTGTATAAGTATTTTTGATGAAAATATATTTTCCGATAATCGACTTTCCTTAATATAGGCCTTATTTGAGCATAGGCCTTATTTGTATCAGGTACCTTACTGTATTATACTATTACAGTGCCCACGGTGAAATATTGCTTGTAAAAATTACTTGCATGTAACGACGTGTCTACGGCATCGTAGCAGACATGTTTTGGTCCCGCAGGCAAATTGGGTCAAACAAAATGATCGGCATAAAATAGACAGACGTATCAAACCAATATTTTATTTTATCAAACCAACTAAATCAGAACCGGGCCAATTCGGACCAAAATTTTGTAGCTCTTGACAAAGTTACAATAATGGAAGAATAAATTAAGAAAATAGGTTGGCTCAAACGAAAAATACTAGAATAAGTAGGTGCTAAAAACTTCATAATATACAAAACACTTACCTTGTTTTAGGAATTTCTTTGTACATACACGAACATCAAAATGAACGTTTCTTACAAACCACCAAAGACAAATACGGAGCGGATCGGTCACTGATAAGCAGCTAACAAAAACAATGAGATGCTTTCACTTCCGAGGTTGATTAATAAGTGACATCTGAATTTAATAACCCTGATTTATACTCCTAGATAGGTACAGAAGTATGAGCTTTATAAGGCGAAAAAATACTGGCATGCATATACATTTATATTTACACATAGATTCACTCAAATATACGTAAGTGATTAGATTAAGTCATTGATTAGGGAGACCGGGCACAATAGCACGGTAATAGTCTAAACACGCACTATGCCTACGCTTACGTAGTACTATTATCTATTCTGTGCCTACGCGCCTCGATCTGAGATCGCACTCGGATCGCATAGCTACAAGGGCAGTCACGAATGCAGTCCGCCGCAGCCGCAGGGCATGGCATACGCCCGAGGCAAACGGAGCGCACGGTCGGTCGCGGTCGCGGGAGCAGCCCTATCGCGGGCCACGCACCAAGCGGTGCCGGGCGGCCGTAGCTATAATATTTCAAATAGGGGCCGAGTCGACATACTGTATATACTACATATTACCGTGAAAATAGTAACAGTTTCCAAATAACCGCGTTTAGCTCTGGATCTATAGGAAAAATAAAAAATCTGCATATACGTAGCGTATCTTTGTTTCACACTCTAGCGGCCTTATTAATAAAAATTTTACTCTTTGGATCATCCTCGGTTTAGTTACTCCGTGTTTTGTCTTATTTTGACATATGACAGTCGGCATGTGCGGAAACAAGACAAAACACGAAGTAACTAATCCGAGGATGATCCAAGAAGTTAACTTTTTATTAATAAGGCCGTATAGGTTTTTGTGTTTATTTTTGTAAATTGTCCTAACAGTTTTTATCGCGTGATCAACATTGTTACAAGACTTAGCAAGGGCAATTACCGTGGTAAGGGTCAATTGTACCACAACCTTCAAATTGAATAAAAGTCATTCATAATTATTTATTAAACAAAATAGTTTTATTTACTAATTTGTTAAACTTAAGGGAGCACAGTCAGTCCACTAGCGCCGCCATTCGTTTTTTTTATTAATTATGATGAATTAAAGACGTTTCTTCAAAAAATAGCACAGTCAGGAACTCAATATAGATACTTCAGATTTATATTTACGTTTTCTGTACACATAAACCGTATAGAATAGTCGAAATCATAATTATTGCTTAAAGTGGCTACTTCTAGCAATAATTCTAAATATGATTATTCCTATACTTTTAATCTATGCCTGAAGCTCCCAAAAATCTAAAATATGTATATTGAGTTCCTGACTGTGTTATTTTTTGTAGAAATAATTCATCATAATTAATAAAAAACGAATGGCGGCGCTAGTGGACTGACTGTGCTCCCTTAATCATTCTCATTAGTTGCATCAATTTCAATTCTTAACATTATTAGTTGAATGAATAATGAAAATATTAACCCAAACGATTTGAAAACATAATTATCTCACACCATCCCAACACTATAATCAACTTATAATTAAAAACAATAATAAAGCAGGCATTATAAATCACTTTTCATGATTGAAAGTCTGACGTTTTGAAAATCTGACCAACTGAAAACAAACGATATATTGTATTAAAAAATAAAGAAAGATCAAAATTTTTACCCCTGTTACTTCAACGTTCAAAATTAATATAAAATGCTTAAAAAACTAAACATTATTATATTTTTTTAATAGTCGGGAGGGAATTTTTTAAGAGTGTTATTACTGACAATAATGGGACCACATTCGACATTTCTCACAAGAAACCTATATTACGCTGGGTCGATTTGTACTATATATGGTTCTTCACAAACAAGACAGGACCATTCTTGTTCTTCATGAATATTTTATTTTCCGTCACTACTTTTATTTGTACTTTGATTATCTGTTTTTGTATTTTGTTGCGTGTTATTGAGTTTTCGTTTCCTTAGCTTGAAATATTAAAATTTCTTTTCACTTGTTTATGTTTCTTAATTTTTTCTTCAGATTTTTTTTTGCATTGCATCTCATCATCGGCTGAATATTTTCGCACTTGCAATTATTTTTCAGGAACTGATAGTGAACTTGATCCTTGTAGCTCTTGTGTGTTGCTTACATCCTCAGGTAAAAGTCAATCAGTTACATAAGATGGTCCAAAGTCACTATCATCAAAGATATTCCGGTTATAAGGATATCTACCGGTAACTCTAAATCCCGTCTGTATATTCCGAGGAGTAAAAACTAGTGTACATGATGACGCAACTATTTTATTGAAGGTATAAACAGTCATTATCTGACCAGGATTGGATCTCATCCACGCATCGCAGGCTGCATTTACGAACATCTTTAATGGACCATTGACTGACCAGTCAAATGGTTATAAATTATGAGAACAGTGCGGTGGAAATGAGAGAACCAGAATGCCATTTTTTTAGAATAATCCAAAGCATGTGTGAAATATGGTTATCTAGCAGAAGCAAAACTTTTTGTTTGGAGACGCTCTAGTATGGGATGGAAGTGCCGCAAAAATTCTACAAACTGTGCTTCTTCCACGTTGTGTTTCCTGTTCCAACACATATATCCTGGTGGACAGTCTCGAACAAAATGACTTAATTGGGATTCCTGTCTCGGAAATACAAAAAAAATGGAGGGAATGCATTTCCTGGTGCATTCGCTGCCATAGCCACTGTGACTAGTGTTCCACGCTCAGCAATATAGCAGAAGCTTTCAAAAAAGTACCGTTGAAATACCATATAATGTACTGTTTACTCATAGTATGTAATACGCAAATATCGAATACTTTCAACCCTTATTTCACACCCCTTTGAGTGTAGAATTCTCAAAAAAACTAAAGCATGCATTTAGGTACCTATTTCTATATATTATCTAAAAAACCGATGTTCATGTTTTAAGCTTCAAAAATAATGAAGTTCTAGAAAAACTTTCATCCCTTATCTTACCCCTTTAGCTGTTGAATTTCCTGGTGATTGTAGGTTAATATTATAAAATTAGCCCAGGTACAAAGTTCATGCTATTAGGTTCAAAAATAACAAAGTCTCATACAAACTTATAACCCTTATTGAATTACCAAAAATCCTTTCTTTATAGTGGAAGTTAGCATTATAAAAGAAATCGGCTGGCCAAATTTCATATGTCTGGCTATAATTGTGTAGGCTCGATGAAGAATCAGTCTGGAATCTGCCCCCTAACCATGATCGTCCAAAACCGCACTGAGAACGAGATAGCGCTATACGCAGCAAGAACGGTGTCTCTGTTTCAATATTATTTTAACCTTGCTATAAGCGATCATGGTAAGGCCCCAGGACATAGTTCTTGACTTCGTGGTTTATATTTAGTTATTATCGAAATTGTAGGTACCTGGTTTCTGTTTTCCTTATATCTTGTAACTGCCTTCCATCAAGTAGGTCCGTTTATTATTTTCATAGTACATACCTATCACAACTTACCTGCGGCTATTTTCATAGTATATATATACCTACCATAACATACCTACGTGATAATATACCAGTAATGAATATACAATATGTATTATATTATTCTCTAGCTAAAACTGTATATGATACATACTACTCACAATGTATTTAGTTGTACTGTGGGGCTCTCGATAAAAACGGCTCCTAAGCTTGTGCTTACATATTGCGCTATTGCAAACACTAGTTTTTCTTCTCGAATGCTTTTAATTAACATAAGTTTCTCAAAAGTGCTTAATTTCTCATTCCAATTTATTTTTGGCGGAGACTTTTCTTTTTTATCTATGTGAATATCCTGAAAAAGAATTCTGCTTGATCACATCTCTCTTATGTGCCATGTACGCACGATCGTCGGTATCGTGCTCTAGCGCAAGAAACTTGATAACGGATTTTGATGATAGGACTTCAAAGTCACACGTGCGTTGTGTCAATTATAATAACTTATCAGCCTTCAGATGATTTATTACGTTTGTAGGAACACATATATTAGTTAATTTATTAATTGTTATTATTAGTTTTGTTTTGTTTGTCGTTTTACTTGTGCTATCAAAAGTTAACAAAAATATCAGATATACATAGGTCACACTAAAAGTTGCCGGAATTGGCCACTTACATAAAGAATATTTAAAAAGTTATTAAGTACTACATTTGTAAATGGAACTCTTTAGCCGTGGAATACAATTTGCTTCATCTGACTGTCAATTGTTTTCATATTGTGGCGTTATTTTCAAAATTGCGTGATTACAATAAAACTGATTCAGGTCGGGAAAATTTTCGTTGCATAATTATTTACGATTTTAAGTATAATTTGACAGCTCAGCAGAACCTCGTTCGGCTTGAATCTGCTTTTGGCAAAGAAGCATTATGCAAGATGACTATTTATAGCTGCTTTGCAGAATTCAAACGAGGTAATGTTAATCTCCATGATGAAATTCGTGCAGGTTGCCCGTGTACCACTGTGAACAAGAAAAACATTGATGCTGTGCGTCGTATGATCGAAACAGACAGGCATGTAATCTGCCATGAGATCCGGACATCTTTGGCCATAGGCATGAGTCAAATACAAAGGGGCTTCAAATTTGGTGTGGGACATTGTAACAGATGACGAAACATGGATTTATAGCTAAGATCCCAAAATAAAGCAGCAATCGAGCGTATGGGTCTTTCGAGATGAGCTGAAATCAACCAAAGTGGCGCTCGTGAAAAGTGCTTCAAAGCTGATGATTGCTTCTTTTTTTAATAAAACTGGACACGTGGCTACTGTTGCTTTAGAAAATCGGCGTACCGTGAATAGTGACTGGTACACGATCATTTGGTTAAAAATATTGACAAACTCCGTGAAAATAACGCTAAACGCCGTATCATCTTGCGTAATGACAATTCAAGTTCCCACACGGCCAAACAGACAAATGAGTTTTTGAAGGCGACAAACGTACCACTGTGAGTCATCCTGCATACAGTCCTGACCTGGCACCATATGACTTTTTTCTGTTCCCAAAAATCAAGAACCAATTACGCGATCAACGATTTGCATCACTAGAAGAGGCTGTCGAAGATTATGAAAAACACGTATCTGACGTTACAACGGAGGAGTGGCACAAATGTTTTCAAAATTGGTTCAATCGTATGAAAATTGCATTGACGCAAAGGGAGAATATTGTTACGCCGATGGTATAAGAAACTTCCAGCGTGGTTTTCTTGGCTTTAGAAGCGCTTTCAGCAGCCTGAAAAGGCAGCGCGTTTCAGGAGGTGCTCTAACACATACTAAAATATTGAAATTTTACCCTAGTTGCCGTTGTATTCAGGCGCCTGAGATATGTTTTCAGTTCGTTTCAGGTTTGGTGCGATCATCTGCGATTTGGAAGCGTTTTATAGTGAAAAATTCTGTGTGTTCAGTCATTGTAGAGTAGTTTTTAGTGTTTAGTAAGGTGGTTTAATTAGAGCTTAATTAAATCTTATCTCTAATTGTCGATGTTTCGCGATTTTATAAACAACACCCACCCCGCAAACGTAACAATATTTTGAGAAATAGAAAAAAACATTTTTCACCATTAGTAGTATTTTTAGGGTTCTGTACCTCAAAAGGAAAAAACGGAACCCCTATAGGATCACTTTGTTGTTCGTTCGTCCGTCTGTCTGTCAAGACCCTTTTTCTCAGGAACGCGTGGAGGTATCAAGCTGAAATTTATATCAAATACTCAGGTCCACTGTGCCTTGGGAGCTGTGAAAAAAACAATCTTCTAAGCCAACGCAATCAAAAGATACAGTCGTTTATGCCGCAAATTAACGCAAATTTTCGACACCCGCAAGGGAATCAAACCTACAGGGTACTTCCCGTGAACTCAGAATCTTGAAATTTGGTACGAAGTAACGTCTTATAGCACAGATAAAGGGAAAATTGCGAAAACCGTAAATTTTTACTTTTATATTACAGGTTTGTACGGAACCCGGTTTTATTTATTATTGATTCTGGAAACTTTTTGTGCGCCCCACGTATTATCATTAATACCGATGACCACATTAACCACAGTCTTACTAGTTAGGCTACATAATTCATCAAGCGTCTATATTATTACCGAGTGTCATTATCAGATCATTTATAAGATTTCGAAGTGGATATATCATTAAAAAACCCACTAAAAACAAAAAATTAAAGGCACATGTTATAAAACCTAAAAAATCTAAAAGCTTGACAGCGACGTAATATCTGTTGACTGCTCATCGCTTATCCAGTATTCAACACCTTGATCGATAAAATGCATGCGCGGTGCGCTCAGCACTACACCCCTCTGACCTAGTTGCCTTCGTTTGCTAACTCCATTTATAGCGTCAGTGATATCATAGAGGTGGATATTACGTAATTTGAACCCCTTTTACCCGACTGGAACAGTCGGGTAAAAGGGTACCCAGTCATGTTCGTTGATTCACGATTGACACGAAATTGCAATGGTATACCTATCTTCGATAAATAGACTATCAATATCAAAAAAAATTCAAGCTGAATCAGTAGTTCTTGAGTAGCGCGTTCAACCAACCAGATAAACAAACTCTTCATATTTAAAATATTAGTAAAGATGAATACTGAAATCACCACAATCGATGAATTGCTTTGTTGACTTACAAAATTGAGAATTCTCTTTGCGTGAAGCCTGTCTAAATAATCAATACGTGGGGCGCACTAAAAGTTTCCGGAATCAAAAATAAAAAAAACTATTCATGGTGAAAAAGGAATTTATTGTTTGTCAAAATATTCTTCCATTGTGTCAATGTACTTTTTCATACGATTGAACCAATTTTGAAAACATTCGTGCAACTCCTCCGTGGTGACGTCATACATGTTTTTCATACTCTTCGACAGCCTCTTCTGGTGATGTAATTGGTTCTTGATTTTTGAGAACAGAAAAAAGTCACACGGTGCCAGGTTAGGACTGTATGCAGGATGACTCATAAGTTGTACGTTTTTCAAAACTCATTTGTCTGTCTGGCCCTTAGTCTGGCCGTGTGGGAACTTGCATTGTCGTTGTTCAAGATGATACGGAGTTTAGCGTTATTTTCACGGAGTTTGTCAATAATTTCCGGTAAACAATTGCTCGTGTACCAGTCAATATTCACGGTACAACGATTTTTTAAAGCAACAGTAGCCACTTGTCCAGTTTTATTAAAAAATAAGTAATTATCCACTTCGAGGCACTTTCCACGCGCGCCACTTTGGTTGGTTTCGGCTCATCTCGAAAGACCCATACGCTCGATTGCTGCTTTGTTTTGATGTACATGTGGATTGAGTGAACCTCTCTATAATCTTGACAAAAATTCAGGAGGATTTAGTAAAAAATAGTAAAAAACGTTACAGTGAATATAAAAATTTGTAAACCCGAGATAAAAAAGATATGGTTAATGAAGTGGATCAATCACACGGCGCACTTTACGAAAACGCCATAATGTATATCTCACAATATATAGCCTTTACACTTTTAATGAAAATATAGAAAAAAATTAAAAAATTGTTAAAACCTATTAACAATATTTGAGAAATCACTAGCACGTCCCGTTCCAAATTTATTACGAATAATTTGAATCACTCATTCCGCACATTGACCTTATGAGTGCTCTTAAAAATCATTACTATATCCATACTAAATGCGAAAGTAACTCTGTCTGTCTGTCGCGCTTTCACGCCAAAACTTTGAACCGATTTAGATAAATCTGGTATAGTCATAATTTGAGTCCCAGGAAAGGACATAGGATAGATTTTATCAGCGAAATCACCCCTGAAGGGGGAGAAAAGGGGGGTGGAATTTTGTATGGGGAATCAATAACCGCTGAACCGATTTAGATGAAATTTGTTATGGAGATAGTTTGAGGCGTGGGGAAGGAGTTTTTATCCCCGAAATGATTCCTTAAGAGTGTAAAAGGGGGGGGGGGGGATTTGTTAAGGGAATCAATAAAAAAGGATTTCCACGCGGAGGATGTCGCGGGCAAAAGCTAGTATTGAATGAAAACTTATTATTTTTGCTGTAAGATAAAACATATCTGGCAGCATAGCATGGCACCAAGTATTGCGGTCTGTTTTCTAGCATCAGTCAAATTGTGTGGGGTCTATCGAGAACAAGTTTTCTCACACCCAAATGTTTGTGTAGGATGGACTGTGGACTGTATTTGACTCATGCCTATGTCCAAAGATATCCGGATCTCATGGTAGGTCACATAATGTCTGTCTATTTCGATTCCTACGGCGCACAGCATCAATGTTTTTGTTGTTCATAGCGGTGCACAGGCGACTTTCACGAATTTTATCATGGAGATTGACACGACCGCGTTTGAATTCTGCAAACCTCTTATACAGGGTGTCCCAAAAAATAGTGTCAAGCGTAAGTCCAGAGTTAGAGCACCTCTTGGAGTACCCGAATCACCCCCATGTATGTTCCGCGATTATTCGTAGTTTTCGAGTAATAATTTTTTTCTGACTTTTTGAAAATTTTGATCCAAAGAACTTAAAAATTTTAAATAAAAAAAAGTAGAACATATTTTAATGTTTTTCTTTTTGCCACTGAATCATCTTTAGTGCTTCTTTTATGTCTAAAATAATCAGCTTCGTAACTTTAGTGGAAATTTAGAAAACAGTAGTGTAAAGTCAAAATTTGAATGTTAGTGAATAATTACTTAAAAATTCATCTTTAAATTAAAAATCTAAACAGGCGAATTCATGGTTTCTCCTCCTCCTCGCGTCGCTTTCCTCAATGCTGAGGGTCGTGACCCCCTCCTCGGATAACTTTGTCCCGGACTATAGCGCGCCAACGGTTCCGGTTCTCTGCCTCGTGGATGGCCTCGTGCATGTCGCGATCCAGCGCAGCACGGATCTGGTCCGACCAGCGCATTGGGCTTCGCCCTCGTGGTCTCTTCCCCTGGATTTTACCAGTGATTACCAATTTCTCAAGGTTTTCACCACTTTTACGGGCTATGTGTCCAAAGTATTCAAGGACCCGCAGTAAGCAAATGGATGACAGTCTAGTGGTGACCTTGAGTTCCTTGAGAATTGATACATTAGTTCTCTTGGCCGTCCAGGGGATGCGCAACATTCTCCTCCAGCACCACATTTCAAACGCGTCGATACGCCTGCGGTCGTTTGCTCGTAGCGTCCAAGTTTCCGCTCCGTACAGGAATATGGAGAACACCAATGTGCTGACCAGCTTCTGTTTGGTGATACTTTTTATATTCCTGTCTTTCCATATTCCTTTAAGTTGGTTCATGGCGCTTTTGGCCATTCCGATTCTTCGTCGGACATCTGAATCGCATGAGCCGGTGTTGGAGATACTGGAGCCCAGGTAAATGAATCGGTGCACTCGTTCAAGATTTAATGTTCCAGTGAGCTCCAGTTTTCCGGTTCGGTCAACTACCATCAGTTTTGTCTTCTCCTTGTTAATTTGCAAGCCTAATTCGTCACTAATACGCTCTATTCGGTCCAATAGACACAACATTTCGGCTTCGGACGCGGCCAATAGCGTTGTGTCATCCGCGTAGCGTAGGTTAGTGATCTTTACCCCGCCAACGCTTACACCGCCCTCCCAACCGTCCAAGGCTTGTCTAATAATGTGCTCCCCATATGCGTTAAATAGGATCGGGGACAGAATACAGCCTTGTCTAACGCCCTTCCCGAACTTGAAAGGTCTGGATAAAGCGGTGTCAATCTTAGCAACTCCGTGGCTTCTGTGATATAGGGCTTCAAGGAGGGCTATTAAATGCGACGGTATGCCCAGTTCCGCCAAAACATTCCACAGTTTGGACCAATTCACGCAGTCAAACGCCTTGCTGTAGTCGATGAAACACATGATTAATGGAGAATCAAACTCATAGGCTTTCTCAATGAGTTGTCTGACGTTTAGTATATGCTCCCGGGTACCCCTGCCCTTCACAAAACCAGCCTGCTCTTCCGGTATTTGCCAATCCAAAAAGTGTCGTATGCGGCGGTTTATTATGTGAAGCAAGATTTTGCTTGCATGTGATATCAATGAAAGAGTCCTATAATTATCACACTTCCTTGTAGAGCCTTTCTTGTGCAGTGGAATTATGGCCGATTCAGTCCAGTCGTCAGGCCAATTGCCGGTGTGCCAAATTTTGTTGCAGATCATATGCAGTGCATCGACGCCATTGTCACCCATTGATTGTAGGACTTCTCCTGTTATAGAATCAAGTCCGGGTGCTTTTTTAGGTTTCAGCAATTTAAGCGCAGCTGTCACTTCAGTGCGAAGAATGTCTGGTTCAGGTTTGATCGAGGTCCAGTCCGTTTGCCAAGACAAAGTACTACCTTCTGGGTTCTTGTATAGTTGTTCACAATAACCCCTCCAGCGCTCGGCTATGTCATCCAGTTCATGCAGAGTCTCACCGTCAGCATCTTCAATTACCCAAGTTTTAGGTTTGAACTGCTTTGCTAGCAGCCGGACTTTTTTAAAAAGATCTGCAGTCTGTAGTTTTTTGGAGTGTGCCTCGATCTCCTTACAAATGTTCTCTATATAATTGTTCTTATCTGACCGACATCTTGCGTCTATAGTCTTACAAAGAACTGAGTATGTATGGGCAATTTCTGGATTCTGTAGGCCGCTGATTTTCAGATCTTTCCTCTGTTGTATGAGATCCCAAGTAGGTTTTGATATGTAGCTTTTCTTTTTGCAGTCTTGTTTCCTAGTTGTTCTCATCTCATCTAGAGCAGCAGCCATGTGGTTTTTCAGATTCGCCCATTGCGTATTCGGGTCGTCTCTTGGTGAAGGAGGTTTGTTGGCGAGTTTCATCTCTACTGCGTTTCGAAAAGCTGTCCTTTCTGGGATCTCAAGATGAAAGAGCTTTGTTTGCGGAGCTTTGCGTCGCTTCATTCGAAGAGCAAACTCAGACACAAGCAGATTATGATCCGAGCCACATTCCGCTCCAGGATATGTTTTGGTGTTCCTAACTGACGATTTCCAGCGACAGCTCACCAGCATATAATCGATTTGGTTGCGATATCGGTCGCCTGGAGACCTCCATGTATAAAGTCTTCTAGGATGGTGCTGAAAGTTGGTATTCAGTATATTCAAATTTCTTTCTACACAGAAGCTTATTAGCCTCTCTCCTCGATCGTTTCTCTCACCAAGGCCATATTTACCAACATGTTGACGGATGTGATCACAATCTGCTGTGTTTCCAACCTTAGCATTGAAGTCGCCAATAATAAGGGTGATGTCTCGGTTGGGAATTTTGTTCAGAGTGTGCTCTAGCGACCCGTAGAAACCCTCGATCTCATCGTCCAAAGCTTGCGACGTTGGTGCATAAACCTGAACTATGTGAACATTGCATGGTTTGCAGTTAAGCTTTAGAGTCACGATTCTGTCAGAGACTGGGTTATATCCGAGAACGGACTTGTTAATATTAGGCGGAACCAGAATGCCGACCCCATGGGTACTCTCAGATTCGGCTCCGGAGAAATAAAAAGTGTTTCCTGCTGTTGTAGAGAAGTGACCATTTCCGCGCATATGCGTTTCACTGAGGCCGAGAACGCTTAGGTTGTGGCACTCCATCTCTCTCTCCACGATGCTGAGTTTGCCTGTTTTCATTAAGCCTCTAACATTCCAGGCTCCAATACGATGTTGAGCACGTATTGAGATCTTATTCACGATCTGATCGCCAGAAGCATTTCTCACAGCTGGGGCCTGACAGCACACCCCATCAGGAGCTTCGGTAGTCCATTTCACACCAGCCAGCCCGGGTACTGGATAGCGCCGAGCGTTAGTCGGGACGCCTGACAAATCTCTATCTTTTTGTTGTACATCCATTGTAAGGGGGGGGGGGGGTTTCTTGGGAAAATTAATAAATGGTTTCTAAGTATGTGTAAAAACTTCTCTAGACTCTCTGCTTTCATAATCATATAAAAAAAGAAGTACTTTGGCTTAAATCGGCCATCAAAGACAGCGAGGTGAAAATTTCATAAAATTTACCAAATTCCTATCAGATGATAAAAAAAAATATCTGGTCTTTTTATAATTTCTAAGGTTCAGATTAATTACAATTTAGCAAAAATTTACTACATGAAACCCATATTTAAATATTTTTCTCGCGGATCACATCGGTTGTAGTGTTAGATGTAACGCAGTACTTACCTGCTAAAAAATTGCCTGAGTGAGAGGATATGAAAGAGACCGCATTATTGCTATCTTTCTCACTCTCATTGGCGAAATGGATAACTGTAACTGAGGAATGCTATTCTTTGTGACAAGGGGATGAGGCGGGGGGTGTAGTCCGAGCGCCTATTGTGTTCTGGCGCCACTGGCGCCAGTCGTTTGCCTGCTTTTGTTTGCGCCTTACGTACGATACGCTCATTTGTGATTATTTGACGAACTTTGCTTTCTTTACGGACCTTGAGTGCGATTACGATTTGGTTTTGTGTGAATACGGGATTTTGACAAATTTGGCAATCTTAACGGACTTTTCAAGCTCTTCATTTTGTGATGTCTTTTTCATCGCAAGAATATGCTCTTATGCATTACTTTTATGGATATGCAAGAGGAAATGCTTCTGAAGCAGCCAGGTTGTTCCGGCAGCAAGTACAAAATGGAGGTGGACCTCAGCCTGAAACTTGGCCTGATCATCGCATGATTTTAAGAGTACATAACTCTTACATGGAAGGACGCCTACCAGGTAGAAGATCGGGGCGCCCATCTGAAATGAGTGACCCAGATACTGTCTAATCAGTGGTCGAAGAAGTGGTGAGAGATCCATCAGTTAGTGTAAGAACAATAGAACGTCGAATCGGAATTCCGAAATCACAAGCACATCGAATACTTCATCAAGAGCGTTTTCACCCATATCACATCCAGAAAGTTCAGCAGCTCAAGCCCGCAGACTACCCGAGAAGGGTGGCATTTTGTCAGGAAATGTTACGGAGACAAGCTGAAAACGAAAATTTCTTTAAAAATATTCTATGGACTGATGAATCACATTTTAAGCGATGTGGGGTGTTTAATGCGCATAACTACCATTCGTGGAGTATTGAAAATCCACACCTCACAAGGGAATCTAATTTCCAAGAACAATTTAGTATCAATTTGTGGTCAGGCATCCTAAACGGACAGCTGATTGGTCCGTTCGAACTACCGGACCGACTGAACAGCGAGGCCTACTTGCAATTTCTACGACGTGATCTCGGCGTCTTATTAGAAGATGTAGACCTATTAACGCGGAGAAATATGATTTTTCAAAACGACGGCGCTCCATGCCATTTTGCTAGAAATGTTAGACAACATTTGTCTGAAACATTTCCAGGCAGATGGATCGGTCGTGGAGGTCCCATTGCGTGGCCGCCACGGTCCCCCGACTTGAACCCCATAGATTTTTTCGTCTGGGGATACTACAAGGAATTAGTATACGCCAAGGACATTACAAACGTCACAGTGTTAAGAACAAAATTAAGACAAGCGGAAGAAACAATAAAAAACAACAGAATTGCATTTATAAATTTAAAAGAAAACTTTTTTAGACGATGTAGAATATGTATTGAGCACGAAGGTCGTCATTTTGAAAACTTTCTTTAAGCGATCGAATAATAAATACTTTGAAAATAATGTTTTGTTTCATTTATTAAGTTATAATAAACCTTCAAAGGTTATTAAAGATGGCAGCAGGAACAGTTATTTTTGACCTTCAAATAATAAATTTTTAGCTTTTCTACAATCATTTTTGGTTTATTAATAAATAATTGGAATTTAAAAAAAAAATTATTCAGAAGTCGAGTTTTATGAAATTTTCACCTTGCTGTCTTTGATGGCCGATTTAAGCTAAAGTAGGGCTACTTTGGCTATTATGAAAGCAGAGAGTCTAGAGAAGTTTTTACACATACTTAGAAACCATGAATTCGCCTGTTTAAATTTTTAATTTAAAGATGAATTTTTAAGTAATTATTCACTAACATTCAAATTTTGACTTTACACTACTGTTTTCTAAATTTCTACTAAAGTTACGAAGCTGATTATTTTAGACATAAAAGAAGCACTAAAGATAATTCAGTGGCATAAAGAAAAACATTAAAATATGTTCAACTTTTTTTTATTAAAAAATTTTAAGTACTTTAGATCGAAATTTTCAAAAAGTCAGAAAAAAAATTATTACTCTAAAACTACGAATAATCGCGGAACATACATGGGGGTGATTCGGGTACTCCAAGAGATGCTCTAACTCTGGACTTTCGCTTGACACTATTTTTTGGGACACCCTGTATATAGTTGTGTTGTATGGTGCTTCTTCGCCTAAAGCAGATTGAAGTCGAACGAGGCTCTGCTGAACTGTCAAATTACACTTAGAATCGTAAAAAATCATGCAACGAAAATTTGTAATCACGCAATTTTTAAAATGACGCCAATTGACAGTCAGATGAAGCAAATTGTACTCTACGGCTAAAGAGTTCCATTTTCAAATGTAGTACTTAATAACTATGTATTGTTTATGTAAAGCTGAACGCACATATCAGCACGCATCGTACGTACGGCATTATATGACGTCATCAGAATGTCTAGATTGCCTTGCAAGTACACTTGTAATTAATTATATGAATAAAAAAAAACATTGAAAAGAGAAAATAATAAATGCTAGTATATTCATGTATTATTAAGTATATATTTATACTTACTACGCTGAAAGAGCCAATAGATACTGTTATCCTTTTCAAACAATCTTCTGTGAGGCCAGCGAAGCTCCCGTCCATCTGATTAAGATGATTTACTGATAGCCACATTTGTTCTGTCAATGTCTCCACCATTGGTTTTTTTGATGGTACCTTGAAATAAAAAACGTTTACCAAAGAATTCCTCAAATATGGCTCTTAAAAACTATTTGTTGGTTATAAATTATTTCCTTAAGCACTTCAAAGTTTGAATGTCGTCGAAATATATAGAAAACTGCTCCTGGCGAAAATAATTTGAATATCGTATATCAGGGAGCGTGTTCCCTGGTGGAAAAAAATGTACTAAAGGACACCCGTTTAAAGAACAAACAGTTATCTGTATTAGTTAGAGTATCAGATACCACCATTTTGCGAATCCTACATGACCACCTGGGTATGACAAAAATCAGTGTAAGATGGGTACCGAGAAATGCTTACGCTGCTTCAGAAACAGTAGCGCGTCGATGCGTGAAAACAATTTTTGGAGTTGTGTGGAGACGAATCTGCACAGATTTTGAAGCGGATTGTTACCGGGGATGAAACATGGGTTCCTCAATTTGAGCCTGAGTCCAAATAAGAGTCCTTGCAGTGGCATAAAAAGTGTCGGAGTCGGCTGGAAAGTTGATGGCTACTGTTTTTTGGGATTTCGAGGGGATAATACTGATTGATTACAAAGAAAAGAGATATGGGATAAGAGAATATGGGTTTCAAATTAAACCGCTTGAATTGTAGAATACAATATTTATTACAAAAGTACTGATCTGGTTTTCAAAATTCTTTCACTAATAGGATGCTTTATTATCAGTAAGTAACATAGGCAATAGAATTTTTTCCTACGGAAATATGTAGAAAATTCATACGCGAACAACGAAAACACGCAGGCGAGACGCTGCGAGGCTCGGATCCAGAGGCTCTATTTTTGTATCATTCGTTCGGCATCGAGCCCTTTTTAAGCTTCATCTGTGCTCGATTCCTATTCATTTTCGTTTTTATTGCGATGAAAATCGATAGAACATTACGACGAAGATCAATATTGTTTTGATTTTCGTCGAAAACAAAACTAAAATAAGTAGAAATCGAACACCGACGAGCACTCGATGCCGGAAGAATGATTCAAAAATAGGGTCCCAGCTCTCAAAATTTTAATAAGGTTGTGGTTACAGCCACCCTAGAATCGTTCTCAGGTGACAACAATTAAAACGAATTTGACTTGCCCAAACAATCATTTTCTACCAGTTAACCATGAAGGTAGGGCAAATTTTGAGGCGGTGCAAGCCGTGCAAGGGACTCTTGAAAAGACATGATAAATCTCTTCTCGGGCGCGTGAGTAGAGATGTCGCATTGTGGACCCTACACGCCCCCTAAAGGGCAGAGTTTTAGTGGGTAGGCCCGGCACTCTTTCGGGAAAGCCCTACACTCGCTAGACGGCTACCCAACATTCCATCGCCTCAAAATTTTTCGTCCTCCATCGTAGTGGTTCTTAACTTTTTAGTGACGAGGGACTATTTTACAAATATCTGTCGAGCAAGCAATGGACCACCAACTCAAGACCAATATAGAGTATATATGAATAAAGGGTTGTTGGTTATTATTATCTACGAGTATAATATATTTTTTCGTATGGCTTCGTGGACCACTTCGGCTGCTTTCGGGGACCACCAGTGGCCCGCGGATTACCGGTTAAGAGCCACTGATCTATCACATGTCGCATTACAGCCGGTCGCGGAATAGGAATAAAGACAAGTGAAAGGCGCTCGGCATAGCAGCCAAGGCTATGGTGTCGATTCTGAAGCACAACTTACTAAACTAAACTAATTTGACAGCACTAAAAATAAAGCCGTCACTTTTAATCCTTTAAAGAAAAACAGAGATGGCAATAGTTTTAATCCTGTCAAATTAGTTTAGTTTAATAAGTTGTGCTTCAGAATCGACACCATTGGCGTAGGTAAGGGGGGGTCCGGTAGGTAAGTCCGGAAAATTGAAGTTTTTAATCTGAGCTATTACTTTTCAGCAATTTTATTAATTTTTATGTTTCTCTTCTTACTCACCGCGCTTGTCCCCTCCACACTGACGCATTCATATTTTTCATACAAATACAGCATAAAGAATGATCAAGAGAACAAAGCTTTCTATTTGAATAACTTTACACCCTTCAATCAAACAAAGCAGCGCAAGTTCTTCAGCTTTTCGCTTACAACTTATGTACAGAGTCTCCCTCTGATGAAGTTAGATAGATAGAAACACTTTACGAGTATTTTGCCTAACACGTTGACGTGAACGTAAAATTTTGGTGGGTGTGGTGAAGAACAACGAGTTATAACGTTCAGGTAATAAGTAGTGTGTTGAGCATTGCGTAATAGCACGGCGGCTTTTGATACTAACCTCTATTAGTTCGTTTGCTGTACGACAACGCATCAAAATTGTAGTGCTACACCGCGTCGAAAATTTCGCCTATTTTCGAAGACTCAATCCACTGGCAGTAGATTATTGCCTCCTTGTAGACGCAAAGCGTTAGTTACTATACGTCGTGCAGCTCAGGTCGCGTCATACCTTCAGTCGACCTGTGCGAGCCACGGGGAAGAGCGCTCGCGCTGCTGTCATCTGCACCCGGCTCGCAATAAATAATTACAGGAAGTCATAAATATATCAAAGAAAACTAAGAAGAAACCGTCTAGAAAGCTATTCAAGTTTTCTTCATTCTGTGAGACCATGCCATACCCTTTCAGTGACAACGGTGAGTAAGCTATGTATGTTAATTACAACCCAAATGGAGGTAAAGAAAGAGGTGATAACTCCTCTAACGTGAGTAATTAGCAGTCAAATACCAACTCAGAGCATTTTGATAGTAGCGAGGATTCAAAGAATAATACATATTGCTTAAAGTATTTTCGACACTCATAAGCGAAAATTTAGTAACTACAAGCAAAGAATCAAAGATTAAAAAATGCAAACTGGAAAACAAATAAAAATTGAGTACAAGCAAAGAGTCTGCAACTAAAAACTCAAAACCAGAAATGGACAAAGATTTGTCAGTTTGTCAATAAACTCTGAAGTATTGCATAGAAATATAGATGTCCTTAATCCGCACGACTCGCTACTATTAAACTATCTTACAGATATAGAAGTCTAGTCACATTTACTTTCGAATAACCAAACGCTTTCGTCTCCACCAGATTCTACGAGTGTACAAGGTAACTTGACAGCTTACGTGCAAACGCAATCGCCTTTGCCAGGCTCTGAATTTTATCTACAGTTGCATTTACTGCTCTATTAGACAGAAGGCAACTTGACACTTTTTTGTTTTTTTACGAGGGGAATGCGTGACGCACCGTACTCGCCGTTGGCTAGACGACGAGCGTGTGTGGGGCTCTCCCGGCAGAGTGCCAGGCCTACCCACTAAACCCCCCGGTGTTCTTCCTGCCCTTATGGACGCGCGTGGTAGGGTCCACACTGCGACTACCACTACCAACGCGCCCGGGCTAGCCCGACCTAGCTGATCGGGCTATCGCCAAGGGGGGATTGCCCGAGAACACCAGAGCAATCCCCAGACGGAGGGCCTTACGGCGGCGTACACGGGGCCAACCGTGCACGGTCGCACGGCCCGGGTTGCTATGACCCTCTGCGGCCGTCGCAAGAGGGCCACCGTTAGGGGGGAGAGGCACTCCGCCCATACCGAGGCTCCGTGGAGTGCCATCGACCTTATCACCCCGTGATACAGTCGACGGCACGCCGATCCTGGCCCTCCTACATTAGGGAGGACCCATCCGAGTGCGGCTGCGGCAGCACATAGCCGTGGAGTGAGGAGCTTGAAGTGCTCCTCAAAGCTCCATCGGGGATCCAAAACGAGGCCGAGGTACTTAAGGTGTAAGGCAACTTGACACCTAGCGTGTAAAAGCATACAGCTTTACCAGATTCTATTTTAGAGATTCTATACTCTGCCCCGCACTAGATCTTACAAACGTGGAAACCTGGAACTTGCGACTTTACCAGACCCTAAAGCATGCCCAATACAAAATAACCTGACACCTAGTGTGCAGCAGCATGCGTCTTCAGCCCATACACGGCTCGTCATTAGATTCTGGTGATGGAAGGGAACTTGACACCTAGCGCGCAGCCACATGTACCCTCACCAGACCCTATAACCTGTTCACAATCATCTTTGCCTCATCTTTATCAGAATCTGCTCTTCGTGTAGGTACAGTCTCTGCCAAACCCTCCATTTCACATACATACGTCCAACATATACGTCGACAGCATTGACATTGTTAACTTTAATATAGCATTTTATCTACAATGTGTTGCACAGCGTCTATATACGTCGACGTTATTATACGTTGTTAATTGTTGTGTTAATGTTAACCTGCACTCTTTTGCACAGCGTATATATACGTCGACGCCCTAGGACGTAAGTGCTTTATAACATGGTACTACTTTTACGTGATCTTAGCAAAGCGTCTCTGGGCGTCGATCCTGTTTGTATGAAAATAAAAATATGTGCGGCACGGCATCGATTTCAGATAATAGCGTATTCACATGAACGTGTTAAAAAATATAATAAACAATGACAATACATACACAGACAGTAAAAAAGGCGGCTTTATCGCCATAGGCGATCTCTATTAAACAACAGAGGTTGTTCTCAGCACACTAAAAATACATACGATGCTTCTATATAGAACCCATATAGCTGTATTGTGCGGATAATTGAAACTGAGTTTGCATTCAACGAGCTTTGAGCGTCACTCTTACCTAGCTTCGCTTGACTGTTATTAACTTTTCTAGACTAACCACTTTGGTGCCAGCAGCGCCGCGTAGTACGAAGTTCCATTGTTCTTGGGTGATGAGACCAGCGTTGAGGTATATTGCCATATTAAGCAGGAAGCTGAACACAAGCTTGTGCTTTTCGAAGAGACCTCTCGACACGTTCCGGTATACGGAAAGCGTGATCTCGCGGTGCAGTGTTTCTAGACGCGTCTCCAGCACATCGCATTTTTCGCTCTTCTCGATTACAGCATTGAACACCTGTCAAAGTTCAATCCCTCTTTATCTTACTAGTATTGTCTATTGTTCGTTGTAGTGTTGATCACAAAACCTGATAATCGGAGACTGCGTTGATTTTCGAAAATTGAATAAGAAAGTCATTACAGATTTATATTCTTTACCGATCATGTTCAATGTGTTATATAAACGTGTAAATATGAATGGTGTAAATAAAGAACTAGTTGTGTTGCCAGGATTATTATTTAATGAAGTAATGGTTGAAATACATGATGATGCATATACCGGTCACGTTGGTTTGATGAAAACATTAACAAAGTTCAGGCAGCGATATTTTATGTTTAATGCCGTCAGGGAATTCGAGAGGTATGTTAAATGTTGCCCTCAATGTCAAGAAAAGAATAAGGTACCATTGCAAATGTAAAGGTACCATTGCAACCGATAGTAGCGAATGACTTATTTGAAGTAGTAGAAATTGACATAATCGGGCCGTTGAACCGATTGAGCGATGTAAATAAATACATCATCACACACATGTATAGAGTGTTTTTAGAAGTATGCTATATGTAAAGCTATTCCTAGGGCCACTGCTGATGCGGTGAAGATATTTTTAATACAAGAAATATTTTGTAGATTTGGTGTTGTTCAAAGATTTATTTCTGATAAAGGATCAATCGTTACTTTCTAGACTGATTAAAGATGTCATTAGATCTTTCGGTAGTAGTCAAAGCTTCGCGACCACTATGCATCCTAAAACAGTAGCTTTGGTAGAGAGGTTTAATCAAACGTTACTCAATATGCTGTCTTAATATACACATATTGGACAACGTGATTGTGGATGTTTTTTTTAATGTCTTAATGCGAATATTTGTGCGAGCATGTCGTAAGTATTGTATTAAAGTTGTAGTTATAATATTAGGTCCTTACATATGAAATTGGCGTTTTGTATGGGAGGAACATAAAATCAATATTTTTTTTATGTAATATATTATTGTGCCGGTTGGGTAAGGCAACGCAGCAGTCAACGCGCGTTTGTTGATTTGCTTCAATCAATTCGTGAGGTACCTTTCAAGCTTTTTCGCCTTCCCAATTTGCTTCAAGTGGATTAACACAGTTTTATTACTAATACTGCAGCCTGCAGCTAACTCGTACGTGGTTTACGATGGATCCGCTTCCACAATAGCCTTCAATTCTTCATTATCAACTATGGTCTCCGGCCGGCTACGGGGCTTGTTCTGCAGGTCGAAATTTCCAGAACGAAAACGTTGGAACCAAAAACTGTGTTTTCTTTTGCGGCACCGTGGATACATCATTAATCCTTCGAGCCGTTTCTGCAGCACTGGTGCCACGGTGCAACTCGTATTCGTAAATAACGCGATATTTCAAGTTTCACATTTTGTAAACAGAGTGACGCAAAGAAAAAAAAACAATTGAGCAAAAAACAAGTGAATTTTATTTTCTTAACACAAATAGGTACATGAGTAAATAGCTGTATAAATTTGAATTTGGAATTCCTAACCATAGAGGAGATATTTGAGATCAAAGTGGCCAGTACGGCAAAACGCCAATTTCATATGTAAGGACCTAATAATTACCTTAACTCACCTGATTGAAGTATTTCAACGAGAACTGGTACATGGGGTCTATGTCTGCCAGTTGTGCCACAGCGAAATAGAGAACCGCTCCCCTCGTAGCAACAGTCCGGTATTTCTCGCGAGCAGCTGATATGTTTAATTCGGTGGCTTCAGTTTCTTCTAGACGAGCGTTGATTATTTCGGACGTTTCCTGTTAATCAAATATTTGCCTAATATGTATGTATTTTATGTAGGTACGTACTACCGAGTATAGAAATAAAGTTATACCTATTGGATTATTTAGAAAGTCATAGCAAATCACCCAAAACAACAATCACTCATTGTACGAATTGCATGTGCAATAAAAATATGGTAAAACCACGCCGCATTATTATTTGTGTCCTTTGATGGTGCACATTTTCTGAATAAAAGATTCTGCGCCAAACCAGCCCTGCGAGCATGGAACTCTCGATAAACAAAATTTGACAGCTAAGATCGACATACTCGACAAAAATCGATAAATCTGACAGATATTGCTAAGGAATGAAAAGGACAGATGCTTTTGTCGATCGATATACACGGTTATTTTTTTATCATACTGGAAAATTTTAGAGGCAGCTCGGTAGACGCTAGACGACTCATATCAATAAAAAAAACATGTGGTTATATTTTTTAAATTTTATCCGCCAATAATATTAAATTATAGACATTGTTCTTGTTTACTACAAGATAAGGTAAGATTATGAATGAATAAAGCATTTACTACTACGGGCTTAGGAAAATGCGGCAACGTCGCATTATTAATTCAAGCAAGATCAATCTACAACTCGTTTGAAATAAGAGTTATTATTGCACTAGACACTACAATAGTGAAAGACAGAGACAGTCGGCGCGGGCGCCGAGCGCCGGCGGCGGCGTTTTGTTGTTTGCTGTCGCTTGTCGGCACGAGCAGGCCGGCTTTAGTTCGCCTTCGACCCCGGCGCGTGTGAACGTATCGCGATGTCGCGCCCGCGCCTGACGCGCGGCAATCGGGCGCATTCGGAATTTTAGTTTCAAGTTAACACATCTCGCGAATACACAGACCTTACTCCGGTAGACCGTAGACTTTTACTTGTGAAGTGAAATTAAGTATTTGGTGTAAGAAAGTGAACCCACAAACGTAAGACTTGGAAGCGAAAACTGCATTTCGAGACGTTAAACACTAACCAAAGTGATATGTTGTTGTGGTCATGTATAGTTTTAAACGTGTACGACTATGTATGAGTTAGAGGACTTCCTTTAAATTTAGAACTCTTTTGTTATTAGAACTAAAGTTGATTTAAATTGTTTCCTAGGTAGGTAAGTATTTAAAGTTGATTCCAATTTTTTAACTACGCCAAAACAACCTACCGTAACCGTAATACCTACCTAGTACTGTTTGTTTTCTTTAAGAACTTTGTTTTGCCGGTCCTAAGTAAGCCCGTAAAGTAGGAAGGTGAAATTGTGATCAACTCGGTGATGACTTTGAATCGGCGACGTTGTTGCCAGTTCGCGTTCATTCAATGTTTTGCCTACAACTTCACTCAGTGTCCATACCAGTGCAGTATTTTTTGGATATTTTAGATAATAAATATCTAATTAAACAGGTGAGTAAATTTTATTATTAATGGTTAAATAATTCTTCTACCGTGTCCTGAAGCCACCCTTAAAATAACCAGGGTGATAAAAAAATAACCGTGTATGTCGAGCGACAAGTCCATCCTCGTAGGGCAGCCCAGTTAAAATTATGGTGTAGCAGCAAGTTGGTAAAAAAATTTTCAATGCACAAATAAATCGCGGAAAATAGTATGCACCTTACTCTCATTGAGCGTCTCGATTAGTTCTTCATCGTCGAGAATGTTCCCAGAAGATGCATAAAGGAGTCTGAGGATCTTGTCCTCTATCTCCAACAGAGTCGCTTTGTCCGTGTTGATGCGCACGATCAGCTCCGTACGCACCCGTTCCAGGTCCGGCCTCTCGAGCCGCACCACGTCACTGTTTGGAAACTTGTTTGTAAGTAGTATGTCGCGAAAAAAACGTCAATAATCTCTTATACAATATAGATAATATAACCTTAGAGCATTCAGACTTATAGATAATATATACAGGGTAACAGGAAAAGTCGACGTATTCTTTGAAAGGGGTTATAGTACAGGTCATAAGCAACAAAAAAAGCCCAATTAACCAGGGGTCAAAAACAAGTAGGTTATCGAGCTACGTCGGTTTTAAAATTTTTGAGATTTTTTCCGACTTGTTACCAAAAATTAAAAAAAAATTACACCATTTACAATGACAAATTGATTAATTGCGGAAAGCTGAAAAATGGGCAGTTAATTTAAATTAAAATTGTTGTCAAAAACTTACATAATTTTGGAAAAAAAGAGGTCTTTATTGACAATTAAGTCGATTAATTTTTCTTTCTGAAAATCGACGTCAATTATTGAAAAAAAAAATGTATGCCATAAAAACATGTGCGTGTGGTGTGAGAGCTCTTTTTTTAAAAGTTATAATATTTTTACGAAATCAAGGAAGAATTTAGGAAATAATTGTGAAAACAACATGGCGAAGATAAAAAAAATTGTGAAATCAATAGGGAGAAAGTTCTGGTCGATTAACTGGAACACTCACTCTGCCAACCAGAGAAAATACGTAACTCCGGTCTCAAAATATATTAGATATAAATGTTCAACATTTTTATGTGGAATAATTGTGTTGAATTTGTGAAACCTATTCACAAATATTCAAAAGATTTTAACGGTTTATTAGGATTTGGCAAAGGTTTATTTGGAACACTCAATTCTCTTATGGTGCAGACGGAGTGTTCCTAAACTTACTAACTTTGGCTAAATAAATCGTTAATATTCTTACTCTGTTTTACGAGTATAACGCAGAGTCAATTTGTGAAACAAAAACCTTGACGTAAAACATAATAGTTAGAGATAAAATTAAAAATATACTTTCTTTACAACATCCCGTGCGAGAGCTCCGTATTTTAGATATTATTTACATAACCCGAACTTAAATACAAACGGAGGCCACATCAGAAATTGTGAAAATGTTGTCACTAAAATTTTGACTCATTTTTTATTTCAGAGCTTGTTTAATTTTAACAATAATCAACTTTATTACATTTCTAAGCGAGAAATGCATAGGGTGACCATTTTTTTGTCGGACACATTTTTTTAAATGCTTGGAAAAAAAGGTAGAGGAGCCGTTACGCCAAGAAGCTTCAGAAAGTTCAAAGGACAGGGACAGTTTCAGTGACGGAGGCAGCAATGAGAAACAATGACAATGATGAGGAAGACTTTTTTAATTCTGTTACTCAGTGTAAAAAAAACCTAAGAGCCTCAAATCATTAAAGGCTAAAGCTCAATCTCTCGTCAAAATGTGGCTAGACACGAAATCCTCGAGGAACAGATATTTATAAATCTGTTTACTTGTCTGTCTGTAGACTTGTGAACCAATGGCGTAGCTTCTTTGACGTTCAAAAGTGATTGTAAAATCCCAATTGAATAAAGAATATTGAATTTGAATCTGTTTTCCCGGATCAGTATAATCTGAACATATGTAAATAAAAAAGCATCTTTTAGGCGAGCATGTACCACCTTAGGCATAAATAATATAAAAAAAATAAAAAGTACAAACAACAATATTTTATTTGATGTATGCATGGTCACCCTAAACAAATTTCTCACATAGAAATGTAATAATGTTGATTATTGTTTAAATTAAACAATCTCAGAAATAAAAAACGTGTCAAAACTTTAGTGACAACATTTTCACAATTTCTGATGTGGCCTCCGTTTGTATTTAAGTTCAGGTTATGTAAATAAAATCTAAAATACGGAGCTCTCGCACGGGATGTTGAAAAGAAAGTTTTTTTTTTCATTTAATCTCTAACTATTATGTTTTACGTTAAGGTTTTTGTTTCACAAATTGACTCTGCGTTATACTCGTAAAACAGAGTAAGAATATTAACGATTTATTTAGCCAAAGTTGATAAGTTTAGGAACACTCCCTCTGCACCATAAGAGAACTGAGTGTTCCAAATAAACCATTGCCAAATCCTTATAAACCGTTAAAATCTTTTGAATATTTGTGAATAGGTTTCACAAATTCAACACAATTATTCCACATAAAAATGTTGAACATTTATATCTAATATATTTTGAGACCGGAGTTACGTATTTTCTCTGGTTGGCAGAGTGAGTGTTCCAGTTAATCGACCAGAACTTTCTCCCTATTGATTTCACAATTTTTTTATCTTCACCGTGTTGTTTTCACAATTATTTCCTAAATTCTTCCTTGATTTCGTAATAATATTATAACTTTTAAAAAAAGAGCTCTCACACCACACGCACATCATAAAAACTACTAAAATAACTTGCTGGTTTCATAAGCTTTTAAAAAAGTAAAAATATTATTTACTTTTATTAGTAGTTTTTACAGAAATTAGCAAAAAGTTGCGCTGTATACAGCGCAACTTTTCATATAATTATGAATTTTGACCTATAGGTCAAAATTCATAATTTCATCTTTGAATAAAAATTGTCTGGAAAAGACAAAAGTACGAAGTTGAAATAAAGAATATTGCTTCTAATACATAAAAGAATGAAAAATACTAAACAACAAACCAACATAAATAAAAACATTTCTAAGTCCTGTTCAAATTGTCTGCCATTGTTACGTATGCACGCACGCACGCAGCCTACGGCGTACCTCACTCACTGTCACACGCGTTGAAAGTGATGACTTAATGACTTCAGCAGCTGATACGATCCTCGCCCTCAAATCTTCAATGGAAGTCGCAGGTGTGGGGTAGACTAGATCTTTCATGTGACCCCAAAGATAACAGTCACAGGGCGTCAAATCAGGACTTCTCGCCGGCCATGGGCCACCTCTACCGATCCATCTTAGTGGATAATTTTCATCCAGCCACTGTCGTACACCACGGTAAAAGTGAGCTGAACACCCATCATGCTGGTATACCATATTTCTTCTTGTAGCTAGCGGAACATCTTCCAAAAGCGTGTTCACTTCCTCTCTTAAAAAAGTTTCGTATGTTGTGCCATTCAGGCATCGCTGGATTTAGGGGAGGGCAACCGGGGCTACAGCACCGGGGCCTCCACAAAAGAGGGGCCCCGAAAAAAAAATCAAATTCAGACTAGTAAACACTAGTAAACAACTTTTCCTTTCATTTTTTTCTTCGCGTTTTACCTTTACCTACAGTTCTTTGTACAAACATGATTACATTAAATATTAACAGAAATCATCGATCTATATTTATTCACTCCAATCAGGCAATAAGTAAAATATCAAAATCTCAAATGGCCCTGATAAGCATTTTATTTGGAAAATAATTTGGGGCCAAGGGGCCTCCACTCCTTTGTTGCCCCGAGGCTTCCAGACCTTGAAATCCGGGCCTGCATTCAGGTTTTGGGGCAGGAAGAAAGGTCCAATTAAATTATCGTGTACAATCCCCATCCACACATTTAGTGAGAATCTTCTCTGGTGAGCCCTTTCTTTACTTTTTCTTGGGTTTTGACCTTTAGGGACCAAAAGTGAATATTGTGGTAGTTTGTGATGCCATCGCGATCGAACGTAGATTCGTCGGTCCACAGGGTTTTCTTTAGATAATTTGGATCTTCAATCTCAGCATTGATAAAAAATCTGCAAAAATCAATTCTTCTCACCGGATCACCTTCTTCAATGGCTTGAACTGGTATGTAATGGAATGGATACAGTTGTGCTGTACGCGATGCGGCAAACCAGGCTCTCCATTGTGATATGCCATGTATTCTTGCCACTTGCCTTGTGGACGCAGTAGGATCTGCTCTGAAACTCCGAATAATTTCATCATCGTCCTCGTCAACACCAACATTACCAACGAGCGGTCTACCAAGATCGCGTTGTCGTCGTTAAACTGAGCCCGTTTCTCGAATGCGCTGATAGGATGTACCAAACACGCTCACGTGAGGCAAACGGCGATCAGGAAATCTGATTTGGTACTCTCTTTGTGTTTCAGCGGCGTTACCATTACAAAAACCATAATAAAACAAAATTCTGCTTATTCTTCGTTTTCCGAAGCAGCCATTTCAAAATAGCGTATCGGTTTATTTGTTATCCAAAGTTTGTCCGTAATCTCAAAAACAGTTTCAAACTTAAGAAACAATTTCAATCAGGAAAACAAATGAATGATGTCGTCGAAACATTCGTAATCCTAATCAATCATGTTCCAAAACGTCCAAAACCTATGCAACCTCTGTGGTTAGGTCAATCCAAAGAGGTTACAGCTTTTTGGATAGCAAAGAGGTTTGCTATCTAAAATGGATTGCAAACTTCGTTCTGCTTCAATCAGTTCAACCAAAAAGGCTGGATAATGACGTACTGCCATGATTTCTTTTAAGTTGCATGGAACAGCGCAACTTTTTGCTAATTTCTGTAAAAACTACTAATAAAAGTAAATAATATTTTTACTTTTTTTAAAAGTTTATGAAACCAGCAAGTTATTTTAGTAGTTTTTACGCCAACTGTCATACATATTTTTTTCAATAATTGACGTCGATTTTCAGAAAGATAATAAATTAATCGACTTAATTGTCAAAAAAGACCTCTTATTTCCAAAATTATGTAAGTTTTTGGCAACAATTTTAATTTAACCTAACTGCCCATTTTTCAGCTTTCCGCAATTAATCAATTTGTCATTATAAATGGTGTAGTTTAAAAAAAAAAATTTTTGGTAGCAAGTCGGAAAAAATCTCAAAAATTTTAAAACCGTCGTAGCTCGATAACCAACTGTTAATGGGGCTTTTGACCCTTGGTTAATTGGGCTTTTTTGTTGCTTATGACCTGTACTATAACCCCTTTCAAGGAATACGTCGACTTTTCCTGTCACCTGTATAACTTTAGCCTAAATGATCTAAGAATATAACGGACAAACTTATATACCTGTATGAGAATACTACTACAGATTAGGTACTTAAAAGTTAGGAACAGATATTTCGCTGCATAGATTAAATTAATGATTGATGAATCATACAATAAATTAATAATTTGTCAATCGCCGCAATTTTGCAACATCTACTTGTGTTTTTTTTAATACAGCATTATTATATTCGCCAGTAGGCGCTAGCTAAGCCATTACTTTCTTGAAGAAAATGTATTATATTGATAAAATAAGTCTCTAATTACTGGTCGGTAGTTTACTAGGAAATAGTTAATGACTCAATTGTTGGATGTGCCGTTATAAGTACGAGTATTTAATGCACTGCGGAGCCACCATACCCCGGTCACAGATAATATAATACTACAGTACCCCGGCCATACCTCTGAGGGATAGGGTGGGACTTGACCATACCACTATAGTAGTGTTGCGATTTAAATGTTCAAAGTAACTGACTCTGACTTGACTCTGCATGTGATCTCAAAACTTCGATGTAATGCAAAGCGAGGATTGACATTTTTGTTCATTATTATATTATAATTTTAATGAAATGTCATGGCTTTTTGAAGGTTTCTTTGTTTTCTTTTTAGGTACTATCTTTTGCACATTAGCTATTGGCTCACGTAAAGCCACTCTCTTTTTCTTTAGCTCTATCTTTTTGTTTTTCTTAAGAGGCTTTGAAACCGCAATTTGTGGAAATTCTAGAAATAAGTATTTCTCAGTCTATTACATTTAATTATTGCAGTGCCCTGTGCTTTATGCCAAATAGAAAACTGTGGGCTTTTATCAATTGTCAAATAAAGTAGATAGAGACCAGCGGAGGGGACATGATGGATTGATGACTTTAGGATATATAGAATTTCTAAGGCGCGAGCCTCACTGTCTCATTTCAAAATCTGCAAATTACCACAATTCCAGAAAGTGACTGGGACGATGACACTTTAGAACCACTCGAAAATGACAAAATGCAAAAGCGAATTCAGATCTGATGAGTCTGTATCTCACCGGAGGGAGACTGTACCAGGGTCATCTGCTTGGGTACCTCCGTCTTACCTATTTCTGCCGCAAAGCGGCAGTGCTTGCATAGCTGTGTTCCGGTTTGAAGGGTAAGAAAATGGCAGTGAAATTACTAGGTACCGTGACTTTACATCTGATGTCACAAGTTGGCAACGTACACTGTGGTTCTTGTGGAGGTTGTAGTTTTGCTGCGAATCTCACAGGAGCTACATGTATTATAGGTGACTGTTACCACTTACCATCAGGTGGGCAGTTTGCTTGTTTGCCAACTTATCGCAATAAAAAAATCGTCACTATCGGATTAAAGTTAATCTATCGTGCCATCTAAAAAGAAATTGCTCGTTTCTGTTTTATAGTAATTAAGACAACAAATCTATGAGTGACTAGTATCCATTAAGTTTCTTTAATCCTCAAAATTACTCACAGAACTATCTCCTAAATTGTTATTTTATGTTATTACAATTTGAGATAAGGACGGTTTTTGTAAGTAGTTCTTTTCGCACCGGACATTTCAGGACGCTTTTTGAAAAGTTGTTGAAATTTCATATAAAAGATCTGTGAAATATGGGCAACGGCCTTAATATTTTGGATAATTAGTTTTTTGGTAATATACAGATACTAGACTACGTTTAAATAACTAGACACATTTATAATAGAGACTAATGGTCAATTTCACCAACCTTAGCTTAGGAAACTCCTAAGAAGTATGTTTGTCACTTTTTGCCTTTAGTGAAAAGAATGTGACAGCATGCCACCTATGAGTATCCTTAGCTAAGACAAGCTGGTGAAATAAGCCATCAGTAGGTATCAGTAAAGACCAGACTACATACACTAAACTAGCTGTATATAGGTGTGAATTTCCATCAATATAAACTAGGACAATTAAACTACGGCTGGTGCAATTGATCGTCTTTATTGAAGTAGATATCAAAGCAGTATCACACAGTGTAACATGTTATATGTGTTACATGTTGCGATATTAAACTACATATTATGTACATGTTACTTGTATACATATAACCAGTCTACCGCTACAGGCTACAAAAAGCTCAAAGTATTGAGACGAATCATGAATTAAAAAATGTTATATTCTATTGGCAACACTGTGGTAACAGGCACACAACGGGTCAGACTTTACAGTGCTAATAAAATTGTTTATTGTAACTAATTGCTAATGCTAATTAATCCAAGAGTGAAATAATATTTGTCTGTGTCATGTGTATAAATAGTTTAACAAAATCGTTGGTGTGTAAGTAAGTTTTGTTAAGGATGATGTGATAGTCAAAAAATAATGATAAAATATATCAAGTGCGATTACTGTCTGTTAATATCGATGAGTTAAAATATCGTTCACCTGTCTCTTATAGGACTAATAGCTACATGAAAATATGTATATTGTATTAAATCTCTTATTGTATGATTCGACAAAGCGGCGCAGCGAAAGCGATATGGCAGTGAAACTACTGGGTACCGTGACTTTACATCTTATATCACAAGTTGACAACGTACACTGTGGTTCTTGTGAGGGTTGCATATTTGCTGTGAATCTCACAAGAGCCACTGTTACCACTTACCATCAGGTGGGCAGTTTGCTTGTTTTCCAACTTAGTTGTATAAAGAAAGAGTATAGACTTTAGTTTGAGTTTTCCCGTGGTGGAGGACGGCATTAAATTTTTTCTGCAGCTTTGTTAATACTGGAATTCCTCTGACTTTGTGTGACAGCTCAATAGTGATTCCGGTTCTGCCCGGGGCTTTTCCATTTTCAAGTTGTTTGAGGGCCAAATCTATTTGATCAAGGCTCGGGGCTCATTGCGGTTAGATTCTGGCAGTTGAAATTGTGAAGCGTACAACTTCGACTAGAAATCCTGACAGAGAAATGGCGGGGTGATGCTGTTGCTTTAAATGGCAGATATATAGTCTCTGCCTACGTCTGTTGCTCTATGTTGCTTAAAATGGTACTGCTCCAGTGGGAGCAGAGGCCCTAGACAAGATGTCGTTCGATAATCGTTATCGCAATCGCTAAATGGACAATTTGACAATTGCGCTCGAAAACTTAAGCGAGGGCTTATGTCAAAATCCATACATTTTCCTTCTAGCGATTGCGATAGTGATTACCGAAATGCGTCTAGTCTAGGGGGGCCGATCCGTTTCAATTTGCCGTAGTATCTAGTTCGAATACTAGGTCAAAAGGGCTCCATCCGGATCCGGTGCTTTGCCTTTGGCTATGCGCTGAAAACGAGAGGGCTTGCCTTTCATTTCGTGGGTTCCTACTTTCCTTTTTACGGATCTTTCGGCATAGCTTGTTTATGTGCTGTCATATAATTTTCCCAAGATACAGTATTAGACAAGACAACAGTTTTAGAGTACTGTCCGTCTATAGATTTACTGCCACTTGGTATTTTTGAGGAAATATTTAATTTATGCTTTCTTTCGGGTTTGATGAGAAAATTGAGGACTCTGTGCGACTGCTCGGCGCCCTCATTTTAGCCACACTGGGCAGTTGTTGTGCTCGCCCCTGGAACTTAGAGCCCTAAGCCCTTCCCCCTAACCATGATCGCTCAAAACAATATTAAAACCGCACTGAGAGCGGGATGGCGCTATACGGAGCAAGAGCGGTGTCCCTGTTTCAATATTGTTTTAACCTTGCTATAAACGATCATGGTAGGGCCCCAGGTACGGTAAAAATGTTAATATTCTCGTTAAATAACAAAAGTTTGAGATAAGTTAGTAAATATTGTATGAAATCAATATTATATACACTGTTATGTGTTATAATAATGTGTAGGTACATTCTAAGCGACAACCATCGACAAGTTACTTTTTAAAAAAACTTATCGTGAAGTTCTTTAAACCGGCTTTTAGGATTGATGAGGTTACGTTTTATGAATGTTAGATATCTGGTATTTGAAAGTAATAATTTCTAACGTACCTACCTATTATCGAATAATCAAATAATACTTAAGTCTTTGTTACTGTGTCATGAATATGATCATGAATGATCATAATTATATGCGCAAAATTAATATTGTCATTAACAATTTTATATGTTGATCAAATCATGTACTTAGTATGAACCACAAGGTACTGCACAATGCAAAAGAGCAAAATGATTGTAGGTCTATGTTAGGCCCTGACATGAGGTGCGCTACTGATTGGCTAATAGGAAATTCTGACTAGAAACATGGTACACATAATAAATCAATATAAAATACATTTTTACAGTGGATATAAAATAAGGGGATTGCTTAGTTAAAAATCACGAGAAAATTAGTAATATAACCTAAACGAGTCCATTTAATGTAGGATAAGTCTAAAATAAACATAGAATCGGTGAGCAATTAATTATCCTTAAACCTTTTCCCAGCAGTGGGACAATATAGGTTAAATTAAAAAACCTTATTATATTTATTCAAAGCAAAAATGAATTACTTCTTGTAGCTATGCGCAGTTTGCGCAGCTAGTCGTAAAATGCCATTTCTTAACCACACTATAAATGACATTGGTTACATACTTATTAATATAATAACTAATAAAAAAATATAATACATATAGGAATAAAACCAACGCGAGCAGCTGGTCCTCGAGGCCGGAGAGCGTGACCGTGAAGTTGACCAGGGTCACTTGTATGCATATCTCAGGCAAGTAGTGAGGGTTGGCCAGCTTGGTGGTGAGGTACAACCGAAAGTTGGTGTCGTACTCTATGTCGCTGTCGCCAAGGTGGATCAGCAGCCGCCCCGCCTGGAAATGGAAATCATTACTTAGGGCTTGTTTTAGTACGAGTTTTATTTAGTAGTTGGTGTATTATACGCGACCATAGAGTTTCAAATTTGCAAGATTTACAACAAAACAAAAAAAAAGACAAAGGGAATATCTTCGTTTATAATCAGTGATAATTTATTTTCATAATTTATGGGAAAATACATTTGAGTAAGTTGAAATAACCATCCACGCGGAACACGTCTTCCGCACGAAATTTCTGTCCTTTAAACGTGATGTAGGCCTAATTTTGATAACAAATCGGTTCATAAACACTGAAACTTGGTTACCAATCTATAAATATATAACTATGAAGCCAACGCTAGGAAAATGAAAGGAATTAGATATGGAATCTGCATCTGCAACATACAAACGAGTACGAATTTTGCTCTGTGATCAATTTAACAATTTTCAAAAATTAATAAAAAATTTCAAAAAATTTGAATCAAAGTACTCTGCTCATTATGATATTTTTCAAAGTGGCTTTCCTATTCGAAACACTTTATTTATAAATGCCGCTCAACATAAATAAATCATTTGCCAAAAAAAAAATGCAGGACGTAACGTTGACACCGAAACAAATATTAGGTCGCTAAAATATTAAACTTCTCATTTTGTATTTGAAGTAACTCGAATAAATGTTTATAAGTTACTGTTCTGTTGATTTATCGTCACTCGCAGTCAGTCGCTCACTTAGTAATACAATAACCCAAATTATTATTTTTTGTCTCCTAAAATTTTAATTTACAGTCACTGTTTACGTATATAACTACATAAACATAAATATAATGAAACTCAATTATTGAGAATATTTAAATTATATTTCGTACTTATGACAGTAACAGAAAGGACAATAAAACAAAAGAACATCGAATATACTAAGAAAACTTTGTTTGAAACCAAAGAGTTTCTAACATATTCCCCAAAGGAAAAAATAATAATTTCTAGTAACTTAACTAACACTGTTTTTTTTAAGTTTAAAAGAAGAAAAGCAATACATGAATAAATAGAATTATAATGTGTGTCTAAGCATCATAGAATGGAAATAAACTTATTTTTGTTACAGATCTTCTGTGAATTTTACCATCGGGTGTTCTTACATCTACTACCCTGACCTTTTGATCAGGACCGTAATAAACCTTAGAAATTCGAGCAACTGGCCAATTCAATATTGGACAATTGTCTTGAATAAGTATTACTAACTGGCCTACTTCTAAATTTTTCTGTGAGTCTCTCCATTTTGGACGACTTTGTAATTGGCAAAGATACTGACGCTGCCAGTCACTCGTTGAACTTTTTCGCCAATAACAGAGTGACCCTTTTTTACGGTCATTGTTGGCGCCTGATTTTTCTGTTTTGTTGGCCAATAGATATAAAGAGGTAGGGAGGGGTTCAAAACAGGTCCCCTAGGCAAATGCCACACGCTAACTTTTCCGCAGTGGTTCCGTAGGAAAAATGTATGGAGATGACATTAGCAGCGGACAAAATAGCGTGAGGTTGTCGTAAGCTAATGTCATTTCCAAACATTTTTCTGCGGAACTACTGCGGAAAAGTTAGCTTGTGGCATTTGTCTAGGAGGGTAGTTCTCTAAGAGACTCAGCACACTATCTACTTTTAATTAAAATACCCCGTTATTAAGTTATGAATTATACGAACTTGACAAGGTGATAAGCATTCCCCAACGTATTGATTCTGGAAAAACTTTGAATGTTAAGTTACTAACCTCATTGCATTTAATACAAACATACAATCATTCGTACCATTACAAGAATCTGACTTCTTCAAATGTCAGCAAATTCATGAGACTAAATTACTATATAAATAAAATCACCTATTATATACCGGTTGTAACGGAATACCGAAATAATATTTATGGTTGTTGAATAACAAAAAAAAAGTTTTATAACTATTCTTTATATTTTTATTATATGCCTACTTTCGATTTAATACGCTTAACTGTTAAGCGCATTAAATTGATTATAATAAAAATACAAAGAATAGTCTTAAAACATTTTTTTTGTTAATCAACAACCTTAAATAATTTTTCGGTATTCCGTTACACCCGGTATATAAAATAAGAAGTCATAAGCAATCCATTTGTGAGGTGCAACTTACACGTGATAATGAACAACATGAAATGTATTATCATACTGTGATAAAACCATGCATGGACAAGTGGATCAAATTGCATAAACAGAACACGTGGTTTAATTATTGTTGCGAGCAATGCTTAGTGCATATCATGGGTCCGTCTGTAATGACGTCTAAATCTTTGCATAACACAGGTATAAATCTTTGCATAACACAGTGGACCTAAAAAGGCCGCATCGCAGAATCATAATATGATTCATATTATGAATGGAGTGCAATTCATCATAAGCAATTATTCTATTTGACAGCTTTGTATGAATATTTGTAAAATGGTCCACAAATAAGGCCTTACTAAAGTGTCAATTAGGACCATTTAACGAATCTTCATACAAAGCAGTCAAAAAGAATTTGCTGTGATGAGTTGCACTCAATTCATAATATGTTTCGTATTATGATTCTGCAATGCGGCCTTTTAGGTCCGCAGGTCTGATTACGCTTGGACAAGGATGTGTCTTCATCATTCATATGATCTTCTTATACTCTATACAAATAAATAAAATTGAAGTGTCTGTTTGTAATGTCAAAATAACAAGTTTTCACTAAATGGGTATAAAAATTTTTAAATTGTGTTTTTGTTATTGGTACTCGATGTACCAATAACAAAAACACAATTTAAATTTTTTTTGTCTGTCTGTCTGTTTGTTCCCGCCAATCTCCGGAACGGCTGGACCGATTTTGACGGGACTTTCACAAATAGATATCTAATTATATAAGGTATAATAATAACATAGGCTACTTTTTATCAAGATCTTAAAAAAGTTACTATTCCACGCGGATGAAATCGCGGGCACAGCTAGTAATTTAATAAATACAAATACGAATTTTTTTGGTATGGAAACTCATAAGGAGCAATTTCAAAATATTAATAAAAGAAATAAAAGAGCAATCTATTATGAATGTGATATCCCCTAATGATATACATCATTACATAATAATATTGTTGTTATTTGCATAATTATTGCACTTTTTGTAATCTCCATGTTGGATTCCCAAAACTGTTACCTCACTCGCCTCTGGAGAAAAAATTGAAATGACGACAAGATCACGTAGGCGAAAGCAAGATCAGGCCGAAGAGATTTATAGCATAGTACACCCTAAGATGAAAGTAAACTACGGCAAAATAGTGCAGGGAACCAAGCCGTCTACTTCTAAAAGTGCAGTGATATTTGACACCAAAAGACATGGTGAAGTGTCGTGCGTGACTTAAATTCAATCTAGTAAACTAATCTAATTTAACTTTTATATTTACATAATGAATTCTTTTTTATTAATACAACTTAATTATTAATGTAAATTTAAGCTAATACGGTTATAACCTTTGTTGCAATTCCTATTTAATAGTTTTGATTTGTTTTAGATAATATTTGACACCAAAAGACATGGTGAAGTGTCGTGCGTGACTTAAATTCAATCTAGTAAACTAATCTAATTTAACTTTTATATTTACATAATGAATTCTTTTTTATTAATACAACTTAATTATTAATGTAAATTTAAGCTAATACGGTTATAACTTTTGTTGCAATTCCTATTTAATAGTTTTGATTTGTTTTAGATAATATTTGACACCAAAAGACATGGTGAAGTGTCGTGCGTGACTTAAATTCAATCTAGTAAACTAATCTAATTTAACTTTTATATTTACATAATGAATTCTTTTTTATTAATACAACTTAATTATTAATGTAAATTTAAGCTAATACGGTTATAACCTTTGTTGCAATTCCTATTTAATAGTGTTGATTTGTTGCAATTCGTATTGGATAGTTAAAGATATTTTTAATTTGGTGTAATTCACTTTAATTCTATAACTAGCGTCTATATTTGTGTTTTTTGTATCTGAGTCGGCAATATGTACAAAGTACATTATGCAATTATTTTTATTGTCAGCAAGCGCGTCATCCTTACACTGTGATCGCGACCTACAATTGAGAAGTGCAATGATCGGCAACCTAATATTTCTTTATATCGTAATGCATGTTATAAATTAGTGTTCCATTAGAAGTCTTTCAAGCAACAATTCGCGCCTTGCATTTTAATTTACTTCTTTGGGCACACATCTGTATTGACATTTGACATTAGATTAAGTTGCATTGACATTCAGATTTAAGTTGCATAACCTTACACGCATGAATGTTTTTTTTAAATATAAGTTAATTTTAATGGTCTTAATGCATAGACGCGGCTACCTCATGGGTCTTTTTATATTGTTAAAAACAAATTAACCATATTTTTTGAAATAAATAATAACAATATGAATTAAACATATGTATAATGATCAACTAAATCAACAAACAAATAATAATTTTGAAACAAATATTATTATTTTATATATTCCTTAAATAGTCTTTTAGATGAGTAGGAGGCCTAGCAATTCTATTTGAATGTTTTACTTAGTATTAGAAAGCAATGTAGTTTCTGGATGTATTTGTAAAATAATTGCCAGGGAATTGAACCAGATATTTGCTTTTTATCATAGGTATACATACTTACTGGAGACAGGATTTCTAGACCTCCCTCCTTTTTCACAGTATTGAGTTTAGATAAACCATGTACCTATTTCTAACTTTTCTGTTTCCTTCCTCATCTTCAATTAAGATGGACCTTGGATTATCAAGTATTTTTCTTACAAAAACAGGTTTCCATATCTTACATTCTTCATTTTCCTTATATTATGCTTTTTGACCTATTTCAAATGAATTATTTCTTCTTTGAGAGCCTCTGTTATATAATTCTTTCTTTTAAAACTATTATCTAACCATGTCTCTAATTCAGATTTAATAATATTCTTTCTTAACTGAAAGTTTAGTTCTATACATAAGCTTAGTAATAATTGAGACGGTGAATATTTAGTTTCTAATACAGGAGTATTTCTGTACTCAAATAACTATTCAATTTTGACTTCTTCAACTTTTTATGTAGTATCATTGCTTTGGTGAAAATGGGGACTTGAGAAAATGTGTAGAAATTGCCAGTTTTTACAAAATTTTAAAAACAATAATGAATAAAATGGAACATTGTCACAATATCATATTTCTGGAATTCCAAGTGTGTTATAACACCGTTATATTTGTCTCGGCTGTTTAATTTGAAACTTTATGCAAGTCAATCTAGCTAGAATTATTATGATCAATAATAACCTTAATAATATTGTCATCACCATATTGCAAAAAATGTATAGACACATACTGAAATGGCAACTCAGGTTGTTTCCTAATAAACATGGGTTCTTTGGTTTGAATTGCCTAGAAACAGGCTAGATTTGAAAAAGATCACAAAACGTCATGATGCTCACGGCCTCTATCGTGTAATAGCAGTGGCCGTGAACATCGTCAGTAATGGAACAACCCTAAAACCTTAAAACAAAAAATGATCGCGAATGTAGGTGTTATTTGGTTGTGGAATAAACTCCTGAAAAAGTTTTCTCAATTGAAAAACATTTAATGGGGTGAAAACTCGCAAGCAATAATCAGGTCATGGTATCCGCTTACTTTGAGGTAGGACCTTGTTTATTCCTTAGTGGAAAAAAGTATAAAGAAAATCAATCATAGGTAACACCGCAAAGGGATGAGTACAGCATTGGTAACAACTTTTGACATGTCTTTTACTATAGTAAAGTTACGTGCGTCGCTTGGTATTTGTATGAAAACTGACAATAAACACATGTACGTGTGATGTCATGTCATGTCGTGTTATGTATATCGTGTCGTGTATATTTTAGTATGCGGCCTTAGAGCATTTACTCTAAGTATACGGCTAATAAATTGCTAGAAAAGAAATGTCGAAATATCGCAGTGCAAACTTATCCTTTTTTTATCAACATGTACCTGCATGAAGGTTTGCTTCAACAAAACCGGTGATAGAGTAGCTTCGAGATTCTCGCCCAAGTCCTCGATAAGCATCGGCCACCCGAGCCGTATACAGTTCTCCAGCATCCGCAGGTAAGCTTGGTCGTTAAGCTTCGTGATTACCAGCCCATTGGTGCGCTCCATGTTCTTTATCCATCTGTTTGCCTATCATTAACTCAAATGTTATGAATTACAGCAGATATTAAACTGGTAAAATAAACAACAATAGAGAAACGCTATATTAAATTCAGATCGAAAATGTCTATTCAAAATTTTGTTTTATTAACTACGGTTCTTTTTTATATTTCTTACTTCGTATTTTCATTAAAAATGCAAATTAATTTACAAATGACATTAAATTCAAAATAGGATAATTTCACATCGGGTAGTATTCGAATCTGCCTATGGACAGGGGGCCGTTGGACCGGGTGCTGGGAACTCTGTTCCCTAACCCTGGTCCGTTTCAGGCCTCCAGAATGGAGCCTCCGGGCACTCCTCCGGAGGAAAAGGCTGTCGCCATCCCTCCCGTGTCGAACGTGGAATTCGATACGGTGAAGGAACGGCTCCGGCGCAAGAAGAAGGCGCTGGATCCAGGGTTCTGGCCCTCGCCCTGTGACACCTCGAGGAGCGGGCAGGCTTTGCCTGTTAAGGAAGGAGAGCCGCCGCGCCGATTCCCCGACTAGGTATCGGCCGGTGGTGATGCTCGATGAGGCTGGAAAGTTCTTGGAGAAAATTCTGGCTTCCCGGATCATTGAGCACCTAGAGGATCGGAGGCCGGACTTGGCTGCCAACCAGTTCGGCTTCCGCACCGGCCGGTCCACGGTGGACGCAGTGGCCCTCCTTAAGAGGTTGACTGAGGAGGCCACGGCTCGTGGGGAGGCTGTAGTTGTGGTGTCGCTAGACATCCGCAACGCCTTTAACAGCCTGCCCCATGAGTGCATAAAGAAGGCACCGGATCCAGGGCCCTCGTCCTGAGACACCTCGTGGAGCGGTTCCGGGCGGTGCTGGATCTGAGAATCACCTCGGGCCGCTTCTCCAGTCGGTGGAAAGGGGGCAAGCTCTGCCTGTTAAGGAAGGAGAGCCGCCCCGCCGATTCTCCGACTGGGTATCGGCCGGTGGTGCTGCTCGATGAGGCTGGGAAGTTCCTGGAGAAAATTCTGGCTTCCCGGATCATCGAGCACCTAGAGGACCGGAGGCCGGACTTGGCTGCCAACCAGTTCGGCTTCCGCACCGGCCGGTCCACGGTGGACGCAGTGGCCCTCCTTAAGAGGTTGACTGAGGAGGCCACGGCTCGTGGGGAGGCTGTAGTTGTGGTGTCGCTAGACATCCGCAACGCCTTTAACAGCCTGCCCCATGAGTGCATAAAGAAGGCACCGGATCCAGGGCCCTCGTCCTGAGACACCTCGAGGAGCGGTTCCGGGCGGTGCTGGATCTGAGAATCACCTCGGGCCGCTTCTCCAGTCGGTGGAAAGGGGGGCAAGCTCTGCCTGTTAAGGAAGGAGAGCCGCCCCGCCGATTCTCCGACTGGGTATCGGCCGGTGGTGCTGCTCGATGAGGCTGGGAAGTTCCTGGAGAAAATTCTGGCTTCCCGGATCATCGAGCACCTAGAGGACCGGAGGCCGGACTTGGCTGCCAACCAGTTCGGCTTCCGCACCGGCCGGTCCACGGTGGACGCGGTGGCCCTCCTCAAGAGGTGGACTGAGGAGGCCACGGCTCGTGGGGAGGCTGTGTGAGTGGTGACGCTGGACATTCGCAACGCCTTTAACAGCCTGCCCCATGAGTGCATAAAGGAAGCACTTCGCTTCCACTGGGTGCCTCCGTAACTCTGCACCCTTGTGGAGGATTACCTGGACGGTAGAACAATCCTCTACGAGGGGCCGGATTCGTGTGCAATGGCGGCGGGTGTGCCCCAGGGTTCCGTACTAGGTCCTCTACTATGGAACCTGGGGTACAACTGGGTCCTGCGACCAGCCAATATGACTATTTTTAAGATTATTAATATTTTTTCTTGTTATAAAGATGTAAGTGATTTATTTAAGAAATAAAAAAAATCATGCATATATTCCCTATTAACATAAAAATTAATCTGATGTGCAATCAGTATATTTGATATGGAAATCTTAATTTGTTTTTTTTTGTTGCGTTTCTTCTAGCATTACCCGTAACATATATACGGCATACATTTGAACTATTGTTGGGGTGTTTGTACATACAATGATTTAATAATAAATTTTTAAATATCTTAGGTTTTTAGATTTAAGCCAAAGTAGATCTTACTTACTGTTAATGATTACGCATCAATTACGAACAAAACATACGAGTATAAAATTTGATCACAAACTGTAAGCTGAAACTAAAGATAATATACATAATAGGAAAATGAAGTAATAGATTCTTTTTTTTCAAATCGCGAAAAGTTGGATTTGTTGTTAACTGCTGACAAGAAAGTGAAGAAATAGATTCTTAAAGTAAATTGGAAATACATTCTACAAAATTTGGAAAAGTGCAATTTACTGTAAACTGCTGACAAAGTGAAAACCTTTAACCGAAAGGTGAAGCAGATAATTAATAAACTAAAAGGGTATTTTTGCAAAACCGTGAATAGAGAAATTGTCAGGTGTACACTGCTGCCAAAGTGATGATAATTAATATTTTACTTGTTCTTGTGGGTCAACGGTGAGAGGCCAGCGGCCCGCCTTTGTAACAAGGATGCCGTTCTCGGTGGAGATGGCGTCACGCGGCAGCCCCTGCGAGTTCCATGTGCGGACAGTGTACGAGTCTGTCATTGTCGTTATCAAGCTGACAACAACAATACAAAATGAAATTAATCACTTTATTGCAGGTTTCTTTTAAATAAATATTTCCTATATACAGGGTTTAAAAAGACGTATACCGAAGCCTGCGTCTACGCATTCAGACCATTAAATAAAGCAATATAACAAAAAATCAATGATGTGAAACGAAATTAATTTTTAGTCTTAAAAAACGACAATAAATACTACGCAATGTAACACGTGCCCGCGCCTGGTTTGCGCGTCCGCATATCGCGTCGAGTGAGTCAGTGTGAGTGCGTGTAAAGCTAGACGAGTTTCCCGTTCAAGAGATTCCTTTTCAGTCCTAAATTTTGTTAAGAAATACTGATGTTTTCGTAGATGTTTCTTTGGACGAAAATTATCAAAATACATTTCGAACAGTTTTGTATAAAAATCTCGAAAACAAATTGTAACTTTAACCTTGAATATCTCGGCAACTAAGTATTAGTTTCACAACCATGGTCTAGAAGACAAAAACTATAGTGATGATGGGAGCAAAACGTGGGTTTCGGCTTCGGTACCGGTCTTTTTACACTCTGTATAATTCACTAGAGTTATTTCAAGTCGCTCTACATGTTTTGTATTGTTGCGAACATTTTGAATTAAGTACATAATATCGAGTAATTTAAAACAAAACGGGGTTTTCAATAATTAACAAAAGAACCACTATTGTCGAAATTCGTCTTTTATTAGTAAAAGAATTCAAAATACGTGTTATTGGTTCAAAAACGATATTCCGAATAAAACATTTCCGAATATTCATTGATAAAATTATGAATTTATATAAAAAATTTAAAAATTGTCCCACATAACCTACGCCTTTTGGGACTTGAATGGTTAAATGCATTCCCGTAATAGTAGATTATACACCAAGGGATTAAAGCAGTGTCTAACGTCACGGGCGCCATATTGAACCCCGAGCGCAACGAGAGTTAAAATTTAACTCCTGAGCGAAGCGAGGGAGTTGTGTAGAGTCCTAAGTGAAGCGAGGAGCTCAAGCCGCTTAAGACGAAGACACTGCTTTATTCCCGAGGTGAATACTCTACTTTTCATACCATCTGCAAGACAATAAAAACCAATTACTTAGGTGGCAATTTTTATCATAAACACTATCACATTATCATTATCACTATCACTATGGTTAAAATTATGATATTATAATGAAAACCATAAAATAAAATAAAAGGATTTGTTATTCTCAAGCACGAATACGAAACATATTAATAGAAATAATATAACAAGTATGAACTTAGTCTACCCATCGATTTACAATACGATACGATCAGCTGCTGGACCCCGTCAATGACCTTTGGTAGCACGCAAGACGCATGTTAATTTGTTAACAATAAATTAAATGTAAAAAAAAACTTTTTAAAAACAAGCTTTTATTTAAATACACTAAAAAGAATAAATAAACTTTTACACTAAAACTTTTACTTATAACGTCATTTCACATTTGACACAATTTATATGATATAAAAGCTTGTCGCGAGATTTACTTGTGTGTAGTAACTTAAAAGTACTTAAAAGAGTACTTTTAAGTACCTACTTGTATTTACTTTGAAAATTGTAATGTATAAAATTATTCACATCAAATTATTTAATTTACTTGTTTATCTACAAAAGTAAATCTTGCGACAAGCTTTTGTCATATAAATTGTGTCAAATGTGAAATGACGTTATAAGTAAAAGTTTTAGTGTAAAAGTTTATTTATTCTTTTTAGCGCATTTAAATAAAAGCTTGTTTTTAAAAAGGTTTTTTTACATTTAATTTATTTTTTACTTTTTAGTTATCACTGGACACGTTTCTCAGTCTGTTCATCTCATTCAACGCATCATTGTTGCAAGGTCGTTTGCCGGAACGTCTATACAGAATTTCAGCTCAATCGGTTTAAGATATCTACTTCAAAATTGATTTTTAGCTTTAGAAGTACGACATATTGGATTAATAGTGACATCACTTAAATTTTCAAGTTATTCTTAGCAAGACCTTTTATTTGACACCCATATTGTAGGAGTGCATTAAAAATAATTGGTCCGCATTCTTGGGTATGCAGCCATCTTGGATTTAGAATGACGTCACACAGTTAACCGTGCATTTTCATCCAAACTGTGTGTATACAAAATTTCAGCTCAATGTTAAAGATATCTACTTCAAAATTGATTTTCAAGCTTTAGAAGTCCGCCATATTGGATAAATAGTGACGTCACATTATTTTTCGAGTTACTCTTAGCAAGACCTTTTATTTGATACCCATATTGTAGGGGTGCATTAAAAATAATAATTGATCCGCCATCTTGGGTATGCCGCCATCTTGGATTTAAAATGACGTCACACAGTCAGCCATGCATTGTCATCCAAACTGAACATGTATACAAAATTTCAGCTCAATCGGTTAAAGATATCTGCTTCAAAATTGAGTTGCAATATTCCACCCGAACATATTGCAATGTATGTAAGTATGTAAGTACTTACATACATTGCAAGTTAAATAAAAGCTTGTAAAAATGGTATCAAATAAATTTCTTTTAGTTTTCAACTTCGTGATATTATTATATTATTTTTATAACGCCAATTAATTACTATACACAACTGTCGAAATAAATCTCAAATAGTCGACAGCCTATTAACCTCAAATAAAAAATACAAAAGCTGAAGCACCTGTACATTTACTTACGTTTCTTAACTTTATCAATAAAACACTGAATAGACCTCTAAAAAGATTGTATTGATGCCACAAAACACATTTCACTAAGCACTCTATTAACATAAGCATCTACAACATACATATTACAATTTTGAAATACATAATAGCGTTGGCGGCAAAGTTTAAGCTATGGAAACAATACAACAGAATACCGTTGGTGCACATTATGGAACAAATTGTAGAAACATTCTTTATTTTTAAATATGCCGCGTAATTTTTCCAAATGAAAGAATTTAGTTAGTGTTCTTGCTTTACTCTGCTTTTTATTCGTCTATATAGATAGTTAATGGTGGCCGTCAAAAGATGGCGCTTTTAGCTTAAAAACTATTTTATCAATAAAAAATAAAGAGAAATGTAATTGTTTATTTTAGCTAACAGTATTATGTAGGAAAATGTTTTATAATTTTAGTAAAGAAATAATGTATTGAAATTTTATAAAAATATTATTTACATAGGTAGAATGTCTATTTGTCTCTAGTGGATGCACGCATGTGCGTGTGGTGTGAGAGTTCTTTTTTTAAAGGTTATAATATTTTTACGAAATCAAGGAAGAATTTAGGAAATAATTGTGAAAACATCATGGTGAAGATAAAAAAAATGTAAAATCTATAGGGAGAAAGTTCTGGTCAATTTACTGGAACACTCACTCTGCCAACCAGAGAAAATACTGTAACTCCGGTCTCAAAATATATTAGATACTATAAATGTTCAACATTTTTATGTGGAATAATTGTGTTGAATTTGTGAAACCTATTCACAAATATTCAAAAGATTTTAACGGTTTATTAGTGTTGTGGTAGATGTTATTTGTAATCTATAAACTTATCAGCCCGCCTTTAGGAAGGTTAGGAGTATCGCTAGGTAGTCTGTGTGTGAGAGGTTATTTGTTATTGTACAAGTTATTGTGTGATCTTTGTATGAATCTTGTTGTAAAGGGGCAATAAAAAACATCTATGAGTTAGCCTTTATTAAAATGATTAGTCTGTAATGTGAGCTGTCACTTGTCTTTGCCTCTGACGTCTATCTTCCTTCTTTGTGGTGCTCTGCTATGGCGACGAAAACCTGTGTATTAAAATAAATTATGTTCTGGCTGATGTTATCAATAAAGACTTTAAAACATTAAATAGCTTGTCCTTTCTGCTCTGACAACCCATAATCCTAACAAATCTAATAAAATATCTTTAGCAGTGTAACAGTTTATTATTACAAAAGAACCCATTAGAACATGGTGTCAGAAGTGAGCATCGGAAAATATGAGTGAACAAATAGTAAATCTCTTACCAATGCAAATTGTTCAACCACCGGAACAATTTAATTTTGTTCCATCAGATTGGGAAAGATGGAGGAAGAGGTTTCAAAGATATATGTTGATAAGCAATAACGATAACAGAGCTGACAGAGATAAATGCGACTTGCTACTTTATTTATTAGGGGAGAAGGCAGAACAGCTTGTGAAACAATTAAAAGTAGACGAGTCCACTAGCTATAGTGCCTTGCTATCCGCTTTGGATACATATTTTCTACCAAAACGAAATGTTATTTTTGAGAGGTGCAAGTTCAATTCAAGAATGCAGGAGGACGGTGAAAACATAAATGAATTTATAAAGGAGCTTCATAGACTGGCTGATTCATGTGACTATGGTAGTTTGCAAGAGGAACTTATAAGGGATAAGCTAGTAGTGGGGATGAAAGATAAAAAAACTAGTGAAAGGTTACAGCTTATGCCGGAGCTGACTTTAGAGGAAGCTTGTAGACTAGCTAGACAAGCGGAAGAGCAAACACAACAGTTGGAATTGATATGGAAAAATAAGGAAGAAGAAGAATTTAAAATAAATAGAATAAGGAAAAAAGAAGAAGAAAGAAGGAAGTGTTGGTGGTGTGGTCGCTGGGATAGGCACATCAAGGAACAATGCCCAGCATTTAAACAAGAGTGCCATAAATGTAAAAAGACAGGGCATTTTTCAAGAGTGTGTAGAGAGAGGAAAGTTAATAATATAGAAATGGAGAACTTTGTAGTCAATGCTGATCTGAAATTAGAAGATGTAGAAAAGAAGGTAAAATTTTTAATAGATACCGGGGCTGACATTGTTGCATTACCTGACTGTATAGTTAAAGATAAACAAAAAATAATAAGATGTAAAGAAATAGTTAGAGGGCCAAATGGGTCTCCATTACAAAATTTAGGTTATATTTGGGTACAAATAAAGTACAATAATAGAATTTATAAGGGTAAAGCTTTTGTGATTAAAAATTTATCAATACCAATATTAGGGAGGCCAGCAATTAAACTTATGAATATGTTGAAATTGTATAATATTAATGTAAATAGTTTTGATGCAGAAAAAATTGAAGTTGAATTTCCAGGTATATTCGATGAGTTGGGCCTTTTTAAGGGCACTTTTAGTATTAAATTAATTGACAATCCAGTGCCCTACGTTCAGTATGCTCCAAGAGTAGTACCATTACCTCTTTTAGAAAAAGTAAAACACGAACTTAAGAGACTAGAACAAATAGGAGTTATAGTCCCTGTGGAGGAGCCTACTATGTTTGTCTCACCTATAGTTGTGGTACCAAAGGGGAATGATGGCATTCGTATCTGTGGGGACTATACACAGGTCAATAAAAATATTGTTCGACCAATATATCCAATACATAAAGTTGAAAATACATTGAGTCGATTAAAAGGAGCTAAATATTTTTCAAAAATAGATGCAACGTCTGGGTTTTTTCAAATATTACTTGATGAAGAGTCACGTAAACTAACAACTATCTTAACCCCGTTTGGTAGGTTCATGTATAACAGATTACCGATGGGATTAAACTGTGCACCAGAGTATTTTGCCATGAAATTTGCAAATTTGTTTAGTGACCTTGATGGGGTGGTTATTCATGTTGATGACATTTTATTATTCAATGGTGAAAGAGAAAATCATATAAAGCTATTAAAAGAAGTCCTGTGTAGATTGCATAAAGAAGGAATCACAATTAACCGAGATAAATGTGTATTTATGGTTGAAGAGATTACTTATTTAGGGCATAAAATTAATAGTCAGGGCATTACTTTAGATCCTAGCAGAATAGACAGTATACTAAAATATAAAGTGCCAACTAATAAGAAAGAAGTTATGCAATTTTTAGGTCTCGTCAATTATGTCAGTAAGTTTATACCTAATAAAGCAGATATACTACAGCCATTATACAGTCTTGTGAAAAATGGGGTCTCATTTACATGGAGTAAGTATCAAGAACAAGCTTTTAGTGAAATAAAAAAGTTAATATCTGAGGCTCCAACTTTAGGTCATTATGATCCAAATCAAAAAATTATTATTTCAGCAGATAGTAGCTCGTATGGGTTAGGAGCAGCATTATTACAAGAAAACAATAAAGGGGAGAGACAGGTTGTTTCATATGCTAGTAGGACATTAAACTGCACAGAGAAAAACTATGCACAAATAGAAAAGGAATGCTTAGCATCGTCATGGGCTGTGAATAGATTTAAAGATTTCATTATAGGTATAGAAGTATTATTAGAGACAGATCATAAGCCACTTGTGCAGATAGATACTACAAACTAAGCCATTGGATGATTTAACTCCTCGTTTATTAAGATTTAGATTGCAATTGATGAGGTTTAGGTATAAAGTTAATTATGTTGCAGGTAAAAAACTTTTAGTTGCCGACGCTTTGTCCAGAGCACCAGTAGATCAACCACACAGTTATGAAACTGAAGAAAAAGAGTTTAGTATTAATATGCTTAATAATGAAAGCTTATTAGATAATAAATTAAAAATTATTAAAGAAGAACAAGGAAAATGCATGATTTGTGAGAAAATTAAACAATTTACTAAGTTAGGATGGCCAGATAAAAACAAACTGACAGAAGAATTGCAAAAGTATCATCCATTTAGATATAATTTTAGTGTTTTGGATGGATTTTTACTTTTTAATTGCAGATTAGTAATACCAAAATCATTACAGCATAATATATTAAAAGACATTCATATAGGTCATTTAGGTGTTACAAAATGCAGGGAGAGAGCGAAACAGTCAGTTTGGTGGTTAGGTCTGTCGACTCAAATTAAAACACTTATAGAAAACTGTCCACAATGCATAGAAGGTAAAATTAATAATAGAGAACCATTGCTATTAGATGAAAGTCCAAAGAGAGCATGGCAAAAAGTAGGCATTGATTTATTCAAACACAATTCATGGTATATGGTGATTATTGATTACTTTTCTAGATATATAGAGATATTTGAATTAAAAGATTTAACTGAAAATATGATTATTAAATATTGTAAGGAAACATTTGCAAGATTTGGTATTCCGGAAATTGTTCGAACAGATAATGGCACGCAGTTTAGTCGAAAATTCAAAGAATTTGCAACAATGTATAATTTCACTCATATTACTAATAGCCCCTATTTTGCCCAAAGCAATGGATGCGCAGAGGCAGGAGTTAAAATTGCAAAACAGTTGCTAAATAAAAATACAGATTTGCAACTAGCATTACTAGCTTATAGAAATACTCCTGGAGACTTAGGTTACAGTCCCAATGATTTAGTTTTTAATAAGAAAATTAGAGAGATATTACCTACACATCCTAGAAAATTAAATAAAAAAGTTAATGTTTGTAATGATTTGTTTGCACAAAAAAGAAAGTTAAAACGATTAAAAATGGCCAACAATTATAATAATAGACATAGAGTAGCGCAGTTACAGGAGTTATCTGTTGGTGATTCTGTATGGGTAATAGATTTAAGAAAATACGGTGTTATTGTAAGAAAGGCGAAGGAACCAAGGTCATATTTTGTATTAGTGAATGGAACTAGTTATAGAAGAAACCGATGGCACTTGGTACCTACGCCTTTCATGAATAAGGAAATAAGGCAGGATAATGCAGAATACTATACTATGGGAAAAGACACAGAGCAGTCAATTTCAGATAATTTAAAAAATATGCATGATAAAAATGGTAATATAGATTTAAGTAATAGAATTAGTAACGGTGATATAGAATCAAATAATAGATTAAGGGAGGATAATTCAAAGTCTAACATTTCTGATGAAGAGGAAATTTTGGTTAACCGTGATGCTTCCAAGATTTATAATAGAAAACGAGTAAGACCTAAGTGGCTAGATGATTATGTTTGTGAATAATTTTTAGTTATATTCTGATATAATTATTTGATCTAATAAGGGGGGATTATGTTATCAAGTGTTTAGTTAGGTTCTGAGATTATTGTTTGAGCTAATAAGGGGGATGTTGTGGTAGATGTTATTTGTAATCTATAAACTTATCAGCCCGCCTTTAGCAAGGTTAGGAGTATCGCTAGGTAGTCTGTGTGTGAGAGGTTATTTATTATTGTACAAGTTATTGTGTGATCTTTGTATGAATCTAATAAAATATCTTTAGCAGTGTAACAGTTTATTATTACAAAAGAACCCATTAGAACAATTAGGATTTGGTAAAGGTTTATTTGGAACACTCAATTCTCTTATGGTTCAGACGGAGTGTTCCAAAACTTACCAACTTTAGCCAAAGAAATAGTTAATTTTCGTACTGTGTTTTACGAGTATAACACAGAGTTAATTTGTGATTCAAAAATCTTGACGTAAAACATAATAGTTAGAGATTAAAAAAATTTTTATGTTATTTATGCCTAAGGTAGTACATGCTGGCCTAACAGATGCTTTATCACTTTAACCTTAAAGATATCCAGATTATACTGATCCGGGAAAACAGTCCTCGGCAGAGTTCCCCTCTTTAGCTGTTCGTATAATGAAAGCGAAATTGCTTCATTGCTTCATGCGAATGGGAGGAATATCAACAACAATAGTGTAAAAACCCTCGCCGTGCCTGGTCGACCGGTGGCGGAAAGGGGCAGGGGGATCAAATTATCTACGTAAAATTTCGCACACTCTCCGAAATGTAACCGATAAAAAAACCGAGAGGCAAGCAGCAACGCGTCTTCGGTGGTCATGGCTCTGGAGATTATCCTCAACGAGTGTGTCATTGCCGATGAGTCTCTTGGCATAGTGATCCACTGAGTAGTGAACTTGGAAGATTTTACATTCTTTACCCATACAACCATTTTCGGTAGCAAAATTTTATAAAAGTCACAGATTAGCTATAAACCGTAACAGTGTCGTAACTATTTCTATACATAATGATTGTGTGCGTTTTGGTTGCAGCGTCTAGTAACCGGTGTTATCACTTTGCTCTGAAAATGTTACAGTAAAAAGGTGTTATAAGTGTGTCAACAAATTCCGACATATTTTTACTATATTCATTTACGACACATTGTGTTTGTGTTTATGTGTAAATATTGTTGAAACTAAATTAATAATTGCAATGCTCACACAAATGCACTAGCACTAACTAGTAAACAGTAAATAGTTAGTGCGTAATGAGGGTAGACAAAAAATGTGTCCCACAAAAAAATTGTCACCCTACACATTTCTTGCTTAGAAATGTAATAAAGTTGATTAATGTTAAAACTAAACAGTCCCAGAAATAGAAAATGTGTCAAAACTTTAGTGACAACATTTTCACAATTTCTGATGTGGCCTCCGTTTGTATATCAGTTCGGGTTATGTAAATAAACTCACGGAGCTCTCGAACGGGATGTTGAAAAGAAAGTATATTTCTAATTTACTCTCTAACTATTATGTTATACATCAAATTTTTTTAAACACAAATTAACTCTGTGTTATACTCGTAAAACAGAGTAAGAATATTTACTGTTTATTTAGCTAAAGTTGGTAAGTTTTGGAACACTCCGTCTGCACCATAAGAGAATTGAGTGTTCCAAATAAACCTTTAATTACCTAATCCTAATAAACCGTTAAAATCTTTTGAATATTTGTGAATAGGTTTCACAAATTCAACACAATTATTCCACATAAAAATTTTAAACATTTATATCTAATATATTTTGAGACCGGAGTTACAGTATTTTCTCTGATTGGCAGAGTGAGTGTTCCAGTTAATTGACCAGAACTTTCTCCCTATTGATTTCACAATTTTTTTATCTTCACCATGATGTTTTCACAATTATTTCCTAAATTCTTCCTTGATTTCGTAAAAATATTATAACTTTTAAAAAAGAGCTCTCACACCACACGCACATGCACGCTACTACTGTATGGGCGTAGAACCTTTGCCTTCCTAAGCTAGCATCTATGCTAAATTTTCATACGAATTTTATGTTCCAAATTTAAAACACTTTAATCCCTTGGGAGTTTCATACAACATTATATCCCTGGGGATATAATGTCTTGCTTTACGTTGAAGTTATGAGGGTTATAATTGAACATTGTCGAGCAGGTGGTATGAAAAAAAATTATTAGAACTGCGACTAAAACGAACAAAATTATACCCATTTCACATTTCACAAAATTATACCCATTTCACGTATGTTTATTCGTATTTTTGATAATCGGAATTCGTATTTATGATATTTCGGGCTACTTACCATCCTATTCATTCGGAATTTTTAAGGTTTAGTATCTTGAAATTTGGCATTCCGACAATAGTAATTTCAGCATTTGGAATTTTGAAATGTAGGTTTTTTAGTAACAGGATTTATGATAAATCGGATTTCTGATTATAAACACTGGTTTTTGAAATTCGTGATTGTAATAAAGTTTTTTTGTATTTATGTAGTTTTTTATTATCCTACACTACACTACTACACCACTTTTCAATCACCTGTGTCACAATATTATAGGTATAAAGGATTTAGAAATAGATTTGAAGACATATAATCTCATCATTATCGTTATGCGTAAATCACCTATAATAAATAGTGTAGTTGTCTCATGAATAACAACTTTTCTTTACTGCATAATGACCATTAATGACTGACGCTACAAAACACAACAAGACACAATAGTTTGTTTCTGCCTTTACAGAAATTCATGGGTGTACCAAAAACCGTTAATAAGACGGTTTGGAGGAAAATGGGCTATGAAGCCTGTGATTGCTAGCAAACAGGCAGGGTGATGTTGTAAGTTATGGGAATTCAGACGAATGGTACTTTAAAAATGTTACCCAGTGTTGTAGATATATTATAGTTGCTATATAAGTAATTTATTTTTCAACACACTTCCTCATAAAGTGGCTCTAATCCCATGGCAATTAGGCACATAATGACACCTATAATCAAACTGTGACTTTTTCATTACTATTATTCACGAGTGAGTAATAGTTTTTTTTTAAATATTATTGGGTTAGTTACGCTTACACTTGCGCTAAAATGCTATCCGCGAAAAGCCCAAAAAAAAGAAACCTCATTTTTTAGTCTATGGCCGATGCGCACGCATAGGAAAACTAATTAATTTTTCCCGCCATTACGAAATTTATTAGTCTATGGCCGATGCGCGCGCATAGGAAAACTGATTAATTTTTCCCGCCATTACGAAACATTTTTCACAACTCGTCTCGTTTTCTCTTTTGAAGTTATTTAGTTAGTTATTAATTAAGATGTCTGCAAATACAATTTATGAAGAAAATGATTTATGTTGTACACCGCCCGATATAAGATGTGAAACACAGAACGTTATGGAAAGTTTACTACCAGAAAACTCAAAGGAAAAATATCTATTAGCGTACCAAAATTTCATACAATGGCAGAACAACAAGAATACGCAGTCTTTTTCAGAAAATGTGTTCATGGCGTACTTTAAAGAATTATCTTCTAAGTACAAACCTAGCTCTTTGTGGTGTATTTACTCAATGTTAAAAAGTACAGTCCGAACAAAGAATGGAGTGGACTTAAAAACATACTCGAATTTGTCAGCTTATCTAAAGAGACTATCTGATGGATTTAGAAGCAAAAAATCAAAGGTTTTATCATCTGATGATATTGAAAAATTTATTAAAGATGCTCCAGATAGCCAATATTTGGCTACAAAGGTTAGTTAAATTAATTTTAATTAAATATTTAATAGCAGCTTGTGTTGTGTGTTGACCTTAATTATTGTTTCTTTTGTTTCAGGTTGCTTTAATATTTGGTGTAACTGGTGCCTGTAGGATACAAGAATTAACAAATATAACTGTAAAAGATATAGAGAACCATGGCCAGATGCTTTTAGTGAAGATACCTATCACGAAAAATAAAATGCCTAGGTCATTCACCATACACGGTCCATTCTATGATATTGTTAAGAAGTATGAAAGTTTGCGTTCGCCAAAAACAAAAAATGACCGTTTCTTTCTAAATTACCAGAATGGTAAATGTACCTGTCAGCCTATAGGTATAAACAAATTTGGTTCTATGCCTAAAGAAATCGCTAAGTTTTTGGGTTTAGTAGATGCTGAGAGCTACACTGGACATAGTTTCAGAAGAACTTCAGCTACATTGCTGGCAAATTCAGGAGCTGATATAATGACTTTGAAGCGACATGCACGCAGAGAAATATCTGGCTACCTTTACGAGAAAAAACGCTACTGTAACTAGAACTTCTGTTTGCAACCGTGATAGCAAGACTCGCGAGTTGACTTTACAAAAACCATTCTGTTATTATTTTTACCTATCGGTTTATTAATGACAACTAGATGTTTAGTGTAACTGACCAAACAATATAATACTCACTACGCGCCTGTTACAATACCAATGTAATTGTAACCATACGTCAAGTAGACATTACTAGATCTATTGTAAGGACTACTATGCAATCTGATAAACATACACACTTGTCTTTTTGGGTTTACTAGATACTTTGCTGTATCTACTAATGAATTTGTGTAACATAACGACGTGAACTTTAATAATAACTATTCGTATTGCAACACTAGCTTTATGATTTGTGTAACAAGTACAAAACACATTGTAATGCTAGCATCCTAGGTATTGTTACAGCTACTATTTCGTATGCAGTACCTATTGGTTTAGATGAAGCCTGCAATCTAGTGCACTTACAGTACTAACGGGTACCTACTCTCAGGCTTTTAGTAGACAAAAATACATTTTTATTTGTCTTAGTATAAGTAAATAAAACTATATTTTCTCCATTAAAAGCCTAAAAGGGATCCGTTGTTGTAGCTGTCAGTCCACTGGATTGCAGGCGCTCCATCTAAACACAGTCCATAGAGCCATCAGTAAGTGTGACGTCTTTAAAAATTTATAAAAGAATGCCTTTTTCATTACAATATCCAAAGACTCCGATTATCTAGTATCATAATAAAAATAAGTCGAACACAGAGTTAATAAAGTTTATACTAAGTTTAACAGGTGTTAGAATCATGGAAATTGAGTTTATCGGCATTTTTGTTAAGACGTCATACGCGCTACGGCTCCATAGACAGGTTTAGGTTTCCTGGAATCAAAAATAAAAATATCAAGTACATAGAAAAATGACATTTATTTATAATCATCACATTACATTACTTACGTACATAGTTACAGGTGAATAAAATTCTGTAAAAAATTGCTGCTGGTAAATGGTATTTCTGGGCATTCTGGGTTAGTTAATTTGTTCCAATTGTCCAAGTTTTTTAAAAATTTGACCCGATCTCCAATTGGAGGGATTAGTTCTCTAACTAGACTACTGTCGAGCATCGACAGTGTCGATATTGTTATATTATTTACTGAAAAATCATAAAAAATATAAGATTATTATCACGCATGCAAGAAAGTCCCAACGCAAAAAGCATAATTTTTACCTAGTCCATCAGTAACATGGTACATCATTAACCGGAACTAGATCATTTAGTAACTGCGAATCCCTGTTTCTTAGTACCTACATACAATACATTAAATACATATTAACACAATTATTGTTAAAGATGCAATAATTATTGATGTTTTGGTTCAATACTTGGCTTGGTAACCTAGGTTTTATAAAACAAGCCTATTGACTAGTTATCCATTTCGCCTATTTTGGAGCTGAGCTGACACATTCGGTGACCTGTGTGCCAAACTGATTAAGATAAGATGACTGTGTCAGTCAAAGAAAGTATCTACCTACTAACTAATAATTTATCGCGTTTCCTTATTTTAATGAAATTCCACGAATAACTTCAAAACTTTACTAAACTTATAAAGTCATTAATGTACCCACCTACCTACTTAATTAAATTGAATAATAGCTATGAATACTACAAAACAAGAAGATTGTTATACCAAGGTACCAACTTACCTTTAAAAGTATCAATATATTGAAATCAACTCCACTGCTCCAATTACTGTAGGATATCTCCATCTATGTCATCAGACATTACACAAATTTAATAAGCAAACTCTCAAATAATTAGCAATACTACGTTGAGTTGAGTGAGCGCTCAGCGCGGTCGAAAACACAATCCACAATGGCGGGCGGCTGCTCCGCTAGGAGTAATACGATAATACTGATCGTTTTGTCATGCAAGTTTTTCGATTCTTTACAAAAACACAGTTTTAAATAAACAGAACAAGATACTTAGCTATAAATACCACCTCGATTGTTATTGTAACATTACTATTTTAAATATTTTGAAACACGCTAACAGAATAGCACGGATTAATACATACATTGTACCGTTTACTGTTTCTGAGGTGGTTTTTACTATAATATTCTTGCTAAGCCATAACACTATTTAAAAAGTAAATCAAACTAAACGAATATTATACGACACTTAGAACGATACGTACTGCAAACAATAATGTAGTTGTAATAAAAAGATTATTGTTTTGATTACAGACACACTCGTAGTCCATCAGTAACATGGTACATCATTAACCGGAACTAGATCATTTAGTAACTGCGAATCCCTGTTTCTTAGTACATACAATACATTAAATACATATTAACATAATTATTGTTAAAGATGCAATAATTATTGATGTTTTGGTTCAATAATATTTTTTTGTGAGCTACATTAATCAATTAATATAATGAAACATACGATTAGTGAGAGTGAATAATAAGTCGTAGAGATAACAAGGACCAAGTATTTCACACTAGAAAAGTTGTAACCTAATTTAACTATTCGATTCAGTAGTTCTGTTTGTCACCAATTTCTCTGCGTGTGGCGGGTGGCGATCTAGCAATGTAGCAGAATCATACGTAGAAGATTCCATACAAAACAAGAAGGAAATTTGTGCAAAAATCACAAAAAGAATTAAACTTGATTCTGAGACGCATCCTACTGGCGAAATACCAAGTACGTCCAATGATTGGATTTCACCTACCTACACGAATAATGAACCATCACAAATAACAATAGAACATGAAAGTATTTCAATAAATAATCTATCTGATGAGACCGCTATGTCATCAAAAATAGTTAATTATAATTTTACTAACTGCACATTTACTAATTGTTTCTCTAAGTAAACTTTTTATCTACTATGTAAAATGGTTTTTTATTTAAGTATTGTTTTATTCAGAAGTGTGTTGAAAAACGTTGTATGATACACGTGTGTATTGATGGTTACCGTCCTCGGCTTCTTAAGACCCTCGCCTGACGGCTCGGGCCTCAATGCGCCTCAGCGGTAATCACCAACATTACACACTTGTACCATAATGTACTATTTCGCACGTTGACGTACTCGAATGACTCTGAGGATGGTATTTCGAGTTCGCGGCACTGTTCGATCCACTTGCGCTCGAGATCGCGGCGGTAGTTAGAAGGGAACGCTCCAAAGTATGCGATGCAGCCGGATGCTACAATGATGTCTCCAGTAGTGCAGTGCAACTTTTGTGTTGCTGCCTAAAATGGATTCAAAGATGTTTGTTAGTTTATTTTGGTACTAGTATATACGTAGGTATAGCGAATATTGCTGTATCTAAACACTGGCATAATATATCAATACAACAAAAATTAAAAAACCAAATTTAGAAAGAAGGAAAACGATTACTTTTCGCTCATTCCTCAATCAAGTACTTTTACATAGTCGGGTGCACAGTTACAAAATCTCGAATTTAAAAGTCCCAAGTCATTTTTCACTTATCACACTGTCAAGTAACAGAAACCTATCCTATTTACTTATTTTTTGATGGAAAAGAAGATATCGAGCAAGTTAAACCATTGGTATGAAACGTAACCTCTATATCAGAGAGTAGTTAGGTATCCGTAACTTGATTTTACGCGACCTTAACACTATCCTCCCAGCGGGTTTTCTCGTCGGCCAAAGCTTGTGTTAGTTTGCCAGCGCGTGACAGTCGAGCTGCCGCCAAGTCTACATCCGCTTGAAGTTTTATGCGTTCTTCTTCAACTACCTATTGAATACAGAAAAAAATATTTTAAGTGTTATGCCACAACGGGAAGAAAGATAAGGGAGCATCAGACTATATAGAATGAGGTGAGCTTTACGTATATGAATAGTTTTTGTATCATTTGCTAGATGGCGTGGATATTTACGAGTAGGATCCAAAAATTTTTTTGATACGCAATCGACCCGAAATGTGCGGGAACACTCATCATTACACATTGTTACTTATTTAATTAGAAAGAGACTTGATTTCTGAACGTCTGTTTAGACGCATTAATTTGGATATTATGTAGTAGGTCCTCGTAAGTGCACAATAAGTCAGTGCACTTACGCTTAAGTGCTTGTTAGAGAAAAGGCTTCACTATGGTATAGAAAGGGTCTAGACATACTTATAACATTTTTTTCTCAAACATGCTCGGAAATGTAGGCATTATTGTGGTAAAAAGAAGACACGAAGTTTGTAATTCTTGGCTCATGCATTACTTTACCAGCCTAGGCCAGGAAAGTAAGCACAGACTAAGAAGAGATACTACGAAAGTAAGAAAGTAAAGTAATCTATGGTATAACATGGAATATTAACATATGTTATGTAGGTAATTCTGTAAGATTCTACCTGTAAGTGGAATAAATGACTAAGATTTTCACGACTTGTTGTAACATTCGAGACAGAATAAACATAGGAGTACGAGTACATATGTCAGATAATATAATGTTCATCTTGTATACCTTCAATTCGTCCATCATTTTCGCAAGTTGTGCTTCAATAGTCTCCACTTCTTTCTGCTTTGCTCGTAACACAGCCATTACGCTTTTCAGTATGGATGCCGCTTCTTTGTGTCTAAACAAATAAGCTATTTAAGAATCTTATTCAAGACATATATGTTATCGATCAGTGAAGCACCACTTACTTCAGAATTTTTGGTTCCACTACTCGAAAAACTTTTGCGTACATATCAATTGCCTGCACCCACAATACCATAGATCGGCAAACCTAGAATTATACGAATTATGTAGAAAATTCGCTGTGAAAATGTAACTTTAATAACTAAAGCCAATCGTTTAATAGTTTTTAGGGCTTTTGTTTCAGTCAATATTGTTATAAATCTTTGTTTTGAGTCTTTGTAGATTTATTTGGCTTAGTTTATTTTATTATTAGTGGAATGCTATAGACATTATGCACATTTCTCAAAGTTACTGCAATAAAACTATTGTGTATGAGTGGATATTTAGTATAATCGAGCTTTATAATATTGTAGAATCGAGCCTTATAGATAGAAGCTTTATATATGATAGATAGATAGATATAGTAAGCACATTTGAATACCTTAGAAACTTTAACCACGGTGTCTGGATTGAAGTCTTTGTGCGTGAGATACGCCTTAATCTTCTTTAGCGTCACATCTGGGATGTGATCTTTGTCGTATTCCTCCAGATTTCGGATAAAATTCACGTCGGCTAATAACTTTTTTGTGGAGTCCCAGTCAGGTCTATTAATTATTAATTTAAATATATTAAAACACATATTATATTCGAATTACTCCGCTGTTATTTCTTGTATGTATCGACCTCCTAACCTCAGTCAACATTTATTTGTTAAAGAACTAGATTTTGTATTAACCAAGCTCGATAAATGTAATGATATTTTCATACTTGGCGACATGAATATAAATTTACAAGCGAATAATCCTATCAAACACATATATAACTCCACCTTGTACAGTCATGGTTTAGCTTGCGGGATCACTGAATATACTCGTATAGAGTTCACAAATAATAAAATATGCAAATCTTGCATAGACCACATTTACGCAAGATCCCGCTCACTAAATCTGTACACGGCAGCGCTTGGAACTGTACTGACTGACCACCGTGCCGTAGTACTGGCCGCCGTGGACTGGTCTGAAAACACACGGGTGGGTAATAGGACCGTAAAAAGCTATGATTTTGATCTACTCACTAAATATTTAAAACAAATAGATTGGAAGCCTGCGAAACAGCTAACATGTCCTGACAAAATATATCAATATACACGGTTATTTTTTTATCACCCTGGAAAATTTAAGGGACCCTTCACGACATGGTATTAGAATGATTTAAATATAAATAAAAAAAATATATCCTTAATTTTATATTATTTTTTTAAAAAATACAAAAAATGTTGCACTAGTTGAGAGCAGCATTTTTAGAGATTTTTTTTATTTTTTTTATATTTTTTTAAATTTTTTATTTCATTTTTTTATTTATTATATAATATTGGATGTGTCCTGAAGCGTCCCTAAAATTTTCCAGGGTGATAAAAAAATAACCGTGTATATGTCAAAATATAAAAAAATGTCATAATATGTCAGAAATTAATAAAATTCAAAATAAAAAAAGAATTAAAAATAATTGGATTAATAAGAAAATAATAGAGGCTTGCAAATATAGAGACAAATTATTTATGCAATGTATAGCAGATCCAACAAATTATTTATTGAGACAAAAATACAACTCAGTAAGAAATTCTATAAATAAAACTATAATTAAAAGTAAAAATAAATCAATTCGTGATGAGATAATTGCTAATAAAAATAACCCAAGGGCGCTATGGAAAACCCTGAATAACATAACGGGTAGATCTAAAACATCTCCTGACAACATAATTTTAAACTCTCTACTAAAAAATAACATTTCGACAATTGATATAGCTAATAGCTTTTCTGCATATTTTGCTAATAGTGTTAAGTGTATTGCACCAAAATGCAGCACTAAACTCCTCAAGAAAGATACTTATCAGTCTCCTGTAGATGTATCCTGTAGATATCAACAAACTTCTGCTAAAATTGTTAGTAAGGAAATTAGATCTTTAAAGAGCCGCAAAGCTCCGGGTATAGATGGTATTACAGTGCAAGATTGTAAAAGTGTAAGCCAAGAGATTGCTGATGTATTAGCTCACTTTATCAACACGTCCATAAAACAAGGCAAATACCCGCAAGACTTAAAAACGGGTATAATAAGGCCAATACATAAAAACGGAAGCTACGATTCTTATGAAAATTATCGACCAATTACATTGCTATCTACTATTAACAAAGTTGTTGAAAGAATCGTATCTAAACAGATCCATACATTCTACAGAAATAATAATGTAATAACAGATACACAATATGGCTTTCAGTATGGTAAAAGCACTACCCAATTATTATCCAAATTTAGCGACAGTATTTACAGATATCTCAATAATAGGGAACATGTATTAGTTTTATTTATAGATTATAGTAAGGCATTTGATACCTTGAGACATAACACTCTTATAGAGAAGCTGGATGACTGTGGTATACGGGGACCACTTAAGAAATGGTGCGAAGACTATCTTAAGGATAGGTCAAATGTTGTTAAAATCGCAGATGCCACCAGCCAGAAGATTTTTGTTAGAGATGGCACAGCTCAAGGATCTGTACTGGGCCCATTGCACTATATAACATTTGTAAATGACGTAGCCAATGTTGTTAAAAGATGCGAATTATATCAATATGCTGATGATACTTGTCTTGTTGCCGCTAGTAGAAATATAGATTTAGCGTTAAAAGATCTTCAAGACGATTTCACAGTACTAGCAAAATGGGCACACGATGCAGGTCTTGTACTCAACGCAAACAAAACTAAACTTATGTACATAAGCTCAAGTAATAATCGTATTAATACAAATCTCAATTTATTAGCACATAACCACATTTGTCTCCACGAGAACCAAACAAAATGTTCATGTGAACCCATAGAGATAGTAAATAAATATAAATATTTAGGTGTAATAATTGACGAACGTTTTAAATGGGACGAACATATTAACTATGTATGTGATAAACTGCGAGCGATTTTAGCAAAGTTCGCAATAGTCAAGCAAAAAATCCCATATCTGACACTTCTGCAATTGTACAAGGCTTTGGGTGAAACCATAATTCATTATGGCTTGAGCAGTTATGGACGAACTTCTAAGACTTACCTCGATTTAATATACAATCTTCAATATAGAATTTTAAAATGTATAGTTCCTACTAAAATAAGATCTCAATACCAAAACAATAACGACGAATTGTTTCATCATTGTAAGGTAATCCCGGTTATGAAACAGATACAATACGCTTTGCTTGTTGAGAATTACTTCGATAATAATTTTCAAAATATCAGACAAAATCCTAAATATACTCGTAGTTCTTCCAGGGTTATTCTGAACGTCCCTTTGTACAGAAACCTTTATGGAAAACAACTGCTACATCACCAAATTCCAAAATTAATAAATAATATTCCTATAGAAATAAAAGAAGAAATAACAAAATTAAATATAAAATTTAGATTAAAAAAGTATTTTCTTTCTCTACTACATAAGCAAATTAAAATTTACAGATAAATGTTATTTTATTACTAAATAGTGTTGTAAAAACATAATATTTACTCAATAAATTAATTAGAATGACTGGATAAAATTAACTAAATAAAATAATATTAAATAGAAATACCAAAGAAATATTTGCAATAAAAATTATCATCTTATATTAAATATGTAACCTATAAATTAATAATAAAATTTAATTATGAGATGAGATTCAGGCAACGGTCATACTAAACGCAAAGTAACCACTCGAACGTCCGCCACGCGAAGCGTGGTGGGTTTCAAAAGCAAAAAGTAGTATATCTCAAATATCAAAGGTGCCGTCATTGCGGAATGACTCACCCCGGCGCGTACGGAGTGTTCAAAAAATTGCGGAGAGTGACATATACTGTCTACAAGAGAACAAAAAATACGTATGGAAAGGTAATTTAATATAGAAGGAACTTATAATAGTTAATTAGATAAGGATTAATAATTAAATGAATGAAGCGCGAAAATGTTCGGAAGGTCGCGGAAGACCCGATTTCTTTAAAAAAATTTTTGCACAAAAACTATTTTATAAAACTTTAAATAACCATATATATTATTATAGCCCTATTCTTGAAGATTATTTTGATATATAATAGTTTTGGGTAATATTTTTAATGAAAAAAGAAAAAAATAATAAAATCGATTACTTACGTAATTATATACGCGAGATGCGCACGCGCGACCTCAAATTTAAAAAAAATGCAAAAAATAAATTATTGTGTCTAAAATTAAATAAAAAATACGTATGGAAAGCTAATTTAATAAGAAATGAACTTATAATAGTTAATTAGATAAGGATTCATAATTGAATGAATAATGACGAGAATAGTAACTAAAGTGCTTAAAATTTCAAAAATACTCACTTTTTGAAAAAAACGTTTAGTGTGGCAATATAACACTATAAACTATCATAAACCATACATAATAATGTAGCCCAATTCTTCTAGTTTATTTTGATATAGAACACTCTACGAAAATACTAATACAGACTAAGTAAGTACGCAATAAATCTCATCGGTCATGGAGTAAGAAACGTATGAATACGGCCAAGTAAGTTAAACCGCAGACTATGACAAATTTATTTCAATCTAAGACTAAAAATAAATTGGACATGACCTGTCAACTTATGAAAGAGACTATTGGCAAAGGAATAAAGCCATAGAGAAAATATTTTAATTTTCGCGATTTTTTTATCACACCGCGCGGTTTTACGCAAAGGGTAGGTCGTTAGTACCCAGGTCGATCGAGAAGCTTACGATTTTGGGGCTTATATGCCCCACGGACGTTCCAGTGGGTAAACAAAATGTAAAGTCTTATCCCGTGTGTTTTCAGCCATTGTGACATTGTTATTAAAGAACGGTCGGCGGTGGCCGCGCGATTGTGGTGGCCCGATAAAAAAAAAATCATGTACCCTATTTATATTTGTTAGCGTATCTATACAAATACTAAAGATATTTTTGTGTCACAGATCTAAAAGTGTGATATGTTGGAGATATGTCTTGTTGTTAATATGTATGTATAATAATGTAATAATAATATTATTGTAAATGAGTGTGAGAACTGAATGAATGCAGTGTCCAGAAAAACCGAATTTGGTTTATAGGATGCTGAAAAAAAAAAGTTAAAATGTATTACTTGTTTTGTGAAATAAATAAATAAATAAATAAATATATTAAAACATCTTTTACCACTAATATAGTGGTAAAATGTGAAAATATTTTCAACCGAAGACATAAACCTTTTTGTAAATAAACGGGCACATTTGATTATTTCTGTAGTTAATTGTAGATTTTGATTATGGTAAGAATACTGATTGAAGTGAAAAATTCAGGTCTGCCTAAGGCTAAGATACCTTTATCCCCGAGAAGCAGGAACAGAAATTTATAAATTTAATTAAAAGTAAGTTTATTTAATAAAATTTTAATGTTATATTAGAAACATTAGTCCAGTTATGGAAACTTAATGTAATATTTTTATTTGTATGTTTATTTCAGTTGAGGGAGTTCGAGTTGTATAGAAGTTCCCTTGGGTAATAAATAATAATGACATTGATATTTGGAACGATAAAATGTCAACAATAACTTACATCAAAAATAGTTTCGAAAAAAAAACAAGGCTGTTCAAGGCATAACTTCCCCAGTCCAAAATTTTTTTAACTCTAAAATTCGACATATCAAAGAGACTGTACTCCGATGAAAAATATTTTACAAAAAAACATGGCTAAAAAGTTTAGCTTGTAGACTTTCGAGGGAGGCTTTTAGCTGTCGATTTCAGCAGTTACCGCTCGGCCCGAGCCCTAGTTTAATCCGTAAAAAGCGAGTTGCGATCATGGACTCTGATGGACTAGAACAAAGTACTATTGTTTTCCGATGAAAGTAGGACTCTCTTTCAATCTCAGTGATCAATTCGTTCAACACTGGAAGCGATCACCGATTGGTAAGAGGAGCAATGAATCTCAATGTAAAAGCCGAAAAGTGTAAAAACCGACTGAGTCGTACTACTACTGAGTGAGACGACTAGGAAAAGAAGTAAGATTTCAGAGCCGATAGTTAGGTTAAAGGAGGAAGGGCGTGAAATAGATCTTTAGTCTTCCGAAGAAATACAAAACGTATTAAAGAGTCCATTGTGTTAAACAAAGGCTCCAGCATTCGCGAGAGATCTCTTGCTTGGTCAGAGCCTGCTGATGAAAATAGAAGACGGTAGAATCTTTACATCCAGATCTGATTTTACAATTTTTAGATTAAAAATAAACTTCGTCTTTACTGCTGGCACCTTCTGATTGTTTTGATGTGTACATTTGAAGATTATAAGTACGAGTATAATGGCTACGACAAACAAAAGCGCTAAAGATATATGTGGCTTTTCAAAATCCAAAACTCTAACACACACACACACATAAAGACTCACTTGGCTCCTAGTAGTATACACACTGGTTCCATGACAAAGCGCACAAGGGCTGGTGGCTTCTGAAATGCTTTGAGTTCGTTGATATCGGCTTTGTTAAGAGCTTTGAGGGCGTTCTGGGCTGCCTCCATCGCGGGCATGGCGAGCGCGAGATCTGCTTTAGCTTCGTCGGCGATCTGCTTCACCTCTTCTGCTTTAATCTGTAAAGAAATCACAAAATTCCTTCTTCTATTAATTTAAACTTTGTACAAATTACCATTGTCTGCTCATTTACCTTTGCTTCTGCTTCATCCTTCATAACAGCTTGTTTAACCTCATCCGCAGCTTTTTGCTCCACTTTTAAACGGTTCACAAGAGCGATCCCTTCATCTGCTTTTCTTGCCAGTATAGGTTCCATATCTCTCACTTGCTGCTCCATCACACCAACCACGTCATATGTCTCATAGAGTTTCTATAAAATATAGATTTTGGATAATTTATTAAAGACTACTTTAATATTGCAAAGCTTGATTTCTTTTTTGATTTTGTATAAATTTAGTTTCGTCCGTGGCGAAGAAAACGTCATGTCCTGGGATCGAATTAAGCTAAACCAAACTATTAGTAACTAGATGTTAACAGTGTTGAGTTTCGGTTTTTTGTAAGTTTATAGACCTCTATCCAACATAGACACGATTCAATTTGTCCGCAAAAAGAAAATATCTGCTAACCTGTAAGCCACATGATATACGTTCTCTTCCGCGGATAATATCCTGTTGCTTTTTATCAAGCAGGCCGAGATACAACTTGAGCAGATCGAGATAGCTGCTCGGCGTTGTATAGAAGTAGCGCCTCATTTCTTGGTAGAGCCTCTCAGTCATAACGTCTACGTCCTGTATACGTAAATTATTTTTTTAATATTGACTATATTTTTTACTTCTATCTCACTTTATTCTTAAGATGATGATAGGGATGACGTTAAGTCCCTATACCAACGTATCCTTAAATCAATAAGGATTATGTTTCCTGTAATAACTGCGTGCTCAACTTTGATGACCGAGCAAGTGAAGGATTCTAAAATTAGAATCTAAAAATCTTTGCACTCGAGTGCAACACGTAACTTTTCATCCCCCCTCAGCGAGGAAATGACTAAATGCAAAATAAAACATTTACAATCACTAAGATACTTTTATTTCAGTATAGGTACATATTTACTACAACATTAAAATAAACTTCTTCGTCGCTGAAATCACTTATTTTCGTTTTTTTTTACTTGTTTTCAAGTTTCTTATTTATAACAATACGACGTCAAAACAAAATGGCGCGCGCAAAGCGAATTAAAAACAAAAGTACACCAAGGAGGCTCAGTCTGAGTTTTTAATAAATTTAAAAAAAGTTGTATGATAAATTCGGCACCATGGAGATGGAAGTCAATAGGTTTAATGATGTTTTGAAATCACATACCTTGTGCACGCGATGTTCTAAATTCAAATTTACTTTAACCTCAAGCGGATAAAAACAGCTTTGGCGGTCAGATATCGAATAGCAAAAATACTCTTTTCGAGATGAAAAAAAATTTATTAAATAGCAAAAAAGCGACCAGCGACAGAATTAGTTTAGCGGTTGATACTTCCTCGGTGGCTAAAAGATGATTCCATAAACAAACTGAGAACAATTTTTTTAAATCTATATCATTTTTTGTTCGTTTCTTGATAAAAATCGCAATAAGGATAAGTAAATAACGATATTATTAGTATTATACCTCATGCATCGTTACACAGAGTTTAGATATCTTTTCAATTATTGTCTTGTTTCCCATGGGCATTAAACATTGCTCTGCCACCGACATCAGTGCTTCAGGTGGCCATTTTGTGAACCAATCTATGGTGCAGCAGTTAACTAACGATGGAAACATTCGACATCTACGTCTGCAAATGTATTAATTAAAACTTCAATAAATTGCTACTAATATCTAAAATAATATAGTTTAAATATATAAATGAGTAGTAGGAAGACATTAAAATAACAAATCCGTGTAAGTTAATTGAATATTAAATACGATGGGTTCGGCCATTCAAAGTCTTTAAACAAAGTTGTATTTATACACACCCTGCTATCGGAAGCGTGAATAAAATACAGGACAAGATAACGAACCTGAAAGCTTCTCCTACGGGACTCATACAGATGCACAAGTGCAGTTTGCTTCGCACGCGATTTATGAAGAAATAGTAGATGGCATCGCGATCGGCCGGGTTTACACCGTACTTGGCCGCATCGCTGCGGCAGCCCGACTGCACTTGTTCGTACATGTCGCCTTCGAATAAGTTTGGCACTTCGCCTGAAATCAAATGTGTATGAACAACGGGAGAATAACAGTAGCTTTTAACTATCCTGTTTTAGTCATTCCTAAGTTAGCTATTCCACTAGTTTCCCTCTTCATCAATATTTTGCAACATTAATGTGTGAGCAACAACAAGTTCTCATACCAAATACCCTCTATATCTATTAGAAGAAGAAAATTCTCGAACTCATTGCAACGGAGGGGAAAAATATGTAAAAAACTTAATCTTATCAAAATATAGGTAAGCTACAAGAGTTGTCTGAGTAACTATTGACAATGTTTGTACGATTTTCTCTTAAGTATTGAATTATACAAACATTTAAGTACCTACATAGTAAAATAAATATATGACTGTGTAGACAAAAACATTTTCTTATGTTAAATTTACAAAAAGTATGTTTTATTTCACCTCTGATAGTTCATGTGGTTAGTTAAATGAATTTTGTAACTGAAATGGACGGTACCTTGGGGAATGACGTATAGGACTGCTATTAGTTGGCAAATTATTACTTGAAAGGGGTAAACAGGGAGTGGAAGTGTAAAATATAGACAAACAAACATTAAAACCCTCACAGATTGTGAAGAAACAGTTTAGTTACAATGAGAAATAAACAAGTTATTAGCTATTGAAAATTGCATACCGTAATTTTCTTGGCAAACAGATTTTTTGTATGTGTATATGGCAGTCGTTTTAAATCTATACTAATATAAAGAGGAATGATTTGATTGTTTGTTTGTATTGAATAGGCTTCGAAACTACTGAACCGATTTTGATGAAACTTGGTATAGGGATAGTTCGAAACCAGGGGAAGTACATAGGGTAATTTTCCTAAGGAAAAAAATCCCACGCGAAAACAAAAATAACGCAGGCGAAGTCGCGAGCGGAAAGCTAGTATTATATAACTTCTGCATACTTTTATGTCTATTATATATCCTATTCCTCCTCGTCTAAGGAGAGACCCGTGACCATCAGAGGACATTTATGGGCAATAATGAATGGCGATATAAATAATGAAATCTCTTTACCAGAATTGAGCATATTGTTAATATCTTCGAGAAACTCCTCCTTAGTGATCTGCGTGTCAGTGAACAAAAACACAGTATCTTCAAAATTTACTCCCGCGCGCATGTACATACGTCGCAGATCGTCGTGAAACTCGGGCGTGTCGTAATTTCTTTTCAACTCCATACCCATGCACCTAAGAAATAATATAATACTCCCTATTTGAATTTCAATTTATTTCCATCAAGTCTTTAGATAACAGCATATCATAAACATTGGTATTTGGGATTACTTATTACAAGATTATCTGAACATCAGTGGGCCTAAACAAAGTGACAATTCAAAATCGATAACGAAGTTCGATAAGAACAAAATGTATGAGATTGACATATGCCAAAGCTAAATAACGTGGCGAATCGATCAAAGTCATCGATGTGTAAGTTGGTAGGCAAATTGATTCGCCACGACTCGATGAAGTAGCGAATTGTTTTTCGTAACTTTCATAATAATATACTACTCAAAACAACTCATTTTGAAATTAAAATGAAACGAAAATATTCTTTTTAATAATTTTTTTTTACCATTTATTTTTTATTTCTCAGTTTCTAGTACCTACTCGTACTTACTTAAATAACCAATAAATGTTATTTTCTTAAAAATAACGATTCGACACAGCGCTCGCTAATCATTACGTTGGCTAGGAATTGAGGTTTTCGTTACCACAGAGACGATGACCAATTTAGTTATCGTTTCGCTAAGAAGCGGTTGTCACTTGTCTAAGCCTCCTAGTACATTACCAGCTGTATTTCAGTTTCACAGAAACTGCATCGTATTGTACCTATATGCAAAACGCGACTTTCGCTGAATATGGTGATAATGGTGGCGTAGGTGACTGACTTGCACTCGTTGACGTGGCCGGCGAGGGTGGCCACGCTGCGGCGCCCAGAGCCGCCGGGTCCCACCATGAGGCAGTGCCCGCGCTCCGCCCGCAATACGCGCGCCACCCGTACTACGTGCTCCACTGCATCTTGAAACAGCACCAGGTGCATCGCGGTGCGCGCCGACGAGTTGTATTCGTCCAGATACTCCTGGAAATGCATTTTCTTTAAAGTGAGGAACATTTTTTTATACATATAACAAATACGGAACAGATTGTACTTTTAAAAAGCAATCGTATACGAAACTGCTTCGTAATTTAATAAGATAAATATTTTTGAATTATTAAATCAAAATTAATCAATTATTCGTTCTTGGCATGAAAAAGCATGTAAAATACAAAGAAATGTTTTTCGTGCGAATTTAATTACAAGTATGTACTAATTAACCTTTAAAACCACCATTAGTTTCTGCACATCTGGTATTTCAGCATAGACTCTGTTCTCTTTAGGTACTGCAGAATTAATAAAGTCTCCAAAAAGGAGTAGCGGTGGCCGTTCAATCACTGCGTCTTCAGGTATGTCTAATATAGGTTGCTGGAAATTCTTTTGGCATACATCGCTCATCAAATGATAGAAATAACTTTTGTCTTCGATGTTTATTAGACGGTCGTGGAATACTCGTAGGCATTCGTGATAAAACAAACTAAAAGAGAAATTATATATTTTTTGTTTTAATTCACAATTATTCGCATATTATACCTACTCAGTAGCAGCGGCATGACAAAAAGCTATAAGCAAACGGCTGTATTTCCACTGTAAATGCATGGGGTAGCTTAAATCAAAAGTGTATGAAGTTACTTATATGTCACTTTTTACCACTCTCCGGCGCCATCAACGGCAGGATACATCCATGACATCCATGTATTTTTGCCGTTGCTGGCAAACCGGACAAACCGTGGAAAAACAGACAATTATCATGTAGTATTTTTTTACCATTAACACTAGATTGATCACTAGCTTTCTGTTTTATATAATATATTGTGTAATTATCTTGTTACCATTTAAGTAGGTATACTTTATATTTTCGTTGTGAATCCAGTCGATGCCCGCTACCTCCACACCTCGACTTACAATCAATTACCATTAGGTAAGATGGAAGCATAAAGCTCGTTGTGTATAGGGATACAATCCGCCCGGGCGCGTGGGTAGTGTAGTCGCAATGTGGACCTTACCTAGCGCGCCCATAAGGGCAGGGAGAGCACCGGCGGGTTTTAGCACAATATACTATATTGTGGTTTTAGTAGCTAGGCAGGCCTGGCTCTCTGCCGGGAGAGCCCTACACACGCTCGGCGTCTAGCCGACAACGGCGGGTACGGTGCGATTACGAATTTCCCCCCGAGAAAAAAGGGATACAATCCATGGTTATTTATTGCATGAAACCTACCGAAGCATAGCTTGTGGCGACCGCATATATGCAGCGTCTGCTTGCAGTACTCCCTGCATTGATTTAGACAAGTCCCGCAAGTTGAACACGTAGTGCGACTTGGCGGGAGTCGGCAAAAGCTCCGAACAAATTTTTAAATAAACCTCGACGGCTGCATTCACTATGGAATCACCAAGAACGGACACTTCCGGTACAAAATCCTCCATGTGCCCCTTTAAAATGGCCTGCAATGTGTAATGTGAAAGTAAAAAGTGTAAACTTTACTCAGATACATTGAGCGCAATCATTTTCAAACTCTGGAAATAAAAGTTTTCTTTGAAAATAAAACTTCAATAAATTCATACGTTCCTATCCCACAGACCTGTACATACAATAGGAGACATTTTTTTTTAAAAAAAAAACGTCGTCCCACAATAGGATTTTAGGATTTTTACTGTGTCGTGGGTGCAGTTACAAACATAGAATATCACATGCACATACGCCCAGACCGGAACAAATTTCTGTAGGCTATACAAAATATTAGTCCTGTACGGGAATCGAACCCGCGACCCGTTACGCAGTAGGCGATTACTCAACCTCTGCGCTAACCGTGTTGTCAATATTATTATTTATTTAATTACGTCATAACATTAAAGAGTGAAAGGTTGCAAGATAGAGCTCGGTTTTATAAGTAGAGCTAGAGAAGCTTAGAAAAAGTCAGCATTTTATTTAATTTTAAATGAATTTAAAATGCTGACTTGTAAACTAAGATGAATTGCACTCGATTCCTAATATGAATTGACAACATGTTGCCCATTTTATGACTACCAAAATGAATCATTAATTATTATTATTATATTATGATTATGCCGATGCCGCCTTTTTAGGTTCACTGAACACGTTTGGGATCAGGAAAGTCAATTCACCAAACGTAGGTATCTCCTGGAGACAGGCCCATCAGTATTAGTAAACCTGGGGCATCACCTAGGGAGGAATTATCAGGTTAAACTCGTTTGTGACCCCAGGCAGGGGACACAAACCCTCCAGTAATTCCAGCTGATCAAGGGACGAGACTGGCGCTCTCCACTAACCCGCCTTTTTATTATTATTAGGGCTAACATTATAATGAAATTGTTAATCTTCCTATTCCCGCGCATTAGCCTGTGAGACCGACAAAAAATATTGTTGAAATTATTACTTTCCTCCGAAATACTTAAAATGTTTGCTAGCTGTTAAATTTGTTGATGGTTCCACTTCAGTGCCTGTCACATAATTGTGCAAGATGCACAATTATTTAGTATTTGAATAAATATGATTTAATGAAATTAATAGTAGGTACCTTTTATTTTAAAACATTTTAAACTCAATGTCTTTAAACTCAATTTGATAAACGATATTATTATAGGAGGTTTTATTTTGAAAAACGCGGGTACACGGGTTTAGGTAGGTATTACAAAAAAAAAATCAGATGGGCGCGTCCACACGTGGACAATGGCGGCGGGTGTGCCCCAGAGTTCCGTACTAGGTCCTCTGTTATGGAACCTGGGGTACAACTGGGTTCTGCGAGGCGACCTTCTGCCACGAACGAAGGTCGTCTGCTTCGCCGACGACACGCTCGTCGCGGCGAGAGCAAAAACGGGGGAGGAGGCGGCCCACCTTGCGTCGGTCGGCGCCTCACTGGTCGTCCGACGCATCCGCCTCCTGGGCCTGGACGTGGCCCTCGACAAAACGAGGGCTATGTTATTCCACGCCCCCCGTCGCAGGATCCCACCGGGGCTCCGCGTCCGAGTGGAGGGGGTTCGTATACCGGTCGAGGCGCACTTTAAGTACCTTGGCCTGGTTCTGGACCCCCGATGGAGTTTCGAGGAGCATTTTAAGCTCCTCGCTCCACGGCTGTGCGCCGCTGCAGCCGCACTTGGACGGGTCCTCCCTAATGTGGGAGGTCCAGGATCGGCGTGCCGTCGACTGTATCACGGGGTAATACGGTCGATGGCACTCTATGGAGCCCCGGTATGGGCAGAGTGCCTCTCCTCCCGAACGGTGGCCCTCTTGCGACGTCCGCAGAGGGTCATAGCGACCCGGGCCGTGCGAGCTTATCGCACGGTCAGTCACGGCGCGGCCTGCGTTCTAGCGGGCCAAACGCCGTGGCATGTCGATGCACGCGTCCTCGCGGAGGTGTATCGACATCGGGTTGCTACTCGTGAACGGGGGGGGACGATCCGCTCCACAGGAAGTGGAGCGGATTCGTACCCTGGCGCAGAGGGAGGCTCTGCGTCAGTGGGGTGTGGCACTCGCCTCCCCAGCTGCCGGCCACCGGACGATCGACGCGATCCGTCCGGTGTTGGAGGAGTGGGTTGGGCGCCGGCAGGGCAGCCTCACGTTCCGCATGGTGCAGGTACTGACCGGGCATGGCTGCTTCGGTCACTACCTGCACCGAGTCGCGCGTCGGGAGGAAACGCCGCGGTGTCACCACTGCGACGCTCCCGATGATACGGCCGAGCACACCTTGTTGGTGTGCCCGGCCTGGCGACCCCAGCGCAGCGAACTTAACGCTGCGCTGGGAGGCGGAGACCTCTCGCTGCCGAGCATGGTCGTGGCCATGCTCCGCGGCGAGGCGGAATGGGAGGCTGTGGCCTCCTTCTGCGAAGAAGTAATTTCGCAGAAGGAGGCTGCGGAGAGGGAGCGGGAGGAAGATCCCCAAGCCGCTCCCCTCCGCCGCAGACGGATAGGCAGGCGAAGGCGGGCATTCGCACAAGCGATGCCCGTCTAATGACCCTGCCGGGGAGGCCTGCGTGCACGGTTGGCCCCGTGCACGCCGCCGTAAGGCCCTCCGTCTGGGGATTGCCCTGGTGTTCTCGGGCAATCCCCCCTTGGCGATAGCCTGACCAGGTGGTCAGGCTTGCCCGGGCGCGTGGGTAGTGGAGTCGCAGTGTGGACCTTACCATGCGCGCCCACAAGGGCAGGGAGAACACCGGGGGTTTTAGTGGGTCGGCCTGGAACTTCGCCGGGCCAGCCCCACACACGCCTGCCGTCTAGCCAACGGCGGGTACGGTGCGCTTACGCATTTCCCCCCGACAAAAAAAAAAAAAAAGGTATTACAAAAATTAGCACGGGTATAGGAAGGTTAAACAGATTTATTATTTGGTATTCTGAAATGGTATTCTTTGGTGTTTTTTTTTGGAATCTATATATCTATACTATATAAAGCTTCTTTAATATATAAAGCTCGATTACTTACTACTATTAACTACTATACAATTTTTATTACAATAATGTAGTCTAACCTTAAAAATTTTCTTCATCGCCTCAGAGTTGGGAGCAGAAATGTAAAACATAGCGAAGTGTCGTACAAAACGTGAAGAAAGCGGATTGCGACCACCACCAGGCGGAGCGCACGCGCATGACGGTACCACGTCTAAGATATCCTTCCAAAATAATTTGTCACGATCGTAGACTCCACCGAAATCAAGAAATTGCCTGAAGCAGAAATAAATGCCTTTTTAACCGACTTCAAAAAAGGAGGAGGTTCTCAATTCAATGCGTATGTTTTTTTTGTGTGTATGTTACGCGATTACGCCGCCAGTTGTGGACCGATTTTCAAAATTCTTTTTGTGTTCGATAGAGTATACTCCAAGGGTGGTCCCATGGTCACCAAAGTCAGGATCTGATGATGGGATCCCATGAAAATCGAGGAAAACCCTTAAATTTTAAGGTGTTTCTAACGTGTTTTGTGTGTATGTTACGCGAGATTACTCCGCCAATTGTGGACCGATTTTTATTCTTCTTGTATTCGATAGAGTATACCCCTAGGGTGGTCCCAAGGTCACTAAAAAGATTTCATTCACTAAAAAGTTAAAAATAAAAAATATTTTCCAAAAAATAAATACAGACTTCAAAAACACTGAAAAGTTAAAAATAATATAAGAATAGGTACAGACATCACACTTCTATATTGAAGTCGGTGCCAAATTTTAAGACTTTCTAGGAGATCATCGTTTGGCACCGACTTCAATATAGAAGTGTGATGTCTGTACCTATTCTTATATTATTTTTAACTTTTCAGTGTTTTTGAAGTCGGTTTTTATTTTTTGTAAAATAATTTTTGTAGTTGCAGGTAAGAATAAACCTGAGATAAAACGTTAAAGGTGTTACTACAAAAAGTTTAAAAACGCTGTCTTAAGTTAGACACTGTTAAGACATGTTACTGTTTCATAGAATAGAAAACTTTTTGCAGTTACACCGTTAGGGTCTTACTAAAAGGAATACAATACCACTGGAGGTGACAAACAGGGAAAGACGAGGTCTCATTACTAAAAATGCACACGTAGAAGATTGGACAAAACATTTTCATACGCACACAAGTAAATATGTAATACCTCACAGTTGCATAAATTTCTTGTTGTATATACACAAGTCTATGATTTAAAACGTCACAATTGCACATATACTTCTTTCTATACCCATACAAAAGCACATGACTTACAACCATATGCTTCGCAAGTGGGGTGCGCTCTTATGTCTGTTTCAGTAATTATGTACTCAAAGGGATGTGTTTACACACGACTCTGTCAGTAATAGATTATTAATGCTGGAAACCCACAATTATACCTATTAAACATTCATCCCATCATTCATTGTCATTTCATCATTTAGTTTATTTACCTATTGATGAACTATTTAAAATCGAATTGTATTATTTTTTTAGCTTATACCTTAGTATACCGTATGTTTGAATAGTAGTCTATTCAAAACATTGCGAGTATCGAAAGCTAAATGACAGTTTATCTCAAATGTGTTGTACTTTTATACTTAGGAACCTAAGGATGACGTCATTATTTCAACCATTCATGATATTGAATGCATTTCATTTGTATACGTACTTCATGTTAAACATTTTTGCAAGTATTTACTACTGAAAAAAAATACTACATGTCCTAACGTTTTGACAAGATCAGTGGATAACACGAAAAGTAAAATAATAACAATCCAGAACGAAGAAGATGCAGTTAATTTAAAATTTAAAAGTATTCAAGCCAATCAGAGATACTTTTGAAAAAAATCATTAAGATCTATCCAAGATCCATACCTATTAAGGAACACTTAACGTTTCTATAGACATTTATTATAATAACTAGCTTTTGCCCGCGACTTCATCCGCGTGGATTTAAAAATAAAACAATATCGTTCCCGAGAGAATAAAACATATACCCGCGGTAAAAATTTGCCCTTGTGTTCTTTTTATGTCTTAGCTACATTACTTGACAAAAGTTACATGTAGGTATGTATTCTGTACAGTGAGAAAGCTTCATACAACATACACAACCCGTGTCTCGGCTCGGTGGTTGGTCAACAAAAAACCTTACTGGCATAAAACCGGCTGGCGCTTAAAGTATTTCCTTATAAACAATATTTTTAGCCATGTTTGAAGGTGGTAGCAATAGAACCAAACTTTGCAATGAACTTACACGGGAACATGCCACATAGAACTGACCGTGAGAAAAACAGTCTTGTCGTCTACTCCAGCGAATTTGAGAGTTTGCCCTTGCGACTTATTTATGGTCATGGCGATACAGACTTTCAGGGGAAACTGGATCCTTTTGAAATCAAAGGGAAGATCATTTGGTATTAAAGGAATACGCGGTACAACACTGTTTCGCCTTGAGCAGGTCCAGTCAAAATAGTGGCCTCTATTACGTTCCGGTGCAAAGCCATGACTTGCAACCTAGTACCGTTATAAAGTTTGGGTGGCTTTAAATTTCTTAATAATATAACAGGTGTACCCACACGTAGAATAAGTCTATGATATAGCAGACGAAGACAGGTGGGTTCAAAGTGTTTAAGAACTCTACTGGAAAATTAACGGCATCGTCAGTGTTTATCACAGTATCTATTGATTTATAAACAATCTGTTGTCCTTCAAAGGAGTTCAGTAATATGTCATTAATGACCGCTGCTTGGTCGTTCTTTGGAGTCAGTATAGCTCTTTCGCATAACCACTCTATTGATTTTTCCTGGATGAGCGCAATGTCTGGATAAATTGTTGAAATCAGGTCTTCAACTGTTGTTAGTTGTTACTGTAGTGCACAGATCGGCAGGGACAGCTATCAAGCCGTTTTTTTCGGGGTAATCAATGTTACCAAGTTTTAGCAAAAGATCCGAAAATTGTCCAGCGGAAACATTACCTTCAAGGTGGACTCTCATATTTTTTGTTAATTTTAATTTTTTTCCGAGGGCCACAACGATGATCTTTTAAGACACGCTTTGATCTCATCAGCACGTGTTCCCCTTGGACTACTGGTAGAGTTTGACGAAAGTCTCCTGACAGCAATACAGTCAAACCACCCATCAAACTTTTGTTGCTGCGTACGTCTTGCAAAGTCCTATTCAAAGCATCTATAGCTTTTTAAGGGCCATAGTACTTTCATCCCAGACAATAAGTTTAGCTTTTCTCAGTACTTCTGCAAATTTGCTCTGTTTTGAAATATTACATAATGGAGTGTCTACATTTGTTAAGTTAAGTGGCAACTTTAAGGCAGAGTGGGCGGTCCGACCGCCGTGCAAAAGTGTTGCGGCAATTCCCGAAGAAGCCACTGAAGAACTATAATCCACTCACACCACAACAGGGAGATGGTATTTCTCCACGTTGCATGTTAAAAAATCCTTTTTCATTACTCATACTCTGAAAGTAGGTCTGAAGTTGCCTGAGGAGCGGGTTGAAAGTAATACTTTTCAGCCCTAGGGAGAATCACTTTCAACTGACAGCTGCTGTCAAATTTTAAAAAAGAAACTAGTTCTTTTTTAGTTCTTTTTTCACATTTGTATTGAACCATGTTCCGACTTTCTATACAGCCACTCATTTACAGCGCGGTGTAAAATTGAAATAACATAATTTAAAGAATATATATTTTTAAATCACTTTATTATAATTTATTTTCAACTATTTCCTTAAAATAAAACAGATTTGGGCAAAATATTTCTAATTTTTTAAATTATGCAAATGAAAAATAACCGTCTCGTTACTTTCACCGCTGGGGTAACAATGTACTATTTTAGTGCACCCCTACACCTTATAAAGAACTTACGTGTTAAATTTGGAATGTCTACAACCAGAAAGAACATAAAAACGACACGTATATTAAGGCGAGGAATTTCCACGTGCAAGCCCATATGTTCCGCACTTCACACCGTTCATTTGTACATGACGTTAGCGCGGACTAGAGGTGAGCGTTTAAACGAAAAGCACTTAAAAAAGTTTGCTTTTGAACAAAAGTACAAAAGCAGACTTTTTCTAATCAAAACATTACGCTTTTACTTACGCTTTGCTTTTTACCGACATACATTAGTCCCGCCATCTGTACTCCCGCAATAAAATTACCTACTTTGAAAGCATGCTCTGTATACATGCATCGGAAATAGAACGTTCGCCGCTAGATGGCATTATACTGCGTGCTGGAGTTATAAAGCGACCAAAACGCATCCCAAAATTAGATGGCTAACCACGCTTTTCGTTTAAAAAAGTAGTAAGCTTTTCACTGTCGAGAGATAAGTACGCGTTTGTTGTGTTGTGGCTGGCTGCTTTTACGTACGCTTTCGTTTTATTTTTTTAAATACGTGTATAAATAAGCATTGTATTTACGTTGGTTTGTGCGTGTGTGTATAAAGTGCGATTAAATAAAGTTTATAAATATATAATTTGATAGTTTTAGTGTCGAGAGGTGGTAATAATGTAATGTGGGACTTTTTTGAAAGGAACTTGGTCAATTAAGTCGCGTGACGCAATATTTGTAGAAACATTGTTTATTAAATAATAAAATAAGAATATTAATATTTCCATCACTAAAAATATTTCAATTGATTGATATGAGAGCAGTTTTTTCGTTTAAATAGTATAAAGCTATCCCTATAGTGTTTTTGTCATTAGCAATAGAACGGTGCATACGTTGTACTTAAACGTTTTTCCAAACATAATTATACGCAATAAACAATAAGCGTTTAAACGAAAAGCTTTTTTACAAGCGCGCTTATTGTAATAAGTACAACGTTTAAACGTTTTAAAATTTTAAGCCGTTTTTTCCACTTCTAGCGCGGACGCAGCCACTGAACAGGCGCCAACATCATGTGCCGCACAGTAAAAATATAACAGTACAACAAGGACCTTTTATATCGTATGCAATATACTTTTTGCTAGGTTACAAATAAGTATTGATTTATAAACTGAGGTAAGTACCTACAGTAATACAACCAATAAAGATACAGCTTTATGACTTCATTGCTATTTTTTATTGTATCTTTACTTGTATGTAAATATGGACACTTTTTAATTGTTACATTACATAGTATTTTTATTTGACAAACAACCACGTGATTTTTTTAATAACTTAGAAAAAAACAAAGTTTAAAAAGCTTTTATTTGCTAGTGACGTCATTGTACTCGTCCACCATTATAATACCGATACAAACATATATTTTATAAGAAAGAGACGTAAAGCAATTATCAATAATTAGACTTTTTCAAGATTCATCATAATTAGACCGTTTCTTCACAATTTCAAAGATTTTAAATGTTTCTATGATGTGTTATTAATAAAATGTAAATTCAAATTTTATGCATATTTCTTTTGTGCAGTATAGAATGCATCACTAGAATACAAGAAATGCTCGATTAGCTAGAAGTAGTATTTAAAACAAAAGCTAAGAATATGACTGACGCGGCGGCATATACACTGTTAAATTTTTTTGTTTGACTTCGACGACTATTCGGTTTGATTTAGAAATAGTAGATTGTTACACCGAGCGCTAAGTGACTTATTAATGCCCGCGGATGTTTGGTGCACGAGCACTTGCTCGAGGGCACTAATAACCCGAGGGCATTTATAGCTCACTTACGAGGTGTGTAATCTGCTTTTCCTTCAACTTATTAAAAAATAATAAAAAACTGAAGTTGACTGTAGAAAAACTTATTTATTTATGACAAAAAAATGCAAATTGTTCTTATTAAGAAACCAAACCTTATCTTGACGGTGGTGACGGAAGTGGAAAATCCACAAAAAAAAAACTCACTGTCATGTACACCACAAAACCCTTATTTCTTGCCGTCAACATGAATGTGCACCAAAAAACACCACTTTCACTGCACAATATTCACTCGAATACAATTTTTAATTTATTAAAATAAAAGCTTATCTTCGCCATTAAAGCCAATTGCCTCTCTTTTTTAAATAAAATTGGCTTTGTAGGGTCCTATCTTACTTGTTTTGCGCATGTGTATTTTTTGTGACATGTTATACAACCACTCAAATCTCTTTGGAAAAATGCCTACATTTTGTATATTGTATGAATATGAATTGTAATTTCTTTTTAAATTAGAAAAACAAACAACAAGGCAATTATGTTGAACGGGTCATTAATGAAATTTCATACAATACTACTGCTGATTTCCAGGGTAGTAATGTATTACTTTAGTGTTGCCTTTTTCGATGATTAGAGTAAAATTAATGAGTAGATTGAAGAAAAATATTTTAATAGATATATGTAGGTATTTTAATACAGTACTGAATAAATAAGTACTATAACTTATTTCGCTTACTATTCGTCAATAAAAATATTTAAATATATATATATATATATATATATATATATATATATATATATGTAGGTATTTTAATACATTACTGAATAAATAAGTACTATAACTTATTTCGATTTGATTTGTTAACCGACTTCACTGACTTCACGAAGTTATGAGGTAACACATACCTTCGTCATTTATTAACTGATTTTCAAAATTCTTTTTGTATTCAGAAAAGTATACCCCCGAAGTGGTTCCATGCCATCAAGTCAGGATCTAGTATTAGAATCCCAAGAAAATCGAGAGAATAGGCACGTCCAACGTCTTTCCTGTTTTTTTTCTGAAGCTATTCAGGTATTTGCGTCTGAAAGACATCATCTCAAGGATTCTTCCACTATGCTGAGCTTACGATGGATCCTTAACTTTAAGGAGTTAGGGAGTTAGTCTTTAGATATAAAAGGTACGTATTGACTCTTAGTTAGGTATATTCTTTCAAGTTGACTTAGAGAGCTATTATTAATTTCACGAAAAAAATAAAAATATTTTTTTACAACAATACCGACACCACTTCAAAACAAAAACTACTTTAAAATAAAAATGTAATGTTGTGTGTTTTATTTTATTACTACTAAGTTGGCAAACAAGCAAACTGCCCACCTGATAGTAAGTGGTAACAGTCACCTATAATACATATGGTTCCTGTGCGATTCGCAGTAAAACTGCAAGCGCCACAAGAACCACAGTGTACGTTGCCAACTTGTGATATCAGATGTAAAGTCACGGTACCCAGTAATTTCAGTGCCATATCTTACCCTTCACACCGGAACACAGCAATGCAAGCACTGCTGATTTGCGGCAGAAATAGGTAAGACGGAGGTATTTTTATCCTTGCCTTAGCAAGCATCAAAAACGATAGTATTTTTGTTTTTAATTATATCCCAATTTTTGTGACAGGTATCTCTGGCAGTTTTGTCATCCATCATATTATTATTAGATGAATTCGAAACAAGCTCAAACCTGTTTTTGATGTGCTACCATCATCAACGCTGGCCAAGTGCGGGTTGGTCGACTTCACACACAACCTAAGAATTTCTTTACACGTGTGTGCAGCGGTCGGCGCGCCGGTGCGCTACTTAGTGGTAAGTATTTATAACGCTGCATTGCGTGAGTGACAGGGGCGTGCATGTACTAAACAAGATTATCAAGAAGAAAGCTACAAATCGCTATGAATATCAGGCAACCGTATAAGTCTCTAAGCAAACTGGTTTTAAAATATTAATTAATATTCTACCACCTTAGGCCTGTAAGAAAACTCGGGAAGTACTACACAGCTAGCGTTCTTTACCATGATGACTTTACATGTGACAACACGGTTAGCGCACAGAGTTCGAGTGATCGCCTACTACGCAACTGGTCGCGGGTTCGATTCCCAAATATGTTTAACCGACTTCAAAAAAGGAGGAGGTTATCAATTCGGTTGTATTTTTTATGTTTGTTACCTCATAACTCCGTCATTTTTAAACCGATGTTCAAAATTATTTTTGTATTCGATAGAGTATAGAGCAAGGGTGGTCTCATGGTATATATGCAACGATTTATAGGTTCAAAATAATGTTTCCTATAAAACTTTATTGCTGAATTCCTTTAAATACTTAATGTTACCCCCTTTATTCACAACGCCTTGCATCAAAGCTTTAGAAGGTAGAATCAACAGCACATTATACATGTAGCTGAATAATAGAGTTTTATTCGAGCCTATCTTATCTTCGGGTGGGGGCGGCCCAATTAAATTTGAGCCTTCGCACTTCGACCCACCATGGATCTTTTGTGCTTCCCAAGTTTTAGTCCGTACAGCCATCGCCACCTACGGTCCAGTCTATTGTGCCCATGAGCTCAACGATGTCCTTCGGTGGTATGGCCCTGTAGTCTTCCGGTTTTGGGTATCCAATTCCCGTCAACCTTAATCTCCTGCAGGTTAGGGCATCGCAGTGGCACAGCAGGTGTTCCATGCTTTCCTCTACCTCCTTGCAGGCCCTACAGATTTTGGAACTGGTGTGTCCCATCCTGGTTAGCATGATCCTAGTGCCGAAGTGTCCGGTTAGAGCACCTAACAGTAGGCGAGTCTGGGATCTGCTTGAGCTCAGTGTAAACTTGAGCCAATTATCCATACCCATGAAGAGCTTGGCGTGAATCATTCCTTTCTGGTTGGCCCATTCTTTTTGATGCCTCATTTGCAGTTGAGTTCTTAGACCTGTACTGACTGTTTTTGGAGTGATCCCGACAAATGGTTCCGGTCCTATCAATTGTGTTTCCGATCCCTTTCTTGCCAGGTAGTCAGCCTTCTCGTTTCCGGCGAAACCCTTGTGACCTGGTATCCAAACTAGACGTACCGTATTGGTTTTACCCAATTTATTCAGTATTTCAATTGTATTAAACACTAGTTTGGATTCCACTTTGTATGACAGGAGCGCTTTGAGAGTCGCTTGACTGTCACTGAGAATGTAGATGTTTAGGCCTTTGCGACCTTTGTCTAGATTCTCCTGTGCACAAGCTAGGATAGCATATGTTTCAGCTTGAAACACAGTTGCTAGCTCACCCATGCTGATCGATATATCAGTATTGTTGCAGTGTATTCCTGCCCCTGTACCAGATTTCATTTTCGATCCATCTGTGTACCAAATCATGCTGTTTCCCCGAGGGGATGCCAGCCCCTTATCCCATTCCTCCCTTGTTGGAATGTGTACCTCAAAGAGTCGTCTAAATACATATTTGGGTAACATTCTGTCGCTGGTCATGCTCAGCAGCGGATTGTCCCCTTCAGACGCGAATGCCGTGTGTTTTGTGAGTGGCCGGTTTGCATTCCACATTCCCAAAGTTCTGAGCCTGTAGAGTGTTCTCATGGCTTCTCCTTGTACAGCACTGTGGAGTGGTTCGAGATTCAAAAATCTCTCCAAGGCCGCTGTAGGGGTAGTTTTGAAAGCCCCCGTTATAGCCATACAGGCCAGCCTTTGGAATCTACCTAGTAGTTCCCTGCATGTGACTAGTTTCGTTCTTGGCCACCAGGCAATACTGCCATATGTTATGACCGGCAGTATCATTATTTTGTAAATCCAGTAGAGTATCTTAGGTTTGAGACCCCAGGTTTTACCGAAAGTAGACCGGCACATATTGAGTATCCTTCCGGATTTTTCAACAGTGAGGTCTACATGTTCCTTCCACGTTAGTTCTTTGTCTAGGGTAACTCCTAGATATTTCACCTTTGTGGACCATGGTATCTCAGAGCCGTATAGCTTTAGATTCCTCATGTTGTTGAGCTTCCTCTTTTTTGTGAACGGTATGATCACTGTCTTTTTGGGATTGATGCTGAGACGTGTCTCTTTGCACCAGTGCTCAACCCTTTGTAGTGCCCTTTGCATCAGGCTGGCTACCACATTTGGCACCTTGCCGTTAGCTAAGATGACTATGTCATCAGCATAACCTACTGTGGTCAGTGGTCCTTTGTTCAGTTCTTCGATCAATGGATCAATCACAAGACACGATTCGAGCCTATGTATTATATATGATTATGAACAGTAAAACAGTATTTTAGGAATCTTTTAAATTTGAAGTCGGTGACAAATTTTAACACTTTCTAGGAGATTATCGTTAGGCGCCGACTTCAATACAGAAGTGTGATGTTGTCTGTACCTATTCTTATATTATTTTTAAGTTTTCAGTGTTTTTGAAGTCGGTTTTTATTTTTTGTAAAATATTTTTTTTGTAGTTACGGGACAAATATTATGTATGGAATACAGAAATATGTTCCGGTCTGGGCGTATGTGCATGTGATATGTAATATATTCTATGGTTGTAACTTTGATGACACGGTTAGCGCAGAGGTCGAATGATCGCCTACAGCGCAACGGGTCGCGGGTTCGATTCCCGTACGGGACAAATATTTTGTATGGCCTACAGAATTTTTTTCCGGTCTGGGCGTATGTACATGTGATATTCTATGTTCGTAACTGCACCCACAACACAGGAGAAAATCTTAGTGTGGGGCGACGTTTTCAAAAAGAAAAAAACTGCACCTACGACACAGTTGAAAATCCTAGTGTGGGCCGACGTATTTATATAAAAACACTTTCATTACTGAGTGACTGACAGATTACGCACAGCCGTAATTAAAAGGCATAAAAAGCGGAAATTTGACATGTATGTTGGAAATTCGCCATCTAAGGGGGTAAAACTAAAAAATAATAGTTTGTATGGAACCTCTATGACATTTATGCGGGCGAAGCAGCGGGCAAAAGCAAATATTTTATAAAGTTTCACAAAATTCCGCTGATCAGATATTTTCTTTTAATACAATGAAGTGATCTTTACATAAATCGAACGGAAATTTATGTTAATTATTTTTTACTTTTTTATAATCAACTCACGCTTGACCATAAATGTTACGAAATTTAAAAGATTCCTAAAATACTGTTTTACTGTTCATAATCATATATAATACATAGGCTCGAATAAAACTCTATTATTCAGCTACATGTATAATGTGCTGTTGATTCTACCTTCTAAAGCTTTGATGCAAGGCGTTGTGAATAAAGGGGGTAACATTAAGTATTTAAAGGAATTCAGCAATAAAGTTTTATAGGAAACATTATTTTGAACCTATAAATCGTTGCAAATATACTTGAAGATATTATCATACTGGTTTATTAACACTGCACTGTGCTATATGGCCGCGGCAATAAAATATAAACATTTGGGAAATAAATATTTACCACTTTTCTTTCAGCATTTTTTGTATGCATTTGATTTAACATTTCGTCTTTGACTTCTTTTATTAGCGATTTTTACACATAAAGTAACTTATAGAAAAAAAGAACGAAAAACATATTTTTTCACACATAAAATAATTTAGGAAGAAGGATTAAAATAGTTTTCTCCTTTATAATACCTAATCCATTATTTTTACACTATTCACCATATTACTACACTAATCTATAATAATAATGAAAGTTAACAAAATAAACGCAAACTGCAAAATTAAAATTCGATCGTAAAGAAACACGTAATATATTTTTTTGCGCCCGCCGCGGCACGAAGCGGCATGACCATACCCTGAGACGACTTGGCGAGTACTGTCTTATATGGAGCGCGATTGCAACCAAGCGAAATTATAGAATTTTCGTCATTTTCCTAAATATTTTATATGACATCAAAAAATCTGTCTTCACAGTTCACTAGATAATAACGAACTACATGTTTTGGTATAACTTTTATACTGTTTTATGTATATTTCGATTTCAAATCGTGGTTTTAGTTTTTGATTTAGACCTATGTTTGGATTTTTTTTCTATCGAGTGAAATGGAGTAAATCGTGTTTCTGCTTTCACAGTTCACTAGATTATATCTTCAAGTTTAAGGTGTGTGAATTTCAGAATTGTGGGTTCTAATATTATCCAGATCTAGACGTTCTAAGATCGGCAAATTTGGGAAATCCTCGCCTTAATATTTAAACATTTCAACCCCATCGTACCCCAACATAGAGGGGTTGTTATTTGACGTACGCCACGTTGGATTTTAAAATCATCGTTGTTTTCGTAATCAGCGACCCGATAAACCATAGAAACGGTAGGTACACATGTTGATTTTTTACTTTATCACCCTTTATCTCCTTGTAGGGGATGAAATCTTAAATATTATAAATAAATTGAAATAAGTGTTAACTTATTTATCGTTAGTAATAATAATGTGAAGTTTCGAATAAAATAGTCTTAACTAATCCTGTTTTCCCATACAAACTATGGAACCCTATTTTACCCCCATAGGGGGTGGATTTTTAAAAAACTACCTTGTAAGGAACCTACGTATGAAATTTGGAATGTCGAGAACCAGAAAAATCATAAAAACGACACGCATGTTAATATTTTGACATTTCAACCCTTGCACCCCAACAGAGGGTGTTATTTCACGTTCGTCACCTTGGATTTCAAAATCGTCGTTATTTGATTAAGGTGATAAAATTAATATAGAATCGCATCTCTGTTTGATTAAAACTATTTATTTAATATGAACTACTTCAACCCCATTGCACCCCATCCAGGGATGATAGTATGTGGTGTTGAAATCGATGTTATTTTCGTAATCTACGACCCGAAAAACCATGAAAACGGCATCAACGTCGATTTTGACATTTTATCAGTTTATCACCCCATCTCACCCCGTTTGGGGATGAATTTCAATTAAATACAAAACACGTCTTCCATTAATTCTGTTAAAGAAAGTTTATACAAAATTTGAAGTAGATTTGAAAACGGAATCACGATGTCCCATACAAACATTTCCCTCCATTTTCACCCCCTTAGGGATAGAATTTCGGAAAATCCTTTCTTAACGGACGCCTACGTCATACAAGGAACACACCCTCCAAGTTTCAAGTCTCTACGATCAGCGGTTTAGGTTGTGCGTTGATCCGTCAGTCAGTCAGTCAGTCATTCAGGACAAAGCATTTTATAGGTAATAAAAGGAACACACCCTCCAAGTTTCACGTCTCTACGATCAGCGGTTTAGGCTGTGCGTTGATCCGTCAGTCAGTCATTCAGGAAAAGGATTTTATAGGTATAGATGATAACGTAGACAAAAATTGTTTAGATTACGAAGAGTTAAGGAAGAACAAAGAATTAAATTCAAATAATAGCTATAATAATTCAATTAAATAGATGAAAGTAAAAGCCCATATAAAAATTTTTGTGGCACACCAATGTCACTCAAAAAAGAAACGGGAGACATCTTTGATATCTATGATAAATACATAAAAATATCTAACGTACAAAATAGATTTTTCCTTTTCGAGCCATGTCATCGTCCCTATTCTGTAAAGTAACCACATAGCGGATACAAAAAAGTAACACGCAATTTTACTAATGAATCTTTTATATTTAAACGCTTACAAAAACTTATCAACTGCATGCAGTTGCGTTTATGGATAGCTAGGTCAATTGTGGGCTATAAACTAAGTTAAATAAATTCCTCTGCAATTTAAATGATGAGCAGGATATTATTATTTCTTAAGGTAATGAAATGTTTCCCTGGAATAAACTTTGCAACACTAATATTATGAGTGGTTTATCTGAAGCGGGAACTGGTTTGTATCATTCTGTATAATACAAAAATATTTTATTTACCTCAGCAACTCAATAGTGGGTTGTGCGCCGTAGATATCCAACCGAGGCATGTTCACGTCGTCGATGAAAATAATTACTTTCTTGCCGAGGGGGGCACCGATAGCTTTTCTAGGCCTTTTTTCTAATCTTAACTCTATTACTTCCTGTGACAAACAAATCTCATAAGATTACAACGAATATCTGGTACAAAAAAATAAAGAATAAATCTTAAAGCCGATGTAAGTATTACTAACTTGAGTTCGAGTACTACTAGTTTGCGCCGAAAAATTCAATATAATAGGTATAAAATGCCCAGTTAAAGACATCTTGCTTAGCATTTCTGACGCTACACAAGTTTTACCCACACCTGAAATTAACGGAAGAAATATCTTGTTAAGTATGTTTAAATATGTTTGATACCGTGATTGAAACGATTGAATTAAACGAAGCGATATACGAAACATTGTCTAAATTTTACTCGGCGATGTAAAAATATAATGTCTGCTGTGGTGTGGCCCTTCGGCAAAGTTTTCAGCAAAAGAAAAACAAACAAGATTTCACAAATAAAGAAACATTAAATTATCTGTAATTTTGTTAAGATAGCTGTTTTGTGTATGTTAAGAAATATGTTTTAATAACCGGTATTTCCAGTAAACATAACAGGTTTCCCATTAGAAAGGAGCTTCTCAAATAAATATCCATATCGCACGGTATCAATTGTGGGCACGAGTGTCTCAAAAAATGGCTTGTTGCAATCATACAGAAATTCTGGAATAATTTCAGCCCATACTTTCAGTTTTCGTTGTTTTGTGTCCATATACATATCGAAAAAATTAAATCCCTGTGGAAAACTGAAACAAAACGCTTTATCAAATTGTGTAAGAATAATAATTATACATGTCGATTATGTCGGGATATTTGACATAAATATAAACACAACAATTGTAAAAGCTGTATTTATAGTATACCATCTCTCATTGCATGGTTAATAAATTATTGAAAATACCTCTAAACAGCAAAAGATCAAGCGATTATACTAGTAGATTGTTTACCAAGGGAGCAAAGAACTATTTTTTAAACTAGTGTTATTTTAATCTATTGCGGAGCGAAAGATTCTAGTATAGTAGACTCCCGAGCACAGCAAGGAATTTTACCCGAGGTCGACAGTTGCTCCCGAGTTGCGAGAGACACTCTACTTTTTATCACCCTATGAGAAAATAAGAGACACTTATGAGTAAGTATACACGTCTATTTATTTACTTACATCCATTTAGTGACAATCAGACAAGCGAAAGAGAAAAAACCAATAAATTGTTTAATTAGTTACTCGTATATTGGCCTAATGCATAATTATTATTATTTTATATTTTTATTATTATAAATACTTGTTGCATGAATGTTACAATCACGTGGAAAACTTAATATTAATTAGTTGACAAATAGTATCACGGTATGTACAGTCGGGGTAAGAAAAGGCTCGTCACCATAGAGCCGACATGTGCTTGCACGAAGGAAATTATTTATCAGTCCTAGTCCTGCAAACGAAATATCACATTGACGATTTATAACAGGCTAATCAACATGTAATCAACTGATAGTGGCAAGCTAACTAAAAAGATAGATTCAGTGAAATCTGTTAACGGGAAAACCCGGAAACTACAACTTCTCAATTATCATATTAGATTATTGGCTTATTTATGTCCCCAGCCTAAACTGTATTGATTTTGACAGAGTAAAATAAATAGAAGTCATGGTAAAATTTAAATAAAAATTAGCATCTTGGGAGGACGTCGGAAGTTCTATAGAGTTCAATGGATTTCTTAATTTTCTCTGAGATACACCAGCAGGCGTAGCACGGGCTGCCAAGACTAGACTCGAGTCACGCATTATCTCACAATTTCAGTGACATAATCTCTGTCTTAAAAAGAGTAACACGGTGGCGCGTATTTAGTGTCACTGACGTGATACATTTTCTTGACTGAGTTTTATCACAAATTTCTTGGCGTGCCTGTGCGCCGACTGCTGTGGTTGTGCAAGGGCTTTAATACTTTAGAAGATGTAGCAGCAGTCGGAGAGAGAAACTAGTACTAGTATGCATAAATATTATTATTATTTTTATAATAATTATAATAATAAAAATATAATATTTTAATATATATATTTTATATAATAATATAATAAAAATATAATATTTTAATATATATATTTTTATAATAATAAAAATATAAAATAATAATAATATTTATGCATTTGGCCAATATACGAGTAACTAATTAAACAATTTTTTTCATTCTCTTGTCTGATTATCACTAAATGGATGTAAGTAAATAAATAGACGTATACGTAATACACGTATACGTGACTCTAATTTTATTTTATTTATTTATTTATTCTTTATGTACATAATATTAGTACAAAGGTGGACTTAATGCCTGTGGCATTTTCTTCCAGTCAACCTTAGGGTGGTGCAGAAAAGGGTAATGCGGTAGATGTACCGAGAAATGGAACAGCTAATTAAGAATATGATATTACATGCATATAACATAAAATTCTACTACACAAATAAAATACTTAAAATAAACTAATATATATCTAAAATGCCTACGACCAACGAGATAATTGCAATGTTTTGATTGCCAATGCCTAAAAAAAATCAGTTCTGTTGTTCAAAATGCCTTCGCAATTTATTTTTGAAGCTAAGCTTGCTTGGGGCGTTTCTTACCTCTAGAGGGAGGGCGTTCCATAAAAGAATAGATTGGACAAAAAGGATGAGTGAACAATATCAGAGCGATGAGGAGGAACTATGAGAATACCATTGAAGGCAGAACGAAGGGTTTTGTTATAAGAGGTACATAAGTTCTGAAAATGTGTCTTGAGGTAGGAGGGTGTGTTAGGGTTAAAAAGTAAGGAGTATAAAGTCATTAAGGCTCTCATCTGCCTACGCTGCCGAATAGGTAACCATTCTAAGCGCATTCGGAACGCCGAAACATGATCATATTATCTTAAATTAAAGACGAATCAAATGCAGTTATTTAGAAGTCGGTCAAGTTTCTTGAGTAGATCTGCATTCAGGTCGAAATAGCATACATCACCATAGTCTATTATAGGAAAAATTAAAGACAGTACAAGCATTTTTTTTTGATGTCAATAGGCAGAAAGTTTTTCAGTCGGTAGAGAGATATCAGAGTTCCATTAACCCTCTGACAAACGCTAGTTACCTGAGGTTGCCAGTTGAGCGTTGAATCTATATGCAACCCCAAGTCCTTGACACTGTTGCTCAAAGGGATAACTTCACCATCAAAAATTACGGAATGAAGGTTCTGATGCTCCAGTCTAGATATAAACCTGGAACTGCCTACCATTATCGCCTGGCATTTATTTGGGTTAACGCGGACTCCAAATCGCGCGGACCAATCCTTAATACTTTCGAGATCTTGATTGATTATAGCAATGGCATCATTTATACTATCAACATCTGCTTGAGTATAAAGTTGCAAAATCGTCAGCATACAGGTGATACGCACAGCGAATATGATGGGTGATAAAGTTTATAAAAACTAAAAAAAGAAGTGGAGATAGAATGCCACCTTGAGGAACGCCAGCGTCAAGATTACGCCATGAGGAAGACAACTCTTCCCAAATGACCGACTGCTGTCGTCCCAGAAGATATGAAGAGAACCACTCAATAACCTTGGGTGAGACCTTTAAATGAGATAACATTGATAAGAAAATATCATGGTGAACAGTGTTAAACGCATTCGTGAAATCAACAAGAATGAGTAAGGTAATCTTTCTGTCTTCAATTCTAGCCCTAATGTCCCTGGTCACCTTGAGGAGAGCAGAAGAAGTACTGTGACCAGGTCTAAAGCCGGAGGAAATGTATTGGCGAGGATAGGAATTAGAGTTGGTTTTACAGCTCATAATATAAATATTGTGAATATTAGTACATTGAGATTGTTGGATATTTTTTAAATTGTGAAATGCATTTTGCAAAATACTTACACTGCAATAAGCTTAAACGTACTTTTTTATTTTGTTTTCATATTGTTGTTATTAAAATAAAATAACAACTTTCTTTGGTTACTGAAATTTTACTGACAATATCCAGATTCTAAATTTTAATCAGTTTTAGTCCCTTAGGGAAAAAAGCTAGTTTTGGTCCCTGTTTACGAGGAACCAATAAGCTTTTTTCGAATAGATACGATAAAAATTATGTTTATTTCTAAGTAATTCTTAAAATGATAGTATACTAAAATTATTATTTATTCCACAAATTTTAGTAGGTAGTAAAATCTACAAAGTAACATTTATTAAATTTACACATTAAATTCAGCGCTAAAAAGTTGGCATCGTAGTTACCATATTACATGAGGTAATAGTAGATTATTAACCACGGGGATGAAGCAGTGTCTTCACGTCACGGGTGTAGACTTGAATAGCAAGCGTTACGAAAGACAAAAGTTTATCTCCCGAGCGCAGCAAGGGTGTCAAATAGTGAAATCCTGAGCGTAGTGAGGATATTAGACTAGAGAACTTCAAGTATTGGGAGAAGGAGAGATTGGACAAGGGCGATTTTAGTAGTAGTTGGGAGAAAATTTCGTAGTCGTCTCAATGACCCAGCCGACGCTGATGATTGTTAAAATAAAACGAAATAATCAACAATAAATTAATAATAAGAACCTATCAATTATTTCTGTGACTATTTTAAGTAGTTTCTTACAATAGAGATGCACTGCATGAAAAAAAAGCCATGTATATCGTAGGTCGTCAATTTTTCCTGTACGCGCTAAAGGAAAAAATGCTTTCTGATCATGCTGCCTACAAATCATAACGACTATGCGGCATTTTACCTTAACCTCATATTGACTAGGAAGCATAATGCCTACGTTACAATATGACTATACAACATTTGATGGAGCTCAATCCTGTTACTATTAATAAATCCATGCATCCACGTGTCACGCAGATTAGGTTCTCTTATAATAAAAATAAGAATTCAGAAATAATAATTAATTAATCATGAAAGTTCATTGGAAGCATAGGTATTTATTATATCTCATCAAACCCTGGATGACACCAGGACTGTTGCGCTGCATTAAAAATAGGGATCGACTGCATTTAAAACTTAAGTCCTCTCCAAACAATCACATTTTAAAATTGACATACATGCGTTACAGAAACTTCTGTAATTCTTTGCTAAAAAAGGTTAAAAAAACCCATGAACAGAATTTGATACGGGAATCGATTGGTGACAACAAAAAACTTTGGAAAACTATTAAAAATATTACTCATATTAATAAAGAGACAAGCTCTCCGCGAGAGTTGTTGTCGACAGACAGCACTCCTCAGCAGTCATTAAACGACATCAACAAATATTTCATTGGCATCGGTGGTCGTCTGGCAGAGGACTTGCTGATTAACACCTCTGTATCACACGCTGGCAAGCGGCCCGTCACCTACTCTTCTCACCTTCATTCATTTGTCTTGGAGGAGACTTGTGAATTAGAGGTAGCGTCTATAATAAATGGTTTGAAAAGTGATTGCTCTGTGGGTTGGGATGAAATCAGCAATAAAATACTTAAGGCGTACAGAGATATTTTGGTTCCACCTCTCACTTTCATCTTCAACAACTGTCTTCAGGCAGGTGTGTTTCCCTCAGCCTTAAAACGGTCAGTAGTGCGCCCAATCCACAAGGGTGGAGATAAACTGAGTATCAGTAATTACCGCCCTATATCTATATTGCCTTCTCTATCAAAAATACTTGAGAAAATTGTCAACTCTAGACTAACTAAATACTTAGAAAAATATCAGCTTCTATCACCCAATCAATTTGGTTTTCGACGTGGTAAATCAACAGAAGACGCCGTTAATAATTTAACAAACCACATAAGTAGTTCCTTAGACAATAAAAGAAAGTTATTGCAATATATTTAGACCTGGCGAAAGCCTTCGACACTATATCTGTGGATAAATTGTTAGTGAAGCTCGATAGACTGGGTATAAGAGATAAACAATTGAAATTTTTCGAAAGCTACCTGACGGGTCGAAGCCAGTGTGTGCGTATTGGAGACCATTTGAGCACATATCTTCCTGTCAGTTATGGTGTACCACAGGGAAGTATTCTGGGACCCACACTGTTCCTTGTCTACATAAATGACCTCACATGCCTCAAACTACCACAAGGACAGATTTTCTCATACGCTGACGACACAGCTCTTGTCTTTGTCGAAGCCACTTGGGAAAAAGTGTTTATGACTGCCCAGGCAGGTTTTAGTTTGGTCAATAATTGGCTGCGAACCAACATACTTACTTTAAACGTGGAAAAAACAAAATACATGCTATATAGTATCTGCGGCGACATACAAACCAACGCCAATTTACACCTCACTGCACACACCTGCACACTAGAGTACGACTGTTGTTGTCAGCGACTTGAGAGGGTCTACACGGTCCGCTACCTAGGTGTCTCTATAGATAATAATCTAAATTTTAAAGACCACATAAAAAATGTTTGTGGTAGGGTGCGAAAGCTTATATTTTTGTTTAAACATCTTAGGCACATTGCAGATCATAAGACAATAAAACAAATATACTACGCACTTTGTCAGTCCATAATTTCTTACTGCATAACAACATGGGGCGGAATGCCAAAAACAACTATGATGAGTCTGGAGGTGGCCCAGCGAGCCATTCTCAAGGTGGCTTCATTTAAACCTATTCTTTTTCCAACGGAAATTCTCTATGCTGAATATGAGGTCTTAACGGTTCGTCAATTGTTTATATTAAAATGTACGCTGATGCAACACACAAGATCACCTTTTGACTCGACAAATCTGGATTACGGACGCCGAAAAAAATACATCGGTAGGAGACCCTTATGTAGTAACACGACATTTCAAAGAAGATTCTTTAGTTTTTTAGGGCCATTCGTTTATAATAAGCTGAATAGTGTGTTGGATATTTACCCATTAACTAAAATGCAGTGCAAAAGGATTGTAAATAATTACTTGCGACATTTAAACTATAGCAAGACGGAAGATATTATTAAAATAATTTCTTAATTGGATACTACATAAATGAGATGAAATTAGTAAAGTTTAGTAACTTATTTTTTTATATTAATTTATTGACATTTTAAATACATGCTGATAGGTATTTGATGATGAATTTAATTTTGTTATTAACTAGTATTATTATTAATTAAGTAGATGAAATTTTTTTATTTTTGAACTGACATGAAATTATATTATGAAACACTCATTAGGTATTGTAATTGATTGCATACTGTGAATGTTATTTTTGTTATTAAATCGATATTTGAAAGACATATAATTAATTATGTTACACACCCTCTTACATACACACACACATACTCATTATATTCAAAAAGAGGACTTCCATCACTAGTTGCTGTTAATTTTATTAGGTATTTTTTGCTTTATTTTAATGGTATTGATTAATGTAAATGTAAATTTTATATGTAAGTAACTATAATTTGTGAACGAATACTAGTTGCAACGTGCTTATTATGTGAATTTTAGGGAGAGCGCTGCAAGCCGTAATACAGTTTCTACTAGTGCGGCTGCGGATGCAATACAATAAAATGTTTCTAAGCATAGGTTTTTTGTGAAATTGTAAGATGTGGAATTTTGCGTAATTGTTAACTAGAAATTAAATAAATTATTATTATTATTATTAATTTATTATGTAAATATATATGGTCAACACCATATTGTTAGTGAAATGAAAATTAGTTGTACAAATTTTAATAACTACTCACTATTCCGCTTCTTCAAATTCTTCAAACTGTCTCTTAATAAGTTCTTCAAACGGTTTTCTATTTACTTCAAGTATATTCCCTCCAATGCACCACACATAGCAGAACAGAAAACAATGAGCGATGTATAGTTTGACGGCAGATTTTTCCGTAAATCTGTCACCAGGCTCAGACAGTATAGCTTCCAGCAAGGAACATAACGCCGTTACTTTACTGATGTCAACCTAGTTGATGAATATACGAATAAATTAGATACCTACATATTGAGAATAAATATAAAAAGGGTGGGACAAAGGATGTTTTTGGGCAATGGAAAGAACGTACTTATAGATTGGCGAAAGCAACAAGGCATAATCTACATATTGAATGGATAAAAATGATTCAAGAAAGGTTTTGACGAATGATAAAGAAAACAAAAAACGTTGTATAAAATATTTATGAGATGAACTAAGACAACGAATGTAGTTGATTTTAGATATGTTGATAATCTGCCCCCCTAGACAAGACGCATATCAATAAGCGCTAACGCAATCGCTAGAAGGAAAATGTATGCGATTTGACATAAGCCTAGTTTTCGAGCGCAATGTCAAATCTCATACATTGTCCATTTAGCGATTGCGTTAGCGATTATCGAAAGACATTTTGTCTAAGGGATCTACCTAAGGGCTTTTTGGGCCTCAGCCCAGGGCCCCGTGGATTCAAAGGGCCTCCAGCCCCCATTGAAAATAATGGACGATACTTGTTTTTAAGTAAAGAAAAATATGTAAAATAAAAAAAAACAATCATAAGTTTGGCAACCCAAATCGATCAACCAGTGTGCACGACTATTAAACGAAACAGGAAATTCCCTTGTCACGAAAATTTGCAGCACGAAAATGCAGAAAGGTTTATTCATAAGAATATCTTTTATATTTGTTGGTTTGTACATAAACACGAGCTCTTATTAAGTAACTTTTAATTGCTCAACCGCATATCTACATCACTATAGAAAACAGTTTCTTGACGAAATGACAATTAGTTGAATAATTACTAGGCCCCCGAGTAGTATTAGCCCAGGGCCCCACAAATTCACGATCCGCCGCTATTGATAACTGATATCTTACATACTGAAGAAGGGACATCGATGATGATGAGTACGAGAAAGAGAATCGAGATCTAGAGCAGGCTGAAAAAAAGTCGAGAGAGACTGGAAAGTGTCCGAATGAAGACTATTTAAAACGGAGCATTTGTTTTACAACATTGGCGATTCAAATATTTTCCGACTCCGACTTCCGTATCTCGGTTCACTTATCCAATATGATGGCGACATTTACAGTGATTTAAAGAATCCGGTATCAGACGTATGTGTTGTGTAACGTGAATTGAAAAGATTAGGAATAAATTATACATATAGGAGGAAGTTTGAAAGTAGCACTAGTGACAGAGAAGATAAGAAGTAATAGGTTAATGGCTTATGCCCCAGGGGGTGCGTGGGGTGCGATGTCAGAACACCTCCTCGTGGTGCACCCTGGGCAACCCGGCAGATTTTCTGCCGCGGGCTAAGAGTCTGACAGCTGCCCCGTGGAGGGGGCGTGGTGTGGCCGGGTTTAACCCGGCGGGCCACTTCACGTGGCCATGTGGGGCGTCACCTCCCCTTCTTTTTGAAGATGGGGTTGTGTGTCGCCTGGGGACCCGCTCGCGGGTCATGGCGCGTTGCGCCTTGTGCCGTTACCCCTTTGATCGGGTTGGTGCGGGTCCTTGTTGAGCTTCGGCATGTCGTTGTTCCGAGTCGGTGCAAGCTCGTTGAGCTTCGGCGTGTCGTTGTTCCAAGGACTGAGGCTGACCCGATCAACGTGTGGCTTCGGCACACTTTTGCGGCCCCCATGAGGGGGGCGTGGGATGGCCGAGTGCTACTCGGCGGGCCACCTCGTGTGGCCACCGTGGCCGCTTTTTGCGGTGGGTCGGCGCTTTGGTGCCGCTGAGCTTCGGCTCGTGTGCGCGGCGGTGGATCCAGTGGGGTCTGCCGTCGGGCAAGCCCGTTACCCCGCACTGAGCGGGGCCGGGGGCCTGGCGCACTGAGCGTCGGGCCGCGTGGAAGAAAACCACAGTAAAAAATTACCACCCGGAGTATGCCCCGGGAACTCCTCTCCATCTCCATCTTGGAGAGGGCGTGAGGGGCCCGCCATTGGTGGGCAGGTGCCGCGGACGGGGTTATGGTCGGTCTGTAAGGGTTCCCACGACCTCGTTCGGCAGCGGCGCGTCCTTTGGACGTGGCTGCGCTAGGCGCCAAAGAGGGCATATCGAGGGGTTTAGTGGGTAGTCGCTCGCTGCGGAGTCCCACACACCCTTGCCCCTGCGGGGGCTTGGACGGTGCGCAAACGCATTCCCCTCGTAAAAAAAAAAAAAAAAAAAAAAAAAAAAAAAGGGGGTGCGTTCGAGGAATAGCTAGTCGGATCCCGAACGTGCCTCCACCGGGGACAAAGAGGTACCGGAGGGTAGTTCAGCCAAGTATGGTGTTTTTACCAGAGTCCCACGACATATCCATGGGACAGCCTTTTCAGCCTCAGTCTCTTGTGAATGGTTAAGAGATTCCCCCGCCCTAAAAAAGTATATGCATACGAGGAGAAAGCATAACAGTCATATTACTAAAATAGTTTTGGATTTGAATATGGATGGAAATAAAGGTAGAGGTAGACCTACTCAAACTCAAACTCAAACTCAAAAATCTTTATTCAATATAGACCTTTACAGGCACTTATTGACGTCAAAATAAAAACATAAAAATCTTCAACCAAGAATCTAATTAACTAAATTATTTAATTCTTGTATGTACACACACCCCAACCATTATTAAGATGTGTGCAAATACAAGTCAAATGAAAAAAAAAATTGACTCTACACCTGTTCGGAAATTGGGAGAGCCTTCTCAAGAAGAACAGGCAAGAAACTCGGAAGGTCTTGTATTTTTTTTCTCTCCTCTTTTAAAATGCCAACATTACAATATTATATTTCACAAACATTTTTTTAAATAATATAGAAATGCCTGTCGGTGTGAGTGGAACAGTTACTCGAATGAAATTTATCCCACTATCACAAAGTGTTAACACCCTTTAAACGTCAATTATCACATTTTTTGTCAATCCCAAGCAGTTTTATCTGTCATATAATCAGACACTTTATAATATGCTTTTTTCATAAGTGCGCCCTTGATAGCGACTTTAAATTTATTCAAGTTAAGTGCTTTAATATTATTTGGGATTTTATTGTAGAAACGTACACAAAGGCCTTTGAAAGAATTATTAATTTTTTTAAGCCTAGTATTTGGTAACGCTAACATATTCTTTTGCCTAGTATTTACTGAATGAATATCACTGTTTTTACAAAACGAATGTATATTTTTATGAACATATACTATATTCTCGTAAATATATTGCGACGCGACGGTCATAATACCAATTTCTTTAAATTTTTCTCTCAAAGAGTCTCTTATTTTAAGGTTATAAATAGCACGAATAGCCCTTTTTTGCAGCACAAAAACAGTCTGAATGTCGGCAGCATTTCCCCACAGCAAAATGCCATACGACATCACACTATGAAAATAGGCAAAGTATACAAGTCTTGCTGTATCAACATCAGTCAGCTGACGTATTTTCCATACAGCGTAGGCTGCAGAACTAAGTCTCTTCGACAATTTATCAATATGTGGGCCCCACTGAAGCTTTGAATCTAAAGTAATACCAAGAAATACTATGGTATCCACAAGGTCCACATTTTTATGCTTTATGTTAACAGTGGTGTGAACCTCTTTAACATTGGGTAAAACAAATTTTATACATTTAGTTTTCCCTTCATTGAGGCACAAGTTATTCGCATTAAACCAGTAAACTATTCTTGAGATAGAACTATTTACATCGTCATAAATTTGCAATCGTCTTTTAATTTTAAACATAAGTGAAGTATCATCTGCAAATAATACAATCTCATGCCTGTCTTGTACAAAAGCAGGCAAGTCATTTATATATATTAAAAATAGAAAAGGACCAAGAATTGAACCCTGCGGAACTCCCATTTTAACCGAGGCGCCCTGGGACCTCTCCCCGTTGACGTCTACTTTCTGAATCCTCTCAGTCAAATAGGAGACGAGTAAATCCAGAACAGTGTCGCGAAATCCATAGTAGTGTAATTTCCTGATCAGGGTGTCATGATGAACGCAATCAAACGCCTTGGACAAGTCACAAAAAACGCCCAGCGCATCATGTGAGTCCTCCCAGGCCTCATATATATTTTGTATTAACTCAACACCAGCATCAGTTGTTGAGCGACCCTTTCTAAAAGCAAATTGTTTACAGTGTAGAAGATTATTTCTGTTAAAAAAGCTTTGCATTTGTTCCAACATAAGAATTCTACTGGATGTATGGATGGACTGAGTGAAGATGAATATTTTCTTTTTTAAAAAAAAACGTCGCCCCACATTAGGATTTCCTCCTGTGTCGTGGGTGCAGTTACAAACATAGAATATCACATGCACATACGCCTAGACCGGAACAAATTTCTGTAGGCCATACAAAATATTTGTCCCGTACGGGAATCGAACCCGCGATCCCTTGCGCAGTAGGCGATCACTTGACCTCTGTGATAACCGTGTCGTCAATCATTAGTTTCTTAAATTTACTATCATTTTCCTAAGTTGAAATTTGTAGAAAGTCGTTGGTTCGATTGCTCAAACTATCTACAAAGGTGCTGTAGGTTATTCAATAATTTACTCGTACATCAATTGAATCCTATTTACAAGTATATTCATATATTTTTTTATTGCAAGTAATTGGCAATCAAGCAAACTGCCCACCTGATGGTAAGTGGTAACTGTCACCTATAATACATTTGACTCCTGTCCTGTGAGATTCGCTGTAAAACTGCAAAACCCCCACAAGAACCACAGTGTACGTTGCCAACTTGTGACATAAGATGTAAAGTCACGGTACCCAGTAATTTCACTGCCATATTTTATCTTACCCTTCAAACAGAAACCTAGCAATGTAATCACTGCTGCTTTGCGGCAGAAATGGGTAAGACAGAGGTACCCAAGTAGACGACCCTGGTACGGAGTCTAACGTTTCAATAGGTAGAACAGTTTCGTTATAAATTCAATTCGTAATTTATTAGTATTTGAGCCAAGGCAAACACCATTATAACTTAAAACGTCTTTCGCTCTAAACATTATTGAAAGAATTATTCCCGAACTCTTAATCTACGAGAAACCTTCCATCATTAGCTCAGTAACATGATATGATGACTACTAGATGCAAATACTTGAATATCTTCACAAAAAATATGAAACACGTTGGACGTGCCTATGAAATTTAAGAGATTGCTTCAATTTTCTGGGATCCCCTCCTCAGATTACGACTTGGTGACAATGGGATCACCTCAGGCCCCATAGTATGAACACCGAAACACGATATGATAAAGCGATAAATGATTATGAACTGTTAATATATTTTAGATATAATAGCTACCTTGAAATTTTATCGGCATTAATATATTAACAATGCCCAAAATAACAATATCCTTATCAAAAACATACTCAAAACTTCAAGATAACTAAAAAATCTAACTTTTTTAATAGTTTATATCGATATATTGTTTTATCATATCGTGTTTCGGTGGTCATGCTAGGGGGGCAGGAGTATACTCTTGCGATTACAAAAAGAATATGAAAATTGGCCTACAAATGGCAGAGTGATCGGTGAACATAATTATATAAAAAAAATAGATACAGTCGAACATAGAGCCTCGATCCTTCTTTTTTAAAGTTGTTTTAAAAATTGTGTGAACACGGTTTTACATAAAATCTGAAAAGTCTCCATAGATCTCATATCGACGGCTTTTTTATTTAAGTTCAAAGCTAACTGCAATGAATCTTTGTAGCCATCAGCACAACGGTTGGTTTTAAATTAACACAGGTAAGGCAATGTTAAATGCTTTGTAAAATTGAAAGAATACACATTTCTCTATTTTAATTTTTCGTTTGTGACAGAACCTGATGCTTCATTTAATGACCGATCTATACCCACTGCAACAGTTACTACGCTACAATGGCGCCCAACGTGGGCGTCAATTTCTTCATTCAAGCCCAAGGTTCTCAAATCGACTGATAGTATGTTTTTGATGGTATGATTGTTACTTCATAGCTCCGTTTATTAACCAATTCGGAAAATAATTTTTCTTATATAATACTTCCGAATTGGTCCTATTGTCACCAAATCAGGATCTAATGACAAGATCCCAGGGAAATCGAGGAAAGCCCTTAAATTTCATAGGTACGTCCAACGTGTTCATATTTTTTTCTGTACATATTTAAGTATTTGCATTTCGGAGTCAACATATTTGTTACTGAGCTGATGATAAAAGGTTTCTTGTAGATAAGGAACTGGGGAATAATTCTTTCAATACTGTTTAGAGCTATAGACATTTTAAGTTATTCTGGTGTATATCTTGACTAAAATTCCAAAATGTATGTTTACTAAAAAGATAGATTTTTTTTACAAAAAAGTAAACGGACTTCAAAAACACAGAAGTCATAAATAATATAATAATTTTTGTCAGACCTATTTGTGATCAAACTTACGGATCTACTCTATAATATGATTTGATATACTTATGCTTGCCTGGAAATTGCAGAATATGCATTTTTATAACATTTGACCCTTATGACCATTTTCACCAACTTCTCCTTAGTTTTTAGGGTACTATTAGGTAGCATGCTGTCACATTCTTTTCATTAAATACAAAAAGTGACAGCATACGTCTTAGGGGCTTCCTAAGCTAAGTTATGGTTGGTGAAATCGGCCATTAATCTCAGAAAAGTTCCGATCCTTTTCAAATTTCATTGAGAATGGTGTTCTGAACAATCATACAAATTCTCAGCAATGTTATAAAGAAAATAGTAGAATTTTTTATAATTGAAGCAAAAATCTGTAAAGTACTTATATGTACTCGTATATGTTTAACTTTTGTTGTTACTGTATGGAGGATAAAGCTGCTGATTTCCCAAATAGATATACAAATTTATACGAAGCTCTATTTTACGATAATGGTTGGGGGGTCGTTCTCCGTGTGCGAATTAATGGCAGTAACACACCTCTGCCTCGAAACTACCAAAGCGAAATCGCGACCCATAGTCAGGAACAATACGGCGAATCGAGCGCGCCACACGTTAACTTTTCCGCAGTTGTTCCGCAGAAAAATGTATGAAAATGTCATTAGCTTACGACAACCTCACGCTATTTTTTCCACAGCTAATGTCATCTCCATACATTTTTTTTCTGCGAAACGACTGCAGAAAACTTAGCATGTAAGTTTTGTCTAGGGGGGCAGATCGGGCGAAAATGCGCGCGACAGAGACCGTCGCGCCATCTCCGCCTAGGTAGCAAAATTTAGGACACATAAATTATTATGGAAATTGTTACCTGTTTGATGCCGACACTACATTTGTTGTTAACGTGTCTGATTCCAACTTCAAGCATTTTAAACAATTCATACAAGAACTCCGAGTTTTCTTGATTGAAAAGATTTCTCTGGATACCGTCTTCCAACCAGGAGCGTACGTAAGGCAAGTAACCGAGATCATTTGGGTCTACATAGACCATGCCGCATCGAGACACAGTTGCGGGTGACGCTTGTGCCAAATCTGCTACCTAAATATAAAACAATTATACAACAATAAAATGTTATTGCAAGCATACACTGAAGGATTAATTTCCACTTAAATATCAATATTTCAGTGGAAATTAATTACTTTATTTATTTAAGTGGAAATTAATTAATTACTATAAATATGTTCAGTATACAATTGTTTGTGCTGTAACAAACTCCTTTCTTTTTAGGACATTTTACGTACTGGATATTTTGCGTATAGTACAATCTGCGACTTTGACATTCTACGTATTCGACTAAGTGCGAGCATTTGACAATATGCGTATTGGGTGTGATACGTATTTGACAGCTAGCGTCGGGTCGAATCGAACAAGCGTGTGGGATGAATTCCATCATTATTCTATTCCATTTTCTAGGGAATAGGGAATCGGTAAAACCCACTATTGTTAAGCTGAAATTGTTTTTTAATTGAACATTGAATTTTATAGAAAATCTGATTGTCTTCCTTTTTAAATTAAGCTAGATCACCTGTTTTTCTAACGTATTGAGAGTTATTTATAAATCTCTCTTTTGGCGACACGCAGTCGTACATACTACACGTGTACGAAGTTTATACGAGTATATAATGATGACAAGCTTTCCGTCCGCAGGCGGTATTTTCCCGTAGCAAGTAGGTACAATTCAAACTTTAAAGCAGAAACTATAATAAAAAGTTCTGTCAAAATTCGTTAAGTAGTTTTTATTGTAATACTCAAACAAAAAACGAAGCTTTAACCCCTTTTTTAACTCTTTAAGGGTGGAATTTTCACAAAGTTACACGCTACGTGTGCTAATTATAGCACGTGTTTACGAATTTCCATGTTTTAAGCTTCAAAAATAATGAAGTTCTATACATATACTCTACTTTCAACTAACTAATTCGTTAGACATATATGAAATTTGGTCAGCCTAACGCTAACAATCCTGGATAGACTAAGAAAAGATTTTTGGAAATTCATTCCTAAAATATTTTCTTAGTGGATGTTAGCGTAGCGTTATTATTGAAACCGGCTGACCAAATTTCAAATATCTAACGAATTAGTTAGTTAGCTTAATAGTTTTGGCTTGACGATGATGAATTAGTCAGAACATGAAATAGTAAAACTTCGAATATATCAAAATCTCGAGTCGTGTGTTATCCAACTCCTCCGAAACGGCTTGACCGATTTTTATGAAATTTTTTGGGTATATTTGGTGGGTCTGAAAATAGGTCGTAGGCCCTACCACTACCGACCCTAATTTTTAATAGCGATATTTGTATTTTTACTGGCGAAACTACTTAATAGCGATATTTGTATTTTTACACAGCTAGTATTACAATAATTATAGTAATATATAAAATTTCCTCAACAAAACAAAAGTAATTCATCCTGACTAATTCATCATATAATTTACGTAAATTGAAAACAGCTACATAATTAGATTTATCTACCTCAAAAACCATATGGACGTATGGTGTAAGTTTAATGCGCTCGGAGTTAGATAGACACAGCATCTTGTTGTCGTCGAGAACCGTGTTCATGTTTTCGATCCATACTGCATCCACCGGCCCGTCGCAAACCAACCATTGGTGGTCGGGTGTTTCATACTAAACAACAGAAGTCGTTTATATTCTCATTATCGCTATCAAAGTCACAATATGCCACCGCTAGGCATGCCAAATGAGCAGTTTGAACTGTGTCTAACTATACAGCACAATCCGAGTTAGGGTGGGCCACAGCCTTCTCCTTTAATATAAAGGGTGCTTTGCATCGACAGGGTGCTCATTGCTCTGCATCCCTCCGGATCAAACAGTAATAAGTAACAAAATGTCCAACAGCACGATACGTTTAATAAGCGGTATACGAGGAGAACGTGTTAACAAATCATCTTACTATAAAATAAGCAAAAACCGCTATAAAAATATGCCTCCCTATATGTTTTCTAAATTAATTAATTAAGAGAGGACTGAGGACGCTAGTTGAATATATACTTTAAAATAGTCCTCACATATTCACCATTCACTTTTGCGCCCGAGTGTCCAATCATATAGCGAATTAAACTATAGATGTGCTAAATAGGCGTTGAGAGGTATACAGTAGACCGCCTAAAGAACGTTTTGCTGTATAGGTGTTTTCCTGATTAGGTCTTCTGCTCATGACCTTTCGCGCGGTTGAACATTTTGCCACTTCTGACTATTTCCTCGCATCACCACCGTAGGATGTTTTCGGAATCCCTCGTCGTCTTCTATTAAGTATTCTAGTACTAAAAGGGATAAATTTAAAGGCTGGAAAATCATTTTTGAATCAAGAATTCAAATTCGCATAATTCAAATACGAATTTTGAATATTCATTCCGTGAATTTTGCAACGAACGGCCCTATCCACTAGTTTTTGCTTTCTACCAGTAGAATATACGCAACGTATACGTCCCACGTTTTACAGGCGATTCATGACTGGTTTTTTAAATAAAGAATTATTTCGTACCAGTTTTTATTTTTTCTGCGTTAAACGGAATCTAATATAGAATTCGCTTTTAATAACAACACTGAATTCGGGTGTTTCAAAAATCTTAGAAATTGGGAACAATAGAAAATAATTTCGCACATGATTTGAATTCGTATTCAAATTCAAGATTCACTTCGATTGATTAAGGCTTTTAGACCATCAAGGATACTACGAGTATATATCACTTTAGCGTAGTAGAGGCGTACTCATTTGCCCGAAGTGCTCAGACTTCTCAAGGACCCCGGAAAATTTAAGGGACGCTGCATTACACATCCATTGTTATATAAAAAAAAAAAAATATTTAACAATACGGCACTAAACAAGTGCAGTTTTTAAGATATTTTGGAAAATTAATATAAAATTAAATAGGTGACTTATTTTTTTATTAATATTTAAATCATTCTATTAACGTGTTCTGAAGCATCCCTTAAATTTTCCTGGGTGGTAAAAAAGTAATCCTGTATATCGACCAGTAAAGAAAAGTTGACGCGCTAAACATCTGTGGTACAGTAAAAAAACCGGTCAAGTGCGAGTCGGACTCGCCCATGAAGGGTTCCGTACCATTTATGACGTATTAAAAAACTACTTACTAGATCTCGTTCAAACCAATTTTCGGTGGAAGTTTACATGGTAATGTACATCATATATTTTTTTTAGTTTTATCATTCGCTTATTTTAGAAGTTCCAGGGGGGGGGAGGGGCACACATTTTACCACTTTGGACATGACGAATCTATAAGGGTTCCGTTTTTTGCCATTTGGCTACGGAACCCTAAAAAGCGGTTTACCACCTTAAGGTTCTAATTCAGTTTTGCGCCATAAAACAAAACATCGTTAAGGTAGAATAAACTGTATTAATATAGTTGATTCTACCTAAACTATGTTTTGTTTATTCACAAAGTATGGTCAAGAGTGTTAAGCCACTTTCTTGGTCGACTATAAACCAGTGCTCGAATTGAACATTTTTACGAGACGGAACGCTAGGCCTGAACATTTTTACGAGACGGAACGCTAGGCCGCTGTTCGCTATTCCGCCGTATTCCACGAGACGGAACGGTAACTTCATAAATTTTCACGAACCGGAACGGCGTTCCGGCGTGTTCCTGCTCAATTCGAGCACTGCTATACACTCAACTGCTAAAAATATACTGTTCTCTATAAAAATGAAATAAATAAAGGAAATACATAACGGAAAATGAAGGGTCAATGCAATAATTTTAACATAGCCATTACATAAGCCCGTTTTAAAATATTTGTTGTTTCAATAATAATTATAAATAAGCATTAACTCTATTCTTTGAATAAAAGTGTGATATTAAACTTATTTTTCATAGACATGGGCTGGATTAGCTAATTTCTGTACCTAATCCACCTGTTCCTAATATTTTCAAACACCTAATCCAAATACCTGTTCCTAATATTTATTCAGTTCCACCAAAAATATTCGGAATAGGGAATGTATTAGTTTAGTACTTGTAATAGGTCCTAATATTTATTAGGTACCGGCATAAATATTCGGAATAGGGAATGTATTAGTATCGTAATAGGTCTTAATATTTATTCAGTATTGGCATAAATATTCGGATTAGGGAATGTATAGGAATAGTAATAGGTCCTAATATTTAATTTCATTCTTGATTCAAGTTTAATATTTTTTACCGTTTTTTTTTGTGAATATATTACGTGATTACTCCGCCCATTGTGGACCGATTTTCAAAATTCTTTTTGTGTTCGATAGAGTATAGTCCTGGGGTGGTTCCATTGTCACCAAAGTCAGGATCTGATGATGGGATCCCAGGAAAATCGAGGGAATCCCTTAAATTTCATAGGTACGTCCAACGTGTTTCGTGTTTTTTTCGAAGCTATTCAGGTATTTGCGTCTGGTAGTCATGAAATGAGCTGATGATGGAAGGATCTTTGACTTTTAGGAGTTAGAGGTTAGTTTTTAAATACAATAGGCACGTTTTGATGGTAAATTGCATTCTTTCAAGTTACTTCGGTGAGCTGGTATTAAATTTACAAAAAACAAAAAAAATGTGTTACAAAAAAATAAAACCGACTTCAAAAAGACCTCAATTTGGCAGCGACTTCATAATAAAAAGGTGATGGTGTGCATTCTAATATAATTTTTTACGAATTTTATTTTTTTGTATTTTGTAAAAAGATTTTATGATTTTGTTAAACTGAACAAGAGATTCGCTGTATTTTCTAAGCAAAAAATAGTTATGGTATTTTATCCTAGATGACGTTTGAAATTTAATAATTAGACGTAAAGTGTAGTTTTGTTTACAGGACCTATAGTTTGACAGATTGATACTTCACGATTAACAAACATGGTATACGAATACCTAATCCTAGGTGGCATGGATTAGGTACGTACTGGTAACGAAAAATACCTAATCCACGTACCTAATCACATATTTATGCCTCAAGTCTAATTTTTCAATTTATCAAAATAAAACAAGAGCAAGGAAATACCTGAACAGCGGTTCTGAGTGAGAGTGGTAGTATGCCGTCATGCCATTCCAATGTTTGAAGATTCACCTCACCATATAATTCGCCAATGGTCAAACTCTTTGGGTTCATTATATATTTATGCACGGGTTGGAATTCAGGCCCAGTCACTTCATTGACGTATAGCCGAGTGTATGTGTCCGCTAAAACCTACGCAATCAGAACCCACATACATAAATTAAAAAAGTTTCATGTTTTGTATTATAATATATTCAGAAGAATTAACTTATAAGCTTACGTTTAGAACCACGGTTTTTCCTCCTCCCGTGGGACCAACCAGCATGACTCCCCAACGCACTATCATCGTTTCATGTAATTGTATTACTTTACGAATCTGGGTAACCTCTATTTGCAGCTTCTTTTCTCTGAGCATTAGTCCTTAAAATTGGTAAGTTATAAAAACATTTGTAAGAAAATAATCTGTAAACGTGTAAATATGCAAAAAATCTATATTTACAATTACTATTATCCTCATTACAAATGCATATCGTGGGCAGTTTGCACCGCGCGGGGTGGCTGAGTAGAGCGTGACGTGTAAATGACCTAAACAGTTTATAGCGAAAACCAGCCGCGTGTAACCCTTTACTGAAACCACATGAGTAGAGAATTCTCTACTCATGTGCTGAAACGACTCAGTGAGTTGTTTGTTCAAAGTGATCTGCTGATTCGAATCTTTAGCAACGCTACTTGTTTCTCATTTAGTTCAATGTATAATAAATGTTCTTGTCTACTATGTATAATAAATAAATTAAAAAATTGCAACTCTCTACCAACGGTACTTATACGTGTGTGCAAGGTGTGCGACGTAACGATGCGGTCGCTGAGACGCTGACACAAATTACGAATGATCATGAGTAAATCGAAAAGATGATAGTTCGTCCGATGATAGAATCAAGGCGCTTCGGAAGAAATCGAGTCCCGTTCGGCGATCATTATCTCAGCCAAGAGACTGTTGGACATAGGTCTTCCCCAGGGATCTGAAGCTGACCTCACAGCAGAAGTTTGAGCTCAACTTCCATTACAAGATTAGATGTGTCAGTTCTCTTCTTACTACTTATTACCAAAAATAATATTTGTTTAAACAAATAGTTATACATAACAACACGATTCATTATTTGAAAAATTTAAATAATCGTTGACTTTATATTATATTTCGTAAAACAAAATTAATTTATTTTTCTCTAAAAACGTGCAAAGTTGCCTAGCAAGTTAAAGAAACTACCTGGTTAAAATATTATATCTTCGAATGAAGCGACTCACATAATAGTGATCGAACTTCACTTTAAGAAGTTCGTTTGATCATCTAATGTTGCCTAGCAAGTTAAAGAAACTACCTGGTTAAAATATTATATCTTCGGATGAAGCGACTCACATAATAGTGATCGAACTTCACTTTAAGAAGTTCGTTTGATCATATAATATACTTTACTCATAAGAGTCTTTTTTACATGCGGTTTAAACTTATGAAATGGCAAGTCAGTAACACTTTGTGGAAGCTTATTATAAAAAGTTATACATTTTCCCATAAACGAACAGCCGATCCCCACAGTAGTATTCCATATGACATGACACTATGAAAATAACTAAAGTAAATCAGTCTTGCTGTTTCAACCTCAGTAAGTTGTCTTATTTTTTTAACTGCATATGCTGCAGAACTAAGTCTGTTAGCCAAGGACTCAATATTATGTGGATCCCACTGCAATCTAGAATCTAGTGTTATACCCAAAAATTTAGTAAAGTCGATGAATTAAACAATTTCATTATTCATTTCCACTATGGTATCCACTTTTCTTACATTTGGCAATGAGAATTTAATACATTTATTTTTACGTGAATTTAAAGATAAATTATTTATAATCAATCAATCAATCAATCATCATTTATTTGCCAAAATATGGTTACAATAGTTGTTAGCTCTTCAGTTTCCAGCATATTTTGTTGAATGTCAACGTGCAAATATTACATATTATAGAAAATAATTAAATTAATGAGGTTCAGTGACGTCAAAATAAATAAAATTAATTTAAAGATAATAGTTATTCGCAATGTCACAAAAAAAGTACTTCTAATCTATTCATAATTAAAAAAGTCAGGAAAAATTGCATCGATATTGAATTAAAATGTCAGAAAATTACATATGTTTATCATTTACATAATTTATACTATTAAACTAAATACACACGAATGTCAACCAAATATATATTAGGGTATTTTATCATTAAAAAAATCATTAATTGTATAGTACATTTTGTTAATTAAAAATGTAAATAATTCAGTCCTAAATTTGGTTAAAGTCAGTTTTTTTTTATATTTGAGGGTAACTTATTAAATATACGAATGGACATACAATATGCATTTTTAGAAAATAGCATTAGTCTTTGGATTGGAACACATAAATCATCCCCTTTTCTACCTCTATATTCAAGATCTTTTTTTTGCTTATATAAGTGAAAATACTTTTTAACAAACATTGCCATTTCAAGAATATATAAACATGGAACTGGCAGTATTCCAAGCAATTTGAATAAGGGCTTACACGAGTCCAAATAACCTGCACCACAAAGTGACCGTATACATTTTTTTTGAATTTTAAAGACTTTAATTGCATCTACTGAATTTCCCCACAGTATTATACCATAACGCAACACAGATGAAACATAACCATGGTAAGCTATGAGTGCCGATTGTTGCGATGCTATCTCTCTTATCATATTCAGAGCATATATAAATCTGTCAAGCTTATTCGTTACAGTGTCAATATGAGCTTTCCAGTTACAGAATTTGTCTAAGGTTATTCCTAAAAATTTTGTGTCATTTACTTCTTCTATAGGTTGGTTATTCACACTTATATTAATTATATCATTTTTGCTATTTATTGTTTTAAAATGAATAAATTTTGTTTTATTTGCATTTATTATAAGATTATTATTTTTCAACCACTGTGCTATTTTCTGTAATTCTGTATTTGCTTTATGTTCTATTTTTCCGTCTTTATCACTTATAATTAGGGTAATATCATCGGCGAATAAAATACATTTTTGGTCGGTAATATTTGGCAAGTCGTTAATATAAAGCAGAAAAAGTAGAGGTCCCAGAACGCTCCCTTGTGGTACACCGCATAGATTTTGTCTTTATTTTGATGTAACAGATTTCCTATCTTTACCTTGTATGTAAGATATTTCAACACATTGTAAACGACTTTCAAGGTAGCTTTTCAACCAGTCCAAAGCATTACCTCTTATACCATATCTTTCTAATTTATTCAAGAGGAGTCTATGCGATACGAAATCGAATGCTTTGCTCATGTCAAGATATATTGCAAGAGTCTTCATTCTAGATTCAAGGCTCTGTGTAATACCCCTAACAAGGTTGAAGCATGCAAGAGTTGTACTACTGTATTTTCGAAATCCATATTGTTCATCCTTAAGAATCTTGTTAAATGTAATAAATGTGTAGATTTTATCATACATGACTTTTTCAAAAATTTTGGATAGTACTGGAATTAGGGTTATAGGTCTATAGTTACACATTTCATTGACAGAACCTTTTTTATGTAGTGGTTTAATTAACGATCGTTTCAGACATTTAGGAAAATGACCCTGAACAAAGGACACATTAATTATATGAGTAAGTGGCTTAACAATAAACTTTGCAGTTTTTTTTATTATATTCATATTTATCTCATCGTAACCAGTAGAATAGGTATTATTTAAATTCATAATTATCTTATAAATATCGTTTTCATTAATGGGTGTCAGATATAAACTATTCGGGTGATAAGGTATATCACGAACAGCATTAGATAAGTCAGTTTTTTGGTCAAAATTAAGTTTGTTAGTTTCATTTATAAAATATTCATTAAAACTTTCACTTATGTCTATTGGATCATTAATATATAAATTGTCACTTAATTTAATTTCATCAATATCATTCCTAATGTCCTTCCTATTTATATTATATTTTATTACCTCCCAAGCTGATTTGCAAGTATTTTTAGCTTGAGAAATGTATTTAGTATTAGTATTTCGTTGTGCCTGATATATACACTTCTTCAGTATTTTTGTATAGTTTATATAATTACTTTTATTTATTTTTTATTTGATGAGTTAAGTCTGTATTGAAGGTAAAGACGTCTCTTGTTAACACAGCATCTCTTTATGCCTTTAGTCAACCAAGTGTTTTTAATAGGTTTGTTAACTTTTTTTATCCTAATTAATGGAAAACATAGATAATAAAATAATTTGAACAACTCATAAAATTTACTAAATGCCCTCTCAGTGTCGTCCTCTTGTAAGAATTCATTGAAGGACAATGCTGAAACGGAATCCATAATTTTTTTTATATTATTTGGGTTCATATCCCGCCTCTTTTCAAACCATACCTTCGGTTTTATTTTGTATTTTGAAGCAGTCTGGAGTTCAAACGTCTGGCATGTCTCGTGATCCGATAAACACATATAATGTACTTTTGGATCAACCTCAGTTTTTATATTGCTAACTATGAGATCTAAACAAGCTTTTTTACGAGTACGTTGTTTGATATGGTTAACTATATTGTGGTTGCTTAAGATACTTGTCAGTTCCTGAGAATTTTTGTTTGACTGAATCATATCGATGTTCCAATCACCACATAATACTATATTTTTATTGCGTTTTCGTGAAAGTCTACTTAACAAAGAATCTAAATTTTGTAAAAATATGTCAATTTTAGATGATGGTGTTCTATATATACAAACTATAATTATGTTGAATTGCAGTATTTCTACAGCACAGCATTCAAATGCAAATGGTATAGATTCTTTTATATCATAAGCCCTAAAGTCCAACGTATTTCTCAACAATATGCAGGTGCCACCTCTTCGCTCTGTTCTACAAAACGTTGAGGCAACATTATAACCATTTAGATGTAAATTACTTTGAGAGCCTTTTTTTATAAATGTTTCAGTTAAACATATTATATCAATATTTCCTAGTTCATTCAGTGCTTGTTGAAATAGATCACATTTACTGAGAATACTTGCTATGTTTTGATGAACCAGGGTTATTCGTTTTCTTAATACGAAAAAACGTACTTTCTGTATTGATCACATTTGACTTATCAAGAACTAAATTAGGATCACAACGTTTAAAATAAAATGGGATGGTTTTTTGGGTTAAAGTTTGTTTAGAGCTGTGTTTTTTTACATAATTTGGTTGTTTACTATTTAGCAAAATATATTTGATTTGTTTTGGTGCAAGGTATTTTTTAAAGTAAGTAATAAAGTCCATTTCTAAGCTAATCTTTAAACATAATTCATTTAAATATTGGTCTTTGTTTGTCAAAAAGTATTGAGAATGGAATTCTATGAAATTACAATTTGGGTAGGATTTAGTCAACAACTTTATATTATAATTTAATAAATCTAAATTTAAGTAAGAATTGTATTGCACATTCATTATGAAAACCTTAAAATGTCTTAATTTGTACAGTGCAGTCCCTAACTCTGAAAACAATAAGTAGGGGTTTTTGTCATTCATACCTAATGTTAAAATAACTATGTCATCTTTATTCAACTTATTTTCTAAATCACTAAAACTAGTCAAAATTTGAGAACATGAAGCTCCCGTTTTTACTATAGTTGTAAAGCAAAATGAGTCGCTTATTAAATGTTTCCTATTAACATGAATTTTTTCTGATAAATATTGTATTTGTTCATCTCCCAATATTACTACTTTAGATTTTGATGCGTTACATTGAAGACCAGTAGCTCCATCTTTTGAGTTGTCAGGGATAACATCTTGCGATCTTGTTGATTTAGTCGTGCGTCGTGTGTTTTTGTTGTGGTCTAACGAAGTGGTGAAAATATCCTTCGATGGCGATAAAGTATCCATGCACTGTGAAGATGTGTAATTCTTATTTTCACTTTGTAACAAATCGTGTGAATTTTCCAAATTACTGTGTTTATTGAGATATCTCTGCGGCGTATTAAACAACACTGATTTATACATATTCAGAGGAGATACTCTGGTTGTTAATTGTGTATTTATGTTAGTTATTTCATGTCTAAGTGGCGTCATGGTGTTTAATCATGGTGTTTATAGTGAACCAATGCAATACTTTAGAGATTACTATTTACAACGTCAGTATTTCCATTTCCTCTGTCAACCGTAAATATTAAAGAAGTATCATCTGCAAATAGTACTGTATCGCACAGATTCTTAGTGAAGTGTTGGAGGTCATTAATATAAATTAAGAAAAGCAAGGGTCCCAATATCGATCCTTGTGGCACGCCCATAACTATAGGTGCACCAACAGACTCAGTTTTGTTAATAACAACCTTCTGAACCCTATTAGATAAATAAGACTCAATAAGTCTCATTGCTTCTTCAGAGACACCATAATGTTTAGGTTTATTTAAAAGAGTTTGGTGACCAACGCAATCAAAAGCTTTTGATAGGTCACAAAATATACCAATTACATCTTGTTTATACTCCCAAGCAGCAAAAATGTGTTTCAGAAGTGCAACACCGGCATCAGTAGTGCAACGACCTTTGGTAAAACCAAATTGGTTCATATGTAAAATGTTGTTACTTGAGAAATGATCAGTTAACTGATTAGATATAATTTTTTCAAATATTTTACTAAGAGCTGGTAGAATCGAAATTGGTCGATAATTTGAAGGGTCATTTTTATTCCCAGACTTAAATAGAGGTATCAACTTGCTATTTTTCATGAGGTCGGGGAAGACACCTTCATCGACACATTTATTGAATATCAACGCAAGTTGCGGGGCAAGTTCTTTAATTACAGATTTAATTATATGGGTCGAAATACCCCAAAGATCTTCAGTTTTTTTGGTACTGATCATACGAAATGTTTTCAAAACAGTGTTAGCATCAATGTGACAAAAGTTGAACACCTTGTTGCACCTCTCCACACTCCGTCCCAAAAGAGCTACAGCCTCATTGGGACATGAGTTGAGACTACTTGTAGTTTCTATGGGTATATGAGAGAAGAAGTCCTCAAATGCTTTAGCAACCGCATTGTCTTGAATGATTTAAAAGCCAATTCCAACCACTTTTAGGGTGTGCGTTATTTCCGTTACAAATTTTATATAAATGTGACAATACAAATGTAAGTAAATGAACTCACTAATAACATCTTCCATGACACCGTAATCGCGCATAGGCAAACTGACCCCTGGGAACAGATCAGACAAAATTCCAGCAAACAGTACGGCATCTGCTGCAAGGAACTTTGGTAAATTGCTGTCGTTGAGAGCACACAGTAAAGTCATCTCTTCCGGCTGGTCTGGACTAGCACGTTTCAATGCTCCGGCCATTACCTGACACATGTATTGTGACCGTTTAATCTCTATATATAATAAAATCGTAGGGGTACAAAAATCTGTAATTGTGAAATATTAAGAAAAAAAAATACACAGGTCGCCTTAAAACCATTAGCAGAACACGATAGAATAGTTTTTAAAAAAATTGTTTGTTTGTTTATTTGTTTGTTTGTTTGTCTGTTTGTCCGGAAAGATCTCCGAAACTACTGGACAGAATTTGATATGACTTACACCACAATGCTTAGAATTATCCGGAAGAACATTTAGACATAATTTCATTTGTTTAAATTCACTTTTTATTTTTAGTGAAAAAATACCATATAAAATTTTCGTTGCCATATAGAAAATCAACATGGCGCACGTCGTACGGCGCACGTGAATTAATTATTTCGACAAGTCTGTCACATAGTTCAAAAAAAATATTTTCTGTTAATGGCTGGATTTCGCCAACCAATAAGTTTAAGTTGTCTTTTTCTTATATAGTACCGTGGTGGTAAGGCAAAAGGATCAAGCCATACAACCAATGTATAAAGGATTTTTTATTACAATATCACATCACAAATATAAAATTTGTAGGTTGGTTTAATTCTTAACCAATTTTCACAAAATCGGTACAATTTTTGAAATATTTAAAATGTTGAAAAGTACCCTTTTCAAGGTATTTTGAAAGGTGTTATTGTTTTTACAATATGACTAAGGAGTCAAACCCTTTCATCCATTTAAAACGAATAAAAGTAATTGATTTATTATTGACTAGCTGTGCCAGCGAACTACGTTTCGCCTTACTATTTTTTCCCGTTTTTGAAACATTTTTTCATTGATGCTCAGCTCCTATTCATCATAGCGCGATCTTATATAGCCTAAAGCCTTCCTCGATAAATGGGCTATCCAACACAAAAAGAATTTTTCAATTTGAATCAGTAGTTACTGAGATTAGCGCGTTCAAGCAAACAAACAAACAAACTCTTTAGCTTTATAATATTAGTATAGATAATTAAAAAAAATATCTGAAGGCCTTGAAGAGTAGAGCACTATGAACCTAGCAACATTGTCATAAATTCAACATGGCCGCGACTCAAAAAAACGGATAAAAGTTCGTTTCCAAGCCCAGTAATATGGGTATAAAATTAAAGGCCTTGAAAAGTAGAGCATTAGGATTCTAGCAACATTGATGGAAATTCAACATAGCCGCCGCTCTAAAAAGGCGAATAAAAGTTCGTTTCCAAACCCAGCATTATGGGTATCAAATGAAAGGCCTTGATGAGTAGAGCACTATGAACCTTGCAACATTGACATAAATACAACATGGCCGCTGCACAAAAATGGTGGATAAAAGTACGTTTTCAAACTTAGCAATATGGGTATCAAATGAAAGGCCTTTAAGAGTAGAGCACTATAAACTTTAGAAAATTGCCCTAAATTCATCATGGGGCGTTGTTAAAAAAATGGATAAAAGTTCGTTTACAAGCCCAGCAATATGGGTATAAAATGAAAGGCCTTGATGAATAGAGTACTATGAACCTAGCAATATTGACGTAAATTCAACTCGGCAATATGGATATTAAATGAAAGGCCCTGAAGAGTACCTAGAGCATTATGAACCTACGAAAATTGTCCTAATTTCGAAATGGCCGCTGCTCAAGAAAGGCAGAATAAAGTTGGATCATTATGGAATAAAATGGAGGAAAAAACTAAACACTATGTAAAAAAAAACATTTTGATGGCGAAACTTAGTTCGCGGGCACAGCTAGTAACAAATAATACTATTTTGTTAAAGTGTATTATTTGTAGTATGTTGGCGTCGACTGGCGTCATCACGACTTTTTCTGAGCTCGACATTGCATAGCAGATGTAATTTTGAATGCTTCATTTTTTTACTTATTTTAATCTAATGCCGAAATCTATTCGCTTAATTACTTCTATCAATATCTACAATGAATTAAATTAATACTAATTGCTCATCCGAATTTCTAATTGTACGATACGGGTCTTTGCCAAAAAAGTGACTATTTTATTAAAATAAACAAATATTATACTATTTCAAACAAAACGTCACTTAATATTTATGAAAACATAAGTGTTGATAGTGTTATAGTAGTCACTTTTAAGAAAATTGCTAAATATATATCACTTTATGAGTAATATAAATGAAGAAGTATATAATATTAATGGAAACAAAACATTACTTATTATTGGTGGAAAACATAAAAGGGTTAATAATAGTTGTCACCTTCAAGAAAAATAAATCTTAATGAAGTTTAATAAATAATAATTTCATTTCGTGTTATCGATATACTTATAGATCATGGAATGCATTTTGAGTTTTTGTGTTTTTCCGTAGTAGCAACTGACGCCGTAAAAAAGGCATTTTGCTGATATTGATTATTAACAATTTTCTGCTTTACCAAAACACTTTTCACTGCTCTCATGCCGAAGTCATAGTGGTCCTGCTTAGAGAGTTGTTCGCTGGATAGCTTGTACATTTGCACCATTTTCTTCGCGAGTCCTTTTGATGATTCAAACCCCTCAGAGTACAGTATCACTTCCGCGATGAGCGCTTTGGAAACAATAAAATAATATTAAGAAAATCATGCTATATATATGAAATATTAATTCTTCGTTGAAGTTATTAAATAAACGTAAGTTAATATAGAAGGGTGTTTTCTTTGTGCACCGATAGTGTGAGCTTTTTTTAGCTGTATGCTAATAGAGCGTTGATCACTATCTCGCCTGATGGTAAGCGTCGATGTGGTCTATGATGTAGCACGCTCTCCTAGATAGTGCCTGTTCACTCTAAATTTGAAGGATCCCAGCCCCCGTAGCACGTCCATCAAAACACGATATGATACAGCGATTTATCGCGGTGAACTGTCAAAATACGACGAAAAACTATTGTATTTTGACAGTTCACCGCGATAAAACACTTTATTATATCGTGTTTTAGTGGACGTGCTAGGGGGGCAGATTATAATTTTGTGGAAATACAGACGTCGGCTATTTATTCCATTCGGTTCGCAGTGCGCACAACGAAATAAGGAGCAAATCGCTTTGTCCGTGCAGTCGGCACTGCTACCAAATATGGATGATATTTAAAAGTATCTAATAGATCCCATCAAAAAACAAAAATGTGAAATGAAAGCAATGTTTAATATATGTGTCGTTGTTGACTTCGCCGACAAAAGAATTGAGATATACTAATATGGGTTTCACTCGGGATGTTATTCAATTTCAGGGTTTAAATTGGCTAGTTTTTACCAATAAACCAAATTTTAGAAACTGTAGAAAACTAGCCAATTCAAATACTTAATTTGAATTACATCCCAAGTGAAATATATGCATTGTGTAAATAAATGTCTGTATATTAGTCTGATATTTTGTCGATGAAGTCAACAACGACACATATTCTTGAAATTTAACTTGGCTCTCATTTCACATTAATGTTTTTGATGGGATATTATTACTTTTTGTACAGAAATAATTAGTATCAGACAACCGCACAGAATTGCGGCGCTCGCGCTTATAAGCGCGGCTGCCTTTGTTATTATTACTTTACTGACACAAAATACCAACAGTTTCAGACTTTTTGTTATATACGCTTAATTGTCTACCTTGATGCCAAATATCAAGTTTCTAAGTCATCTCAAAGTAGGTTAGGTTTTTGATTTATTTGTTAGTGACTCATAAAAATTCCGGTTTAAAAAACGTTAATATATTAATAACTAATTGAGCTACCTTTATGAAATTTTGGATTTTAGACAAGGTAAGGGCTTAAATAAATTTGCTAAACTTCATATTTTGAGTTAGATTTTGAGTTGTGTACCGCGTGTCTAGATCAGTGGGGATGAAACTATAAGAAACGCTCATAAGTCATCAAAGGCTTTTAGAGAGACAAGGCGAGCTTTATTTTATAACATATACTTCCACGCATAATCAAGGACAAACACAAACATTATTGACAGTTTCAATTTTATTACCTATTTTACCACAAGGAGACTCGGGTACTTCAACCTTAACTATATCTCTGCCGCAGAGCAGCCGTGGATGCATTGCTGTGTTCCGGTTTGAAGGGCAATACTAGCAGTAAAATTACAGTTGGGGATGGAAATTATGGTACAACGTAAGAGTTGCAAAGGACATTGTTCTGCGTCCATACATTGTTCGTCCCAATACCAACAGCGGTGAAAAAATGATTTTCGTATAATTAGACATTAGTAAATACCATACGTCCACATCAATTAATACGGACAAGCTTCGAAATCGAAATATATATCAAATTGAATCACATTTTGAGGTTAGTTGAAATAACACTATATTTCGTTACAACAATACATTTTGTTACAATTATTATTGCAATTAATCACAGAACGTTATTATAGCCACGTAGTAATTTAGAGAAATGATCTTAGCGTAGTAAAGAATGAGAAATCTCGAAAATATACAGCAAGTCAAAAACAAAACGAACTAACAAGCGACAGCGCGGGAGTGTGTTAACGTCGTAAATTGTGAAAAAAGATAATAAAAACATAATTTATACAAATAAATAAATGTCCACACCTACATCAAAACGACTCAATTCTATTCAATCGAGCAATGGTTACAATAACTATTCGTATATTTTACTTCATTTGGTTTTGTTTCTGAAAGTACTTTTAAATATTTTTGATTTGTCCGTCGAAAACATGATTTGTTATGAGTGTTATAAAATATGCATATAATTATGACATAAATCAAATCTTTGTTGGTCTTGGGCGATTTTCGACATTGTCCTTTCGGAACAAGACATGGCTAAGTCTCGTCATACCATCATGTGGGTAGCAACATTTCTCAACTTAGTTGTATAAAAAATAACATCTTACCATAATCTGGCACCATCATAGAAATCGGTCTAAACAGTGCCTTTAAATTATCTGGCAGTTCTGTTCTACCTGCATAACCTGGGTTCATAGTTATAAAGGCAGCGCAAGAGCGGACCAATTTGATTTCGCGCCCTTCAAACATGAATCTGGTAAAGTAAATTAATTCAAATAGTAAGAAATTTAAACCATACTAGCAAGTGGCTTTAGAAAATGCATAGTGCGCTTACCTGGTTTGCTTTGCCACTTTAGCATTCCTGATAGTAATAAGTTGTTGTGCAATAACAGACAGTACTTCTATATCGATTCGATTAAATTCGTCAAAGCAGCACCACGCACCTGATGTTGCTAGCCCAGAGAAGAAACGGCCCATCATTTTGTAATCGAGACCTACAAAAATATAGGTGTTTAGAAAAAAAGCGCAAAGAAAACTGAAATTTCATTACAGACATAGTGAACTACTAGTTTGCAGTTATTAAATTTTTTGAGAAAATAATCATATTTTACAAAAAAATAAAATATCGACTTTAAAAACTGCAACATTACATTTTTATTTTGAAGTTGGTGCCAAGTTTTAGGTAACCACATTTTTTAGGGTTGTCCAGGTAAGCATTGCTTGGCACCGACGTCAATATAAAAATGTTATGTTGTATGTATTACTTATTTTTGACTTTTATATTCCTTAATGATCTCTCAAATAGTTCCCGTGGGAAGATTAAAAATGGTTAACTAGCGAAGCTTTAGACCCAATTCTCAAGTCCACGCAGACGAAGTCGCGGGCAGAAGCTAGTATAAAATAAAACGTCTTTTGCTCTAAACATTATTGAAAGAATAGGCTAGATGATTAAAAATTTTTTTTTTGCTTTAATAGAAGCTCATTCATATAATAAACAGAAAGAAAAAATCAGTTTTCGAATAACTATAAAAACAACCAAGATATATGGTATTAAAAAAAATCTCCATCTCTTTCTAGCAAAACGGCAATTTACAAGGAGTTTATATGGCCGTACTCAACAATGACGTCACGGTTGATGTCGGATCTCTCTGTCTAATCGCCTTCAAATTAACAACCTAAAATGCTTGTATCTCATGTATTTCTTAGCCGATTTTGATTCTAATTTCACAGGACTGCATCTTTTTCCACGGTATTTTAATATTTAATGATGAGACTTAAAATTTTGAATTAGTCATCATCCCAATTATTCCCGTACTCTGAACAACGATAGAACTACGAATCAATAAATTCCTATTATATTGAAAGAGCTATCGCACAGCCCCAAACCTACCAGATACCTTCCATCATTAGCTTAGTAACATGATATGATAACAGAATCAAATACCTGAATATTGTCAGAAAAAAAACGTAAAACACGTTGGATGTGCCTATAAAATTTATGGGCTGCCCTTGATTCTCTTAGGACCCCACAAATCACATGATTACGTAGTGACCCTTGATTCTCTTAGGACCCCACCATCACATGATTACTTAGCGACAATGAGATCACCTCAGAAGTATAGTCTTTCGGTGACGAAAATAATTTTGGAAATGGGCCCACAAATGGCAAAATAACCGATGAACATACATACAGTCATACAAATACTATACAGTCGAACAAAGAACCTCCTTCTTATTTGAAATCGATTAAAAAGGATTCTAAAGTAGAACCCTGAGCTGAGCGAGTGATACGACTTACGAGAACCGGGATGACAGTATTTTTTTCATAAGTTGTGTATGTACTTTTCACCACTGACTGCGAGAAATAATTGTTAGTTTAATATTGATAGACGTCTGTCACAATTTTTATTATATACTAATCGGCAATAAGAAAACAGAGCATTAAATATAAACATTAGAAATTTATTGTGAAGGCTTCATAGTATGGTTAATTCGTTGAAATAGGTAAGAAATACGGACTCTGAGAAGGCATTGGCGCCTTTCGTGGTTTTCCAGCCGCAGAGCAAATTGTATAATTTCAGCTATGTACGATTCCCGCGATTTCGGCGGCAACTAATTATCTACTATAATTTCTGCTTTAGTATGAAATGATTCCAGAGTCAGTGTCTCACTGTCGTCACGGAAAGAACTCATTTTATTAGATATATAATAGATTTTCCAATGACATAAAGCAAATACGATTACAGATGGAAAAGTAACCAAAATACCGTACCGCTAACTAAAATTAGCGAGATATTTTTTTACTTAAATAAGTCCGTAATGAAATTACTCCATTAAGCCAGTCAGTATATATATATTTTCCGCGCGTTTTATTTTTGAGAATTCGTGCTTGTCCTAAACTCAAAATGTTTTTATTCCCTCAGTGAGTAAAAAAGAGTTTCATTCACTATTATTGATGAATTAAATGCTCCTCTTTCAGTGGCAATGGTAAAAATAATGTCATTACCTTCAGAGCAATTGAACACCACGCATTGTATAGCAAGTGATTTCGCCAGATCCTTGGTAGTCTCAGTTTTACCGGTACCCGCAGGACCGGCGGGAGCACCTCCCAAGTCCAATTGGAGTGCACCCATCAAACATAGATAGCAGCGATCAGTCAACGGAGTTATTACTAGTACACCTGAAATATATATCTTAGAATGTAACGCAACGCACGTTTTACACGGAAGAGCACATCATTCCAATTCGATTACAGGATAAATGGACAGAGTATTAAAAAAGAAAGAGTTATTAGAGATCTGGGGGTTCTTTTGGATGATAAGCTCACATTCTCGGAGCACGTTTAATATGTGGTCGGTAAGGCTTATCGTAATCTAGGTTTCATTTATCGTGTAAGTAGACCTTTTACCGATATATTATGTATAAAAGTATTATACTTTGCGTTCGTGCAGAGTATACTCGAATACTGCAGTCCGATCTGGAATCCCCAATATGTGATATATGAACACTCCATCGAAAGGGTACAAATGAAATTTGTTAAACGCTTAGATTATCTTACCAAATCAATTTTTAAAAACTACGAAGAATCCTGTATGAAACATAGATTAAACACTCTGCGACAAAGGCGTGTCATGCAGGATATGATGTTGCTTCATAGCGTGTGTTCTGGTGATCTGGATTGTTGTGAGCTAGTCAATAAAATACTCCAATTATATGTACATACCTCAAAAACGTACAAGACATACCCACCTTTTCAACGTTCCTATATCCCGTACTAATTACTGTGATAACTCAATCACAACCAGAGTGCTTCGGACGTTTAATAAGACTTTCGGCAATGTTGACCCATTTTGTTCAACAAAGAACGGTTTTAAAAAACTAATAATGAAAGAAATACCTTGGTAGTGTTGGTTAATCTTAATCTTAATATTAATACAAATTTAATTAATTAATAAATCTACCTAATTATTATTCTGATTCTGTATCTACTATTATTATAATGCCGCGCATCGCAATTCCACTTCCTGAATTAATTTATTATATATTTAATTGAGTTTAATGTAATATGACATAATTTAACTTACTTCGTCTAAAATTTAGTAAATTTAGTTTTTATCTTATATAATAGTTATTTATTTTTAAAAATAAAGCGTCTACATGTAAGCCTGCTCTTGCTTGAGTTCGTAGTTTGTTTTGCCTCTGACTCCTACCCACCAATTTATATTTATTTTTTTATTGTTTTGCCTTCTGTTTTTAATGTTTGGGGAAATGGGATCGTCAGAGATAGTATTTATGTTGTTTATTGCACCTACAAAAGCATAGACTATTTAATGGAACAAAATGAATGACATGCACTTATATACCTACCTATTGAGTTTAAATATAGATAATGCAATAACCAGGACATTGTTTGTACCTACCTACTTATATTGTAATTTATTTTAAAATTCTGAGTAATGAAATGAAATTCCGTAATTGGCAAATATTTAAGTAATATTACTCTAGACAATAACTGTTTTAGTGTAAGCTGTGGAATTTTGTAAAATAAATAAATAAAAAAAATCTACAATAGGATTTGTGCGTGAAGAATTTGATTACAAATGGTTTGAATTCCGAAAGGGCAACTGGTCGCCCAATACATAAGTATAATGTTATTTTTATTATAATATGTCACGTGCAACTTTTTGTTGGTCGTCAATAAAAATCTATCAATTTAACAACATTTTGGCTTAATAGACCGTAACTTTTTTCAATAAATCAATCTGTGGCCTTACCTCCAGCCCCCAAATATTCATGTCCGTATATATACATGGCACTAGACATACGAGCGACACAGTTGTCAATATCCTCTTCCCAGTAATAACGAATCATTTTCAACCATTCGAAGTCATTACTATCAATAAAAGAAAGAGCATTTAATATAGTATAACATAAAATCATTCTGAACTACACATTTATCACTTACGCCTTTTGGACATGTTTTTCAACCATATGTGCTATAGTATCTCTAGCGTGAACATCCACTGTAATCAAAGCGCATAGGACTTTTCTAAATAGAGATGTGAGGTCTTTTCTTGTTAACGCTGCTAAATCATTTAAATCTGCTATACATTTCTTTTCATAACTCAATAGTCCTGTATCGATACGAAGTGGAATCTCGCAGTCAAACACTTCATGCACACCTTTAGCCCACATTATTTGCGAAACTGTTAACACAATCTAAAATTTATCATTATGATATTCATTATTGATATTAAATTTAAAACTTCAGTCGAATTTACGATAGTAAGTCTTACTATACCTACTTACCTGATTCGGATGTAACTGAACCCAATCAACGCGTGACCGAACCACGTAGTCCTTGAGAGCATTCTTCATGGAACGTTTGACAGAAGCAAACATTGCATCTTCAACTTTGCCAAGCCAGTCTTCTACGTTTCCTCGGGCTTTTAACCCCTATAATAAAATTATGCTCGTAGAATGAAGCAAACAACAAGGGAAACATTTACAGTATATACAATGCTTTTAACATTTAATATTTTAATCGAAATTCAGTCACGGCGGCCAATCTGATGAGACTAGACTGATTTACGCGGGAGACTATGTTATAGTGCCAAGTGTCTGCGAATTCTTTATTCTGCTCGCATAGCCCATTGGGATAGTTTACTGACACGACCGTTACGAGATCAGGCGCAGGCTCTAATGTTAGCACACTTATCTTAGATTTCGATAGAAGGCTCGGCTAGAGCACACATTAATCTTAAATTATCTGGCGGCGGTGATCTCTTGTGCTTCCCCGGGTTTTATTCCGTAAAGTTATCGCTATCTATGATCTAGTCTATCGTGTTCATGAGCTCGACATTGTCCTTCGGTGGCATGGCCCTAATCTCCGGCACAGCAGGTGCTACTTGCTTTCCTCTTTCTTCTCGGAGGTCCTAGAGACCTCACATGCTATGCAGATAACTACTCAAACGTATTGTTATAGCGGTATACATGGCAAGCATGTTGGAGTAGGGCCACTTAGGCACAACTTAGGCACCTGGGTACTGCGGGGCGACCTCTTGCTCAACATGGAAAAAGTCGCGGCGATAACACCGTACATGTCAATGGTCATTAGTTGCATACGCTTTCTGGGGCTGGACGTGTTCGTCACAAATGAGTTTGGAACCTGGTGATCCCTCTCCACCCGAAGTCCCAGCTTGTTTATACAGTTAGGCCTATCTCCCGAAAGTACAGTAGGCGCTACATCAAGCTTTACATTTGCACCACGAAGATCGCCCCTATTACGAGCGACATAAAAGCGGTCCAAAGGTCAATCAATAAACATTGATGCGGCGTTTACTGTTCGTTCGACGAATTGGCACCGATCTCGAACGTGCCTTTCATTGGGGTTCCTCTAGGTGTACAGCCGGCTTCAAAAGTAGATAAGCATTTTTAGCAGATTTAGTACCATGTCACACCAACTACCTATTCCTTTTATTTAGTATGGTTACACCGTTACACTTATATTGCATTGTTAATAGTTAGTTAGTGTGACATGGTACTAAAATGGTTATCTACTTTTGAAGCCGGCTGTGCATCACGAGGAGGTAGTAAATGCTGTACGTTGAGTCTTGAATAGGGATAATCGGCTAGTGTAGTGGCTTCGCAGACCTTCGTCTCTCTAGAGTCTAGCACCAACCTTTGCAAAATCGGAATCTGTCTACTAGAAACCGTTAAAACAATTGTTTTGAATAGTTTCACATCAATTGAACTGTCAAACTAAACTGATTTGTATAAGCCTCCTTCTTTATAATATAGATGGTGTCGTACAATTTAAATTACGAGTTTCTAACATCTCTCTTTCCTAATATACCTACACGGTTTATTTTTTATCACTGCGGAATTGCGGATAAGGGACGCTTCAGGACGCGGGAGTAAAATGATTATACTTATTAGTTTAGTTGGACAGTTCAATTGATGTGAAACTATTCAAAACAATAGTTTTAACGGCTTCTAGTTGACAGATTCCGGTTTTGTAAAGCTTCGTGCTAGAGCAGTGGTTCCCAACCAGTAGTCCGCGGACCACCCGTGGTCTACGGAACGAGAAAAGTGGTCCGCGAACGAAAAAGCACTTCTGGGAGGAAGTCAGTTGGTAATAGTACTAGGTCTAAAATCGACTGAGTATGTGATTTTTTTGCTGGGTTTCCGAGCAATAACAATATTAGTCTTACGATTACTGCACTTGTGTAGATATCCCATCTATACAAATGCATCTCATGATACTATTAAGCTTAACCTTACAGTAATATACTTGAAAAAAAAAACCGATTGAGGTTTTTTGTACATAATGGTCCCGGCTCATGACTAAGAAATGTAAATGGTCGGGAAATGTAAATCGGGAACCACTGTGCTAGAGAAACAAAGCTCTGCGAAGCCACTACACTAGCCGATTATCTCTATTCAAGACTCGACGTACCTACAGCGTTTACTGCCTCTTCCTTATTAAGACATCAACTTCAAACGTGTATGATAGAGATGCCGAAACAAACCGATTCTTCTATAGTTCATTGTACACATTTTTTCCGCCTGGTGTATTAATAGAGTAAATTATTAATTCCAATAAGCCCGACGCATCCGTATAGATGAATTAATTAAATAAAAAAGGATTAATAATATCGTCTGTTAATTTAGGACTAAAGAATTAATAGGAAAAATGATTAAAATAAATCAAATAAAAAAATTGTCTCGGGCGGGACTCGAACCCGCGTCTCCAACATACCGTGTTGACGCCTTTACCACTGGGCCACCGAGCACTTGTCACTTACCGACCGCGACGAAATTTTCAACTGTACTGATCCCTTTTAAACCTACTTTGTTAAGCCAAAGTAGTCTTTTAGTAAGTAATAACTACGTATCAACAGTGGCCCAGTGGTAAAGGCATCAACAGGTGCGGTTCCGCCCGAGACGAATTATGTTCTTGTAAGTATTTGATTTATTTCATCATTTTTCAAATTAGCATTTGTAAGGAAAAAGCAAAGTTACAAATTAATATAAGAGTTAACAGGAGTTTGAACTTTACTTTTCCTAGGTTTACTCTCTCCCCCTCTGGCGAGAGCATAGCTATAATATCAGTCGTCAAATCTTCTGGTTTTGCGGTTTTGGCTAATTTTGCCTGAAGCATATCTCTGGTATGGAAAGACATTTCCCTTTCAACGAGAGTTCCTTCGTCTGTAATTTCCATTTCACTCTCTGGTAATTTGACACCAAATTCTAATTTTGCAATAGCATCGAAACACTTGCGCAGATGTGGCTGCACAGCATGAGGATTTCTTGTCTATAAAAACATAAATGACATTCTTAGCAAGCCTCAAAAAATCTTTAAGTTAAATAATTTATGAGGGAATTACCTGTGCCAAAATTTCTAGTAATTCATCATTAGATAAAAAGAAAAATCTCGGAAACGCAACACGTTTCGTCTCTAAGTAAGCCTCCAAGCATTTCATTATTTGATCCAACATTTCATTGTTTCTAATGAATTCTTCGTATAACTTTGGTTGAATAGCAGCTGGCATGGCTAGGGGTACCTGTAGTTAAAAAGATTATTTAAGATCTCTTATTTAAGCATACAGAAAATAATTTAGTTTCTACTTTATTACTGACTTTGGCTAATTTTCGCATTATATCTTTCCACGACTTATCAACAATAGTGAAGAGTCTGGTTTCGTTTGGAAGTTGCCTTTGAATATCTGGAGCGGAGAATATAACTTCTAAATAAACCCATGTTTGCTGGCAGGTATACCATTCGTCCTACAAAGGTATGTACAATTTTAGTTAAAAAAGTATATATCTGTAATCGCTCATAAAAAGAATGTCCACCTTTACTTTTTAAATAAAATAAACAGCGTAAGGTTTTTAAGTAATAAATTATTATTACCAGAGTTTTAGCAAACAATTCTAAGTTTTTAGCCCATTCCTCGACTCTACTTTTAATAGGCCCGCAGCTTCTAGAGCTGAGTATAGTGCTAATATGAATATTGCTTTCGTCGAGAGCAGCCTGAATCTCATCCAGCCCCCCTAGGATATAGACGTCGCGAGCATCTTTATGCAATAACACCGGGAACTCTAGTGATGCCCACATTTCTTCGACCTTTAATAAAAAAAAAACAAGTATAATAAGTAATTTTTTTATTTAAACGGTTTTATTAAAAGTGAAGATAATAATAATTATACATAATTGTATTGTCATCGCAACTGAGGTTCAACCAAATTTCAGCTGAATCGGACATTGGCAAGTGGGTCAAATATAACTTGCAAGATTTGACCCAAACAAACAGGGTTAGCCAAATAAAATCATTTAACAAATTCGATCACTAAATACTCTACAGCCACTGCTAAAATGTCACAATTTTAAATTTATAACTAGGTAAATTGATGTGAAATATTAAATCATAAATATTACATCGACATTACAAAATAACCCGGAATGTATGACATTGATTGGTAAAAGGTAAATAGGCAATTTAAAGATTGCAAGTGCATGTTTAAACTTTTTTCAACTCAGTTGCTCGTAAAGTGGATCTAATTTCAACGATTTTAGATACATAAAACAGCTCATAAAACACGCGTGTGTTATTTATAGCCGAGGCACGTATCACAGAGTCCGGCAATGCTGCAAAGCAGTATATTTTTTAAAGCAAGAGGTAATATAAAAGACATCAACGAACTACATTGATTTTTCAAACGATTATTTTCATACCATTATTTAGTTTTGTCTACAAATTAACAATGATTTGTGTTATTTATTTAATCCGAAAATTCACTTTATTAAGTATTTCTACTCACAAGTGTGTTGAAAAACGTCGTAAGATATACGTGCGTATATTGCTTATACACACTCGGCTCTATTACGCCTCGTGAGTTATAACCACCATAGCGCACTTATATCGTAATGTACTAAGTATTATAATACACTCATGTCAATGTGTGTTTTCTTTTTAATAACCTTTTTCAGAAGTGCTTCTAAGCCTGCTTCAGAACTAGCTTGACCAGCCACTTCCATTAACTCTTCCGAATGTTGAAAAGCATGCAGATTTTCCAGAAGGTTTAACGTTACGACTACTTCTGGAGTTATACGTGTATGTAGAATTTCTTCTATCTTCACCCAGTGACGAGGTTTTAATGATGGGTTGCGTAGATAAGACATCACAGGTATCTGCAGTTGTTAGTCAATTGTGATCGCCTCGGCCATAAACATAGTAACATTTAAGTATGTTAATTGGTTATATAAAATGTATGAGTACCTTTTCCTTGATGATGTCTATAGTCTCCTTACATTTAGGAACAATTTTATTAGTAGGAATGCCCTTATCTAGTTGATTAAATATCTTGCCATAGTTGATGGTGGTTGTCTGAATGTCATCCATATCTAAAGTATTGAATGGCACTTCGTACCTGTACATATTTTTAAATAGGATTCAGTTATTTTCTGTTGTGATTCACAATAAATAATATTAATAAGAATAATAATTTTTATTTGGAACAATATACAGTGAGTCACTTATAATTACGTTAATAACTGCATTAGTTATAAAAACTGTATCGCAGCACTAACGCCCATCTCCGGAGAAATAAGATAGATCTATTCTATTTTTCAATAAAATCTGATAATCTACACTATTATTATAAAGAGGAAATATTTGTATGTATGTACATAACGAATAAACTACAGGACTGACTTCAAAAATTCATTCACCATTAGAATGCTACATTTTTCCTGAATAACATAGGCTACAAAATTATTTTTCCTACAGGTAAATATAAAATTCCCACGGGAAAACAAAAACAACGCGGGCGAAACTGTGTAAAGCTAGTAAATAAAAATATGATTATGCTTTTAATTGATATATTCATTTACACACGCCGCCGGCTAATTCAAATTCAAATTCAATATCCTTTATTCAATTGGGATTTTACAATCACTTTTGAACGTCAAAGAAGCTACGCCATTTGTTCACAAGTCTACAGCGGGAGACCTTGTACTTGAAAGAACCAGCAAGAAAACCAGCAAGGGCTATTTTTTTCTCCCTGTATTGTTACAGAGTCGTCAATTGGAAGCAGAACTCAAAAGTAAAGATTGTGTTCAACTTCCATTACAAGATTAGATGTGTCAGTGTACATTATACATTTAAATCTATAAATTAAGTCTACAATTAAGACCAAGCATTGACATCATTCAGATAATCATTGACTTTATAATATCCTTTACTCATTAAAGTCTTTTTTACATGCGCTTTAAACTTATGAAAAGGTAAGTCAGTAACACTCTTAGGAACTTTGTTGTAAAAAGATATACAGTTGCCCATAAATGAGCCTCTAGTTTTTGGAGCCTGTACGTTGGAACGGCAAGTTTATTTTTATTTCTTGTATTTAAGTTATGAAATTTAAAATTGGTATCGAATGTGTTATAATTTTTATAAACGTAAATCAAATTTTCATAAATATACTGTCCTGCTAAAGTCAATATATTAATTTCTTTAAATAAATCACGTAGAGAATCCCTTGTTCGTAAATTATAAATAGCCCGCACGGCTCTTTTTTGAAGTACAAAAATACTTTCTAGACTAGCGGCTGATCCCCACAGTAATAGCCCATATGACATGACACTGTGAAAATAACTAAAGTAAATCAGTCTTGCCGTTTCAACATCAGTAAGTTCTCATTTTTTTTACAGCATATGCCGCAGAACTGAGTCTGTTTGCTAAGAATCCCTTGTTCGTAAATTATAAATAGCCCGCACGGCTCTTTTTTGAAGTACAAAAATACTTTCTAGACTAGCGGCTGATCCCCACAGTAATAGCCCATATGACATGACACTGTGAAAATAACTAAAGTAAATCAGTCTTGCCGTTTCAACATCAGTAAGTTGTCTCATTTTTTTTACAGCATATGCCGCAGAACTGAGTCTGTTTGCTAAGAACGCAATATGTGGATCCCACTGCAAATTCGAATCTAGTGTTATACCCAAAAATTTAGTAAAATCGACGAATTCAACAGTATGATTATTCATTTCCACAATATTATCCACTTTCCTAACATTTGGCAATGAAAACTTAATACATTTAGTTTTACTCGAGTTTAATGATAAATTATTCACAGTGAACCAATGCAATACTTTAGAAAGAGTACTATTTACAACGTCAGTATTTCCGTTTCCTCTGTCAATCTTAAATATTAAAGAAGTCAATCTCAATGGAGACTCGCCATGTACTTCGGAGATTTAGACTGAAAAAGTCTCTGCCCAAACACGTGCAGTCGCTGTTCGATCACTCGGATAGTCCGATGGACGCGATCACAACGTGATTAGACGCAGTACCCACTATTTGAACCTATCTTCCGAAACAGGGCGGAGATGCTTCAAATTTTGTTTATCACACTAGCTCGTAAAGGGTGTTATTATACGCTGGCGTATAGAGCAGCTAATAGCCGATTTACCTCCCGCGGGAATTATGGATTTTTATAACTCCCGAGGGAGTTATGAGTTTAGTTTTAAGAATATAGAACCCACTCGTAACGTCATTTCACACAAAGGAGGCTTAAAATCAGCGAAAATTTATTTCCTATCTTCAAACTTGACTACAAACCAATTTTACTGTATATAAAACTTATACGGTACATTTAACTAATAGTCATTGCAATTATTTATTAATTTGCAATTATTTTATTAAAGGTGAGGGCATTTTACTATGGGACATTTACCCAGAGCGAACAAAAAAAATTGGTTAGAAGTATAGATATGTAGATTATAACGGGATAACCCGCATATCTGTAAGTCGATTAACCCGAAAATGACCATAAAAGAAGAATAGTCCTTTTTTACTCGTTTTCTTGCAAAAATTAAAAAGATATAATGGTATGTTAAATTAAAAACATATTTTTCGATTCATTTTTATTCCGTTACATGACAAAAAATGTATGGAGATGACATTAGCTGCGGAAAAAATTGCGTGAGGTTGTCGTGAGCTAATGTCATTTCCATACATTTTTTCTGCGGAACGACTGCGGAAAAGTTAGCGTGTGGCATTTGTCTAGGGCCTCAGAGGCCCTAGACAAATGCCACAAGCTAACTTTTCCACAACGCATTTAGTCATTGATAGCTTTTTGCGAGCGGTCGTCGTTTCAATCCGTTACACGATTGTTTTGTTTCATTTCTTACTAACTGTACCCGGCATGCGTTGCAATGCCACGTAAATGCCTTTTTTCTTTTTTTTGCTAGGAACCCTCACGGGTGTCCCCATAACACCTTACCAAAGTTTCATTACAATCTGATGAATGGTTTCGGAACGCATAGAGGACAAACAAAGATAGTAATACATTGATTTTTATTTATATAGATTAACACTCATATACACAGTCGGTTCCTCGAGATTTCCTCCACTCGACTGTGACTCGACTCAACCTCAAGGGTAAAATCGGTATGCAGAAATGACAAAACTATCCTCGACTTGAGCAAATTCCTCAGTCGAGTCGAGTAATGAAGTGTCAAACTCAAGGTACGTCGCGACCTACCTTGAGGTTTCCTCAAAGCTTGTTAACAGTGCTTTCCACGATATTTTAAGTTTTATTAACACAATTTTACGGACTACTTTTATGACGACTTCTAACAATGTCAATTTTATTTACGGGATGCAGCAAATCCGCTGGAATATTTTGATGATGTGGAATTTCGAAGATTTCGATTTAGAAAAGATACAATACTAAATGTCCTCTTGCCACTATTGATTGTGATCAGAGGCGTATATAGAGTGGGGAGGGGGGAGGGAGGGTTGACCACCCCAAGATGTTAGACTACCCTTTCAAAATTCTATGATGGATGCCAAATAATGATAACTTCAAAAGGGCCAGGCTCACCCAAAAAACCCAAAAATACGCCAATGATTGCGATGTTACTTCTACCCTTTCATGTAACCTCCATGTTACTTTTACGTTACTTTTAAAACCAAGACTTACCTACCCACTTTTAAGGCTTAATAAAAAAAACAAAACATTTTTAACCGCATCCGTGGTCTAGTGGTTGAGACCACTAGCTAGGTGTTGATCGGGAGGTCTGGGTTTCAATTCCCCATGGGGGCAGAAGTTTTTCTGCTCGGTTTTGGTCGGTGGTAGTGCTTCTGAGCCCGCCTAGCTAGCTACCGCCATCTTATCTAGGTTTTCACCATAATAACAATGTTAATAGCATTGTTGTGTTCTGACAATTAAGAAAGCCAGTTCCTCAGTTCTTGAGGAGTCCAAGTGAAGCTCGCTTCCATCTTCGGGCTTATCTTCCCTTACCGTCAGGTGAGATGTAGGCCTAGAGCTTCCCTGTCGTATGTAAAAAAACAATAGGTATTGTAACGGAACGAATCCAGAAAAGTTCATCCATTCATAGTGTTGGCGCACTTGATTGAAACAAATTGACTGACGCAACGACCGCGCGCGAAAAGTGTCACCTCTTCATCCATTGTGTGATCTGTTTAACTACTACCTATTATCTCCCTGTGCCTTGTGTTTAGATGCAGCAGAATAAACATGAATCGATTACGAGTATGTTTTCCTTTCTCTTACCTTAAGATCTTTTTGATTTTTTAAAGAAAACCAGTAAAAAATACTATTCTTATTACTTTTTTATACGTTTATGGTTATTTTCCCATTATAATCTAGATGTATTCACCTATACATCTAATCAAATGTTATTTTTGTTCGCAGTGGGTAAATTATCCCATAGTAAAAATGTCCAATGTCCTTTACGACATGAAAGTAATAAATAATTTTAACCATGATTTGTATAGATCATTCCACTCCTTAGATGACTTCCATAATAATTGGCGTAGTTTCACGTCATTTATAGTTTCATCTAATTGTTCCAGTCTTGCTGGAGGGATTTTAAATATCTTTTGCCATTCGCGAATCTGCTTATCTCTTGCGGCACAAGCTTGTAATTTCTCCATAATATCATCTAGTGTTTCGATTACTTTTTCCATGTCCGACTTTTCATCGTATAACCACGGTGCCTACAAAAAATATATACTTCAAATGAGGAAACGGACTATTTTTTAATATCCGTCAGGCAGATTATCAAAAATGTTGCATATATATTTTTTTATAATCAACAATGTGCAACGAAACATTGATTTGAAATGTCGTATTACGCCATACGTTCTAACTTGTGACATAGCGAGCTCACACTCAGGGCCGGAATTACATATTTTTTGCAAATGGGCCCAAAATGCCGGCCCACTACCCCCCCCCCCCTTACTCCTTAAAAAAGAATGTTAACACTATTTTCTTTTTCATCATTTTCCCAGGTTTCTCTACTTAGTAGTAATTAAAAAGCAAAATATTATTTACAGTTTGAGTCAAAAACATAAAATACCTAGGTACTTACTTATCTGTTTGATTGATCTTTAGTTTTATACTACACACAAAAACATTGCAAAAATAGTGGTAATGACGAAACGCAACATTAATAACCCTAAATAATTCAATAATGTTATTTGGGGTATCAAATCGTAGATAATGATAGAGAGATACCAAGTTTAATGTGTTGAGTATCACATTTTAAAAATGGCGGCTACCTACTGAAATAATAATATTTTCCGAATTCCAGTCCTTTTTAACCTTTTGCCGCCCCCCAAAAATTTGCCTTTATGGGCCGGGGTCCACTTGACCCCTATGGTAAATCCGGCCTTGCCCACACTCCACAAAAAAAAATACGTGTGTGATATTTTTAATATAATCAACTGACGGACTTATTAGATTATCATATTTCATAAAAGTTCGCAATTTTAATACGATAAAGAAACATTAAGTTTTAAAAACTTACAATGACTTCATCTCTAAGCTTATTCACATCCATCATGAGTTCCATGATATCTTTTCCGATTTGACTGGCAAAAAGGCCTGCTAGTTTGCTGCGCGTTTCTAAACGAGCATCTACGTTAGTTCTTAGTGTTCCAAGAGCAACACTCAATCCTGAAAATAGTGAATATAAATTTTTAATAAATAACGTATTTCTGCTACAATGATACATCTTTTTGTATTATCCGTACCCAAGTAATTTGTCATATCATCGGGTGGTATTGGGATATTGAATTCACCCATTAGATCATACAATTCCCGTAAGTATTCTAAGCGTTCTTCGAGGAACAAAACGCGCGTCTCTAACCCGTCCATCATAGTATTGAAAGCTACTAGTTCTGCCGCACTTTCAGGTTCCTTACTAATATCATCCGTTATGTTTTCAATGCCGCCTATAATCTCCTCAATGCAATCGTGTCCAATACTATAATACAAGTTCAAAGTTAATAATACCTATACAAAATGTAATAAATATATCTAGTAATTGAATAACAAAACATAGTTTTTAAAACATACTCTGGGGTGACATTAAAAACAACATCAAAAAGACGTCTCGGCTGTGGTCTAAATAGTTCTTGAAATGGACACAGACATAAGAATATTAAGCCTAGTGGTTGATAACTGACCACATCTTCTATAGCTTCCATTTCTTTATTTAGTTTATCACACAGCTTGCGAAATTCGTTAACATCTCTTTCATTTTTAATAATATCAGTATCCATATCATGAGCTTCCTTAAAGTTAGTCATAAATTCCTGCATTCTTTGCAAGAAGAGCCAAACACACTCATAGGCATAGTTGAGAGAATAAGGTATAAATGTAATATCTGATAACATATCTTTGTCTTGGTTCATGAGGAAATAAAGATTCGGTGATACACCTGCGGACCACTCCACCTGTTTTCCCATAATAGTAGGCTGTACAAATATTTGTAAAGATTGTTCGTTTAGGAAATTCTGAAATGATCTAACGTATTCGTCCCAATAGCCTGTTATTTTTTCCAAATAAAACGTCATAATTTTTTGACTAGGGTTTAGCTCGACTTCGCCGTTGGGTAGGACATACGCATCCACTTGGAATAATGCCCACTGTAACGAAAAATTAGTTTTATATATTAACATTGAATATTGACATTGAATTAATATTTTTTCTTAATTTTGGATACATATTATATATATAATAATATAAAAAATACATACTTTGCATATGTCGGTGTCTCTGGGCAATTCTTCCAATACTTCATCTACTTTTGAACCCAGCAGCAGTTCTTTATCTGGTGTAAATTCGATATGTTGCCGTAACATATGAGCCATCATTGAGTTGGAGCGCTTAGTGAGTCGGTAGAGCATATAATTCGTCATATAGTCTGTGACTTTTATAAAACTATAATATAATTTAAGAGGTTTATAAAGATGTAGAAAATCCAATAAAGTTGTTTCATGGAAATAGGAGGCAAATATTGAAATTTTATGAAGCCACTTAACACCGGGCCATACCGATGACGGATCAAAGTTTTTGAAATCTACCAATCAAAAAAAAATGCAGTCAGACTAATGAATATGTCAATTCAATAATTAAAATGACTTATTTGGATTATTTTATTATAATATTATATGATACTTATTTTAAATATCCGCGTCTATAGGATGCGCAGTTTACAGTTAGAATTTACTCTCTATACACTGAGAAAAAAATCGGCTAACAAAGCGACAATAATCGCTTTGTTAGAATTTTATTGTCAATATAACAAAATGATTTGTCAATTTATTAATGTTTCTTTAGTTAAAGCGGCAACTTTTTTATTGTTAAAGTTTTTACTGTCAATTTAGCAATAAAAACCTTGTAAATTTCACAATTTAAAAAACATTGATAAAGTGGCAACTTTACATTGCCAATTTATTAAAGTTACGCCTTGTTGAATTAACAAAGCTTTTTCTATCAAAGTTAGCATTGTTGTTTTGTCTAAGGGAGCTTTGTCAATTTAACCACATTTAAATCAACAAAATAAAAATAAACTTTTTAACAAAGTAGCATGGTTAGGATAACAAAAGAGAGATAAGAGACTTTGTCTTGTCGCGTATATAAATGCTCCTTGCCTGCTGCTCGCAACAAATCCAGCCCCCATAATAGTCTGTGGACAAATGCGATCGAGTGCGGATGTGTGTTGGTGAGTGTCGGCCATTTCATGCTGGTGGTGTCGGCCATAACTGGTTTATTTCATTAATATATCAATTGGTTTATTTAATTAATAATATTTATTAGTGTTAATTGTGATTATAATATTATTATAGAAATAAATATGATTAAATAAATAGCTTTTTGATTATAATGTTTACCTTCTAATTATAGTTTCTTTCTGTTACAGGCCTCCAGAGAACATTTATTTATTTAATCTTTATTGCACTATATATATATATATATATATATAGATATTTAATTGCTGCATTGCTGGTCTCGATCTCTGTACTTTAGCGGTACTCCATGGGAAAACTGGTACTCCTCGTATCTTCGGTGCTATTATTATAAGGTATGCGTAGCCTGAACGGAGTTCTCTAGCACCATGTATAGGTGTGGTGCCAATATCTTTCGCTCAAGGTACGCTTACCGTGTATTAATAAGGCTGAAGACCGAGGAGTATCAGAATTCCCATGGTCTACCGCTAACAAGGTGCAGGAATCGAGACTAACAATGTTAACAACAAAGTACAACAAGGGCCAACAAAGTACATTTTGACAAAGTTACTTTTGTTGGGGCAACAAAGTCAAAGTTGTTAGATTGACGTAGGAACGTTGCCAATGCAACTAAGTTAGTTGATAAGATTTGTCATTTTAGCAAAGTAACTTGTTATAGGTAACAATGTTCAATTTGATACCCACAGCAAAGTTACCATAGCTAGTAACTTAGTTGGATTAACAAAGTCGAATCGAACAATAAAAACATTGCCTCTATAACCAAGGAACTTTGACGGCTCACAAGCAACCAAGTTTTTTTGTTACATTGACAACATTTTTTTCTCAGTGTAGTTTTATATCGTACCTGGCTAATCTTTCGCAATATTTCCGTTTATTTGCTTTTTCTGTGTAAGACATACCTCCCGTAGGTTTGCCTCGTATTATTTGAAAGGGTGGTATATTTCGATCATCATAAACGAAACCTTTCTGATACAAAGCTGTATGGCATGCCTGTATTATGATGTCTAAAACCACAGATCTAAATTCTGTAAGTTTATCTCGAATAAATTCAATACGCTGCATCTGTAATTTGAAATGGTAATAAACAAACAATTTTTGTGAATTAAATCATTTTTTAAAGAAAAAAGCATAACATTATATTTTCTACTACTGCTACCACAGACATATGGAACATTTTCATATCGTCACACTTGAGATTTTGTAAATTAGTTTACAATATTATTCATAATTTAATGACTATAGTTTTTTATGAGGCTATCCAATGATGGACGAATACAAAAGTGTTAAATCTCCCCATCTCTTCCTTACTTTATATTAATAATCCTCTTAACTATTGTTATGCGTGTTCAAAATGAAGAAAAATCAAATGAGTGTCATTAATGTTTGCGGAGGTAATAATAATCTCATGCTTGAGGTAGATCCGCAAGTTCAGTTTGTTCGACAAGAACAGACGTGCTATCAGTATTATCTGAACTTAAGTTAGTGCCTAACTTCTAAAACCTATATCTATACACAATGTAGTGAGCGCGTAGATAAAAATGTACTACAATACGCTGAAGGTGACGGAACGCATAGCTTAAATATCGTTTTTTGAGCTAAGTTTGCCTTTGCACCTTATTTTAAATAGATCTTATTAGAACCGAGTGAATATTTAGCGAAGTCCTAAGGCCCGGCGCCCATTGATGGTCGGGATTTTGATTGACAAATTGATATGATTATGAATACTTACTATTTTTACTATAATTTGTCGTTTTCAATATTGATCGAAATTTTTCACCGTAACATTGAATTATAATTATTATTGTTCGTCATCAAAAATGAGATCTCATGCCGTACCTTCAAGCAGTGGCGTAATTATGCCATCTGAGGCCCCTGGCAATTTCCTTGGATAGGGCCCTCCAGTAAAATTGATCAACATCTTTTTGTTTTTAATGTGTTAAAATGTTAATGATTAGCTTGAATTTTGTATATGGTCTTAAGTTGTGACTCACTTTAATTGATTTTAAGTACATAAATAAAAATATAATTTTTAATTACACTTATGTACAAAATGTTGTTAAAATGTAAGGTTATTTCTGAGCTCCCGGCCTTTTGGACCGGAGCTCTCTAGGGTCGGGGGCCCGTGGCATTTTGCCAGCCCTGCCACCCTATAGTTACGCCACTGCCTTCAAGGACTCGGGCCCTTACTTATTTCGTGTCAAATCTAATTAAACCAACCTGTACTTCAATGAAATAGAAGAACGCTGTATCCATATCTTTAGATAAATCTGCAAAGCTCTTTAAATACATTTCACAGCACATTGCTTGTATATTCAATAACGCTTTTCCTAAGACAGGAGTTAGAACAAACAAATTCTTTGCAATCTTATTTCGTATTTTACTGTATTTTCGGAATAAAATTGATTTACGCCAAACGTAAAATGCTTTCCAGTATCTGTACACCTTAAAGAACTTTATCTGAAATAATTAATTAGTAATTCAAATAAATTATTTCAAATTTAAGACAATAATAATAAAAATGAACTTACATCCGTTAGTTGGACAAAAATTGTGTATTCTTGTTCCCATGAGCGTAATTTGGTAAAAACCATTTCATTTGTATAATGTGTAATCCCACAGGGACTGATGGTAAGATAATTTTTCTTGTCAATTTCTCGATATGGGACCACTCTAAAATAAATTATCTGATTAACTTGTTGTAATCTCTAGAATACCTATAATAATTATACTATTACAGATCGAAGAAACGAAAGTATGGATTAAGCAACATACTTAAGATAATAAGGCGTAAAAAACACATTTTCTGGCTGAACTGCATATATCATGTACAAAAATCCACACGAAGGATTGTTCCTGACGTAATCAATCACTTCCTTTTGCGATGCTACCACTGGTTTTACTTTCAGTGGATCCGGTGTTTGCACTTTTTGAACACTGCCACTTTGGATCTCATGTGCCTTGGTCTTTTTCTTCTTTTCTCGGTCTGTAGTGGGTACACAAATCTTTATAGTCTCTTATTATGGATACCATTAATACAAAACAGTCTCCAAACAAACCTAAACAGTTCCTTCTTACATCTAATCCGCTAAGACCGTTTAACATCAGATGGACTGATGCTTGCTTTGCTTGTCCTCAAATTTGTAAGTTTAAAATTGCTTATTATGGTTATGTATCCTTATATTTTATGATGCAAGTTTGTAATTTCAATATGCACGCACATGAACATTTATTTGAATGAATATGTGGCAAATGCTACTATTATGCACAATAAGCTATGGGAACGACTTAGTTTTTGTATGCTGATGATGGATAATGTAGTGATATTGCTTGAGAATTAGAAAGATAAAAGAAAGAAAATAAAGGTTACTGGAGATGGTCAGGCATCATATCAAAAGTTGAAAAGATGATGGTTGAGTGCATTGAACGGAACACCGGAATAATATGCATCCGTTATAAGTGAAGATTCTGTAGGGAAAATGTTGGGGCTAATGAACTTACATTTTTCGCATACAAACTAAATATTTTTGATCCTAAGTGTCGACAGCCTTAAACCTTGTTTTTTCATTTATTGTTTTTAACCATCAGTGTCCTTGTTTTTTCATTTATTTTTTACATTTCTTTTGTGTTAAATCCATAGGCAGCTAGACTATGGTTGTCACTTGAAAGTTTTAGGTTTCAGTTTAAAATCGATTAACCCGGAAAGTATTAAGCTTCGAGATCTAAGACCTAGAGTTCATCTCATACCTGACCATATGCCCCTTAAATTTTGATGGCCTATTTAGACCCATCTGTTACACGGTAGATTTTTGTTCCGAGTTTTTTATCCCTTTGTAGTAGTTATCATCTTGGTAAACTCGCTTAGTCGCCTCTTAGGACAGCTACAGAAAAAATCGTGATGGCGCCCATTTATACCACAATCTGTCTACCCACGCACTGGATCCAAAATGGACTCTGGTAGACGTGCGGGAATTTATTAAATTTAGCAACATAGACAAACCATCACTACTGTTTTATAAGCAGAACCGGCATAATAAAACCCACACGACCTGAAAAAAGGTAACCACGGAATACATACATTGTCAATGTTACCTTCTAGCTTGCAGTGAGAGGAAATACAAAGGTCGAGAGAAAATGTATTGCTGTTGCGCTATGTGTCCGATCTGAACAACCTAATTCATTGCAATAGAGACAAACTTTCTATGAAAAGTACACAAAATATACGTTAAGCTTTGGTTGTGTTCCTATGTTTCGCTTTTTCCATATAATCTAGTCATGGATGTTTGAATTACTTTGAATATATTATAGCAGAAAACCAGGTTATTTTTTTAAGTTTTTGAAGGTTTAAATCTCTTTTAATAATTAACTTGAAAAAAAAGGAAAACATAGAAACATTCTAAAAGTGGCCATTGATTTTTGGAAGAAATAGAGTAACTATTACCATTATCCAGGAAGGAAAGAGGGGACTATGTTTGTACGAAAAAACGACCCGTACGATTCCCCCTTTAAAGATACTCTGAAGACTAGAGCTATCCTATCCAGAACAATTTGTAAATGTTATGGGTGAATGTTATTGGTCCATCAGTGATGATAGCTATAAATCAGTCAACAAGAGAATTGTAACAAACACCTCAAGAGTGGTTGAAGGGCATGGGCCGGTAAGTCGCTCCACCCAAAGCACAGAATAAAAAATAGTACCTACTTAAAGTACCCAAAGAGAAGATGGTATATAAGGATCAATTAACTAAGCAGAAGAACGTGAGGATTAGAATTTTCAGACTGCAAACATCTTTCACAATATCTTCTTCTGTTGGGTAGCCCTGTAAACACAGTTTCTTTATCGATCGTAACTCAACGATAGACCCGACTCAGGACATAAAAATATTTTTTTCTCAAACATGCTCGGAAATGTAGGCATTATTGTAGTAAAAAGAAGACACAAAGTTTGTAATTCTTGGTTCATGCATTACTTTACCTTTACCGGCCTTAGCCGGTAACTAAGTATGAAAATACATTACTGGCCGCTGCTTATATGTTTTTTACTTCATCTAAAATTTGAATTATGTAACTTGTCATAGTTATCATACAGCCAATTGCTACCACATAAAAAATTCACTCTTCGAGCATATATTCTATATGAATATGTCAACAATTTTATTAAAATGTTGGTATAAAATCACACGAAAATATACTCAACATTCGTTGTGAGAGAAAAAAGCCATAATCTATAGTGTTACATACTTTGCGTAAAATATGACTGGACTGTATGGGCTTTGTTTCCTTTGCACTAATTGAAAATTAAAAAAGTATTAGTATTTCTAAATGCTAGGCTACTATAATTAATTAGTTGATTGCTTTATTCGTTATTTTATTCATATTATACTCATTTGTTTCCAGTATTACGTCTATTATATCACAATTATTGAGAAAAGTACTATACTTACTATACATACCTCGGCGGGAAAAGAATTGCCGAAAAATCTTCTCCTTTAATAACTAGTTACGAAAGAGTGAACAAACCAGTTATCAAACAATCAGTTACCAATATAGCTGAAGGGTGCCGCACTAGGTTGGTAAAGCCAGTGTTAAGCAGTAGTGATGGTAAAATTTATAAAAAATAAACATTGACTATAAGAATCAACAAGAGCAATTGTATTTGCCATATTTGGTATTAATAAATAGAATTGGGTTTCACAATCATACAATTCAATATAACTACTACCTTTGAGGAAATTTTCATAATTAGTAATTTGTAAATTAATCATTACAATATTTTTTTTTTACAAAAAGACAGTGACTTAATATAGCTAACTTTTTCTTTTCATTCATTACGTGCTTTGTTATAGCAATTGAAGTATAATGCTTTACCACGGTGGCTTTACCACACTATTCATAGAATATGCGTACCTTCTTGGTTGTGCGGACACTGTGCGTACATCACTATGTGCGACTGGCCAGCAGGGCGCTTTTGCATTATGTGCGGCATGAGGTGCAGGGGCATGAGTGCATGACCATAAAGTGCCACGCCGCACGCAACGGTACATAAATAACTTCTGTGCATCATGAATATTATTTTCCCATGCCCATTTTTCATAATATTATTATTTTGAACACACAAACAAAATGTCTATTTGTCTCTTTTTTACTCACGATATCTATCACCTATAAAAATTCCCCCCGCACTACATATATGTTGACGCGATCAATCTTTCTAGATTGATCGCGTCAACATATATGTTCATCATTGGGTGGTGAGCTCAAACGATACCTAACAATTATTTTTTAAAAATTCTCAAGGCACGTACCAACAAGATGAATCGGAAAACGAATCAAAAGAAACCCCTTAACAACTCGTTGGCAGACTTACTATCGTCCAATTTTATTGGTTCCAGCAAAGGTTTTGATACTTTCCTCTCGTTTCGGCATCTTTCTTCTTGGGCTGAATTGAATCCAGTCTGTTGTATAAAAAATATAAACATATAAATTTCACCTATTGGAACGGAGTCTATTAAAACCCTACGCAGAGGATAGTCACCACAGAACCACAGTTTAACAATGTATACATTGTTAAACTGTGACAGAACACACCTCTTTCTGTATTCGGTGATAGTCTCAATAAGAGCAAAGAAAATCGAATAATCATGTTACGTGTTTCTAGCTTTTCTCCGGTCGCCAAACTTTAGTTTGCAAGCTCGATTCGCTGGCGTAGTTTGGCTCTGTGGTTTGCGCTATGAGTAAAACGAATTACAATAAATGCTCTAAAAGAGGAAAATGAACTTTAAATTAAATAAGATCCACCAATTTATTACATGACACGATTTTTTATGATAATGTAAATGCTTGTCGCAAGATTTCGTTACTCAGACGTTTGATTTGATCGAAAAACTTTTCACTGATGTCATTGCAACTCAGCCGAAATAACGGTGACCGACCCATGGTACAACTGTTATACAAGTCCAACTGGTTGTACAATGGGGAAGTAAATATACCGATTGTACAACCAGTTGTACCAAGGGGAAGTACGTTTACCCCTGATCCAATCCTGGAAAACAAATTATCGGTGGTACAACTGGTTGTATTTACGGTATAACATTCATTCGTAGTATTATGTTTGCGAACATTCATCTGACGAAGCGATTACTGCATTTGCTTTACTATCGGATACTAAAGCCTCGGGCCGCAAGCTTACAATCACCCGGCAATGGTGCACTTGCGGGCGGCGGCAGTATAATGTACTATATCAGTAAAATACTTACCAACGGCTCCGGTTCAGATTTAACAAATTCAATTTTTTCCAATATCTTTTTGTGGGGTATGTGAAATGGCATATCCCATGGTTTTCTGTAAGAGAGGTTTTCTAAATGATTCAGAAGTTTCAAATATGAAATTATATCAATACAAGCTCTTTAAAGTATAGGTGAGCCCAAGAGGGGATTTTTTTATGTCATTCGGGCGCCTATAGGGTTACCATCCATGTCAGGAAGGATGCCCGTTAAGGATGCACAAAACGCCTGATTTTTCAGAAAAATGCCTGTCTCATGATTGGAGCATGTATTTGAGCTTAGCCGTAGGTATATCTCTCCGAAATTACGAACCCCAAGCCTTACCTACGCCAACGAAGTTCAAAATGCCTGTCAAATTCGGCGAACGCCTGTCTGATGGTAGCCCTAGGCGCGTAAACTTAATGTATGAGGGGATACCTTGCACTTTTGACATTATCTCTAACAAAACCCAGCCCTTAGTATTTTTTTTTTTTTTTTTTTTAACTTGTTTATTCGCAGTAAAAGTTTATTTGAAGCTTTTATACCACTTGTTTCGCTGGGGGTGTTCGGGTGGTGTCAGTGTGGATTCCACCGGAGTCGAGTTCTGCGAATGGGATACATCTTCACGACTCTGGTATCCTCCGAGGAAAAGAACTGTGCGCAGCGCGCACAGTTCCTTATACAAAGTAACCATATAGAGCAATATACACACACACACACATATAATATATATTGTGTGAATGAGATATTAAAGTGTGTACGTGTATGTGTGGGTGTGTTTTTGTTATGTTTGGGGATCTCATGTTGCCGGAAGGCCTGGATGAAGAGAAGGTGCTGTCGCCGAGTACATCGGCCCTTGCTGCGTACCCATTTAAGCGCAGTGTCTTAGGGCTGGTAGCTCCGACGGTTGGGCCGGCCAGAATTTTCCCTAGCTCCCGCGCAATGATGGTCGGAGCTGCAGCCTCCCACTCTAAGTTCCCCGACGCAGCAGTTTTCCCCGTTCCCAGTGGAACTCACTATTGGACTTTATTGTATCGCAGCAGCGTCTACGCCACATGGGACTCGGGGGAGCCATTCAGCTCCAACTGTATGTTGCTGGTGGCTCACCCGAGGCCTGCCCGTGTTTCCACAGCAACTAAGTGGTCCGCGTTAGTGCGTATCCGTTGTTGCGCAGTCGAAGTCCAGAAAAGCCTGGTTACAGCAATAGCCGTAGTGTAGTGGGGTCGGGTCTTATGAGCGAATACTTGGAGAAACTTGTCCAGTGGGGAAGGGGAACAGTGTTCGGCCGACTTACTGCCCCAAGATATAAAGAGTCGATGTATCGGCGACAGAAGTGCGATTATATCCACCTTAGGTGTAAAAATGGTCATGAGATCCCATAAAGTGGGGTTTTGTGTGTGTGTAAGTGGGTGTGTGTGTTCGTAGAATGGTGATAGATGAATGGGTATGTTTAAGTGAGTTTTATTTGGTGTTTATGGTCATGGTCGTGTGCAAGTGATGGATTTGTGTGCGTGTGTGTAATCAAATCCAATTAAATTTAAGGTGATAAAACGAAAGAAAAATGAAAAGCAGGTAATTATTAGCAATTAAAACGTAAATGTTGACAAGAAAATGAAATTAAGTTTTGATCACGCCCGGCGATAGCCCTTAGTATAGGGGCATATTTATAGGGTAGCTAATCAGATTAGTAAAAAAATCGTGAAATAATCGAGCGCGTCAGATTAAGGTCTTTTGTTTTAATTACATGCTGAATAGTCTGTATTTCAATAATCTGACAATTTAGACGTGACGAAAGGGAAGGGGGAGGTTCCCGAGCACGGTTAAATTTTTTTATTTGTGCGGATTAACTTGAAAATCACAAATATTTTTGACGATTCCCCCAAGACGAAGACGTAAAAAAATAATGTTCCCCTGTCCAACTTTAGTAATGGATGAATTCCCCACTTTGCACCTCTCGTTCTTACGCACTTTTTTCTGTCGCACGGTCCAAAGTGGGCATTGGTATATATAGAGAGCAGCCATTGCACAAGTTCTCACAAAGCTTGGGCAGCTTTGCCTCCATCTTCCAAGCGGAGGTTTATGCCATCTTAGAATGTGCTGAAACCAACCTTGGAATCAACCAAGCCAACCGCACAATATACATAAACTCAGACAGTCAAGCAGCTTTACTGGCACTGAGCAGTAACCTCGTGACCTCAAAGCTAGTGGCTGACTGTATGAACCGTGTTGTGGACTGTATGTTTTAGGTCGGCAAATTCTTAACGCTCCGTTCAGGGGTTCGGGGCTGGTTCAGGTACTGGTAGGCACTGGTACTAGTACAAGTCACTTTTAATTAAAACGCAAACTGGTTCACTATGCAATACTGAGCACACACATAATTTATTTGCAACTTTCATTTCTTATAAGCCCCCGTTTAGGGTCACAAGTAGCGCGGGGTATAACACGTAACAATATGCAAATTCCTTATACTACTAAATCTAAGGGTCGCAAGTAGCGCGGGGTATAAGCGCGTACTATGCGTATCGCTATCCCTCTCGCACGCGTGTTTGTCGTCCCTTCCAGTTCTCCCCCCGGTGTAGACTCTGTCGAAGCCTCTTCAACCGCTAGGACGACTAGCTTCGACGTCGGGCGGCGGAAGGTCCCTCCTTTGGTCCGAACGTCTGCACTGCGGACACGTCCATCGGGTCCCGTGTAGACTCGTTCGACTACTCCTCTCGGCCATACATTGCGCGGTAGTGATGAGTCGACGACCACCACTAGGTCGTTCACATGCAATGGTCGTTCTGGTGCAGCGGCGGCTTGGCGGGGTGCGAGCGTTGGTAGGTACTCGCGCACCCACCTCTTCCAGAACTCATCGACGAGCGCTTGGCATGCTCTCCACGTTCTTCGATCAGCCAGATGACAGGGCCCAGTGCTCGGTAGTCCCGTTGATGATCCCAACAAAAAATGGTTCGGTGTAAGAGCCTCAGGATCCGCAGGGTCGACGGATACGTAAGTTAGGGGTCTTGCGTTGACCGCGTGTTCGACTTCGGCGAGTACTGTTTGTAGTACTTCTTCTCTGGGCGCTTTCTGATTCAGCACCGTCGTCAGTGCCGTCTTTACTGAGCGCACCAGCCTCTCCCATGCTCCGCCTTGGTTCGGTGCGCCTGGCGGGATGAAGCGCCAGGTCATCCGATGAAGGTGGCCCAGTTCCCGTAGAGCCGAGGTCCATTCTGCGTAGGCAGCTCGTAGTTCGGCGTCAGCTCCGCGGAAGTTGGTGGCGTTGTCGCTGATCATAAGTGACGGCCACCCGCGTTTCGCAGCCATTCTTCTCATTGCCATGATGGCGGAGTCAGTTGACAGCGAACTCACTATTTCCAGATGAATTGCGCGTGTTGTGAGACAGGTGAATAGGGCCACCCATCTCTTTTCGTGTCTTCTCCCGATGGTCACTATCAATGGCCCGAAGTAATCGACACCGCAGTTAGTGAAAGGTCGATGGTAGGAGTCCAAACGAGCTCGTGGTAAGTCTCCAAAGACAGGCACTCTTGGTTGCGTCTTTCTGAGGCGGCATAAGGCGCAGCTATTAGCTATAGCTCGCACAGTAGGTCTCAGGTTCAATATCCAGTATCTCTGGCGTAGGTCATTTACTACACGCTCTCGATTTCCGTGACCGGCGTACTCGTGCTCTCTCTTCACTAACAGGCGCGTGTAAGGATGACGCCCGTCTAGTATGGCCGGTTCTTTCACGTCGTATGACACGTCGGCTGCCTTTATTCGCCCGTTCAGTCGTATAATGCCATCCTTGATCACCGGGTCTAGCTTGTAAAGTCGGCTTGACTTAGGTATCGGTTTCGCTTTCTCTAGCAACTCGTATTCTTCATGAAAGCTGTCTAGCTGGCTCTCTCTTATCCAGCGTCTCTCTGCCTCCTGTAGATGTCGTACTTCTACTCTTTCGGTTTTCCCTCTGCACTTGTCGATGAATGCTAATACGACAGCTGTTGCCCTGATCAACCTCTCGTGTGAGGAAAAGCGGTCGATCTGAGGCAAACCAGTTTCGGCTCGTTTGATCGTGAGCGTTACGGTTTCTTCGTCTATCGCTTCATTACAGTTTATCTCCGTAGGCCAATTCTCCTCCGGCGCATATAAGAATTCGGGTCCCGTGAACCATCTATCTTCCACGGAGACGGTCTTGTGGGTCAATCTTGTTGCGTCGTCAGCCACGTTATGCTCTGTTGGTATCCAACGCCACTGTTTAGCTTCTGTGCGTTCGCAAATCTCTCCTAGATGATGCGCGACAAACGTAGTGTAGCGACGTGCGTCGTTTCTTATCCATTGTAATACTGTTCGTGAATCGCTCCAGTATGTCACTCGTTCGGGTTGACATCTATGTCCTGTGATCACGGCGTGGGCTAGGCGGGTGCCTATCACGGCTGCTTGCAGCTCTAACCGCGGAATGCTCTGCGTCTTCAGGGGTGCGACTCTGGCTTTGGCGGCGGCCAATCTCACATCTGTGACCCCGTCGTCTCTCTCTATCCTCCAGTATGCGGCTGCGGCATATGCCTGCTCACTGGCATCGCAGAAAACGTGGAGCTCTCTCGTCGCGTTCTCTGTGGCTCCGTACCATCGCGGCAAGCGAAGTTGAGCGATGTTTCCCCTCAGTTCTTGTAGCCATCTTCGGAATGTTTCGGCTTCTTCTTCGGGTAATCGTTCGTCCCACTTGAGACTCTTCCGCCACAGGCTTTGCAGCGTAATCTTCGCTCGTATGGTGAAGTGACTCAGTAGGCCTAATGGGTCGTAGACTGACATCACAATGCTCAACGCTTCTCTTTTAGTCGGTGATCGATCTCCGTTTAGTATCTCTGTCGGTACTCTCGGCAGCACAGTGTTGAAGGCCAACTCGTCAGTCTGGGCGTCCCACAGAAGTCCCAGTGTCTTCCCTGGTGCCGATGCTAATTCCGTCGTGGCTCGCGTTCTCCGATCTTCAGGGATATCTGCCAATGCGTCTTCTTCATTTGAGTTCCATCCTCGTAGGTTAAAATTAGCTTGCGCATGGACGTATGATACTTCACTGATGGTCTTTCTGGCGGTCTCTATGTCGTCAACACGCCATGGCAATCCCACTTCAAATTGACAGTTCCTTTTCTTCACTGTTTTCTCGAATATGTCAATGGCGCGCTTCTCCGCTTCGTTCGGCTTGCTTTGAACGGCCACTCCCAGTGAATCTATCTTGAAGTGATCTTCCATCAACTTGTCTAAGTTGTCGTCGGGTGTGTACACGTGAAGTACGGACCCTTCGTCTCGTCTGAACATACAGCTCGGTGCTGTCCCATGGATGGTCCATCCCAATTCGGTCAGTGAGGCTGCGGGTTCTCTTTTCTTGCCCATCCTTAGTTCACGGGACACTATCAGGTGCCAGTGGTCTGCCCCGATGAGCAACTGTGGTCTAGCGCCCTCGTGACAAACATCTTCCGGTCGTAGATCTTTTAAGTGTTCGCACATGAGGAAGGCAGCTGGTATCGTTTGCTTGTGTAGCACCAGCTGTGGGATCGTGTGCAACTTGATTGCATGGAATTCTTCCATTCTTTCTCCTTTGATCTCTAGGTCAATAAGTCTGCTCAACGTTCGTTTCTGGCTGGCGGCTACCCCGTTGATTCGTAGGGGCTGTGCTTCTCCGTCAGCTCCCAGCTTCTTTGCCAGATCTTCTTCTATGAGGGATATTGTTGAGCCTTCATCCAGTAGGGCGAAAGTGTGTGCATCTCCCTCTGGTCCGGCAATATGAACAGGAACTACTTTCAGTAGCACTGTACCTCGCTCGTTTTTGTCTTCTGCTGCTATGGACATCACGGTCTCACTGGATCTCGCGTTCGTCGCTTCCGTGAGTCTCTCGCTTGTTGTTGGCGTTGCCGGCTCGGCGTGCAGCAATGCGTGGTGCGGCCGACGGCAATCGTTCACGCCACATGCCTTGGCTCTACAATTAAATCTTCGGTGTCGGCCCGTGATACATTTGAAGCAGAGTCCCGCCGACTTCACTATCTGCCACCGCTCGTCTGTGTTCATCTTCTTGAAGCTCCTGCAGTGAGGTAGCGTATGATTTTCTTCGCAGCCAACGCACTTGTACCCTTTGGGTGATACTGTGGTGGTATAAACATCTTCTCTGCCTTTCTTTCTAAGTGGAACGATGATTGGCTTCAAGTTTCGGTTAGTGGTCGATGTCTTCAGAGTTGAAGTTGCGTTTTGCGGCGCATAGGTGAAGCGAAGCGCCAGATCGGCTTCACGCATCAGAAAATGTTCTGTACTTAGGGCGTAGTCGCACCATCGAGCTCGCAGGTGTGGACTCAGCTTCTCGGTCACCTCGCGTGTCAGCATGGGATGTCGTAGGTACCCTTGCCGATCCACGCTCTTCAGTACGCAGACGATGTTCTGTAGTCGAATGGCGAAAGTGTTCAGCTCGTTGGTCGAAGTACCGATTCGTGGTAGTCGCTTGATGTCTTCCATTGCTTGGTCAATGATGAATTCCGGTCGTCCGAAGCATTGCTCAAGAGTGCGCATGACTTGGTTCGGGTCGCCGGCGGTGTGTAACAGCGCCGCAACGGCTTCACGCGCTTCCCCTCGTAGACAATTGCGTAGTCTAGCCATGTTCTCGGTCGGTGTGAAATTGTACACGGCAGTGGATTCCTTCATCGCAGCCTTGAATGGTAACCACTCGCTGATGGCGCCACTGAACGTCGGAAGTTCGGTGACTTGTCGTGGCACTGGTCGGTTCCTCGCCATTTTCTCAATAGCTTCTGCCAGTTGTTCGATTCCCCTATTCCTGGTTCTGGTGGGTGTTGGCGATCGCGTATGATGTCGATTGCTTTCTTCAAATCTCACGGGTTCAGCTTCACGGCGTCGCATTGTTTGAGCGTTCGGTTCCCCCCGTTCGTTCCCTGGGGTGCGCGTGACTTGCGCTGGAACGGCGCCCTCTTCTTTATATCCCGTAGAGGTATGTCTCGGCGTCGTTGACTCCCCCCGTATATCGCTGGGTTGAGCTTGTTGAAGCCAATCGTCGACTCGTCCTGTGACGTCGACTATGCTCTTAGGTGCTTCATCTTCTTCTTCATCTCGAATGTTTTCAACTTGCACAGCTAGCCTTTTCTTAATTAGATCAGCTTCTATCTGGAGCTCCTTTCTTCTTATTTCTGCCAGACGTTCCTCGGCTTCTATGTGTGCGTTACGGATGTGGGCGATCGCACTACTCTTCGATTGTTGCGAAGTGCGTGACCGCGTCGGCGATGGTCGTCGTGGTTCAGCAGCCAGGTTCGTGGTGAGTGCAAGGTCCGCTTTGGTTCGTAGCGGCACTGCCTCGCTCGTTCTCTCACTATCCCCTTGACTACGGACGATGTTCTCGCTTCGTTCCTCCGTAATTCTTGCTTGTGCTGTTATCGCCGATGGTGATCGCGGTGGATTATGGAAAATTCGGATGCCAATCGGGCGTTCGTCCGCTTCTTCCTGACTTCTTGTTCGCACCATCTTGATACAGCGTTCTTGTACTGACTCGTACTAATTTACACGTTCCACGTTCCGGAATTACTTCTATCTATCCGGCGCTGCGACCAGCAAAGTTCACAATTCTGCTCCGACGGAACAACGAATGTTCTCAATCCGGCGCTCGACCAGCAAATCCTCGCAATCCGTGTCGAAGGACCAGCAAATGTTGTGGACTGTATGTTTTAGGTCGGCAAATTCTTAACGCTCCGTTCAGGGGTTCGGGGCTGGTTCAGGTACTGGTAGGCACTGGTACTAGTACAAGTCACTTTTAATTAAAACGCAAACTGGTTCACTATGCAATACTGAGCACACACATAATTTATTTGCAACTTTCATTTCTTATAAGCCCCCGTTTAGGGTCACAAGTAGCGCGGGGTATAACACGTAACAATATGCAAATTCCTTATACTACTAAATCTAAGGGTCGCAAGTAGCGCGGGGTATAAGCGCGTACTATGCGTATCGCTATCCCTCTCGCACGCGTGTTTGTCGTCCCTTACAAACCGCTTAAACACTCTGGGACACAGTAACAGAGTAATACTTAGATGGGTTCCAGGGCATGCGGGAATTACTGGCAACGAATGTGCCGATGAGCTCGCCAGGGCTGGGGCCGAGGTAACGCAATATGGTCCTGAACCATTCTGTGGCATACCCAAAAGCCTCGCCCGTCTAACGCTTGATACCCATTACGACAACAAGTCCTACAAGGCATGGCTGCATATACCAGGACCTAAACACTCTAAGGCACTCATAAAAGCCTATGACCGTAGTACCTGCAAACAGATCCGAGGATTAAGCAGGAACAACATACGCACTTTGGTCAGAGCCCTCACTGGACACTGTCGCCTTAATAAGCACATGTCCATCATGGGGTTGAGCGAGTGCAGAGAGCGCAGGGTCTGCCACGAATAGGGCATCGAGAACCGGCCCTATTTTAGGAACCGGTATTTTCGGTTCCGAACTCAAGCCGGAACCGGGTAACCGGTTTTTTCGGTTCTTTCGGTTTTTTGATAAATTCTAGCTGATAAGCTATGCTATTTATTATATAGATTTTCTACAATCAAAATTAATAAAAGAGAATGGATCTTAATAAAACACACTTTATTGGAAATCACATTATTTATTATTTTTATGATTAGACTTTGAGTATAATTATAAAAATAATAATTATTTTGCAATAATCACTTCTTTTTATTTAACTCCGTCATACTCGAGGTCAAAACGCCTAAGACATGGCTCAGGGGCGTGGTGGCACTTTTCTTCAAAAAGGGCGACAGGGCCCAGTTGAAGAACGACAGGCCCATTACGCTCCTGAGTCATGTATACAAGCTGTTCTCGAGAGTTATCATGACTTCCAGCCTCCCGAACAAGCCGGACTACGTAAAAGCTATATTACCATAGACCACATTCATACGCTGCGGCAGGTTATACAGAAGGCCGAGCTGATGATAAAGAATCTGCCACTATGCTTGGCGTGTGTGGACTATGAGAAAGCCTCTGATTCTGTCGAGACCTGGGCTGTACTTAGGTCACTCCAGAGGTGCCAAATAGACTACCGGTACATCCAAGTGTTGCAGTCATTGTACGAAAACGCCACTATGTCAGTCCGCCTTCAGGACCAAACTCGAAATCAATACGACTTTAACGAGGTGTGAGATAGGATGACGTAATATCGTCGAAACTGTTCACAGCTGCGTTGGAGGATGTATTTAAGCTTTTGGACTGGAGAGGACTCGACATCAACATAAACGGCGAGTACATGACTCACCTTCGTTTTGCCGATAATATCGTAATTATGACTGAGACCGTGGAAGATCTAGGTACAATGCTCGAAATGTTCGAAGACCTCTGTAGAGTTTCCCAACAAGTGAGTCTTAAAATGAACATGGACAACACCAAAATCATGGTGAATTCCCATGTAGTACCCACTCCTGTGAACGTTGGAGGCTCTACACTGGAAATTGTTGACGAATGTGTTTACCTGGTGCAAATAGTCCAGCTCGGTAAGTCCAATTTCCAGAAAGAGGTAAATCGACGTATTCAACTCGGCTGGGCAGCGTTCGGGAAGCTACGCAGTATATTCTTGGCCAATCTTCCGCAGTGTCTTAAGACGAAAGTCTTCAATTCGTGCGCGTTGCCAGTGATGACGTACGGAACTGAGACGTGGCTGTTTTAGCTGTTTACAATGAGTCTCATCAGAAGGCTTAATGTCACTCAAAGGGCAATGGAGAGGGCTATGCTCAGGGTTTCTCTACGCGCGATCGCATCAGAAATGAAGAGATCCGTAGAAGAACAAGATTCACCGACATGGCCCAAAGAATTGCAAACCTTAAGTGGCAGTGGGCAGGACACATAGCTCGCAGGACTGACGGCCGTTGGGGCGGAAAGATCCTCGAGTGGCGGCCGCGTACCGGGAGACGCAGCGTTGGTAGTTTGGTAAGCCCCCACAAGGTGGACCGACGATCTGGTGAAGGTCGCGGGACGCTGCTGGATGCGGGAGGCGCAGGACCGACCAGTTTGGAGATCCCTGACCGAGGCCTATGTCCAACAGTAGGCGTTTCTTGGCAGAAATGATGAATGACTTCTTTCAAATTCTTTTCGTAGTTGCGATAATACAACTCAAATCACACACAATTATTATTTGGATGCTAAAAAACAAAGTAATGTGAGAAAAGAGAAATAAATAGGTACAACGAACGTTATCAAGACACACGGGCGCGTGTCCAGCCAAGTTGTCAACAAAACAACGTTGCCGAATCCCTTAAAAAATTCTTTATTTTCTAATGTTAATATAACGTTATTTATTAACTTAACAGTGAAATAATGGTAATTCTGATGACTTTTGTAGTGCTAAAAATTAATATATTATCGATCGGTATAATGTGACTGAATCCACAAATGTGGCTAGATCCACATGTGGAATAAGTTATCTCATCATCATCACCATTTCAGCCAAGAGACGTCCACTGTCTGTGGGTATATATGCCTCCCCTAAGAATCTCCAAACTAATCGGTGCTGCGCTTCGCGTATTCAGCGGCTTCCCGCAGGTCGTTGGTCCTCTTTGTGGGGGACTTACCGCTACCGATGCTGCCTCCCCGAGTACACAGCCACCACTCGAATACCTTTACGCCCCATCGGTCGACAGTCCTGCGAGCTATGTGCCCCTTTTTCGGGGGGAATGCGTGACCGCACCGTACCCTCCGTTGGCTAGACGGCGAGCGTGTGTGGAGCTCTCCCGGTAGAGTGTTAGGCATACTCGGTGTTCTCCCTGCCCCTATGGGCGCGTGTGGTAGGATGCGAGTAATGTGCCTTGCCCAACTGCCACTTGAGGGTTGTAATTCCTTGGGATATTTTGGTGACTTTAGTTCTTCTACGGATCTCATTATTTCGAATTCGATCATATAGAGAAACCCCAACCATAGCCCTCTCCATTGCTCTTTGAGTGCTTCAGAGCGCTCCAGGACTGACGGTAAACATCAGCCTGTCACAGCGTGGATTTTGCCGCGGTCGCTCCACTGTGTCGGCTTTGCAGACTTCCTTCAGACAGTCTCCTACAGCAAGGCTGTATACTGCCAGGCAGTATTTCTGGATAATAATATCTCGGAAGCCTTCGACAACGCCTGGTGGCCAATGATGTTGGTAAAAGCGAAGAGTGCCCACCCAACGTATACTATATAACTATTTTGTCGAGCGTAAAGTAGGGGTTTTCGTCAGCAGCCAAGTTTTTTGGAAGGTCGCCACTATACACGGTTATTTTTTTATCACCCTGGAAAATTTAAGGGACGCTTCACGACATGGTATTAGAATGATTTAAATATAAATAAAAAAAATAACCCCCCTCCTTAATTTTATATGAATTTTTTAAAAAATACAAAAAATGGTGCACTAGTTGAGAGCAGCATTTTTAGAGATTTTTTATTTTTTTTAATATTTTTTTTTAATTTTTTATTTCATTTTTTTTTTATATAATATTGGATGTGTCCTGAAGCGTCCCTAAAATTTTCCAGGGTGATAAAAAAATAACCGTGTATATGGGGTGTCCACAAGGCTCTATCCAAGGGCCTTCACTGTGGAACGTTCTCTTGGACGACATGCTACGTCTGCCGTTACCGACGGGTGTCTCTGTGGTAGCGTACGTAGACGACGTAACGGTTTTGATCGAGGCAGGCTGCGAGATGTTTCGGTAGGGTTCCTTTTCACGTCTTGTGGGAGTATCCACTGTAGGTTCACATCTATGTGCAAGAATGATGGATGGGATATACCGCGAAGCAGAGGGATCTCTTTTTATTGTGCAGAACTGGTAAGCTTGAAGGCGAACTTCGCATGGCTGCGGGAATTCGCACACCAATGGAACAAGAGGCGGATCAGGTTGGGAAGGAGAAGTATCGGATGAGGTGAGAGGCTCGTACCGGAGTTGTAACTGTTACCCCTATGAGGGCTAGGGGATTCTGGTAGACTTCATCATCATCATCACAGCTCATATACGTCCCCACCGAGGGGCTCGAGCCTACATGTTACTCGATCTAAATAGATACTTTTTTTACTTTCAAAAAAGGAGAATCTATGTTCGACTGTATCTATTTTTTATGTATGTCCATCGATTACTCCATTTGTGGGCCGATTTTCGAAATTCTTTTTGTAATCGAAAAAGTAATCCCATCGTCCCTGGTGATGGGATCCCAGGAAAATCGAGGAAAGCCCTTTAGTTTCATCAGCACGTTGGCCGTTGTTTCATGATTTTCTTTTTGAAGATATTTAGAAATTTTCATGTAATAGTTATCATGTCATATTACTGAGCTGATTATGGAAGGTTTCTAGCGATTTTTCGGTTTAGGTCAGATTCTGGTTTGGGCAGATTCTGCTTAATAGGTTAGGAGTTAGGGGATAGTTCTTAAAATATAATGGGAGCTTATTGACCCGTAGTTCTATTCTTTCAAGTGATTAAGGTGAGCTGATAAAGGAAAATATAAGACCTAGGTACCTAAACAATTAAGTAAACAAATAAGATTTTCGGAAATATTTCTTTCAATACTGTTTTGAGCAAAACATGTTTTAGGTATTTTACGAAAAATAAAAACCGACTTCAAAAACACAAAAAGGCAAAATAAATAAGAATACATACATCACATTTTTAAATTGAAGTCGTCGCCAAGCTTTGATCACTTGTAAAGTCTTAGTAAAAACTTAACATCTAAAAACAACCTCGGCGCCGGGCTTATAGCATTTGCTACTCTTGCTACGTGGCTAATCCGACACTGTTTAGTGATATGATGAAATGAACAGACACCATTCCTTATTTTAACATATTATTTATATAATATTGTTATAATGATATTAATAGTTATAGTGACAATTATATTCAATCCAACTGTGATATATTACCTTACATGTAATGTGGGAGTTTTAGAAACATTTCTTTGTAATGTTTCAATAGCCGGTAATGTAGTAATTCCACTACTGCGTTTCTCATCAACATCAGACATCTTACAATTCAGTACAAATACCTAGTTACAATCACGAAACAGCGTTTCTTCACCAGAAAATTGTAAAATCAATCGACGTATTTGGTTTCTAAGATACCCATAACAGTTCGTAGCTATAACAAAGAAACTTCTAATGAAAAAGGAGAGATAAAGTACATTGTAACTATATAATTACTTATCGTTATTCTCCAGCATTTCTATATTCTTTTTAGTTTCAAGATGAATAGGAAAATTGCTATGCCTAATATTAATTACAAAAACACAAAGGATTCTCACCATTTTCTTGATTTTAAATCAAACACAGATCAATTAGAGAATTCAAAATTGGCGTCATCCATCATGGTGACGACCTTCATTCCGCACTTCCGTCGTCGTGTGTTAGGCCGCTATTACACTATAAAAATATTATATTTATAGATGAGCTATCTATGAGGCGCGTTCTAATCAAACATTTTTGTTTTTAGCGCTATCGCGGTTAAAATATTAACATGGTGATTGATATGCGTCCCGCATCAAAGTATTTACCATTGTCATTGTCTGTCACATAATCGTCTGTCATGTAAATATTCAACGCTGAATTTTTGCCAAATAAAGCCATGTTTATCTGAAATAGTGTAGCTATTACATCTCAATTTATCTAGCAAAATTAAATAATATATATGTAATATATACTTAGATAAATACTTACAACCAGAGAGCGGTTACAGCCAGGGCGAGCCTCTATTTAAAAAAATATGATTAATCAAACGAAATTGGATAGGAAAACATTCGAAAACGTTGTCCAAGCATTACAAATTAAAGAAAAGGTGATTGAAGATACAAAGCATTGGCGTGCGTGTCTCACCCAACCATTGATTTACTACCAAAGGTACGTTTGGTAGTAAATCAATGCACCCAGCCCAGACACGTTTTTTGTCTGACGGCACTTTAGAGGCTCCGTGTAGCGCGCGCGTATTCCTAAAGAGTGAAAAGGACAGATGCTTTTGTCAATCGATATATGTCGATCGACAAGTCTATGCTCGCGGGGCTGACTAGACAAAATTACGGGAGAGTCCCCGAACAAAATAGATAACGTGACATCTTAGATCATTCTAACCGTACGTTTGCACTGAGAAACATAAAACATGCAATGTTTTACAACTTGTTGCATGATACAAATCTCAAAACTTGTTGTGTGTGCTTTTGCGTTCGCACTGCCGAAAATCGTGTTGGATTCGGAACAAATCCTAAGATTTGTTGCAGATTGCGTTCGGACTGTCTCAAAACTTGTTGTCTGTCAATGTTTTTTATGGATTTGTCAACGATTGCGTTCGCACTGTCGGCTGTGAGAGTCTTAATACATGTTTTGCAACATGTTGGGGTGTTTTCGAGCTGTGTCGGATAACATTTGAAATTATGTAATGGAGAAAATCAGATACATTAAAGTTCATAGAAATTTGGCATGGAATGCCATGATTATGGTATGCCAAATCATCGGAATATAAAAATAGACAAAAACGTCGGGATGCTATCGCATATTTCTTTTTCGTCACTGGAGTCCATCACTCAACTGTAGGTCCTACTTATATTAGATAAAAGATGGTTTAAGTAGGTACCTAGTTAACAATTAATAAATCAACTAGGTTAATAAAAAACTTTAAAGGTGTGAAGAGTAACTTTGAAATAAATGTGATCATCGAAGTAGGTACCTACTAACATCATCATCACAGCCCATATACGTCCCCACCGAGGGGCTCGAGCCTACACTATATTAGGGTGATTAGGCCTTAGTCAACCACGCTGGCCCAGTGCGGATGCGGTCGACTTCACATACATCATTGAATTTCTTCGCAGATGTATGCAGGTTGCCTCACGATGTTTTCCTTCACCGTAGGAGCGTCAGACAAATGTACATATGAAATTCGAAACGAAAAACACATTGGTACATGGCGGGTCTCGAACCCCGACCCCCCGATTGGAAGGCAAGTGCCGAGTCCACTGCGCCACCGACGCTCATACCTACTAACATACCTATTAACTAATAAGACGTATTTCAAAAGCTATTAAATACCTAAGTCATTTTCTATACAGAGTCATTTAAAAAATAAAAAATCATAAATATAAATGTTTCGAAACAAATCTTTCAAACAAAAAAACCAATTGACTTTTCAAATAAGAAACATGTTCATACAATATTTTTTCACATGTTTCGTCTGAAAAATGGTAAACAAACTTGTTGCGCTAAAACATGTCGTTTGGCAATGAAAACGTGTTTATAAACATTGACAGAAACATGTTTTTTTTGTAGATGTTTTGTCAGTGCAAACGCAAGGTATGTGAAACATGTTCATAAATTTTTTTTTCGCAACATGTTTCGTCTGTAAAACTTGAAACTTGTTGCGCTAAAACATGTCGTTTGACAATAGAAACGCATTCATAAACATTGACAGAAACATGTTTAAAAAACATGTTTTTTTGTAGATGTTTCGTCAGTGCAAACGCACGGTAAGCGTGACATAGGCCTAGCAAGGACACACAGAGGCGCGTTCAGAGCCTTCGCGCGAAGTACAACTTTTCGCTCTAACCCCGTTCAATGCCTTCGAGCGTGACAACCGGGTGAAACAACCGGCCCGTTCAAGACCTTAGAGTGTCGGCGCGAGTTACAACCGAACAACCATCGAATTTGATGGTTGTAAAACGCTCTGACGTTTATTTCTGAAATACTCTTATGGGATTGGATGATATTGGCGGCCATATTCTATAATGTTATCTACTAGAAAGAGAGAGAAATAAAAAATCATGTGAAGGAGGGAGATAAAAGATTTGGTTGTTGCAATCCGTTCAACGCCTCTGAGCGAGTTAAAAAACAACCGGACAACTACACCCAGAGGCTCTGAACGCGCCTCTGCGAACCCGCCCGTTATGCGCTCGATAGTGACGTACCTACTCGTACCATGGAATTACTACTCAAACAGGAATGAGCTCTTCAAAATATTGTTGTTCAAATTTGGACTTTATTTCTATGTGAATAAAGACTAAACACTTGAAAGTGCAAAAGTGTGCCGAGAGAGATCGCAATAACTGTACCTTTTATCCCTTTCCCACAGTGTTGCTACTGTTGTATATTTTATAATTTAGTAGTTATGAAACAACTATTGGTAGATGAAGATTTTTTATTATTGTTTATTTTAATTACTTTTAACGCCCAAAATACCTAAATTGTTTTTTTTTTGTAATAATTATAACATAAAATAAGTTAAATTACTATGTTAGCCTACTATTAATAATTATAACACTATGATTTTACGTCCAGGAAATATTCTAGTAGTAGTATTCAAAAAATGTTATATTGCAACAACGATTCTTTGTCAATATCAGTAATTTTCGTTGTCATTGTAGTAGGGTGACCACATGGTATGTACCTAACCTAAATTTTATCGCAATTTTTAACATTTTTTTATAAAAGTAATTTATATTACTTATTTATTGCTATGCTTACACGATGCGATGTTAAGTTATTAGAAAAAAGGAATTGGCATTAACATTCTGTTCAAGATATTGGCGAAACCACAAAAGTTTTAAATATTGTTGAAACAGTTCGACTCACACTGATGTGTTTTTAATTCTTTTCTTCTTAAAATATTACTCATTCTTTTACTAGGTATGTATTTAAATATCACAGAGAGATTTTAGTGTTGACTCATTTTTGGCAAGTTGACATATTTGATTATCTGTTATGTGGCAGTGGGTTCAACATAATATACCGATTGGAAAGATCCATCTATTGAAAGACAATCATTGACATTCATTATTTTTTAAATAATTATTATGTTAATAAAACCTATCTTGTATTGAAAAGCAGATATACATTTTTTTGCGCAACCCATTTTGAAATAATAGAATAGAATATAATATTTCTTTGTTGTACAACACCAACCAGTTTAAAGTCAACGTAGAAATAATACACTTAACACTAATTGTACAAAGGGCGACCTTGTCGCTAAAAGCGATCTCTTCCTAAACAATCGTGATTATTAAGCTAAGCATATTATGATTTTCAAAAGCATCTTTCAGGTTGAATGTTAGTTTAAAAAAATCCCGATTTTTTAGAATTTGTGGTCACAAACTTACGAAAGAGACAAAAGGTACAGTTATTTATCCCTCGCTCGGCACACTTTTATAAGCAAGAGCTCATTCCTGTTTGAGTTTATTTCCATGACTCGTACATACTTGTAAGCTACCATTTCAATGAGGAAATAGAATTTGCTACACAATGACCACACGCTCTATTTATTAAAAATACTAGATTATGTTGGCTAATGTGAGGTTAAATTTGAAAATTTATTGAGTTTATCACTTTCGATAAAGTTTCCGACAGCAAATTGGTCTGGGAAATGTTCCTGAAACATAATGTCATTCAAAACGGTCGTCGACGGAAACTTTCCGAATAGAGACGCAAGGTTCGTTTCCGATGTTTGTGAATATGATTGTGTTCTAGCCGTAACAGACGATCCGATTTGGTTGGAGCCAACCGTCCGACCCCAACCAAATTGGAACGTGTGTACAGCTGTCGGCCCGCTTGTTGGGTGCTCGACGGCCCGATCGCTCATCCGACAAGTAGGGACACGACAAAAGACAAAAGTATCGATACTTTGTGGTTGAATTTAATTATGTGTGCATAAAGTAATAAATTAATAATTTAGTAAACTAAAATGACTCGACTGCTGTCCTGTCAAACCACAAAGTAGAGAAAAAAATGTATTGCAACAATTTTGTTTTACTTTTCGTTTGTGTTTTAGCAGGGCAACCGTGTTTCATTATTTATTTATTTTCGCACGTTTAGTTACGCATTGTACAGTAAGCTCTTTGTCAAGCTATACTATTAGACCTTTGGATCGTTCTTATGTAGCTTGTAATAGGGGCGGTATTCGTAGTGTCAAAGTAAAGCTTGAATCGGAGCTTACTGTACATCCTGCTAGTTGATTATTTATATAATCAATATCAAACATTTTTATGAGTACCTACCTAATATAATAAACTTTGATTTGTGAATTTACAGTTGCTTTTTATTATTGTTTATACGCACATACTTAATTTGTTGCTGTTTTCAAGTCACTGACTGACGTTGAAGTAGGTACTCTACACTTTGAATTTGAGGTATTGATACTTTTGTTTCAATATTTTTACAAGTACGATAATTTTTTAACCCCCGTCGGAAAAAGAGGGGTGTTTTAAGTTTAACATGTGTATCTGTGTGTCTGTACATCTGGATGTCTGGCTGTGGCTTCATAGTTCCCAAACGAATGGAACGAATGGACCTATTCAGTGATACAATATAAGGCATCCGACGGCGATGCCACATGGAGGAAATAATAATAATAATAAAACCGCTGTCACGAACACACGTCACTCCGTTTCTTGTGAAATAATATTTAATATTTTCGTAGTTATATTTAGCATACCACACTATATGTGACACTCAAAATTTCAGTAATAATCACATCGTCATTTTCAAGAAAAACCAAATTATGATCTGCCCTAAATAGAAAAATTAAGTCAACATGGAAAATTTTGATTTGACACCTGGTGTCAATACGTACAACACTAATTTGAATACCACAATTTTGGATGAAAAAGGAAATGGCAAATAACTGTAATAATGATCACAAGAACGAGGACGGCAAGAGCGGAACGAAGCGCACGTACACCATCTGTATCAGTCCCTCCGTCAGCTCCGAGCGTGTTGCTGGAAGCAGGTTCCGAAGCAAACTGCTCGTCGAGCGACGCGAGTGGGCCTAGGACGCCGCCGCCACGACCACCTGCGCGACGAGGACGCCCCCCACTGCCGGCACGCTTAGGACCTATGAGGCAAGCTGCCTCACAACAGGCCCCCGCTACCGGTGGTGTAGTGCGACGCATGCTATGGACTACAACAATAAACGAGAACTGCATGCGCGCCTATTACGGGGCAACAGAGGGAGGAACCTGTCTGACTGCGTATCGTGACAGAATGCTGTCTCTGTTTCAGGTCCTTGAGCCGTCCGTCGCCGTGTCCGCCCAACGACTATCGGATCAAGTGCGGGCGACCCATCGGTGTAAGCTGCTGGATCAATCTACACTTGATCGGCTTCACTTGGAGACGCTTCCTGCTGCTGCCGTCCCTTCCTCGGCGCGAGGCCCGTCTGCCACGCCCGTTGCTTCGAGTGCAGATACAATGCTGTACTCGGAGGCGACAATAGCGACGCAGGTTGACCCCGAAGCTGACGATGGGGATAGCGCTGGCATGAATGTAAGTACTCAAGTTAAAGAGCAACTGGAGGAGCCTTTGGAGGACGTGATTCGTGAATATCGATTCGCACCAAACTCTAGGCCGCGAATACCACGTTTGCCGACACATAGACGTAATCTAGCGCTGTTGGGAACACTAAATGCTTTGCTAGCTCCGTACCTACGGACTAGCGAAGATTTGGTTGATACGCATTCTATTCTGTGCTGCGGTGCCCTTGCCGCATGCCGTGTTGCCCGAGTAAGGTTCCCGGAAGCTGATCGAGCGGCCTGCGGTACCAGCATGGCAAGTGAGAATAGAAAAGCGTATCAACTCATTCAGGGTTCTCATTGGCAAGCTTATCTGCTTCAGTCGGGGTAACACCCGACCCCGAGTTATGCGTTTCGTGACACAGGCCTATGCCGGAACCGGAATCCGGCCTAAAGATTATATGGCGAATGTCACGGAACGCATAGACTATCTGAAGCAGAAAGTCTACGCGTGGGTTAACCGTATTCGTCGCTACAGAGTACGTGTGGATAGATACTTTCAGAATCGCCTCTTCCAAAGTGATCAGAAGAAGGTATATCGAAAGTGGGAGGGAACCGACCATCGTGTGGTAGAAAGATAACTCGCAAACGCGCGCGTGCGCATCGCCCGGTTCGTCAGGTGTCACTGGAAATCAAACGACGCGACCAAACAAAAGAGCAGCATTTGGCTCACCAATAGCGGACAACAGTAAGGAATCCGCAAATGATAACGATTCAGTGGCACTTGAATTGCGATTGTTGCGTCAGGAAATGCTCGAAATGAAAACAACACTAACAGACGCCATGACAAAATGCATCGACAAACTCGACAGTCTCGAATGTAGACTAAAGCAAGCGGAGGAACGTTGCGCAATCATACCTGCTCTTCAATGCACGATCGCCGACCTGCAAGACCAACTTAAATTCAAAGCACAAGCTGAAATTCGAAACGAGATCGAAATACTAGGTGTTACAGAGAACCCAAACGAAAACTTGTTGCACACCATATTAGTCACAGCCGCGAAGATTGGGAAAAACATAGCCGATACTGATATAGACTGGGTGGCTCGTGCTGGTACCAAAAAGAAGCTACCTGTGCCAAACCCTCAACTATCTTCCGACGAATCACATCGGCCTAGACCAATAATTGTGAGATTTCTTAGGAAAACAGTAAGAGACGATTTTCTTCAATCGGCAAAAACACGACGCAATTTAACTTCTACAGATATAGATATACCGGGTCCCAGTGAGAAAATCTATGTTAACGAACATCTCACTAAACAAAACAGAATGTTATTTCGTGAAGTCAGAAAACGGGCGAAAGAACTCAACTTACGTTTTGCTTGGATTAAAAACGGCAAGATCTTGGTTCGCAAAGACCAAGGGCTGCCTGCAGTCACGATTAGTAATCTCGCTGACTTGGACAAGTTTACCTCCTCCACAACTAATCAAGTTCAATATTGATATTAATAGTTTTATAATTACAGTAATATACTATATTTATAATATAATTGTTTTGCATAAGATAAGCCTAATTTTTATATCACAAAAACTCAATATAATAACTATTTCTATATACCAATATAAGCAAAAACATTGTATTCGCAAAATAATAATAATCACAATGCAGCCTACAATTCCGTTAACACAATATCCCCAGTACCTTAACACTGCAAAGCATGAACCGGGCATAACAAGTACTACTAACAACTATGTAACGCATACACATTACAAACGTGACTGTGTGACATCACTCATTTGTAATAAATACAAACTTATTGTACCTTTCATGCACCTCGATCATGGATAGGACAGATTTATACAATAATATAGAAGATACTTTTAATGTCGAATGTCACACAGTCAGTATGCTCGAGCAATGTAAAGAAATACTAAGCGAAACAAACTTCAAAATTCTCACCTGTAACATTAGAAGCATAGGTGCCAATTTTCCAAAGCTACAAATTGCACTAAAACGGGTTGCTATTGAATATGACATCATACCCAACTAGCAAATTATGTGCTTATGATTATCTATAAGACAAGCTTATAAGATACTTATAGTTTGTTACAACCCTGGATTTGGGCACACTTATAGGAGCATTTTGCTTTTATAATAATCGTATAATCAACTTACAGAATGTTATTAACTTCCATAATGTACTTGTAATAGCATTAGAGAAGTATAATGAGTCTAATAATTATAGACACACAATCTTTATAAGTATGATAACTTCTATAAGCGTCTCATATAAGCTCTTTACTAAACAAATTTTGTTTAAAATGTCCTAGTAATATACTTCGTTATTGGTTATAAGTATATTTTCTAAAACTTGTCATATGCGTTTATGTTTATCATCATGAGCGATCATTGAAATTTAAATTTAAATAAGTACAGGATTCATTTAACATAACTTTTAATATTACCATTCATGACAGCATAGTTTGTGAGAATGTCAATAGATAGGTATAGGGTGTGAAATCATTGGGAAGTAATATTCAATGTTGATATATATGCTATTTTTATACTATTCTTAATACGCCTCTATAAATCGAACGTTACACAATTGTATAAATAAATTTATAAAAATATAATTTATCTAATATTCGCCATATTTAAAAAAGTTCTCGCCTGAGAGCGTGTTAGGACTGTTATAAGCATAAAAGCGCTTATTTCAATTGTAATAAGAACTATCCGCCTCCATTTTACATTTACTTTTATAATAGTTCTGATCAAGTCTATTATATTCACAATCTTATTAAGGTCTCCCCTAAGTATGTAATAAAATCTAGTACTCTCACTAAATGCTACTACAGAATCAGAAATTTTACAAAGACTATTAGTCTTGCTACATGCACATACGTCCTATAACAGTCTTTAAACTTAGTTTTGTAGTGAACTATAAACCTTACTCATAAGATCAAGTTATCTTGAGTATAACAAGATTTATAACTTAATCCTGTAGTGTACTATAAGCCGTAGTTTTTAAAACAAGTAATCTTGAGTATATCAAAGCTTATCGAATGCTATTATAAGAATAGAAGTCGTTGCCAGTGCTGGTATAAGAGTTGTATTAGTCTTGATAGTCCTATAATTTTTATTATAGGACTTTTTTGCTACTTGGGTAGTGCTCACAGAGTGTTGGCTGCAATCGAACCCCTACATACCACAACTGCACGGTTATAATGTCCATAGCACAAAACAAATTTTTAATAAATGTAGCGGTGTTACAATTTATGTCAGGGACTGTTGGTCTTCGGAAGCATCGGAGTATTTCATCGGCGACACTAACTGCTTGATTGCGAAAATTAGTAACAACGTAACTATAGTTGGCATTTACAGGCATCCAGCTCTTGCTCCTACAGACGCCTTTTTTGACTCCCTTGACTTGTTACTGGGCTCTTTTTCAAAAATGGGAACGCTAATTGTAGCAGGAGACTTAAACATCAACCTACTGGATGAAACTCTAGACAGCACTAGCTCCATCTATAAAGACTTAATGGCAGAACACTGCCTCCTGCCCGCGATTACGGACCCAACAAGGGAGAAATCTTGCATAGATCACATTTTTATGAGACGTAGTTATAAGGCCATTGGCGTAGTAGTTGACTGTCCGCTGACAGACCACAACTTAATTATGCTTGGCGCTACCATTCAAAAGTCTGCCAATTCGAATCTGCACAGAAAGAAATATAATCTTCGAACGGATTTTATTGCGGTGGCAAAAGACCTCGAAAGAATAGACTGGAATCAGTTTACAAAACTAGAAGATGTCAACGAAGCTGTGAATGCATTTAACGAAATTATCTCCAGTTACACAGAGAAGTACTCGCAAATAAAAAAATAAGTAGAAACAAGGTCCAACTCAAACCCTGGATAACTCAAGGTTTAATTCGATGCATGCGCAACCGTGATAAACTGCACCTACAGGCTAAACTCCATCCAAGCAACGAGATCATTAAAATAACGTACAATAGGTACAAAAATTTTTATAACAATATTATACGTAAAGTAAAGCATAATTATTATAACAAGAAACTCTCTGATAGTCACAAAGACATAAAAAAACTGTGGAAAACGATCAAAAATATTTGTGAAATACCTGATAAGAAAAGCGATTCTAATATTCTGTTACAAGGAACTGATGACACTCATAGAGCAATTAACGACATTAACCACCATTTTATAAATGTAGGTTCTAAACTTGCCGCGGGAATTTTGGGGAAGACGAATTCTTCTGAAAAAACGCTATGTCAAAAACTTAACCTAAAAACACACACCGCAAACTCAATATTTCTCGCACCAACAGACTTACACGAGGTAGACTCTCTCATTAGAAATTTAAAAGCTGATGGTGCCTCAGGTATCGACGCCATCTCAGCGTCCTTATTAAAAAATATCAGACACACCATACTTGTACCACTCGTTCATATTTGCAACCTGAGTTTGTCGACTGGTACATTTCCAGATGCTTGGAAGACAGCAGTGGTGACACCAGTTCATAAGAGTGGTCCTAAGGACAAGGTCGATAACTACCGCCCAATATCACTCCTCTGTATATTATCGAAGATTCTTGAGAAGATTGTGAACATACGCTTGGTAAAATTCCTGGAAGAACATAATCTGTTGTCAGATCGCCAATTTGGCTTTAGGCGAGGGAAATCTACTGAAGACGCTGTATTATTACTCACTAAAACTCTGTCCTCGCACTTGGATCTAAGTGGAAAAAGCATTGGGGTTTTCCTCGACCTAGCCCGCGCGTTCGACACGATATCGATTCCCATTCTTCTCGGGAAGCTGGAATGCTTGCTCTGTCATGGTTTGCCAGTTACCTCACAAACAGAAAGCAGTGTGTCAAAATTGGTGGCCACTTCAGTGACAAGGAACCGGTACCTACCCTACGGGGTCCCCCAAGGTGGAACCCTATCCCCGACACTCTTTATATTATACATGGACAGCCTTCTAAAGATAAACATACCGTCTGCCAGCTTAATTTGTTACGCCGATGACACGGTGGCTATCTTTCGGGGTAAAGACTGGAGAAGTACTGTAGCAGCAGCTGAAGCTGGGATGGCTAAGATAGCGAAATGGCTTAGCGAAAACCTTCTCACACTTAATATTGGTAAAACCAGTTTCATCTGCTTCCATATCACGCGTGCATCTGAACCGAAAATAAATAAAATAAAGCTACATAGTCATTGCTGCCCAATACGTGCTAAATCTCTTCAAAACACAAAGTGCTCCTGTAGCGATATCAACAGAGTTGAATGCACAAAGTACTTAGGCATACAAATCGACCAGAAATTAAATTTCGAACCGCACATCACTTTTTTAACAAAAAGGGTCCGAAAATTAATCTACGTAATGAAAAGTCTCAGACCAACAGCAAACTTCCAAGTTAAACGTCTGGTCTATAGATCTCTGTGTGAATCATTGATTCAATACTGTATCGGAGTATGGGGTGGAGCTGCAAAATCTAAAATGATTGGTATAGAGCGAGCACAACGGGCAGTTATCAAAGTAATGCTGGGGAAACCTCGTCGATATCCCACCGAAGAACTATATCAGGAGGCGAAAGTTCTCACTGTAAGGCAATTATTTGTCCTACGTGCGGTATCAAACAAAAGGGAAAATAAATCAAAAGCCATACAAAGAACCCTTAAGAAGACATTATATACTCACCCAGACATAATTCCCTTCCCGAAAGTCAGGACTGTCTTTGCGCGCCGGCTACCCCCATACATCCATGTTTTTGTTTTCAACAAAGTTACTGCTCTATGCAACACAAGAGAAACGCCTCACAGAAAAGCCAGAGGCAAGGTGAAGTCCTGGTTACAGACCCTATCGTATGACGTTACTGAAACTTTGGTAAAGGTGTACGGTCAAAATTTTTCACATGCTTCACACTCGCTCGCTTCCCAGGCCACATCCACTCATACACTCAAAAAAAAAAAAAAAGTAATATAAAATAAAAATGAAATAAACACCTGTCACAACACAACCCTGTCTAGTTTATCTATATATTAAATGATGATTTGCGAATAAAATGTTGGCACTGAATAAAATGTATTCTTGTAATAATAATTCGGAATGTCTGTGTTTGTTGTGCTATAGCCTGGTTGTAATAGGTATAATATTTTTAAAACGGCTTGCTCAATGTACTTTTAAATTATTTAACTTGTTTTGTAATGAATATTTTTAGAAATATCTACATAATTATGTACCTATGTAATAGCGCTCGCGACTATTTGTATTTGCCACTTCTAGTACTTATCTGAGTCCCAAAAGACAGGCTGTGCCGAGTTTGGGACTCGCAATTTCTTCTAATAGGCTAAGAAACCATTGTACAAATACCTCAAGACTGTAATTTAATGCTTGTACTCGTGTTCATTAACAAATAAATATTATTATTAAATTATTATTATATTATTGAATTTACTGAGTACCTAATTAACATTTGTTGCTTTTAGTGGTTACTTAATGAGAACTATTGTGTACTAACCTGTTCTCCTCTTGAGAACGAGATTGATAAGGCAGTAAAAGTTGTGCAACAATACAAAGCAGTGCATGCTCAGCCACAACATCAAAATGTGACCCGTCAACTAGAACAACATTATGTCAACAAAATAACTCAAGTATTCATATACCAAAGCACCATAGAAGTAAATAGGTCCAGTTTGGTAAAACTGAAAGATGTTATATCTTCACTGATTAAACCTGCTGGCCACCATGGCTGGTAAATTTCAGAACAGCTTACGCAAGAATATGCAAGTTATCCATTTTAAAGCCGTATACAAATATATTAAATGTGATTGCTGTGTTGTCAGCCTGTGCTCTTCTTAATTTACAAGACCCTTCTTATTAAATAAATAATATAAAGAAATTTTTTTTCTTTACTTTATACATAACTAACATCTAAAGATGACATAATAAATATTTGTACTACATTAGTCATTATGTTCTTCACTAAAAAAATGTTCTATGTTTATTTGACAATAATGACTTGTAAAGGTTTAAGTTGAATCAAAATATTTTAATTTGAAATACATGTATTTTATTTTTCCTTTACACCTTAAAAGATTTATAATATTTTATAGGTTTGTTGCTCATATTTATCATTGAATAGGTTGAATAGAGTTAGATCAAATTTATTAATTTGTATATATTGCCTTAAGGTTGCAGGTAATAAAAGTCAAAATAATAATAAAATGATTTATTATGAAGTAATACTTTCATATAATTTAGGAAAAATGTAGTATAGTTTCCAAAATGGCACTATTTGATCAATACCTTCTTACCTTCTTTAGTTATTAAGTACCTTCTTCTATCTGGTCATTGTAATATGTTTTAATAGATATAAGAGATCTCGTAGACTAATATTGTTCTGTGAAGTAGGCACTTACTATTCCGATAAATGTAGTGTACAGAAAAACCTATATTGGTTTATGTTACGCTTACAATTGTAAAAAAAATATTGTAAAATTTAATGTTTATAATACAGAAAAAAAAAATGAGTTTTTTGGCATACAGATTGTTAGAAATAGCTAATATTGTCACCTTTTGAGTGTTTTCAAAATTAGATACTGCTAGCAACACAAAAGTATATAAGTTTTGCTTTAGCACAAAACATCTGCATCTATACTTGAGTTAAGCATACTGTTCACAGTTTTCCGTCTTTGATAATTAACATTTTCTTCAGTAAAAGAGCATGACAATTTTGTATTAATCTAATTTTATGGATACTGTTTGTTGAATAGACTATTACAGGGTATTAATTAGAAATGAAGTCGCATTTTGCAAATTTCAACCCAAATCTTCATCTTTCAACTTTTATCCACATTTCATTATACTCGTAGGTGTCTGCAAGATTTCCCACCAAAAATCTTCCCAACAAAAGAACCATCATGTGTTATGCACTGGCTGACTTTATAGCACATGGAAGCTGCTATTGTTTATAACGAAGCTCGAACTAAAGAGCACTTCTGTATTGATGATTCGTGGTTTAGTTTTCTATGCACTTTATTCTTTCTTCATTGAAGAGGTCTTTTATTTTTTAAGAAATATGTCACAATCTGTGTCTGTGAATGTATATATATTTTTCCTCCCAGTAATTTTCTTCATGCTTGACAAATGAACAACTGCCAATCTTTCTCTTTTTATGTTCATTTACAAATTCTTGCAGTACTACACTGGTATTTGACACATGATCCTGATGTTTTCTTTTCAACATTTCTCTTGAAGTAAACACTTTTAGTGTTTATTTGACCTTTGAGAGATAGAATTCTATCCAATAGCATTCAACTGTTGTACAAAATAGCTCCTCACTGTGATGGTGCAACCACACCAAAAATGCATGTTTGCAACTATCTTCTGCCGCGTGACAATCTTGACAAGTACACTTGTAACCTGTTCTTCATTAAAACAGTATTGAAACTGTACTTATATTGTTTAGAGTGAAACACAAAGAATCTCCTGACCATCAATCTGTCTATTTTCGGAAGATTTGTACTATTTGCTCTCACAAATCCAACATCAATGGTTGATTTTGCTATTAATACAAATAATTTACGATATTTACACATATAATAACGGAGACTTGGACGATTTTTTGCCAGTTTTAGGAAAGAATAGTGCAAATCTACGAGTTGTTGAATCAAATTTGACATTTCTTTTTTTTTTTTTTTTAATTTTGTTTATCCCATTTGGGAAAGGCAAAGGCGTCAACCATACAGCCTAGTCTGTATGCAATAAACTATTGTTATTCATTCTTCTTTTGAATTCACAAATCGCCAAACGTAGAGGTTACATATTCATAAATTGCTTCAAAGCATTTTTCAATCGAAAGAAGATTTTGTAAAGAGCGCGGTAGATCTTGCTGGTGTTTCATTATTTTTGAAATTTCTTCTAATAAAATGTTTCTTTGCAGGGCAAAAATTGGACATTCGTAAAAAAGGTGATGCAGAGATTGAGGTAAGGTGGTGTTGCACCAGTTGCACGATGGGGAAGAAGTCATGCCTAGCCGGTACAAATGGTCATTGAATCGACCGTGCCCAATTCGCAAACGGCAAATAATAGTAAAAAATCTTCTGTTTATGTAATTGTGTCTATTGAACCAGGGTTGTTTTATTTTATTATTTATTTCTCGATACCACTTCCCTTTTATGAGCAAAGTACTATTCCAGTGTTCTTCCCATAGCTTCAATATTTCTTTCTTGATTAGAGCTGTACAATCAGTATATGAAATTGGTATGTTTTTTATAGGTACGTCTAGAGTGTTCATAGTTTTGGCCAGTTTATCTACTTCCTCGTTTCCATATACACCGATATGAGCTGGAGTCCAAAATAATATAATGTCTATTTGATAATTTATTTTTAAATGATGTATCTGATCTCGGATATTATATATTAAATGATTTGTGACTGATGAAAAGGAAGGATTTCTCAAAGCCATCAACACACTCATGCTGTCAGTAATAATAATCCATTTTTTGTATTGGCTGAACTGTTGAATGTAGTTAAGAGCTACAATTATAGCATTCGCCTCAGCAGAAAATATGCTGGCATTTTGGCACATTTTAAAACTATGTCCAGTTTTACTACCTGCATCATACATAGCTACTGCAACACTTACATTCGTCTTTGAACCATCTGTATAAATTGATCGATAATCATTATAAGCCTGTAGACTTTCGTAAACATCATATTTATCTTTAAAATCTTTATGTAGGACAATATGAATGTCACAGAATTTACTAGCATATGAGCCACTATAACAATGTAAAGTAGTACTACAAAATATATTACATTGTTCTTTTAAACTTATAAAATGTGAGAAATTCTTTGAAAGAAAAGTGTTAGTGGAACATACATTTAATTTATTTAAAAGAACATTATTCGAACGTGATAAGAGTTTAAAAAGAAATTTAAGTTTTAAAAATTCAAAGCGAATAACCATTGGTGGTAAATGACATTCGACCTGCATAGAATTTATTGGGGAAGTGTTCATAGCACCTAGTATTAATCGTAAGTTCTTATTCTGTATTTTATCAATAATATCTATGTATTTTGGATCGGAAGCGTAACAAAAGAAAGCATACTCAAAATGACTTCTGACCAAAGCTTTATAAAGCATTAACACAATTTTAGGATCAGCACCCCATTTCAATCCAGTAACGGACCTAATTACATTAGTGGCTTTTAAAGCTCTGCTCACCAAGCAATCAACATATAAATCCCACGTAAGATTTTCGTGAAAAATAACACCCAAGAATTTAACTGAATTATCAATAGGCAAAGTATGATTGCTGTATGTAATATTAATTAGAGGTAGAGAACTGTATTTTGGGCAAAATATTACAACTTCACTTTTTAAAAGGCTAACATTTAAATCAAGTTCTGAGAAGTAATCTGCCAGCTTCACTAGATTATTATTTAATGTTAATTGAATATCTAATACATTAGTACCTTTACAATAAATGACAAGGTCATCAGCAAACTGAAGATTGTTGACTAAATTATTATTAAGAATGGAATTTAGTTTTCTTATATACAAAATATACAGAATAGGACTCAAGATGCCTCCTTGACATACACCTTTGCTCGAAAATCTAGGGCCTAAAAATTTATTATCTATTTTGACATACACTTTTCTATCCGTGAGAAAAGCATATATCCAATAAGCAATTTTTACAGGTAAGAAAGATAATAGAGATTCAAACAAAATACCATGATTAACGTTATTAAATGCACCTTCTATATCAAAAAACACTGCTATTGTATACTCCATATTCTTTTGAGCTGTAGTGACGTCCAAAAAAAAATGTGCTAAGCTTTCTTGAGCCGAAAGTCCTCGCCTAAACCCAAACTGGTTTAAAGGTAAAATTGAGTTCTTTTCTATGAAGAATTCCAATCTTTGTTTGATTAGCTGTTCAAATAATTTACCAGCACAAGACGTTAAAGCGATAGGACGATAAGAATCGGGATGAGATGCAATTTTTCCAGGTTTTAAAATAGGAACCAAGCAGTCCATTTTCCAATTAGGAGGAATTGTGCAATCTTGCCATAAAATATTATAAATTTGTAAAAGCTTATAAAGATTGTCAGTGTTAAGTAGCTGAAACATCTTGTACGATAAACTATCTAATCCACAAGCAGTGTTTTTTCTAGATTTCAGAGCTGCAGTTAATTCGTCAAAAGAAAATGGATCAGTGAGGAATGACTGATTATCTGGTAAACTATTGTCCTTCACAATTGGCCTGTTATTTTGCACAAAGTCAGGCGTGTATTTACGTAAAAAATCACTGACCCACGAAAAATCACTATTTTGCTTTTTATATGTTTTATGTGTAAGTTTTCTCATGTTACCCCATACTACTGAAACTGGTGTCAATCGATTTAATTTTGTACAGAATTCTATCCAACTACTTAGTCTTTCTCTCTTAATGGTAAGTTTTTTAGCAGCTTGTAATCTTTTGAAATTAATATATTTTTCTTGAGAAGGATTATTCTTAAAATCAAGATAGGCTTGCTTGCTTTCCTGGACAGCTTTAGCGCAATTACTATTCCACCAAGGAACTGTTCGATATTTTGATTTTAAGTTTTGAGTAGCAATGTTACGTGATTCGGACCGAGAGGTACGAGAGGGAATTGACTTTTGTGCAGCTGTCAAAATGATTTGACAAAAAGAGTTGTATGAATCTATTGGATTACTAATAGGGTTACATTGAAAATTATCTAAATCCTTATTAACAATTGAAGAATACAACTTCCAATCAACTAATCTATGATTAATGCGATTGTTAAAATCATTTTCATCCTGAAAATTGTTTTGAGAGTTAAAACATTGTGAACTACTATTGAATGTAATCTTAGTAAATGTTGGCAAATGATAACTGCCCAATGGATCGTCGTGTACTGACCATTCGCAGCGAAGAGCTAATGAAGGAGATACCATAGTCAAGTCCAAACCATTGGGTCTCCAAGAATGAGAACCGACAGTTGTAACCTGACCATCATTCAACAGGACTAAATTGCATTCATCTAAACACTCAAGAATATCCTTACCTCTGGAATCCGATAACGGACATCCCCAAATTGAGTGATGAGCATTGAAGTCACCAGCTATAATCGTCGGCCTATGGAGAGAATTCAAGAAATGTTTAAACTTATTTTTAGAGAAACTGGGAATACAATTTGTTGGACAATATATACTGGCTATTGAAATAGTGTTCTGATTTAGTTCTAAATGTATTACAATTGTTTGAAGACAGTTGTCAAAATAAGATGTTACTTTTTGATATTTTAATGATGTATGGATTAAAATAGCAACACCATTATGCTTGTTGCCACAGTCATTACGTTCAATATGATAACCTTTGATTTTAAACTGCTTCTGAGGCTTTAGCCATGTTTCACATATAATTGCGATATGAATAAAATGGTCATAAAGAAATTTCGTAAAAATAAGTTGATTGCTTAATAAGCTTTGAGCATTCCACTGTACGATATTCAATTGATTGGGGGTGAATTGTGGGGATTTGATTGCTTACCAAAAGTATTTTTTAAGACCTCTAAAACACTTTTAGAATTTATAGAAGTATTTTGAGTATTATGCAAAGAAACACATTTAGTTATGGTTTCAACTAATAATGAGAGACACTTGCTGTCAGTATTGAGCAGTGTAAACAAATCTACATTATTTTTTGTCTTACTTTCTAATTTGGGAAAATTTAAAGGATTTGTAATATCTGCATAAGAAGCAGGCTTATATTTATTTCTATTTTCAATGATTTTCTGTTTTTTAACTGGGCATATTGGAGACACACTAGTATGATTGCCATCACAATGAATGCAAGTAGCTTTTTCGATAGAAACTGTACAAGTCTTATAGTTATGATTTTCTTTACATATACTACATTTTTCAGAATTTTTACAATATTTTGCCAAATGTCCGTATCTCAAACATTTGTAACATTGCTTAACTGGTGGTATATATTGAGACACATCATGTCTCCAACCACCAATATCTATATGATTTGGCAAAATGGAAGTGGCAAATGTCACTATTACTGTAGTTGTAGGTTGTAATATAAAACCCTCAGTCACATTTATTTTTTTCATTATTCTTTTTATTGTTATTATTTTTTTTGTACTTGTTATCATAGTAAATATTCTCTTGTTTGATATAATGGTAGGTACATTTCTTATAACTCCGGACACCTCAGTTGTAGCAGCAGGAATACTGGCTTTGAATTTGTATTCTTTCAAGAAGGTATTATTATTTAAAAAGGCATTCGCCAAGTCTGGTTTTTCAAAATAAATACCTATCTTAAACTTATTGATATTTCTTAAAAATTTGACGCCTTTGTTAAAGCGCTTTAAACAAGTTGACAAAGAAAGAAGATCTCTTGTTCCAATTGGTTTCTGGATGTCTGATGACTCAACAAAAACCACAAATTCAGTGCCGCTAATTTCTTCCGGATATCTGCGTATATAGTCAGTAACATAATAAGGCTTGTACCTATCTGCATTGCTTATTTCTTCATCACTGTCCGAAGAGGACATATCCGTTTCTACCAACCTTACCTCATCTGTCTCCCTATCTGCATCACCAGACTCCGGTTCATCCTCCTTTTTTTTTCTTTTTCTCGAACTCCGCTTCCCCATATCTGCTTATAATATTATTTAATGCCTATATGTTATATACCTCTTTTGTTTGTGTTTTATTAAGTAACTGACTACAATTAAAAAATTACAAATAAAATATTTTAAAGAGCCCGCCTTTACTATGTGAAGTTCCCGCGCTTTTCCCCATTTCTTTGTTTACTAGGCGCGTTCGGATAGCATCAAGGTGGCAAAAATAACTGTTAAAAATGACAAAATTGACACAATGAGCGTTCGGTTAGAAGAAATGTGAACAAAAGTTGCATTTTTATCTGTTTACGTCAACCGTTCGGATAGCTGAAAAAATGTCAAAAATGGCATTGTGAACTGAGGCGCGTTCAGGGCCTTCGCGCGAAGTACAACTTTTCGCTCTAACCCCGTTCAATGCCTTCGAGCGTGACAACCGGGTGAAACAACCGGCCCGTTCAAGACCTTTGGGTGTCGGCGCGAGTTACAACCGAACAACCATCGAATTTGATGGTTGTAAAACGCTCTGACGTTTATGACTGAAATACTCTTACGTGATTGGATGATATTGGCGGCCATATTCTATAATGTCATCTACTAGAAAGAGAGAGAAATAAAACATCATGTGAAAGAGGGAGATAAAAGATTTGGTTGCTGCAATCCGTTCAACGCCTTTGAGCGAGTTAAAAAACAACCGGACAACTACACCCAGAGGCGCTGAACGCGCCTCTGCCAATTTCGCCCCAGCTATCGAAGAGGGTCAAAAGTGGCAGATTTTGACATTTAAGATTTTTGACGTTTACTATACGTAAAATTTTTGACACGATTGAATAAGTTTTAACGAAATAAATTTTATTTTCATTATTTATGGAAATTAATGATCGTTAATCATGAAGCGAGCTTATTACATCATAATACATCCAGAATCTGGAAACTGAAAATAAATTTAGGTTATAATAGCATATGACTTTGACATATTGATAATGTAGCGTTCGGTTAGGGTGTGGAGCAAAAATGGCAAAAATTTCATAACCTTCTAACCGAACGCTTTACATCAACGCCAATTTTGATAATGCCTTATATGAGTGACGTCACGGCCCTGACTACAGGATATCAAAGCGTTTACGGCGTGAGATAAAAAAAGATTATTTCTAGCATTTTCAAATTAAACAGTAATCATTCATTGTTATTTATTAAAATTGGTATATTGTGGAACCTTATGCCAAATACTGTTAGAAATAAACAATATTTTAATAAACTTTGATATGAGTCAACTACCCTATTAAAGAATTGAACAAAGTTTAAGTCAATGCAACATGTTTACCTTAATGTATCATCTTTTATATAATAATTTACTGAGTAGTACATTTTGCTTATGAGAAGATGGAACAGGTTCTTTTTAAATTTATATTGTGGCAGTTGTCTAATATTTGCAGGTAATTTGTTATAAATTTTTATTGCCATTATGTAAACATTTTTTGTAAAAAGTTTTAATCTTTGTAAAGGTACATATAATAAATTATCATCATTCCTACGTGTTCTATTATTAATTATTATATTTTTTTGGAAGAGTGTTCCATATTTTTTTACAAATATTCCCATTTCAAAAATATACAAACAGGGAAGTGGGAGAATGTTGAGTGCTTTAAATAGTGGTTTGCAGCTATCTAAATATTTAGCACCGCATATTGATCTTATGCATTTCTTTTGAACTCTAAATGCTCTTATCACTTCTACTGAATTTCCCCATAAAATAACACCATATCTCAGACGAAACATATCCATGAAAGGCCGTTAAGGCTGCTTCCTTAGACGTAGTTTGTCTGATCCTATTTAGAACAAAAACAAATCTATTTAGTTTAGTGACTACCGCCTCTATATGATATTTCCAGTTATAATATTCACTTCTACTTTATCTCCTTTGTAGTTTATATTAATGTTTTCTGTTATCCTTATATAATTTTTAAATCTTATAAATTTTGTTTTGCTTAAGTTTATATGTAAGTTATTTAATTCAAGCCATTCTATAATATTATCAATTATAATATTATCGTCTGCAAACATGATACATTTTTGTTGACAAATGTTTGGAAAAGTACCTTAAATACCGTAGATATAACTTTGCGGAAATAATTCATAATTTTAAATTCAAAAGCAAATCCAACCGCATTCAAAGACTGCTAAATAATCACCTGTCTGGATCGGGATTTTTATCATACCGATCGACAGAGTCGGATCACAGGAACGAAATATTTGTAACAAGCATTACCTCAAAAACTTAAGGACAACCATGAAATCTATCTGTACCTATTTATTTATTCTTTATAAACTAATTTTATAAACTTTATAAAATATAAACAAAAGATTTATTTGAGTTTCGCAAAGACAAATTATGTTTTTGTATTGGCCAAAATAGTATTTTGTATCGATATCGATATAGGTACATAATACTTTTTAGGGCATCCCTACTGTTGGATTGCCAACCGCGTCGGACCGTCTGTAGGCGCGTCGGCTCCTCATTTGGTTGGATCACGTTGGATCCAACCAAATCGGATCGTCTGTTAGCACTTTTCCTGCAGTCTTATTCACAAACATTTGGAACCGAGCTGAATCGATGAAAGTTTCTTACCCTTTGGCTCCACCTGCGCTTATCGTCCCGAAGCTTCGTGTTATGACGCGGTACACGCAGATGTGACCAGTCTTATTCGGCTATCGTCGAGAATATTGGGCTTCGTGTGCGTTATCGGGCGTGTGTCGGTACATCAAATGGTTTTAGCGCGCTAACTATTCGCGCTGCGTGGTCACACTATCGTTGTTCATTTCGGCGGTTGCAATCGTCAAATGAAAAAGGTGACTCCCGAGGTACCTTATTTGTTTGTATTTAATATAATTTAGTACCTATTTTGTTTGTTTTATGATGTGAAATTCATCTATAGCGGCGGGTCAGACCGACTGTTGGCGTGGTGATGCGTCGCCACGGCATGCGTCGCCACATATTTAGTACCTACTAACCGTGCATGCATATTACCTGTAGAAAATTTTACAAACTCCGAGAAAAAACCTCTAAAAAGGAAAAATAAATTTTGTTGATTGGCCCTTCAACTTTGATATATTATCTAGTAATATCACAGACGTATAAAGACAGTAATATTTTGATTTAAGCGTCGGACGCTTAAATCAAAATAGTTAAATTTGAAATACCCAATAATACCCATATTAAGGGAGTTGTAAAAAAATGTAATTCACCATTTTGTGGTGGCGACCATCTTGGATTTTCAATTTATCATAGTGTGAGTATTCTACTAGTCAAGCCCTTTCATTTGATATCCATATTGAGGAGTTGTGAAAAAATATGTAATCCGCCATTTTGTAGCGGAAGCCATCTTGGACCAATAGTCATCAAACATAGCTAAGAACACTCCCGACTAATTCCATTCGGGAGCTACGATACAGTAGTCAGACACACACACACACACACACAGAGAGACACGTCAAACTTCTAACACCCCGTCGTATTTGCGTCGGGGGTTAAAAATAATTTTGATGTTTCATAATAATATTTGCTAGGCGTCCCGCGATGGCTCATAATTTTTTTTAAAGAATTTATGCCATAATATGGTTCTAGGCGGCAGTGTCCAGCTGAGGGCTAGTGATAGATGAGTGTGTCTATCAATGGGGCTAATACTGGGCAAGAGTTCTCAGCAGTGGGCTGATGTTGTGCCAGCAGTGAGCCTACAAGACCATTTTCAATTTCGTCAGAGCAACAATTAAAAGAATTTAAAAATACGTACAGGATATCCTAATATTAAGGACGATGGCTGTATGGCTATGCCTTTGCCTGTCTCAGTGAGACAAAAAAAGCAGAAAAAAGTAATTGGCGTTGGCGCTGGTTGGCGCTATTCGTATTCGATTTTATGAATTGAATTGAAATACTTACTAAATACTTATTTGTGAATAAAATATTATTTTTTGACTAAAACAGTGTATTTGAAACTTAATAAAATTTGTGTTGTGTTTTATACAACAAGTGAGCTATAAGTTATATTGCGACGGTAATTTAAATGACAACTTTCACTTGGCTGAATTCGATAAGATTGAGGTACTTGAAAAAACTATATTCTTTTGTAATTATTAAAAGTATGTAGTATGTAAGTAAATATTAGAATAAAAGTGTCCCAACATGGAGACAATGATCCTGGCATTCAATTGATGTATATGCAAAATGTAACTTAATGTTTATATTTGTTATGTAAACCAAGATTGACTTATTGATTGCTTGATGGAAACTGAAAGGAAATAGTAAATATTGTTGTTTTTCGCATTATTTACCAGAGGTTATATTGATTATATAATTCTAATAAAAACTAAGAATCACACTGATTAATGTCAACATTTTACAATATAGACTTTATCAAACAAGGAGCTTAATTTTCATGTGGAAGTTCACTGAATCTCATTGATTTACTATTTCATAAATTTAAATCCAATTCCACTGGAACTATAATGATGACCATATTTTGTAATTTAGGTATTTTTATTGTTATTTTTGCCTTATTTGATAACCACACAATATTGTTGATGGTAGATTAAAAGCATATTGCCCTTTGTCAAAGCTCAATGAGTAGTTTGCTTCATCACATTCATTTATTTCTTTTTTAAAAAGAGGGCTGTTAAGCCTAACTTCATGGTTAATCCAGTATGGTAAATATGTCAGTTTTTTGTCAATAGGTGTCTTTGGTATTTGAAGTCGTTTTGCAAAATTTTAGGGTGTGGAGACTTTTGTATAATATCTTATCACTTATTTAATTAATTTTATACTAAAATATTGTTTGGAATGCTAATGAGCTGACTGACTGACAGATGAAAAGAAATAGCTAATAAAGAATAGCTATTCATGAATTCTGAAAACATTGATGTTGCCCTGGTATCTGAAACAAGACATACTTACCCAATGAATAGAATCAGTCATCCTGGCAACTCTCATGGCAGAGCTTTGGTGGTGCTGAAAAAGGTAAAACATGTCTTTTTGTGATTTTTATGCCTTGGACAGTTTGCACAGATTCCTCAGTCCCTTAAACCCCAGGTTCATTTGTAAATCTGTTAAAAAATTTGCTGAAGAGGAAAGGGATTGTATGGTTGATTTTCATTGTATTTGGGGTTGTGTTAAATGAAGAACTAGTTTTTTTAAATATTGTCTTCAAGTAATAACTTGGTATATTATTTTCTTAATATATCATTTGGCAATATTCAATATAGAAAAAAATTCTGAGCAGCCATCTGCAAGATACCCAAGCCACAGAACACTTATCCAGTTCTTTGGTTTGTATACTTAGATTTAGCGCTGTCTCCAGTAATAGATCAATAAGGTCATCATTATGTAGTGTACCAAGAGTCCCAATGATTAATGTCAGACTATTCATTAGAACATTTTTTTTGTTTTTCATGATCGCTGTGCTCACTTTCTTGACCAATGTCTATAGTATTAGCTAATGATGGGCCGAACATGTATTTCACCGAATACGAAGATTCGGCCGAATATTCGGTTAAACTTTCATCAAACCGAATATTCGGCCAAATATTCGGACTACTGGAGCAATCTGTACGACAAACTAAAGTCTGTACGTATTTACGCTAACCACGCGAATTGACGTGGGGCGCACCCGCCCGCTCCCCCCGCTTCCCCCGCGCTACTTGTCATTATTGTTGCATCATCCATTGCGAAACGAAACGTGACCATGTGCATTGGGTTGAAAGGTTTACAGAACATAATTCAAAATGTAAATTTCCTATTCTCATTCCAATACAGCTCACAATAGAGTAGCTGCTATTAAAATCTAACTCTCCCGAATATTCGGCAGGTTTACCGAATATTCGGCCGAATACAAATATTCGGTAAACCTGCCGAATATGCCGAATACCGAACATGAAACGAATATTCGGCCCATCCCTAGTATTAGCCCTAATAGTAAATTTTTCAATATCTTTGGAATTGTCTTCCTCTAGCCATACTTAAATTTGTTGTTGTTGTTGTTTATCCATCTATAAAAATATTAAATAATATAAATGAATGGCTTACATATTAATTACGTGACACCAGATTGGCTTCAGGCAAAAGCATGGAATCATTAAGCAGATCCATATTAGGCTGATAGAATTATCAGTTATATGCTTGCAAATAAGAAATAGTGCCCGGCTGTAGTCTTATACATAAGCCAAGCTTTTGTTTGGGTCTAGCAAGATGGTCTCTTGTTTACGATAAAAAAAACTACCTGCCACACATTCTTCTTCATACTGAAAAGCTATTTCGACAAAGAATGCTTTGAGTCTAAGTTTATCAATACCACCTCAGATTCGTATAATATAAAGTCAAGAGTATCCCAGGGGCTTCCTTGGGTCTAGTTATGTATTTTTTGCCAATGTATTTGGCAACGGATATAATGAGACTCAGGTGTTGTTATAGTCTGATTTATTTAAGTAAAACTAGCGCTTATATACTAATATGGCGCGTGCAGATTGCTGCCTTAACTTATCATCTTAATTTATCTAGTTAAGGTGCAGATTGCTGCCTTAACTTATCATCTTAATTTATCTAAAGGTGTGCTTTATCTACATACGTGCACTTATGTAGCCGCTACATATTTCATTACACTGTTGACATCACTGTTATGATGACAACACCTTTCTTGCCACATGTATACTGATGATACTGCAACAATGTTGGTAACAACCAGTAACTTAGAAAAGCATCGGCAAATCTACAAATACACATTACAGTGACTGCAAAATGGTTGAGAATCTGGAGAATAAAGGCTAATTGAAGCAAATACACTCACAATTACCCTAAGAAAAGGTGAAAGGCAAAAGCATCATAGAAAACCAGAGCTGTTAGATTGATGTTCCACATACCAAAATGCATCCATCTATATAAATAAAAATCAATGTATTACTATGTTTGTTTTCTATGCGTTCCGAAACCATTCATCAGATTGTAATGAAACTTTGGTAGGGTGTTATGGGGACACCCGTGAGGGTTCCTAGCAAAAAAAAAAGGCATACGTGGGCATTGCATCGTATGCCAGGTACAGCTAGTAATAAATATATTCTGACTGAATGACTTCAAAAAAGGAGGAGGTTATTAAGTTATTAAGTATTAAGTATGTATTAAGTTGTCAAGTTAGGTTTATGTTCATTTAGTCAGAATATCATATTGCAGTAAAAATTTAATTTTTGTTATACTTTTGCATTAAAATAAACTAATTGGATAGCTACACTGATTGGCCTGATCTGGTCGCCTATCAAGGAGCCACAAACTAGTTTGAAATCTGATGACCTCTCCTGGAAAAAGTCCCAAACCTAATTCCTGATCCAGAACAGACCCCTCATAGAAGAATATGGCGGAGAGGGTTAGCCGGGTATTGGGACTCCAGTAGATTAGCAACTGGTGGATTGTGAGTTTAAAAGCATCCCCAAGTGAGAGTCTTAATAATAGTTTAGCTTAAGCCCTTGGTATCCTTGGATTAATCCATCTTCAAAAAAAGTTTGGTAATGTATTGTGTGGCGAAATCCCAACTTGTTGGGACTGCTGGGCCTGACTGAGGTTCTGAAGGCCTTTTAATATGACATGACACTTATTTGATTGTATGCTCTTAAGCATATCCACTTCAATATAGAGAAAAAAAAATATCATGTATTTGATTTTTTTCAAAGAAATTTATAGGTCGGTGGTCCATTGCCTAGAACTTAGGTAAACAATGTACTAAATAACATTAAAAATGATGCTTATTGGTGTACTATTTGGTTATATAAACAAAAGTGAATTCCTACATATCACAAAGTAAATGCTGGGAAAAGAACAGAGAGGGAAATTGAATGGAAACACATCTCAAATGAAACTATGTATGTTGTAGCTTCTGTTATAGATTCAATATTTCTTTTCAGTTTAGATGGATTCATCACCCAAATATTCGCCCGTGAAGCTTCCCTTGAAGCCATAGGTTTAGTGCTGTTGAGGAATTGAATGGCTATGTATTATTACGCAAGTAAACTGAATGAGGCCTCATGTAGCGGCTGCAACATCAAAGTGCCACCAGCACCAACTGAGCCAGCCCCAGTACCTCCGCCACCCAGCGAACATGCACCTTTGCCACCAGATCCAGCTCTTTTACATGGAAGTGGCCTCTCTTACTATGACGTAAGTATTATTATCAAAAAAAATCATTGCAAATACAAAATATTCTTTATGACTTGACTATATTCATTGCTTTGTTTTTAGAATGATGACTACTATTCAATGGTGAGAGGAAATAAATTTATGTCTGAGAACACATGTAAGCATATTGTAATGAATGGGGGAATAAATATTGTTGCAACGCAAAAAGTTGAAGCGCCTCAGGTTGGTATTTAATAGCAATGATTTTATGGCAAATAAAAAAACATTTCCTGACTTTAAAATTACATAATTTTTTTAGTTAACAGCTGTGTTGCCTTCTGGTGTCAAGGCATTGCCAACATTACCATATGTAAACTGTTCAACTGAAAAGACAGATATAGAATACAAAGATGGCCAAATCGTGAGTGCACCACTGGAAGCTTTGGTAGACATGTTGCGACCTGGGGCTAGCAAAACATTTACATTCACTTTTTTATTATGCTCTCGATTATTTATGAAGCCTCATGAATTGCTTAGTAAATTATGTAAGAGGTACTTTAAAAACTATGATAAGATTGTGAGTATATAATACCAGATGTATCATATTGCTATTGCTTTTTGATGTCATTTTCATCACTATATATTGCTTTCAGGGTAAAACTGAAGTTAAAGAATTGATTGACAAAGAGTTAAATGATATGATAGCTCTAGTTAGAGTGCTAAATCAATGGACAAGCATGTTTCCATATGATTTTCGTGATGACCGTGTAATGGCTCTTGTTCGTAGCATCACACAACGGTGAGAATAGTTATGTCATTGTTTCTGTTTTAACTTGAAATGTTTTTACATACTTATAGTATAGATTATATTGGAAATATTTTAACAGGTGTGCTGCTGAACACATGGCTTCAGTAAGACTAGAAGTGTCAACCATGCTTGAAAAACTTCTTGATAAACTTACTGCATTAGAACAGTATGAGGAAACACTAGTTGACGTACCTCAAGTAACATCAGTGGATCAATTGCCGCAGGTGAAATTTAAATAAAACAATTATATTAAGGAATTAAACATGTTGGACACTTTTTTAAATAAAATCATAGAAAAGAAAAATATAACAAAAGTATGCAGATCTCTGAATACTTTTTTCACCAAATCAAAGTAAAATCTGTTTCACTGTATGACAATGTATGTAATGTATGTTGCTACTGTCATCACAAATCAAATGAATTATTGTATTTGTTTTTTGAGTATTTTGTTTTGACAATGCTCCCATAGTAATATCATCCTATTGCACGTGCATTGTTCTTTCTATTATGGGATAACAACCTTTTTATTTATAGGGTGATATTTTAACTTTGGGTCTGACGCCGGTGGAATTAGCCAATCAATTGACAGTTGTCGAGCTACATAGGCTCTCATTTGTTGGCCCAGAAGAATTTGTTCAAACCTTTGCACCTTCTCAACAATCGCAGTCAACATCAGCCTGTGGCAAAAGCACAATCAACTTACATCATGTTGAAACAAAATCAACCAGAAACTTGGAAGCCTACGCAGAATGGTTTAATAAACTCAGCTACTTAGTTGCGACAGATATTTTAAAGGTAACAGGGACAAATGTATATTAGTTTTTGCTAACAATACAGAGCAATTTGGTTCCTCCAAAACAACTAAATTTGTAAAAACTAAAACAATTTTGTTCTCTTTTTCAGAGTGTTAAAAGTAAATACAGAGCTAGAGTGATCGAGCAGTGGGTTATGACTGCTAGAGAATGTTTCAACCTTGGTAATTTTAATTCATTGATGGCAATCATCAGTGCGTTAAACATGTCACCAATATCAAGACTCAAAAAGACAGTAAGTTCTTATTTTGATGTTGTCTGCAGTTTCTTTTGTGAATTCGATTTTACAAGTTTGTTTTTCTTACAGTGGAGTCGAACCTCTGGTGTCTGTGGACAGCAATTACGCCAGTTAGAGCTTTGTGTTGAACCTAGTGGTAATCATGCAAGGTAATTAAATGACAAGTATATACCTTATAGTTTAAAGATATTATTCTAATTTGACCTGTAGAAGTATGTACCTTGTGAAAAAAATTCGATTAGTCTATAACTGAACATGTAACATATAGGGTGTAAAATGACCAGTACCGAAGCCTAAACCCACGTATTGCTCCCATAATCACTATAGTTTTTGTCTTCTAGACCATGGTTGTGAAACTAATAGTTGCCGAGATATTCAATGTTAAAGTTACAATTTTTTTTCGAAATTTTTATACAAAATTGTTCGAAATGTATTTTGATAGTTTTCGTCCAAAGAAACATCTACGAAAAAAAACAGTATTTCTTAACAAAATTTGTGACTAAAATCTCTTGCGCGGGAAACTCATCTTGCTTTACATGCACTCACACTGACTCACTAACACCGACCACGAATTTGTCGCTCGCTCGCTGTACAATGTACACGTATTGACTGTTTACTGCTTGTGATTTTCAGTTGCACGCGACGCACATTTTAATTTCTCACTATATTACATCAATATCATTCGCAAAATTTACATAAAACATACACGCAAACATTTCTATTTTTTTTCTGTCGCGTATAAAAATTAAGTAATTTTACCTACTCTTATAACCTAATTTTTAAATACTTCAGGGGTCGAAACTGGTCAGTAAAATCAGTAAAAGCCAGTTTTTTGAGCATGGTCAGTAAATGTCAGTTTTTTGAGAAAATGGTGAGATTTTTCAGTTTTTTGAGATCAACACACATATTGCCCCATAATTTTTTTTGAACCTTATTAATATTTTACTGATACAATTTTGTCTGTCTGTGTGTACCTGTGTCGTTCCTATATCCGCCTACCTTCTTCAATCTAGATTTTGCTTAAGTAATATCTCATAATATATTGTGTCAACAAAAATCCAATTTTAGTCATTTCTCATTTTCTTAGCCGGGCCCAGTGATGGTTTGAGGGCAACAAACAACTGATGCTCTATTATGATGTCTTATGGCAACTTAATATTGTAGCATTATTATTTCGAGGAAAAATAGTCAAATCCTACTATTTTTTCTCGAAATAAACACATATTAATAATAAAAAAAACTGTTAATTATTTGTAAACTTTTTAACAATAAAAAGGTGGTGATAGTTGGCTATGGGGATGGTGGAGGCCAATAATTGTAAAAGTATTTTTTCAATTCTGCATGAATCTTTTATTTTAAGAGGATTGTGAAGCTGTAAATTTTCATACAAAAAGCGATAACGCTTTTCTCCCTCCTTAAATAGTCCAATTTTCATAATTTTTGGAAATGTTGTAGATATGATGAAGATCTAGGTTTGTACGTTTCGATTTTGAAAATATGTTGCTCAGAATATAAATTATTAGCATCTAAATATCCATATTTTAGACTTAAAAACTACCTCGAGCATTTTTATCTTTTTTGACTAAATTATACTGAATTACAAAAAAAAAGCAATACGTACAAACATAAATTAAGGTATACTGAATCTAATGAGATCAAAAGTGTCTAATTTCGTAAAGGTTTAGGGGGGTAAAACAGTTATCGCTCTAAACAATATTTCAATAAGAAATGTAGGCACTTGCCTCGGACTTTCAACTCTAAGCAGTGTGCAACAAACTGCATTTTTGCAAGTGCATACTCGAGCCATGAATTGGCTCTTCACAGTTCTCTTAAGTTAGTTCAGATGGTCAGTAAAAGTCGGTTTTTTTAGATATCAGGTTAGTAAAATCAGTATTTTTGAACACTGAACCTGTTTCGACCCCTGATACTTAATAACTTATAATTTAATAATTATCTTCATCTTTTAATAAAATGGCTAAAGCAAAGGAGACTAAGAAGTTTGAATTAACTGAGTCAAAATTTCGCATAATTCAAGCAAAACGTGATGCTTATTTTTCGAGAATGCAAAGCATTTATGAACTTTCAAAACAGGCTCATACTGTTGACTACGAATGTTGGTGGCCATCGTGCGCGTGCAACTCGCTCCAGAATAATTTCGCCAAATTTTTAATAACGTGTTACTGAGTTATTTCCACAAATTATTAATTACCTATCTGCATAAATATAGTAAATAATTTGAGTTAGCAACATCAGATGAACAATTAAGCTGACACGTGGTGTGAAGTGCCTTATACAATACCTATCCTGCATCGAAGATATTCTACGAGTGCAAAGTAAGTGTGCATGTTCCATCATTTTTTTCAGTCGTTATTTTATTGTTCCTAATTACCTAAAACGGCTGATTTCCATCTAATGGTCGTTACAAGTGCCCTTTAATAATATTGTCTATTAACTGTTGGCTTGATTCAATTATTTACATTCTTCCAATAAAAATATAGTCCACTTCATAATTGTTTTACCAGTGACAATTTAAAAATAAAATTATTACTTTAACCGCACCATTTAGACGTCGGTGTTAGTGAGTCAGTGTGAGTGCACTGCGGGCACGCGTTACATTGCGTAGTATTTATTGTCGTTTTTTTAGCCTAAAAATTAATTTCGTTTCACATCATTGATTTTTCGTTATATTGCTTTATTTAATGGTCTGAATGTGTAGATGCGGGCTTCGGTATACGTCTCTTTACATCCTGTATATTGAAGCATATCAATATGCATTTTTTTTGTTAAAAATATCTCAGTGATAATATTAACTGAATATTTATAGGTATCGCGCGGCGTTGGCTGCCACACCCACAGAAACGGCCGTGCCGTTGTTATCTGTCACTTGCAGGGATTTGCATTTTGCGAATCAAGGGACTCCGTCAAAGTGAGTTGATATCATAATCATATGTTTCGATTTGTTATTTAACTGCAAAGAAAAAATGGATGCTGTAGTTAAGAGCCAGCGAAATGAACACTTGTGTAACAAAATATTGAAGTAATAATTAAAAATCGGAAAGGTCAAAGGGCATCCCCATTTTCCATACAAACTTATTAATAATTTGGTCTATAATTAACTACAATTTATTATTAAGATTAATTGGCTCAATTTGCACCCTTTTCAGCAATGGCCAAATAGGTTTATTGATACTCAGAAATAAACTCTTCTAGTAACACAAAGGCAAAAATCGGATATTCAGGCAAAGATCGATCAGGTTAAAAGGGTACTTTGTCCAACGTGGTTTCGTCGTTAAAAATAAAATCTATCACACTGCTTAACTATACAAGGCTTATACAATGCTTATTAGTATGGCCCTAAATTTTTTATGATTTAATTACAAATGTGGAGTTTGAGATTTTTCCCTGTACTTGTAGTATAACACTATACTTGCCAAATTTCCTATACTTTTTGATTCCCTTGAGAGTGTCGAAATATACGTTTTTTGCGGCATACACGGCCGTATCTTTTTTATTTTATCACAACTTCAAGAGATGATAAACCTGAGTACCTACTTATATGGTTTTGACGGTTTTGATTTCAACTCGATACTTTCACGCGTTTCCGAGATAATGGGTCTTGACAGAAAAACGGACAATAAAGTGATCCTATAATGGATCCGTTTTTCCTTTTGAGGTACGGAATCCTAAAAATTGGACTATTAGAATGACGGGTGTTTCACATAATCTAAATTGTTGGAATTTTTTCATTGCAGAGATTCACAAATTCTATGGCAAGGAAATCGGAGAAAGACTTTTTATTTGATCGCTCTTAAGTACTTGAGGTTAATCTCATATTTTATTTATCCGAAAATTTCTCATGCATGTTGAACTTTAGATAAATTCGTGAACTACTATTTGTACATATGCCTGGAAATTAAACTAAAAAAAACATTAACATTTGACCATAATTTATCGTAAATACATTTTTCGAAAGACAATATTACGCTTGATGTGGGGCCGTATTTAGTTAGAGGTGTTAATTTTCTGAAAGCGGCGTTTTCATATTTTATCTTTTTGACTCGTTTAACTTCCTTCTCTAATATTTTAATTCTTAGAAAAAAATCTTTTAAACTGGTTTCTCTTGGCATCTGTGTCAAGGATTTCTAAAAGAAATATTAAAGCAATTAAATCCATTTTAATTTTCATAAATAATATTTTAGTTTAAAGATTTCCTTTTATTAAATAACTTGACTTAATACATCTTGACGTCCTCATTTCATAGTTTTACTACTAAGTACATACAAATTAATCTGATGGAAAATGTCTGGAGCGAATGAGACTATGCTTTTTTGGACTCCAATTTCGTCTACCAATACACTTTATCCATTTGTTTTTTTACATCGTCTTTAAAAATCTGTAATATAAAAATTTCGAGCATTACAACACTACGCATGATCAAGATAACCTCAAAGTAATTTTCAAATAACCGCTAAAACATAAAAGTGAAGTTAATATTACGTATTGTTGTTCTACAAAATGATTCAGCGAAATTTCATATACACGGTGTTTCAAAATAACCAATAAATAATCAATTCTTTAACAAAAACTCATTATTAAAATGTGTTTACACGTAGTGTCATTCAACCCAAAATTTTGATGTAAATCATAGACATGATGATGATACTATGATTTACATGAAAATTTTGGGTTGAATGACATTACGTGTAAACACATTTTTAAAAATGGGTTTTTGTTAAAGAATTGATTATTTATTGGTTATTTTGAAACACCGTTGACTTATTAGCTCACATTCAAGTAACAATATGAGAAAACATACCGATTTAAGGTCAATAAATTTTGATTATCTTCCTTTCGCTACACAATACATTGTACACTGTGCAGTACAGAGTGCACAAACACACACTATTTGTAAATACCTAAAGAGTTCTTGCATTCTAATAACTTTAATATTATTAAAATATCACCAAAATATTACTAGCCATAGGACACACAAACAAATATTATACGAACAATTCAAATAGATCAAACATGGTCTATCTTTGAGACAAGGTTCTATAGAATTTAGCAATGTTATATTTTAATCAATTATAACCAAATGACAATTCATCTTGTGACCACCTTGTGACATACCAAAAAGACAAATACTACTCATCTCTTACGACTCAAAACACAGTTTTGTGCTGTATGATAGAAAGAGACAAATAACACACAATGAATTCTTGTTTTAATCTTCCTTCTATGCTTTAGTTATTGTTCTGTACAAGTACCATAGTGAATTAAATTGACATTGACATTTTATTAAATGACAAATTGTAGAGATGTTACGATGTCTGATGATTCAGTATCGATTTTATACTTTATCTATCTAATAGCAAGTAAGCCAATTCTCTTTGTCAAAGGAGTGACCAACAGCGTCCCACTGTAGAATGTATATAGGTTACAATAATGATGATACTGTCGTATTATTATTCCTCGAAATTTATCTGTCCAATTTATTAGTTTCCGTATTTTACATTATTTTTCGTAATTGAATGGACTCAGGTTAGCCGGAAACCGCGTCAACTTTGAAAAGTGTGCGATGCTGGCGAGGCACGTTTGCATGCAGCTGGCGAGCCGTCGGTTGACAACGGACGAGCCGCCCGCGCCGCTGCCCGCGCCGCACTCGCCCGTGTGGCGCTTTCTCAACGACCGGCCCGCGCTCACGGAGACCGGTGAGTGACCATACCAAAACAATAGGCTAGATGAATGAAAAAAAATTCTTGCTTTAATAGAAGCTCATCCTTACATATTATAAAACAAAGTCCCCCGCCGCGTCTGTCTGTCTGTTCGCGATAAACTCAAAAACTGCTGCACCGATTTTCAAGCGGTTTTCACCACTCGATAGCGTGATTCTCGAGGAAGGTTTTAGTATAAAATTTGTGAAGTTTTTATATTTATTTCTGTTTACATTAAAGAGATTTGTTGAAGATGTCGGGAAATATAAAACTATAAAAAAAAACAAGATATAAGGTATAAATTTTTTTTCTCCATCTCTTTCTAGCAAAACGGCAATTTACATGGAGTTTATATTATGGCCGTAGTCAACAATGACGTCACGGTTGATGTCGGATCTCTAGTCGGTCTAATCGCTTCCAAATTAACAGCTTATAAAATGCTTGTATCTAATGTATTTCTAAGCCGATTTTAATTCTAATTTCACACGATCGCATCGATTTTTTCGATATTTTAATATTTTATGACGAGACGTAAAAATGAGCATTCAGTAATCATCCCAATTCCTGTATAACATGGACGATTCAGAGCAGTTTTACCGGAGGGAGACTGTACTGGGGTCGCCTGCTTGGGTATCTCCGTCTTACATATTTCTGTCGCTAAGCAGCAGTGCTTGCATTGCTGTGTCCCAATTTGATGGGTAACATATTATGGCTGTGAAATTACTGGGTACCGTGACTTGACATCTTATGTCACAAGATGGCAACATATACTGTGGTTCTTGTGGGGATTGCAGATTTGCTGCAAATCTCACAAGAACCACTCGAACTATTGGTGACTGTTACCACTTACCATCAGGTGGCCAGTATGTTTGTTTGCCAATTTAGTTGTAGAAAAAAAAAAGGTTTAGCGTGACCTAAACGTTTTTCGATAAGGCTTATGTGCCCATCTTTCCATCCGTCTGTCTGTATCTGTTGGTTCCATCGAGATCTTGGCCCCTGGACCGTCGAGACTTCTCACTTTCATGAACTCATATGAATGAACTCTAGCCCATTTTGGTTTTCTTTCTTCAAGACTTATTTGAATGGAGATGATTTTGACATTGCACAAGATGTTTTCTTTTCATGTTACAGCATTGGAGCTAACCTCGTTTGAACGAGAGCCCCCAGTCGACCACCTCGAAAAGGAGCGCTTGAAACGTCTGCGCGGCGCTACTTAAAAGGTCACCCCATCATTGAGTTCTCTTTTCTTTAACTTTATCACAAACAACTTTGTATTTTACTAAAGAAGACAGTGATGGAAAATAATGAATTGTGGTTTAGTTTTAAGTGAGTATTTTGCTAGCCTTGTAATAAAATATATACATCATTGCTGTTGCTTAGCCGCTCCCTGATTAGCATTAAAGGTATTTGTTTTCTATACGGTTAATGTATTTTGTAAACATCGTCGTTGGCGCTGTGGACTTGCCACTGGCCTTCTAATCGGGGGTCCGGGATCGATCTTGCAATGTAAAACCGACATTTGCTCGCACAAAGGCTCTTGCCAGTTCTAAGCTAGCAAAGTTACATGCGGAAATATTGACACTATCAAACACTGACAATAAAATAGAATATATTAGATTGGAACTCTCACGAAGTTGTTTCTCTAAATACGTCATTAACCCCTAATTAGGCACGCCTAAAAAGTCGCTTATATGGACGCGCGGGATGTGTTACAGTTAGGTAATTAAATAAAATACAAAATAGACTCAATTTTCGATTTCATTGGTGACCACATTTCAACATGAATATTAATCAACAATTAATAAATTTTAAACAAGAAACCAAATAAATATAAATACTTGTTGTCTGCGACATAATTTTGACAGACTACAATCATATGGTCACTACATACATTATCGAGGTACTTAGAGCATTCAGTCTTGGTTTTTCCACCCTTGGTGCCCAAACCGTTCACAACTGAACGATTATCGCCACTAAATTCTAAACGTAACACTTGTTTTGGAGCTACCTAGAAGAGCAGCGCCATAATATCTTATTTTAAAAAGTTATAAGCCTGGAAACTTGCTTTGGGGTGTATGACACCCCACGCGCCTAATTAAGGGTTAAAAAGGTTTGATGTTGAAACTAGACATACATATCAGAGGCGTATACTATTTTGAGTATAATTTTATTTGCTACTTAGTACTTTGGTTTTAAAAGGTATTAAGAGTCTGTGTCTTTATAATTAACTAACGAAGGTTTTCGTACCCCGACTTAACTAATTTGTTTGTCATTTTTCAAATTTCACAAGTACTTTTGTGCGGTGCTCCTAAAGTAAAGGAACATCGTGAGGCAACCTGCATACACCTGCGAAGAAGTTCAAAGCTGTATGTGAAGTCGACCAATCCGCACGGGGCCAGCGTGGTTGACTAAAGCCTAAATACCCAATCTTAGGGTAGGCTCGAGCGAGTCCCACGGTATGGACACAATATAATTGAGTTGTATGATGATGATGAATAGTATGCACAGACTGACTGTCATAAATAAATGATTGTTGTTTGTAAAGCCTATATTGTAAGAATCTCCTGCAAAAATATAAGCAAAATGGCAATATTGGCAAGATATTTTGATAAGAGCGTCGGTGGCGCTGTGACTCGGCACTTGCCTTCCAATCAGGGGGTCGGGGTTCGAGACCCGCCATGTACCAATGTGTTTTCGTTTCGAATGTCATATGTACATTTGTCTGACGCTCCTACGGTGGAGGAAAAGATCGTGAGGCAACCTGCATACATCTGCGAAGAAATTCAATGATTTTTTAAAATTTATTAAAAACAAGCAGTCACATTAATTTGTTGTTACTACAAACAAAGTGTTTTAAATTGTAGACTTACAATTCCGTAGAAAACTAAAAACACTGAAACAGCTTTAGATCAAATTTGGGAGCGGCTAGCAGGTCGCTACAAGGCATTCTGGCGCAATACATTATGATATTTGGCTATGTTTACTTAATCATTTAAATTTATGCGAAGCAATATCGTTTTATAAAAAACGGAAGCTATAAGGATACCATATAATTTTATATTTTATATTAGCATGTTCTTCATGCTGTATTTGTTTTGTCTCTAGTTTTAATATATTTTATTGTCTGGGTGCGCCGAGGCTGATTTTGTCGTGTGACAGGGTGAATGTTTGACTTCCAGGTGGTTCTAGTACAAGTTTTGAAAGAAAGTATTCAACAAACTACAATTGTCTCATTTTGACGCAAAACAGTGCACAGTTGTAGCGCCTCTAGCGGAGACTACGGCGCGAAACGTCAAACATACATAGTTTTGTGAGTTTTTGAAAACTATCAAAATTCGTGCTAGGCACTCAGGTAGTGGTAGAACAAACGGTAGTGTGTATGATCGTTACTTTCGCTCTCTTTCCTTATTTATTGCCACAGAGGCCTCTTTACAAGTAATCTTATCCCACCTTAATGTATTGTAGACAATAGTCTGTGTAAAACACACTCCTCACTGCCATAATTTATTTATTATTTATCAGTGTAATTTTTAAGTATTATAGGAAATAGAAATGGCTAGTTTATTTTTGTACTTTTGTTAACAAACTGCACTGGTGCAAATGTATAGAGATTATTAGTTAACTGGAGGGAATCTGAATTTCCTCATTTCAAAACACTGATTCATCTAGCGGATGTTAGACGTACTGTAATAAGTATATAGACTCCTGATTATAAGAGTTACATCATATTGTTAATATGGACCAATTTTCTTATTAGTTTGATTAAGAACTTTTATTGTTTTAATATCGAATTGCAATTTATCAGTGCTTTAATTTTAGTGGGTGCACTAAATGTATGAATCTCATTTCAAGAGCTCAAATTGTTTCAATTAGATGTTGTATTGTATAACTTATTTGTTAGATGTAACTGCGGAATTTGCTAATATAAAGAATATACATATTATATTTTTTAAGTGATTATAATATCACACATTGTCAAGCCATTTTAAATTCAAGTTCCTTGATCGATCAGTATTTGTGTAGGTCCTTTTATCTCGCCATTTGTTATGAATCTCATATTGTACTTAATATTTAAATTTTAAAGTGTTTAGAACATTGATCTCATTTTTAAGATATAATTATGTCCCAAAGTTTTGGTGCATGATCTAAAAGGGGAAAAGTAGGCCATACATTATTTTACTATCGTATTATATGACAATAAATTAAGAACTTTGTCATCCATGTTGAATTATTACAATTACAGAATTAGACACGAATATATTTATATCCTGATGCTCCTACTGTGAAGGAAAACATCGTGAGGCAACCTGCATACATCTGGGAAGAGATTCAATGGTGTATGTGAAGTCGACCAATCCGCACTGGGCCAGCGTAGTTGACTAAGGCCTTATCACCCTAACATAGGGTAGGCTCGGGCCCCTCGGTGGGGACGTATATGAGCTGTGAAAATGATGATATTTATATATTTTCATATATTTGGTCTAGTTTTTCATTTTGCTTGTGCACCTTGCACGGGAACATGTTGTATGTTGGTGTGTTGCTTTTATAAGGATCGTGCAAATTGTGTCGGGTCGCCTTGAGAAATCAACCAGGTTTTACCTTCAAACAAAAAGTTGACAGAAACTTATTCGTCGTAGCTGTCCAAGATCTATAGTATGAACGTCCGACAGTGTTTGTGTAGTCACAATCCACCAATCCGATATGCCGGCACGTCGTAATTACTACGTACAGTTTGACAAAAAGGAGCAGGGGTATTAAGAAATGAAATTCCTCTGTATATCTGTAGAAAAACTAGAATGAGTATAAGTTCTCGTATCGTAAAAAGAATTGTGATTTTGTATATTGTGATTTAATCGTTATTTAGTTATGCGGTCCGTTCCGCCCCGCTGCGACTTAATAAAATGCGCGATCCTTTATTTATATTTTGCACGCTTTTTATTAAGTACAAGAATTCAGTGTATGTTTTATTAATTGTACATATTGTGAGTTTATTGTAGTGTGTGTTATAAAAGCTGTATACTTATATTTTATTCAACATTTTGAACATTTAAATGTTCATGCTACAGTTTAATAAGTATACGTTTTGTTTAAGTTGCGGGTGGGCATGTCCATTGCGATTCTTACTTTAAGATAAGGAATTACATCAAGCATAGTTTAATCAGATTAAAATTCTTTATCGCGCAAATTGTCGGTCTGCCAAATTTACACGTATTAGTTAATAATATTTATTAACGTTTTTTACACGGAGTATAACTATAGCTATCAAACAATTTATTTCATTATTCCACAATAAGATCGTTGAAAAATGTATCAAGTCATATCTAATTGGTATAGCTTGGCAAAAAGAAGGAGAAACAAACGGGGGCGCCACTTTATTCGTGAAGAGCTCATCTCAAACGGCAACGCTAGAACGCTACCATCTTTTGTTATTATAAAAGCCCTTTATAAGAACAGAAAACAGTAACTGAGTAGTAGGAAAAATTTTAATATTAAAATCATAAAATCGTTTGCTGGTCGTTAAAATAGTGTACGCTCTTAAAGCTAGCAAAAACCGTTTTATTTGATTTGCGGGCAGCTATTGTCAAATCGATTTTGCAAACTTTTAATCTTTTTTAAATGCTGTTTGATTAATATTTAAATTTAATACTGATTTAGCTAGATGTAGTGTTTGTGTGTGATTATTTAATACTAAAATATTAGGTCCTTAAATATGAAATTGGCGTCTTGCCGTACTGGCCACTTTACCTCAAATATCTCCTCTATGGTTAGGAATTCAAATTTATACAGCTATTTACTCGTGTATTTGTGTTTTGAAAATTATAATTCACTTGTTTTTTTCTCAATTGTTTTGTTTTCAACTTTTTTGGAGTCAATTTTCGCTTGGGGCATGGTTTGGCTGGTTCGGCTGGGTTCAGCCATTGCGATGAGCGCTTCCGATTATCGTACAGGACCCACTTTTCATCACAAGTAATGATTCGATTTAAAATCCCTTCATTATTGTGCCGGTTGAGTAATGCAACGCAGCAGTCAACGCGCGTTTGTTGATTTGCTTCACTCAATTAGTGAGGTACCCACTTTTCAAGCTTTTTCACCTTCTCAATTTGCTTCAAGTGGATAAAAACAGTTTTCTCACTAACACCGCAGCCTGCAGCTAACTCGGACGTGTTTTGCGATGGATCCGCTTCCACAATAGCCTTCAATTCTTCATTATCAACTTTAGTCTCCGGCCTTGTTCTGCAGGTCGAAATTTCCAGAACGAAAACGTTGGAACCAAAAACGCACTGTGTTTTCTTTTGCGGCACCGTCGCCATACACATCATTAATCCTTCGAGCCGTTTCTGCAGCACTGGTGCCACGGTGGAACTCGTACTCGTAAATAATGCGATATTTCAAGTTTTCCATTTTGTAAACTGAGTGACGCAAAGAAAAAAAAAACAATTGAGGAAAAAACAAGTGAATTATAATTTTCGAAACACAAATACATAAGTAAATAGCTGTATACATTTGAATTTGGAATTCCTAACCATAGAGGAGATATTTGAGGTCAAAGTGGCCAGTACGGTAAAACGCCAATTACATATGTAAGGACCTAATAATATGATTGAGACATGTGCGTTCTATTTGGTTAGATTTTTATTAATTGCAATATTCTTAAGTAAAAGAGCACAAATATATTATACAAAATATTTATTTTTATACTACTAACTATTGCACAACATAATTTGCTAGTTAATTTCTAATTCTTAAACATCATTTAGTAATAGGCCCTGATTCTCCGTAATTTAAGTCCAGACTCACCGTTGATAAAATTAACTAGAATAAGTGTAGAAAGAAAGGTCATTGTACCCTTTGGACTCATTTTAGCCGAAATTAGACCGCAAGAAACTAGTTTTATATTTCGGTCTTTACATATTAATAACTAAAGTAAGCATTATATGTATATATAAACATGTAAAACCGTTAAACAGTCCCCGTCCGCCTATCTAAATATATGTATTTAAAACCATATTTGGGCTGTGGGCATATAATGGAATCTACTTTAATGTATGTCCTTTAATTTTAAATTCTTGCTCATGCATGATAACATTCACCTAATGTTACCTATTTTACATTCCAGTTGCCTGTAGATTATAGAATTATGGAGTATAAATATATAATACGTAAGTTCAAAACACCTGACAATGATGCTACAAGTTGAGCTTTGCGATTATAAATTGTGAGGAAGTGCAATCAAGGATTGTTCACCATATTGAATAACATAATTACTAAAACCGTAGCAGTTGTATAAAAAGATACAATGTGTGTACAATTCGCAAATATCTACGAACGAATTGAGCTTACATGGTATATAATGAGTTTTATTTATTTTACAAATCTTTTTTCGTACATGATAATTCTTGATTTAATGCAGGTAGGTATATTTTAAATAGATTTCGGAAATAGATTTTTTTAAATAAGTCAGTATTAATTTATAATGATTACTGAACGTGAAAGGCGCCATTTTCGGACCATAGTGTATTTTGATGAATTGGTTTCGATTCTATTGCCAAAAATACAAAAAATAGACTATGTTTCCTATTTGTATGACACAAAAACTATAAAACCGTATCAAACTCGCGAACTGCAATATGTATGTAGTAAGTGTCATCCGGCAATAATTAGATCGTTTTCAAAATTTCCTTTTTTTAATCTATACGATTTTTAATGATCGCGATGTTTCACGTAAGAACGGATACGGCTGGGATTTGATACATTACTAAGACTTCTTTCGGACCCCAACTTACAGCAATAACTTTACATAAGCTTTGTTATCAGGGTACTTACAGACACTTTTCAGCACGCGTATACCTTTTCAATTGAATCTGGTGAAAAATATAATAGCTTTTCGTTATGTGCTTGTCACGAGTTGTACTAAAATTATGTTACGTTTTGTCTGATTCTCCCATTTCGGGGTTGTGTGTAGTCCAACTGGTCACGGGGTTGGACAGGCCGTCCAACTACTTGGACTACGGGTACTTCGACAGCGACAGTTATAAAATTAGTTGAACAATGAATTCAGTATAGTTCGTGAGATTTATCACTTATCAAATGCTTCCGGCTATAGACTGTAAATCGGTGTAGGTTAATGGTATTAAGAGGTTACTGTGTTACATGAAAACAAGCTAATATATTTAGAGACAGAGCGGATTTATTTATCACGTAGTAAAATAGTATAATACTTACAGTACGTAAGTAGGTTTTAAATCTCGCGAACTAAAATTAAATTGTAGTAAGAATAGAAACACGCTAGTGTTGAATAATAACTTTAATAAATTTTCATTGTGTGAAATTGCATTTTTTAATCAGATAATCTTAAACGTCATGTTATGAAGTAAAAAATGTTTAGTAAATAAATTGAAAATTTTCATACATAATACATATTTTAAAAATTAACATAATTTATTGTTAAAGTTTAAAGTTGATTATTGCAAAAATCTGATTCTAGACGATAGTCTGCCAATAGTAATTATTACAGAAATATTTTGATAAATAGGATTTTAACAAGGTTTAATACGAAAATGGTTATGAATAGTGAGTTGTTTCTATTATATTAGTTGAGTTACAGGTAACTAATTATTCTATATTGTTAAAAAAATATAAAGAAATTAACGGCAGATGATTGCCTCTTGTCGATGAAAAGTACATGTTTAGACGCAACTGAGCTTTATATTGGATTGCTATGGACAATTGTGAGAATTTATTATCGGGTGACAACAAAATAAAATAATTAATTAAGCAACTGTATAATAATATTACGATTAGTATTCCTCGCTACATTATAAATAACATTGTTATCAAAGATTTATACAAGCCGCCAGTTTTTATTTGTAGATCTAAAATAACAAGTACTGCATAAGGAGCCACTTAATAATATTATTATATTATGTATTTCAATGTTATAATAAAAAATCTAAATATTTAAAACAAACTACAAATGACGTCTGTTTTGTGGCAGTGTTGTTTGTATGTTTGGACTTATAATATTTTCATATACCAATTCTTTTTATTTGTATAATTTAATTACGTAGCCGTAGAAAAAAGTGGTTTTTGGATAATTTTCGTTAAAATTTCAAGAAGATTGTTTCACAAGTAATTTACGTTTTATGCACTGAAATATTTAAAGGAATGAATATTCGGATTGATGTATGATACTATACAGATGTCACATATCAAGTATAACAAGCAATGTAGTTCAAGTGCTTATCATCTTTAGGTTCTATTCTTTGTTAAATGTATGTGCCGTGAATTGTATCCATGTTACTAAATTACTTAGACTACTCATTAAGGGCATATGCATGTATTTTCACAACACAAATTCACAAACCAAAATTATTTTGGGAGCTCATTTTTATTTGAGAATAGTACAGAACTCGACATTCTGAGAATGGTTTCCTTTGTTCTTATATGGTCTTAGTTACCTTCAAAATTTTCCATCGTTCTCAATTTGAAAAGTTTCACCAATTCCGAAGATAAATCCATAAAACAACCGGCCACGGGCGAATTGGAATTGTTCACCGAGGGCTCCATACAAACTTATCTAAGTATATAAGTTACTGACTGACAGTCGAACAACAAAATAATCCTATAAGTAAGGGTTCCTCTTATTTTTGAGATCCGGATTTATGTAAATCTTTACACAAATTTTTAACTGTGGTTTTTAAATATCCACCATAGATGCTGATCAATTGTATCGTAAAATGACGTTTGTCATTCCACATTCGACGAATATAGTGTATGTTAGGTATGTTAATTGTAGGCCTACTGATTGGCAAAATAATATGCATTGAATGTCTGCTGCAGAGCATAATCGCTAGAAGAGCCCACTGAAAAAAAAGTTGTCAGAAGGTCAATTCGACTGTCTTAAAGGCGAGGAATTTTAACGAGCGAGCCCATATGTTCCGCACTTCACACCGTTCGTTGTTACATGACGTTATCGCTGAGGCACGGCTACGGCATAGGCGCTGACGTCATGTGACGCACAGTGAAAATATAGTACAGTACAATTAAGACGTTTTATATCTATTTTTTATAATTGTTTATATCATTCTTCTGTCTATAGTGTCCTGAAGCCTCCCTTAAATAATCAAAAAGTAACCGTGTATGTATACATGTTTAACTATGTTTTTGTTTAACTTTCTTCTACTAGACAATAAGTATGCTCTGCAGTAGGGTCATATTTAATGTCCCTATATTATTCCCTTCACCAGTAAGAGAAGAGTTATAAGCTAGTACATTATGTACATTCTACTTACATCGTTTTAAGATACAATTGGTCGTTATCTATGTTTGTGCAGTCTAAGTCACTTTTTTGATGAGTCTCCGCGATATAATAACATGCGTATACCCAATATGATCAGCTATAGGTGTGTTGTTTGGACATTGATTATGCAGTGCAGTCGTACAGTATGACACAACTCAGGAGTTACTTTTTCTAAAGGAACGTTAGGAAGTGATCATATGCAAGGAATTTTGAATTTTTATACCACGTAACTGTTACCACGTGTTAAACAAAACACAACTCTAAAAATGTGGCGCAAGATAAATTATTGAACCTACTAAAGAAAAATCAGATCGAAAGGGACCTACTTTTATCTTCGTGTACCCTTGTCACACAAATTACACTTAATTTTTCTTTTCATTGATTAGGAAAATCTATTATCATTAAGCAAGGGACGTAGAAAAACTTTGAGTCTCTCTTTCGGTACGCGATTTTGGTAACAGTGAATCTTTCAGTCACGTAGTATGAAAATTTCTTTGTTTATAATTTACCAATGCGACTACGGAGTTGTGTCAACCTGTACACAACTTTAAAAATTATTAAATAAAATAACTTGAATATATTCCACATTATGCATGTAAGAATCATTTTAAACAACTTTGATGTGATCCAAGGATCGTGCATATTGTGCTGGGACGTATCGCAAAAGTTCACTATGTTATAATATAATGTATATTATACGTAATACGCACAGTTTCTGCGTGTAACGGGTCGGATTTTTGCTTGGTGGATTATAATGTGAGCATGCGATATGGCGTCTTACCCAGTTGTAATTTAGGAGCACTTTTAAATGCTTACTCATTACATTTTGTACCCATTTTTGTTTCCCTGGGGCCTCTGCTTATTCGAGAACGTGTGGACGTCGTATGTGGCCGAGGGAAACAACCTTTTCCAAGCATTGTCGAACAAAGTATACCTACATACATATACCGCGGAAAACGGTACGCCGCCGTTTGGCAGGTGACAACGATCGTAGCATAACATACCCTACGTTCCGTAAAACGATAAAAGTGATATTATCGCGAATCCGACCAAAGTCACAACATAACCAACTAATTCAATAGCCCTTATATTTTGTGATGATTTAATTTGGTCGGATTCGCGATATTATCGCTTTTAACGCAATTCGGAACGCACCAATAGTTTACGCCGCGCATCTTTGGCTAATAGATGTGGCCCGGCCCCTTAAAGTATAACGCTGGGAAAATAAATATATCTTCCAGTCTATGTTAGACGTTTAGCGCCACCCATAAGTATTACTGAAAATCCACCAGAATAATGCGGCCCAACTCAATGTGCGCGAGCTTTTTAATAGGTAATTGGTATATTTAAATATGAAATTATGTACCTATTACATGGTGTTTCATAATATCCAATAAATATTTTATCGTTATCTAAAACTAATTATTAAATTGTGTTTACCCGTAATGTCATTCAACCCAAAATGTTCATGTAAATCATAGACATGATGATGATACTATGATATACATGAAAATTTTGGGTTGAATGACATTACCGGTAAACACAATTTAATAATTCGTTTTAGATAACGATAAAATATTTATTGGTTATTATGAAACACCGTGTATATGTAATTTATATCCTTAAAATTCATGTAACTCTCTGAAATATATCTTATTATTTTACATTAAACTGTATCAACAAATATTTTCTCTTATTTCCATTGATTTGTATCTACACATTACTGCTATTGGTTCAAAAATTGGTATGAAAAAAAATCATTTATGGGATTTAAAATACCACATTGGTTAACTCCCAAGATAACATTATTATATTATTTAATCATATACCTATAAATAAGGAGTTTTAAAATAAATTACGGGACGGGTTAAAGGATGCTCAGCCACTATTCTCTCACTTCACAAAACTGTCACTAAATAAAACACCTTACACATGTATTTTTCTTTTTAATTCTATGAAGTTGCTTAGTGAAACAATTACATATTAGCTATAATTTTTACGATCTATATTTATTATCACTCGTCCATATCGCTTTCTCAACAAAAAAATCTTAATCACCTCTTCGGTGGAACTTACACAAATATTATGTGTAATGCATAAGTATCACCCTTTATTTCCTGTGGGATTCTAGCGAAATAGCTATTCATCATCTCTGACTAGACAATTCGATTTTGGACATCCTAAAAAAACTAAATCTGCCACCATTTCTCAAAGTCGATTTCTTTCAATATTGTATCTATAGACTATAATTGACTATAATAATATCATATTACCATTACAATAATTTCATAATCGACATAAGTTTTAGCTACCATTTGTGTCATAGAGTTGATATCTTCTGTTGTATTGATTTATTGTAACTGGCTATTTTAGGCAAATTTTATGAGTCATTCTCAACGATACATAAAACTTTAAAAAATTACAGTTATTGTTTAAATCTAAGTTGCCAGCTACAAAAAATCAATACAACTATTTGAAATAAATACATATAAATAATTGTACATCGACTCTTCAATGTACCATTTTTAATCTGACCATTCTATGTTTAGAATACTCTTTTTTTAGCATCTCATTGGACTGCCATCAGGATTCGTTGGCATTTTTGGTTTACACACTTTTTTCTTGCCTTCAGAGCTGCTCACTATAGTACACGTAAACGTGAAATACCCACAGGATGATGATTTTGTGTAATACGTGTGTGAGTATTGTCGTCTTATATTGTTTTCATTATCTAAGTCTCTCGTTATAGATTTTGATACAGACATATAACGATTGTCGTCTGGTTTAGGATTATATAATGATCTTAAGTCCTTCGCGTTCACATTCCTATTATATGGATAAACGTATTTAACTTTTCCAGTTCCTGGAGTAAGCGTTACAGTTTGAGCTTGAGATGGTGAAGACTTTGAACCTACTACGTATGTTTTGTCTTTAGATGCTACAGATTTTACACTTCCTGTAAAACCAACAGGTATTGCATAACCGCCCATACCTGGAACTCTCTCACCCGGCTGGTAAACTTTACTTTCATCTGGATGCTCAGAATTTCTTTGGACAATTTTAGCGTCATGGTTATTTAATGAGCCTAAAATAATGTGTTGTGTGTTACCTCCTGTACTTTGTTGCACATCTAATCCTTTGTGATTGGAAGTTTTTAACGATTGATGCGTAGCTTCTGTATCTCGATTTATGTCGTCGTAATTTGTGTACTCGTTATGTTCTTGTCCGTTCTCTGTACCATAACCATCATCAATGTCGTAGTCCTGCTGATTATCTTCTTTGTCAGTTCCGTATTCATAATCAGCACCGTTTGTACTGTAATTTGGTTGGAACGATCGTCTATTACCTTCAAGCAGTGGTGTCGTAGTTTTATTTTGCTGGCTGTCGGATTTGTGGTGATCAGAATGGGTGTGTTCCAGTAGTTTGTTATCTATATTAGAATCTTGATTCATTCTAGTAGTCTCATCATAAGAATCAGTTGACGAAGTGATTGCTCCTGAATCCTCGGTTGTGATATTGTCAACATTGATATTTTTGTTGTTTTCGTCAAAGACATCAATTTTATCAAAAGGAAGAAGATTAGAAAATACTGCATCTTTGTCAACACTTGAACCTGATTGTGCCGCGCCGTTGTATGTTATACCATATTTGAACATACCATGAAGTTGTGACTGTGATGTACCTAATCGTCCACTCGTTTGAGCAGAAGATGTTCCAGCGCCTTCAAAAGGCGTTTTAAGCGAATCGTGCGCTTTTTTATCACTCTCTTTAAATGGGGTAAAACCTATTTGGGCTTGTGATGATGTGCTTCCCGGGCCCTTTGCTTGAGCGTCTGCCATGCCTCCTTTAACGCTTCCTTGAACCTGTGAGGTAGAAGAATGCATATCTCCACTACTTTGTGAGTCCGTTATTATAGAACCAGTTTCCGAGCCTAGTTTTACTGAAGCCTGAGACTTGTTCTTGCGTCCTCTTCCTTCAGCACTACTTGAAGCTCCTTTTTTATCTCCCGACACATGACTTTGAGCGGCTTTATTGTCATCACTAATTTCAGCATTCGCAGAAAACGACCCGGTTCCAGAATAGGTACCTTCTACTTGAGTTTGTGCACGACCTTTCTCATTTCCCCCTTTTGAAGAAGCTACAGCTGTAGTACCGTTTACTGCCTGAGAAACACTCGCCTGTGCCTCTGAATCATAATCACCGATTGAGCTAGTGATTGAACTTGAATCGGAGACATTTTGGGATATTCCTGAAAAAGTTTAATAATATATACCGGGTGTAACGGAATACCACAATAATATTTAAGGTTGTTGATTAACAAAAAAATGTTTTATGACTATTCTTTGTATTTTTATTATATGCCTACTTTCGATTTAATACGCTGAACTGTTAAGCGTATTAAATCGAAAGTAGGCATATAATAAAAATACAAAGAATAGTCATAAAACATTTTTTTTGTAAATCAACAACCTTAAATATTATTGCGGTATTCCGTTACACCCGGTATATAGGTAGTATACAAACTTTTATATGAATTTTGGTAGTCGAAGCATAGTCAAACGGTTATTCCTACGTTAAGTTTTACCGTTCGGCTGTGCCATGACTAAAATACAATCAACACATTGATATAACCTTTCGGTATATTTATATTTAAAATACAGTGGCTTTTAAAAGTTTGGGAATCCGTAAGTGCAGGTGGTACAAGAAAACTGATTTAGGAACTTTTATGTGAAATCAATCTTGGAACGCCTTGTCAAGATTTTGGTAAAGTGTAAAAATTTACTTCTGCTGTCCCAATATTTTTCATTCGATACAATGGAAACTAAATGATTTTTACATAAAACACCGCATTAAAAATGAGTATTGAAGCTTGACCAACTAATTGATTGACTATGCCAAAATCTGATTTCACAAAATGATCTAATGGCTCCTAAAAAGATTGTTTGTCGTCAAAGCACCCGGAGGTGGAACTAGGGCCTTATCGCACTAAAGGCGCTGCGCAAATGTGTGGCTCGTGTTGGATACAAGCGCCTAATGAATATATTTACATCAATATGAAATCGGCCACTCCCTGCGCATACGTGAACTCTTTTTTTATCCAGTTTTGTTCCACTTGAAACATCCGTCACCGATCAAGTTCAGTGTTCAGTTCTGGAAACTAAAAGTCGCCAGTCGAAGATTGTACGACGCTACGCAACAGTAAACACGGTTTTATGTGGTGTGCCGTGTCGGCTAGGGGCCGTTCAAGTATTACGTAACGCAATTTTTGAAGATTTTTGCCACCTTGCCCCTCGTAACGCGCCGTAGCATTTTTGGACAGCTTATGATGCAAATCTTTTTTTTTTGAGGACATTTCGATATGAAAACAAAAAAAGTTACGTACAAAACAGTGGAGAGTAAACATAAAAGGGTTGCCCAGGGAGAGCAAAATAAACGCACCGTAACGTTTTACTACGGTAACAAAAAGTGTACGTTTGCGCAGCGCCTTAACCAAAACCACATTGTCAACGTGCCCATGTGTTTTAAACCTGAATTTACACCTCAGTTTTAAACATATGACATTGACAACTGTCAAAATGTATGATGGGAACGGATTTCATTTCTGATTTGGCTAAAACGTTGTAAATAGTACAATTGTCGTTCAGAGCGAATGAAACTTAGTTTTGCTTTTCAGGGAACAATGTGTTATAGAAATTGCGCAAACCTGAAATTAGTTTGTTTAGTATCGAAAGTAGAATTGACTCCGCTATTAAAAAATATGGGTCAGATTTTATAGAAAAAATTAACCACGCCGTTTTCCATAATTTATAAAAGCTACCAAAATCTATTTAGTTAATAATGCGCGAAAATTTATTTTCATAATCCATATAAGTAACTATTTTATAACAAAAATAAGTTGGGGCGTTTTAGGTATTGTGTTATTTTATTAACACATTGTACATAATTCTTGGTTAATGCCAACATTTACTGATGTTTATATGAGGTTAATGACTTAATTTTTTATATTGCCAATACAATTTTACGAATTTGACGCTGTATTTGACTTATTTTGTAAACCAAAATAAACACTATGTTTACCTCCGTTTCCATTGTCTACACCAGGTAACTGAAATAAATAATTATTGTGATTATTAAGTTGTTTTTATTAATGCGGATGTAATAAAAACAATGTGTGGGTAAAACATATTACCTGCTGTCCGTTGAAGCCATAAGCGCCGTTATTATTGCCAGATTGTTGGTTATAGCCGTTAGGCTGTTGATAATTAGTTGAACCATTAGGTATTAATAAATTGTTTTGCCCTGGAATAGCCATACCAGCGTATCTATTTGGATATTGTAAATTATTTTGTTCGTAATTTCTATTGGGATATTGCATAGAATTTTTGTCATTACCTTCAATACCATATCCATTAGGGTACGATATTGAATTAGGGCCAAGATTTCCTGGTGTATACGGTGTATTTTGGTGCGATAACACTGGCCCAAACGCTGTGTTTGTACCAGTCTCTCCTGGACCATATGGGGTAATTGCAGATGTTAACATGTTTTGTTCAGGAGTATTTGCGCCTGTGATTCCTGTTCCAAATGGCATATTGGACGAAGGTAAAAGATTTTGTCCGGGAATATTTGTTCCTATTTTTCCTACGCCATATGGCATATTTGACGAGTGTAAAGGATTTTGATCTGGAGCATTTGTGCCTATATTGACTGCACCATATGGAATATTCGAAGAAGGCAATATATTTTGCCCTGGAGCATTTGAACCTATGCTTCCTGTGCCGAATGGAATATTCGTTGAAGGTAATATATTTTGCCTCGGATTATTTGTACTTCCTGCACTGTATGGGAAATTTGCTGCTGGTATCTTATTTTGTTCTGGACTATTTGCACCACTGCTTCCTAAACCTACATTTTCTGGATATGCTTGTCCTTTGCCTATCTGTCCATATGGTCCATTAGATGTTGAATGAGAATTTTCTGAACCATATGGAGTTTGCCCAATGATGGAATTTCCGTATAGAGTATTGGAAGGTACAGTGCTTCGTGTAATACTTGCCGGGCCATACAGTCCGTTATTTCTTATTTCATAGGCTGAAGGTGCGTTTTGGAAAGGTCCTCCTGGTGAATATGGTCCGTTTGTTCCTAAATTCCTATTATTATAGGAACCACTTGGAGTTTGTATATTATTTTGCCCAGTGTTTCCAGGCACATACGGGATATTGCCGAGTGCCTCAGGGTTTTGTAGGCCGTTTTGCCCTATAGTATATTGAACATTATCAGTAGGAGTTTGACCATATTGACCAGTTGGTATATTGCCTCCATATTGTCCTCCATTTGTACCTGGTTGTCCAGTATTACTATTAACATTAAATGCACCATTTGGTTCACTGTATCCAGTGTTATATAAATTATGGTTAGGAACAAACTGTTGACCTAAATTTGATAGACTTGGTTGACCGGTATAAGGCACATTTTGAGGAATAATTCCCGGTTGTGAAGTTGAAACTGACCCGGTAGATTGTACATTTGGAAGAGTATTCTGTCCAGTATTCAGTTGTCCTGCACCATAGCCATTTTGAGGTAATCCATTTACACCAGGGTTGTAAGAATGGCCAAGAAAATTATTGTTTTGTCCAGATTGGCCTTGACTTATTGGACTATTTCCTGGGCTAACGACACAACAGAAATATGTGGACCCCGAGCCTGTTCCTGGTAATAAGCTTGAAAGTAAAGACCAATTTGGTCCAGTTCCTTGTCCAATGATAGGCATATTCCCATGGCCATTAGTGCCTGGTTGCAGGTTAGACCCACTGATAACATTTTTTAAATTGTCACCGAGAAGGTTTTGTGGAATATTGGAATTCATCGGTCTATTATTCAAAAAACCTGTGGTTGGTGTCCCAACTAGGTTACTTCCTGGGCTGGCGGGTGTATTAGTCAATATGTTACCCTGTCCACTAGGAATGCTTATGCTAGTCAGTGGTATATTTCCTGAGTTTGTATTCAGACCATCATGTGGTGGAATAAAGCGGTTGGAATCATAAGGACCGACAGGTCTATTTGTCATTAAATTTCCTGGTTGGGTAAAGATGTTTCCAGGTGCACCTGGCTGTCCGATACCGGTCGTACTTGGGTTGAATGTGTTGAACCCGCTTACACTAGGAATTTGTCCACTTTGCTGCAACGGATTGTTTGCGACTGAATTACCGGGTATAGTAGTCTGTATTCTACCCGAAGAACCCGGCTGTTGGCTTATAATGCCATTTCTATCTGGTAAGTTTTGCGTGGCCGTTATGATATTTCCTGGGGGCAGCATTTGGCCACTTGAAACAAATGATCCATCTGGTGATTGATTTGGTTGTATATTTCCCGGCTGAAATAAATTTCCACCTGGTATAGTTGTACGGCTTACTAAAGGATTAGTGGCTGGTTGACCAGAGGTATCAATTACTCCTGGAGTATTAAGGGCTCCTGTCAATATACCCCTTAGCAACTGATTTTGTTGTGATTGTTCGGAATTTGTGCCTCCGGGCTGTTTGAAATGACCATTAGGTGTCACATATTGGTAAGGAACTCCATTATTAGTCGATATTCCGTGTACAGGTTGTGAAATGCCTCCTGGTGTATTCGATCCCGTATTTATAGATTGTCCAGGCTTATATGAGATATTTGCTGCATCTAATTCAGATCGAGAGAGACAATCTTCGCAACTGGGATCAAAAACTGTTTGGCTTTGAGCTTGTCCCATGCCACTATTTCCACCTAAAACAAGTTATTAGTAATTATAGAACAAGACACAATAAGTTTTTTTTTATTTAAACGGTTTTATTGAAAGTGAAGATAGTAATAAATAATTATACACAATTGCATTGTAATCGGAACTTAAAGGTGTATACCAAATTCCAGCACAATCGGACACTGGTAAATGGGTCAAATTTAACTTGCAAGATTTGACACAAACAAACAGGGCACACAACGTTTAATAACAAGTAAAATTGTTTAATTTTTTTTTTATTACAAGCTTTTATATCATCATAATATTGCATTGTTACGCGATATACCTACATATACATGCAAATTTTCAGCACAATCGGAGACCGGGAAGTGGGTCAAATTTAACTTGCAAGATTTCATTACAGACTCCGGACAGGTGGAAGTATATAAAAGCTTGTAAAAAATGGTTTCCGCAAGCACAAAACAATGTACGTTCTTAAATAAGTAACATTGACACAATAGAATTTGTGTAATTTATACTAGATAACAATTATATAACAAATACAACATGTAACTAGATGGACTGTTTTGGTTCTAGTAGTTACATTATTTGGGAGATTATATTTAATGTAACTTTTTTATTCCAAACACTTACATTGTTTATCTATACTACACAATACAAAAAACACTTCACTTTTTTATTGTTTATTTACATTTATGGACTTTCATGACCGAGAATACGGTAAAATTTTATCAAGAAAATGATTAACAATTATTTCGTCTGACAATATAGGTACTATAACTGCATACGCGTCTTCATTAAAAAATCTTTTTTGTCTCTATCACATTTCTTTCTTTTTGATTGTGAACTTGCATTGCCTCTTCTAATTTATTTTTCCGGAAAGAGTATCATCGTAGAATTATAACAAATTTCTTCTGTTCTTGTTAACCAAAGTATTCATTTTATGATTAACCCCTTCAACTAGTTGTTCGTTTGATGTTGTTCACCAAAATTACTAATTACCAATTTTTCTTTGAGTCTAAAATTTTCTAAATAGTTTTTAAATTGCTCTAGTTGTGTTTACTCAGAACTATCAGTGGTTCACAAAAAACTCGGAAATCCATGAGTACTTAGAAATACCGTATGTAGATGCAGTGATTGAACACTATAAGACTTCACATCGAGGAAGCTTGGAAAGCCATCCAAACCCACTTGCAAGAGAACTTCTAAGTGGATGTAAAACAAGTAGGCTGAAGAATATTCTCAGCGACTAATGGATAATTAGGCAATAGCTACATTACTCTGAAACGCCACAATACACATAACTCATCTGATAAAAGTCTAGCGACTGATGGCAGATGCAACTAGAAAAAAAAACGTATTTTTTACTAAAAGAAAAACTGGTCAAGATGTAGTGTAATTTTGGTGAACAACATAGAACGAATAACGTGATTGAATGGTGGAATTAATTATAAAATAAGAACTGGTTAACAAGAATGGAGGCATTTTGTTTGTTCGATGACGTAAGTATCCTCTTTCCGAAAAATAAATTAAAAAACACAACGCAAGTTGATAAACAAATTTTTTTTTAACCTTTTGTGAATTTAATACCAGCTCACTGAAGTTACTTGAAAGAATACGGCAAAGGGCCATTACGTGAGTATTGTATTAAAAAATAACCTCCAACTCCTAAAAGTTAAGAATCCTTCCATCATCAGCTCAGTTTATGACTATCAGACGCAAATACCTGAATAGCTTCGGAAAAATATAAAACACGTTGGACATACCTATAAAATTTAAGGCTTTCCCTCGATTTTACATTACAAATTTTTAAAAATCGTTCCACAATTGGCGGCGTAATCGCGTAACATACAGAGAAATAAAAGAAAGAAAACATACACATCGAATTGCGAACCTCCTCCTGTTTTGAAGTCGGTAAAAAGAAGGAAATGCGATAGAGAGAAAGAAGATTTTTCATGAGGACGCGTATGTAGTTATCTATCTATATAAATAAAAATGAATAGCCGAATTAAATGTACAGTAAACTCCCATTCAAGCCATACATTTACACTACGAAAATCGCCGCTATTACGAGCGACATAAGAACGATCCAAAGGTCAAACAGTATAGTTTGATAAGGAGCTTACTGTACGCGCGTAACTCCCGAACGACTGCATCAAATTGGATAAAACTTTTTTTCTGTGTTCGTTATTGTCAGGACAAGGTTTGTACTTATAAGAGATTTTTTTAAATCTAAGTAACAGTTTTTTACAAATATGAAAAGAAAAAAAGAGAATAAAAAGAGAGTGAGGTAATGAGACAGAAAACTGTGAGAGATCTATACTCTATACAAATAAATAAAATTGAAGTGTCTGTTTGTAATGGCAAAATAACAAGTTTTTACTAAATAGGTATGAATGTATATCGAGTATCAATAACAAAAACACAATTTAAAAAAGTTTGTCTGTCTGTTTGTTTCCGCTAATCTCCGGAACGGCTTGACCGATTTTGACGGGACTTTCACAAATAGATAGCTAATTATATAAGGTATAACATAGGCTACTTTTTATCAACCTCAACAAAAGTTACTATTTCACGCGGACGAAGTCGCAGGCACAGCTAGTTGTTAATATTTTTTTTTATATGTATATTAGCGTAGTCTCGGTCATGAAAGAGCATAAATACACAGTTAGATTTCTTTTTTATCACCCTGGAAAATTTCAGGGTCGCTTTACGCTGGACGCTTTCGGGACGCCCGGACGCATTCAGGACACATCCATTATTATATAAAAAAAATAATTAAAAAAAATAAAAAATCTCAAAAAATGCCACTCAACTGCATTTTCTGGATTTTTTAGAAAATTAATATAAACTAGTAGCTGAGTAATTTTTTTTATTCATATTTAAAACATTCTAATACCATATCTTGAAGCCTCCCTTAAATTTTCTACGGTTATAAAAATAACTGTGTATAAATAAAACAACAAAAAAGGAATGTGTATTTTTGTATTTTTCTGAGAGATAAAAACGATGACAATGTAAATACTGGGAATAAAAAACTCCTATATTATATATAATCTCCTAAATAATGTAACTACTAGGACTAAAACAGTCCATCTAGTTACATCAATATAACTAAGAATGTAACTACTGGGAACAAAGGTCATAGCTCCCCATAAAAACTATAATATTTATTTAACCGAAAAAAAAGTGTCATCTTTAATAACTTGTCATATCAATCAAATTTAGTTTTCAAATTTATGAATATTAGAACAGTTTTAGGTTGGCACTTTTGATAGTTTAATTAAAATTAAATATTATAATTTTTATGGGGAGATGTTGTTGTATATTAGTCTAAGAATCGGTTCATATGACTAACCTGTTTCACACAAACCTATATAAAAATTCTTAATAATATTTTATCATCAATCAATTGTAAGAAAGTGTACCGCTCTAGCAGACATCTCATATAACTGCTTCATCGTCCTTTAATTTTTTTACGTAAAAAAATATTTTTCCACAAGGCTGCAATTTTATTAATTTAGTTGCTAAGAGTAGGTACTGACGAGCAGTACCGTTTGTAATATTATATGGCACATTTGAAGCTATTTTTACGCCTTCATTCATAACTTAAAATCTGATAAACACTAGCTGTGCCCGTGATCTACGTTTCGCTTTACGTAATAATAAATATTGAGGGTGAACCTTTTAAGTTGGACCTAATAACATACAGTAAGCCAAATTTTATCAAAATCGGTTAAGAAGTTTCGGAGCTTATCCCGGACAAACATCGTGACTCATATTATAAAAGTAAAGAGTTTGATTGTTTGTTTATTCGAACGCGCTAATCTTAGGAACTACTGATTCAAATTGAACAATTCTTTTTGTGTGTGTTGGATAGTCCATTTATCGAGGAGGGCTATAGGCTATATAACATCACGCTACAACTAATAGAAGCTGAGCATCAATGAAAAATGATGCAAAAAACCGGTCAAGCGCGAGTCGGACTCGCCCATGAAGGGTTGCGTAGAATTGTAGGATTTATGACGTATTAAAAAAATTACTTACTAGATCTCGTTCAAACCAATTTTCGGTGGAAGTTTGCATGGTAATGTACATCATATATTTTTTCAGTTTTATCATTCTCTTATTTTAGAAGTTACAGGGGTCACACATTTTACCACTTTGGACGTGTCTCTCGCGCAAACAATTCAGTTTAGAAAAAAATGATATTAGAAACCTCAATATGATTTTTGAAGACCTATCCATGAAAAAAAATATTTTGAGTTTCAGTTCCATGTATGGGGAATCCCCACAATTTATTGCTTTTTCTATTTTTGTGTGAAAATCTTAATACGGTTCACATTATACATCTACTTACCAAGTTTATAGTTTTGTATAGTTTCGGAGAAAAGTGGCTGTAACATACGGACGGACAGACAGACAGACAGACATGACGAATCTATAAGGGTTCCGTTTTTTGCCATTTGGCTACGGAACCCTAAAAATGGGAAATAATTTACACTTTGATATTTTCCGAAATTCACGCGAACGAAGTCACTGGCACAGCTAGTTAATTTTTTTGGTTGAAGGCGCTAATCTCAGGAACTAGTTACTGATTCAAACTGACAAATTATCTTTGTGTTGGATAGTCCATTTATTGAGGAAGGCTACAATAGGCTATATAACATTATTTTCCGATATCCATGCGAACGAAGTCGCGGGCACAGCTAGTAAAGGTATATAGATAAAATCATCTTTAGTTTATATAGGATGTCTCAGAATGTTTTTATTTTTTTGTCTAAGAATAGCCGTAGTTTCGTCTGTAATTTTGTGATTCTTTATTTCATTTTTATGTTTATTCTTGATGTCCTACGCCCGGTTGATTTATCCGACATTGTGTTTGCAGCCTCTTCAAACTTGCGTACCCAATGCTTGATTAAATTCACACTTGGCACGTATCTCATTGATGTTAAATTGTGTTCTATAAAGACTTTAAAAAATAATTTAAAACCTATTTTGAGAGTTGCAAGTATGTGCCAGACGAGAGCTAAAATTTTGGGGGACTATTCTTGTTTTAAAAGTACTTATATGTAAACTGACAGCCTATTCAGGCGGTTGCAACTTGCAAGCGTCTGCCAGACCCGAGAAACACCAACTTTTGGATTTGTGTTTTTTGCGGCTAAGTTGAAATAATTACGTCAAATACCAATAACGTAAAATTCCCCCATCCGCAAAACACCATCTTACAAAGTTAGGCGTTTCGCGTAAAGGTGGTGTTTCGCGAGTATAAACCGCCTAGTGGCTGAGACCACCGGTGTTGATCGGGAGTTAAGAGCTGACAATGTTTATAACTTTTTTGTGTAACGCCGCATAAATAAGTGCTACATCGGAAAAACTAATGAACATCAGAAAACAAAGTGAACGTCGGAAAACAAGTGAATCTCGAAATAATAAGTTAGGTCCAAAAACAAATAAACATCGGAAAATCAAGTGAAGATGGTATGGACCTGGTACTCTGTATCAGAGTCGCCTGCTTGGGTACCTCCGTCACGGTAATAGTATACCTATTTCTGCCGCAAAGCAATAGTGCTTGAATTGCTGTTCCGGTTTGATTGAAGGGTAAAATATGGCAGTGAAATTACTGGGTACCGTGACTTTACATCTTATGTCACAAGTTGGAACGTACACTGTGGTTCTTGTGGGGGTTGCAGATTTGCTGCGAATCTCACAAGAGCCACATGTATTATAGGTAACATCATGTGGGCAGTATGCTTGTTTGCCAACTTTGTTGTATAAAAAAATCGAAATAAGTGAAGGTCCAGTAAACAAATGAACATCGGAAAAATACTCGTAAGTGAACATCGAAATAACAAGTGTAGGTCCAAAAATGCATCGAAAGGCAGTCGGTTATGAAAAAGTTGGTGCGTAGTTGCTGATTTACTTAAATTCAAGTTGGTGTTATGCGTAAATGGGTTTTTGCGTCTAAAAGGTGCCAGACGAGGATACACTTTTATTGGTCTCGCGCCCACTCATAACCAGAAACTCATAACTGGAATAAAATGTAGCAACTCATAACTGACTTGAGGACCCACTCATAACCATGGTTATGAAATAAATTTTAAACTTATAAAATATTGAATTTAGAGGAGTAACTCATAACCGAACATAAAAAAAGCAAATACCTAAACTTTGAAGTACATTTGAGACCAATAGTGCTTGCTTACTATTATATACTTGCATACTAATTTTAAATTAGGTACTTTTTGTTTTTTTTTTATTTCATACTACAAAGAAATATTTAGTTACAGTACAAACGGCAACACAGTCTTAACTGTCATTTCAAGACGCAATACACAAAAAATCCAGTGCTTACCCGTGGTACTACTCACGTGTCCGGTACCTAGTACTACGGGTGATTAATTTTGCCTGTAGTACTACTTATTATCTTTGACAATCAAAGAATACCATGTGGGTAACTATTGGTTTTAATTTTTATATTATTTTGAAGAAATTAAGGAACGCTTTAATAAAACTATTTTAAAAGCAACTTTAACGCAGCTTTCAATTGCGAGTCATTTCACTTTTTCACCGACTTCATAAAAAGGGGGACTTTATCATTTCCATTGTATGTTCTTTTTTTACGTTTGCTACCTCATAACTCTGTCATTTATTAACTGATTTGGACAATTATTTTTTTGTTTGAGGGGGTATACTTCTCAATTAGTCTCATTGTCACCAAATCCGGGATCGGGCAACAAAAAATACCCGTAGTACTATACTAACCGTAGTACCAACGGTAGAACCACGGGTAAGTACTAAATAAATCTTAGTGCGAGGAATACATAAATAGTTTCTCTCCGTGACATCTACAACAAAAATAACAATATTGAGAAGTGATTGAGAATTAGTTTGTCCTGATAGCTATATCTCATCGACTCTTTCAAGCGCCGCATTTGAGAATACTATCTATCCAAGTCTTAATTATGATACGAGTATTTATATAAAAATTTAATAATATTCATATTATTTGTGTAATAGGTATTTCTTCATATTTTTTATTTAGTATGTTATATAGTATGGTTTTATGTACAAGCTTTTATTTAACTTGCAATGTAAGTATGTATGTTCGGGTGAAATCTTGCAACTCAATTTTGAAGCAGATATCTTTAACCGATTGAGCTGAAATGTATACACATTCAGTTTGGATGACAATGCATGGTTGACTGTGTGACGTCATTCTAAATCCAAGATGGCGGCATACCCAAGATGGCGGACCAATAATTTTTAATGCATCCCTACAATATGGGTATCAAATAAATGGTCTTGCTAAGAGTAACTCGAAAAATAATATGACGTCACTATTAATCCAATATGGCGGACTTCTAAAGCTTGAAAATCATTTTAGAAGTAGATATCTTTAACCGATTGAGGTGAAATTTTGTATACTATAACTACTGCTTACTACTTACTATACACAAGTAAATTTCGCGACAAGCCTTTTATTTCATATAAATTGTGTCAAATGTGAAATGACGTTATAAGTAAAAGTTTTAGTGTAAAAGTTATTTTTCTCTTTTTAGCGCATTTAGATAAAAGCTTGTTTTTAAAAAGGTTTTTTTACATTTAATTTTATATATTTTTTTACTATTTGATCGCCTTCTAAGCTGCTATACACGCAAATTCTAATATATGACAATTTCTCCTTTCGCAGGTCTGCTGGAAGAAATTTCATTTATGAAATTAGCAGATCCTTTTTAACGGACTTAAAAAAATAGATACAGTCGAACATAGAACCTCTTCCTTTTTCAAAGTCGGTTAAAAAAGAAGGTTCTCAGTTTGACCTGTATGTTTGTATGTATGTTTGTCCGCTATTATCTCACGTTTGGCTGAATCGATTTTGATGCGGTTTTCAGAAAAGTATTTGTTATATTTAGGATAAGATTTTGGTATTTTATGGTTCTGAAATTTTTTTTACAAAAAAAAACCGACTTCAATAACACCAAAAAGTCATAAATAATATAAGAATACAAACAACATCACAGTTTTATATTATAGTCGGTGCCAAGCAATAATCACCTGGAAAATCTTAAAAAATATAAAAGTACTAGTTAAAATTTGCCACGCACTTCAATATAAAACTATGATGTTCTGTATTCTTATATTTTTATAACTTTTTGTTGTTTTTGAAGTCAGTTTAATTTTTTGTTAAATAAAAATTTCATTTTGTCTTCTGTATTGTTTGTGCTGTCTAATTTTAATGCGGGAGAGAGATTACACACCGCAATAGCCACCCTCACCTTGCCGACCTGTAAAATGCCTCTTTACACCTCTTTATACCAAGTGTAGAGGTTCTATACCTATACTTTATTTTGAAAGTATTTCTATGGTTAAGAAAAGAACACCTTTTTCTACTTGTCACTTTTAATTGTCAATAAATTTTGATATACAATTTATAATCGTATTTTGCTATTAATCCCTATAATAACTAACTAGCTTTAAACCAACGTCCACAACATCTGGCGACCGTGAATAGAGAGATGGAGCGTGCTAAAGCTGAACGAACCGTTATAAGACGAAGATTTACGTTGTGTTGCAAAAAGCTAGAAACTCTACTTGTAAGTAAAGATATCGATTTAATTACAGTAGAGTTCAATAAACTTCGGGCCATATACAATGAATTGTCGATTATCCAAAATAAAGTTTTAAATTTGTGGCTTGACGACGAAACCAGGGATGAATCTCTCTTTGCGCTTGACATCGAAACGGACGACGAATACGTAAGTCAGTGGTACTCTCTCGAATATAAAGTCAGTAACTATATCGAGCTTAATAACACTGGTTCAGTTTCGAAACACTCTTGTACTGCTAAAGAGATTAAAGACGAAATAGCGTCACAATCAAGCCACCACAATAGACGATACAGACTACCTAAACTAGAATTGCCGACATTTAATGGAGAAATAAAAAAATGGTTAACATTTTGGACACAATTCCAAAAAATTCATAATGATAATGCTATCGATAAAGATGACAAATTTCAATATCTCTTACAATGTATGGAGCATGGGTCGATTGCGAGAGAATTGATAGAAAGCTTTCCACCCTCTGGGAATAACTACGAAAGCGCAATAGAACAATTAAAGCAAAGATTCGCTAGAGATGAACTCATAATAGAACATTACGTGCGGGAATTGTTACTTTTAGTACTAGCTCAAGCTAAAGGGGTACAAAAAATACCTTTAAGGTCACTTTATGATAAAATTATTACACGTGTTAGCATTAGAAAGCATGAAGGTGACACAAGAGAAATACGCTGCATTTCTATACCCCCTAGTGGAATCAGCTTTGCCAGAAGATTTGCTTAGAGCATGGCACAGATCGTCCATCCAAACTGAGAAGACTGCTAGCCCATTGCCAAAATTATTAGAGTTTGTGAGGCACGAAGTAGAGTCAGATGAGAGGATTCGATTGGCACGTACTGGATTTTCAAATAGCTTAAGTCCCTCAGTTCCTTCAACGTCATGTTTCACTGCATCAGACAGCAGCAACCAAGGGAAAAGTAACAGGCCAATACCAGTTCAATCAACTAAAGCTTGTTTGTTTTGCGATAAGACTACGCATACTAGTTCAGAGTGCGTTACCGCTGTAAATAAGACCATAGATGAGCGCATTGAAATTGTGAAACGAAAGAAGGCATGCGGTATTTGTTTGAATACAGGACATTACTGGAAGAACTGCAGGAAACATCCGAAGTGTGTAGTATGTGGTAAGAGACACTTTCCCCTAATGTGTACTAACACTAAACCTGCGATCCGGCCAGAGAATAAAGTCCAGCAAAGCAGTGAGCAGGTGACTGTGGCGCAATCTAACAAGACAGTACTATTACAAACTCTAAAGGTAAAACTTGTGTCTAATTCGAGTAGTATTATAGTTAGAGCTCTGTTAGACTCTGGCGCACAGCGATCTTTTATAAAGTCTGATGTTGTAAATAAATTTAATTTAAAATGTATAGGTAAACAAGAACTCAGTCATAATCTTTTTGGTGGTGCTATTACGAATAAAAAAATTCACAATCTGTATAATGTAAATATTTGTAGTGTAGACAATAATTATTCATGTAACATAGATGTATTGGAGCAAGATGTCATTTGTGGGTATCTACCTCAGATAAGACAAGGTGAACTTTTAAATCGATTAATTAACTTAGGTATCTTCGTTTCCGACTGTACAGATGAAATTTCTGAAATAAGCATGTTAATTGGATCTGACGTTTTAGGTTCCTTGTTTACTGGACGAGCAGTACAAGTGGAAAACAACTTGTTAGCCGTTGAAACAAAGCTGGGTTGGACAGTTCAGGGTCCTGCGGTTGGTGTTTATTCTAATGTAAATAATGTTAACACTGTAAGTACTATTATCGGTAACATAGAAGATTTTTGGAAATTAGAATCAATTGGTATTACTGATGACGCGGAAACGAAATGCCAAAAAAGATTAGAGGCAGAAGTAATTACATTTTTTAACAATACTATTTGTGTAAATAATGAAAATCGTTATGAAGTAAGTTTACCTTGGAATGAGAAAGTAAATATGTTACTCCCTAATTTTGAATTGGCGTTAAAAAGATTAAACTCCACTACCAATCGCCTTATTAAGGTAAATATTCTTAAGGATTATGATATGGTTTTTGAAGAGTGGATTAAAGATGGAATCATTGAGGAGGTAAGCGATGATAATTCTAGTACTGGTCATTATTTACCACACCATGCAGTGGTTAAAGAGTCGAGTATTACTACAAAAATAAGACCAGTCTTTGATGCTTCCTGCGCAGATTATAATGGTCTATCACTTAATTCGTGCCTTGAGAAGGGTATAAACCTAATCGAACTCATACCTAAACTGTTAATTAATTTTCGTAGAGACGCAATAGGAATAACGGCAGATATTAAAAAGGCGTTTTTACAAATATCATTAAACGCCAAAGATCGTAATTTTTTGAAATTTCTTTGGTGGAGGGATATAAACGCTTGTGAAAAGACCCTTAAAGTTTATAGACATCAACGGGTAGTGTTTGGGGTCACAACGAGTCCCTTCTTATTAGCAGCAACTATTTTACACCATCTTAATAAATATAAATGCAAGACCTCATCAACTTTAAGAAATTCATTTTATGTCGATAATTGCGTTCTAAGTGTAAAAAATGAAGACGAAATGAACAAATTTATATCGGAGTCTAAGCAAATTATGTTGGATGGTCAGTTTGAGTTGCGTTGCTGGGTTACAGGTCCAATAATAACAGACGCTACGGTCAATACCATATCAGTATTGGGTATAACTTGGGATCCGTGTCGTGATGAGTTATTTAGTAAAGCACCATCTGTAAATAGTGTTCGAAATTTTACTAAAAGAAAGGTCCTTTCATTGACACAAGGCATTTTTGACCCAATCGGATTTTTATCGCCTCTAACTGTGATACCGAAACTTGTTATACAAAAATGCTGGATGTCAAACATTGAGTGGGACCAAGATTTACCACAAGATTTAAATAAAGTAATGGAGGTTTGGGCAAGTCAAATTCATTTAACAGAATCTTGTCGTATTCCGAGGCGGTTAAGCCATATTGATTTAGACGAAAGTGAAAATACTATACATGTATTTTGTGATGCTAGCCAATCGGCGTATTCATGTTGTATATATCTTCGATCTCAAGATGCTAGGGCAGTTAGTGTACAATTAGTTATGGCAAAAAGTAGAGTGGCTCCGACTAAACATATCACAATGCCGAGGTTATAACTCATTGCTGTTTTATTAGGAACGAGATTAATGTCAAATGTTAGGGAGAGTCTAGACATTAATTGCAAAGAGTTCTATTGGACAGATTCGAGTATAGTCTTAGCTTGGCTCAAACGGAGAGAAGGTTTAAATGTGTTTGTTCATAATAGGGTGCAAGAGATTTTACAGTGTTCGAAGATAGAAGATTGGCGTCATGTTCCAGGAGATATGAATCCAGCTGATCTGCCGTCCCGAGGCTGCAACCCTAGAAAGTTAGTGGACAGTAAATGGTGGTTGGGTCCGGAATGGCTTCAGAAGGCTCCTGGTGAGTGGCCAACGTGTTACGAAACTCCTGATGAAACAGAAGTATTGAAGGAATTAAAGAAAGGTTGTTTTATTGTAAATAATATAAATACTGAGAATTTTTCGTTGCGTTTAACTTATTTTAACAAATATACCAAGATAGTAAGGACAGTTGGATGGAGTCTTAGATTTATAAATAATTGTCGTCGTAGAACACCTAGAATACATGGTGACTTAGACGCGCAAGAATATATCAAGGCTGAGAAAATGCTATTACGCATTATTCAAGTTGAAGACAACGTAGGTGGTCAGACGAAAATGAAAACGCATATAGATGGAGATGGTCTTCATCGTGTTGTAACTCGCCTCACTGTCAGTGACAATTCAGTGGATTTTAAGTCTCCAATTTTATTGTTATCTCGAAATGTTATCATAGACAGACTTGTCGATCAGAGACACGTCAACCTGTTACATGCTGGGTCGCAGACATTAATTAGCAGTCTTCGTGAAACATATTGGGTTATTGGTATAAGGAGGCTTGCAAAAAAAATAGTTAGAAGATGCGTTACCTGTAGAAGATATAGCGCTAAGGCGTGTACTGTTCCAACGGCACCATTACCCTGGAATCGTGTAAATTGTGGTTCAGTTTTTGAATCAACCGGCGTCGATTTAGCGGGTCCGTTGCTGTTAAAATCTGATCAAAAGGCGTGGATAGTATTATTTACTTGCGCTACTTACCGTGCAGTCCACCTGGAGCTCACTACGTCACTGTCAACTGAAGACTTTATGTTGGCATTGCGAAGGTTTTTAGCTAGGAGAGGAGGAGTAAAAATTATTTTTAGTGATAATGGCACTAACCTGCGTGGCGCTAGTAATGTTCTAAGTACTGTAAATTGGCAAGAAGTATCTGATAAAGTATCAATTCAGAAAATAAAATGGCGCTTCATTCCACCCTCAGCGCCATGGTGGGGAGGGTTCTGGGAGCGGATGATAAGGACTATGAAGGAAACCATAAGAAAGATACTTGGAAAAGCAGCATTGCGAGAGAATGAGTTATACACTGTTTTATGTGAAGTAGAGGCGTTGATCAACTCAAGGCCTCTTACGTATATTGCTGACAGCACAGAAAATTTAAGACCGCTCACCCCATTAATGTTTCTGAATATGAGTAGTGCAAGTAATGACGTTGATTGTATTCATAATGTAGATAGTAATATATTGACGTCACGGTGGAGATACATTAATAGTCTAAGCTCACAGTTAAGGCAACGTTTCCGCAAGGAGTATTTATCACTACTGACTGAAAATGCGAAGAAAATCTCCAGAAGAGATTTAAAGGTTGGTGATGTCGTGTTGATTGGTTCAGATGATACAAAGCGAGTCAACTGGCCATTAGGACTAATTTTAGAAATCATTCCTGGTATTGACGGTTGTGGTAGAGTTGCACGTATTAAAACTGCTACCGGGGAACGAGTTAGAGCTCTACAGCGCTTGTATTGTCTTGAGGTCTCTCACAATGATTCTATAGTCAATGAAGCTATTAGTAAAATAAACATCAACCCAGGCTCTGTTACTACTAAAATTCCTGAGATTCAAAATGAATACACCACTCGTGCTGGTCGTTCTGTAAAGGTTCCAGTTAGGCTTGATCTGTAATTTTGTTTTATTATAAATAACGTAGTGTTTGTTATGTTTAAATAGTTATAATTAAGTTGCTGTTTTACGAATAGATTTTGCTTATGCGTTAAGAGCTGATTTAATGATCTTAAGTATTGTATCTTGATCTTCTTTCAAGATGCAAGGTGTGGAGGATGTAGAGGTTCTATACCTATACTTTATTTTGAAAGTATTTCTATGGTTAAGAAAAGAACACCTTTTTCTACTTGTCACTTTTAATTGTCAATAAATTTTGATATACAATTTATAATCGTATTTTGCTATTAATCCCTATAATAACTAACTAGCTTTAAACCAACGTCCACAACACCAAGCTTTTTACTTTGATTTAAAATATTATTCACACTTTTTTGTTAATGTTGTTAATAATTATTAAAGCGACTGTACATAATTGTGTAGTTGTGTTGGTTATGAGTTTCTTCTTCTCACATCAGCAGTTATGAGTGGGACCTTTACGTATTGGTTATGAGATTTTTGGTTATGAGTGGGCGCGAGACCCTTTTATTGTATACTACGTTCTCTGATGAAATTTTTGCTTTCAATCAAAAATATATACATATTTTACTTACTGACTACCGCTCTTGAGGAATCTGCAGCTGAGTGTGCTTCTGCTTTGCCTTCATCCTTCTTGTTGCCATGGTCTATGGATAGGTATTGGGATTGTGTCTGACCTCGGTATCGACCTTTTGGGGGATATCCGTTGGCCCGTCGGACCCTCTTCCCACGTGCACCGAGCAAGTCTACTGATGCATCAATTGTCTTAATATACAACGCTCTGCATAATATTTCTGTTCTCCGTCTATCAGAGAATTTCACCTGCGTCAAATAAAATGTTATTAGTGACTAGACGACCTTGATCTCATTTTGTATGGAAGTACGAGTAGTTCCTAAGATAAATTATAATTGTGTAATGAACCAGGCCAAAGGATCTTAGCCTTGACTGAAAGTTATCGCATGACAAAGAGTACGCCGTAAGATAAAAATATGTCACCATCATTAGTTGAACATAGCTACTATTGTTAGATTTGATTTGAAGTAATTTATATGATATATTTGCTGTAAGATTTTTTCGCTGATTTTAGTAAAATTAATCGGTCCTATCAAGCGTAGGTATATTAAGTATGGTAGAAATTATTAACGTATGGTAAATCGCGGTCAAATTTTGATCTGTCAGCTAACAATGGTAAAACCGTTTCTAGGGATTCCTTTCAATTAACTAAAATAACAAAATAACAAGTTATAATACAAATCTTAAAAACATTTCTCCTAAAGCAGGGAATTAACGGCTTTACAAGAAATTAAACCCTTTCTCCAAAAGCGCTTATCTAACGACAACAAGGTGCAACGAAAAAACAATATTCACTAAACTTTATGATCTTCCTTTATAATATTATGAAATATGAATATTTATTAAATAATAAATATTATATCTTTTCTAAATAAGAATAGAAAACTGGGTTACGTAAAAAAGCGCAAAAAATATAAGTAAACTCGTAAGTAATAAGTAACAAATTTAAATATATACATAATTTTAATGTGCAATAATATAACATATCAGATAAGAGGGGTAAGTAGTAAATGACTGAAGGAAAGAATTTGCTTTATCTAATCAGTGGCTTTTAACACCGGAGCAGTTTCAAATCGTGATCTGGAATCTACTGTTGCCATGAATTACAAAATTTCAATACCTATTGAGTTCAATCTTTCAAACTATTATTAGGGGGTTAGTCCAACTAGTTAAACTATTAGTTATACGATATAACAAAATGGACAACAAAACCAAACTGTTATACTGCTCAATATAACTATTTGGATACGAATAAAGTCGGTCTCATTGGTCCATTTAGTTATACAATTTTTTTTGTAATTTAAGAGTATGTCACGCTAATAATATCAATAAAATTAAATATATTTATGGGGATAATTGGGAAAATTAGAAAGCGACAAAGAGATAACCGCCTCCGGGTGTTGATCGGGAGGTTCGGGGTTCGACTCCTCATGGAGGCAGAAATTTTTCTGCACGGTTTTGTTGGTGGTAGGGCTTCTGAGCCCGCCTGGCTAGCTACCATCGTCTTACCTATGTTTTTCGCCATAGTAACAATACTAATAAGCATTGTTGTGTTCCGAGAGTAAGAGGTACGTCTTGATGCAACTAATCAATCTCCACCTCAGCTACCTCACTGTAGATCCGAGATGCCGGAGATACGTATTCACCAAAAAGAGGTACTAAAAGTGATGCGTTGCCTGGATGTTAACAAAGCCTGTGGTCCGGATGGTATTTCTGCCCTGGTACTTAAAACCGGTGCACCGGAGCTGTCTCCGGTTCTTACGCGTTTGTACCGTCTTTCTTTTGGAGTGGGGAAGGTTCCGATGAATTGGAAGCAGGCGAATGTCCAACCTGTGCCTAAGAAGGGCCGTCGTTCTGACCCATCGAATTACAGACCCATAGCTATCACCTCCATACTCTGCAAGATTATGGAACGTGTATTGAACATCCGACTCCTTAGCTACCTAGAAGATAACGAGCTTCTTAGCGATTGTCAGTAGCGATTGTCGTACGCTACACACTTTTGGGGCGAATCCATCGAAAAGCATGGTGAAGCTATTGCAGTTTCATTGGACATCTCCAAAGCTTTCGACAGGGTCTGGCACGACGGCCTCATCAACAAACTTTCATCATACAGCATACCTCCTGGCCTGTGTACCTGGATTACAGACTTTCTGTATAATCGCTCAATACGCGTAGTTGTTGATGGTTGCGAGTCGGATATCTACACCATCAACGCTGGCGTCCCTCAGGGGTCTGTTTTATCTGCTACGCTATTTTTACTACTCAATGACATACTAATACCCGGTGTCATTAGTTATGCCGACGACAGCACAACTATAGCAAGATATTTTTCAGGCCCACAGGCCAGTCGAGGAGAAATTCAATATCTCAGAGAAATGATGGTGGAAAGGGTGAATTCGTCTCTTAAAGCAATATCGGATTGGGGGGTTGCCAATAAAGTCAAATTCAACGCTGACAAAACGCAGGCGTGTCTATTTAGCGTTAAAAGGACCCCATTTCATCTGACTCCTTCTTTCCTGAATGTATCGGTACCAATAGCAGATAGCCTAAATATTCTGGGTCTTGAGTTTTTCTCTAATCTGAATTTCGGCAAATTCATAGAGTCCAAGGCAGCGCTTGCTGCGAAAAAGCTTTGCATCCTATTTAAGGTTAAACAGTACTTCACACCAGAACAACTCTTGAAACTTTACCAAGCTCAAATTCGAACGAGTACTGTTCCCACCTTTGGGACGGCTCTGCCAAATATCAGCTGGCTGCTATGGACTCAGTTGAACGTCGTGCCCTGAGATTGGTAAATAATTGTCATCTATTCGAGACCAAACTCCAAAGCCTCGAACATCGGCGTAAAGTGGCCTGTCTGTCGGTATTTTATAAGATACATTTTGGAGAGTGCGCTCAAGAGCTACATAGTCTTATACCTCCTGCTCCATTCCTTTTTAGAGATCTAAGACGCACGTCGGGGATTCATCCCTACACACTGTGGACATTCCATTTTGCCGAACTAAACGATTCGGCAATTCTTTCCTTATTCGTGTCGCTAAGCAATGGAACTCTTTACCTTTATCGGTGTTCCCAGACCATTATAACCTGGGTCTTTTTAAAAAAAGGGTGAATGGGCATTTACTAGGTAAGCGCGCTCCATCATAGACCCAGTCTCGCTTACCATCAGGTGATTCTGGGTCAAGCGCAAACCTATTAACAATAAAAAAAAGGTTCCTCAGTTGTTAAGGAGTTCAGATAAAGCCCGCTTCCACCTTCAGCCTTATCATCACTTACCATCAGGTGAGATGAAAGCCAAGAACTTCCCTGTCGCATGTAAAATAAAAGATAAAAACAGATTATCGATGTCGTTCCGTATTCGAGATCCGTGTGGGCCCAGCTTGGGCAACGTTGCCCCAGGCTGGGCCACATGACCCCCTAAAGAGGAAACACTAACGTCGAGAGAATTCACAAATAGGTATTTGTAAAATGTATTGCTGTCGCGCTGTGTCAAAAAATGACTGAACTGAGCGCGATAGGGACAACTGCAGCTGAGATCGAAAATACCTATGAAAAGTACACAAAATATACGTTTCGTAGTCCCCTGTTTTCTCCGCGAAAAACTTACCGATTTAATTACTTTTTGCGTTAAAAATTAAAGCAAGGCTTCTTCTGTGTTTCTATGTTTTGCTTTCTATCTTTTTCAATTTGTTTTACTGGACGTTTGAATACAGCAGGAAATTAGGTAGGTCAATTTTTTAGGTTTTTGAAGGATTAAAATCTCTTTTAATAATTAACTTAACAAAAAAAAGACAACATAGGAACATGCTTAAAGTTGGCCATGTATTTTATTGAAAAAATAGAGCAACTAGTGCCATTATCCAGGAAGGAAACAGGGGACCACGTTTGTATGGAAAAACGGACCCCGATGAGCACTAAAACTTATCCGACAACTGCCACCTATCTATATCAGCAAACAGATTTTCGCTATGTTTTTTCGTTTTCGAGATTGTTGTGGCCCGGCTGGGGTAACGTTACCCCAGCTGAGCCACACATAATTATCTCTGAAACGCGCAAACGACAAACTCTGAAACTTGCTGTCAAACTCTAGACATTATAGCGGCATAGGTACTCAAACAATCTATTTTTCACAGATGTTTTTGTGGCCCAGCTTCAGCCACACCTATTATCTTCTTATACTTATAAATAATAATGAATCGTTAAATAATCGTGATGTGCGAAATTCGAGAACGACTGGACATTTTTTTGTAGAAGTCCGATTAAGATGCGTATGATGGAAGAATTTGAAAAGAAAAGCAAAACATTTTTCTTTGTCCCATCGGTTACGTATACGTCAATGGTCCTATCCAAACAACCAATTTCAACCTGGAGGTACTTAAGATATGTTGCCTTGGGCTTAACCTTCCGTTAGGCTGGTAGGTATAAAATGTGCCAGGTTAAGCAGTAGGTATCTTTAAATGTCACGTTAAGTATCTAGATACTGTCAATATATTCCTCGTAAACACATCACCCGAATATTAGCATAAAATCGACAATTTAACTTTCAATTTATCACATGTCGTCAAAATTGCTCTATTTTGTTTAGCTACTATTCAATTTTATTTTATTCATTAATCACGAAATCTCAAAAGCTATTTGTAGATCTAATAGTAAACATGAAAGTTAGGAAGGTAGTTTATGGATAGGAAATGACTGAGTTGAGAACAGATTTTACGAAATTTAACCCTCAAGAGGGTGGAGAAGGGGTTGAAAGTTAGTATAGAACTCCGTCATTTTCATAGATTTATTAATATTAATAAGTCCATGGTCATGTTTGAAGCTAAACACATGAAATTTTGTAATTAAGCAAATATCAAAGAAGATATAATAGTACTCCGTACTAATATTAGAAATAAATTCCCTCTTTGAAAAGTCAAAGTTTTTCTATTTCGGGTTCCGTAGGTTCTTCAAAAGAAAAAAACGGACCCCTTCTTTTTACGTTAGACAGACGGACGGACAACAAAGTGATCCTACACACTTTGTTGTCCGTCCGTCTGTCTGTCAAAAGTCTTTATCTCGAGAACGCGTGGAGGTATCGTGTAAAACCATATACCTAATCAAGTGTCAGTCCCTTGACGCTGTGAAAAAATCATACTTTTAAGAGGATTGTGAAGCTGTAAATTTTCATACAAAAAGCGATAACGCTTTTCTCCCTCTTTACATAATCCAATTTTCATAATTTTTGGAAATGTTGTAGATGTACTGAATATCTAGGTTTGTACGTTTTGATTTTGAAGTAATATTGCTCAGAATATAAATTATTAGCATTTAAATATCCATATTTAGCATTTTTATCTTTTTTGACTAAATTATACTTAAAATACAAAAAAAAAACCTACAAAAATAGATTCAAGTATACTGAATCTAATGAGACCAAACGTGTCTAATTTTGTAAAGGTTTAGGGGGGTAAAACAGTTATCGCCCGAAACAATATTTTAATAAGAAATGTAGGCATTTGCCTCGGACTTTCAACTCTAAGCGGTGTGCAATAAACTGCATTTTTGAAAGTGCATACTCGAGCCATAAATTGGCACTTCACAGTCCTGTTAAGGAAATCAAAAATAATAGGGTACCTCCCGTTGAGCTAGAATCATGAAATTTGGCAAGGAGCAAGGTCCTATGAAGGAAAACGTACATAGAAAGCTATATAACTTTGTATGAAACCCTCGATGCGCGAGTCCAACTTACACATGGTCGGTTTTTTGTTTCAGATACTTCAATCAGGATATTAAAAAGCTTTTGCTTTACCTATAGTTTGAATTGTTTAGCGACGAAAAAATAAAAATAACGTGGGGGGGCGAAGCTGTGGGCGGATAGCTCGTTTGTTTATATTGCAAAGGCTTAGAGCATTCATAGGTTAAATGATCTAAGTGCAAAGGTTATGTTATTGTATCTATCTATAATTCTATCTATCTAATAAAATCTCGTGTCACAGTATTTATGTAAGTATTATCGAATTCCTCCGAAACGGCTCGACCGATTTTTATGTAAATTTTAGTGTATATTCGGTAGGTCTGAGAAAAAGTAGTAGGCTATTTTTTAACCCTAGGCGATAAGGGTGGCCCTCCAGAACTTTTTTGGGCAATAATTATGGCGAAACGTAGGAGTTCGCGGACACAGCTAGTATACAGCATGTAAAGGTTCGGTCCTTTTGCGAAGCCGAAACCCACGTACTGAATCCATCGTCAAGTCCATCCATCGAAAGTTAATAGTTACCGAGATATTTATAAGTTCAAACTGACAATTATTTTTTGGTGTTTTTATTGGGTACATTATTTGTTAATTTTCGTCCGAAGAATCATCAAAAAAATTAGTATTTATTAACAAATAAAAGTTTTTGATTTACAAAATGCAATGTATTTACGACAGATCTAATATATTAGAAATTACTGTAAGGTTTAATTTTAAACAATTCATATAACTAGTAAGCCACAGCAACGTGTTGCCGGGTTAGCCAGTTTATTTATGTTTGTGGTTCTAATTACTTCTAACGTTGCAGTAAAATTACACCTGACTATTTCAAAGAAAAAATGCAACTCCTTTTACCCAGAAGACGGCATAATTTGATATGGTCGCTGTTGCAACGTGAACACAAGCGTAGCGAGGATGATTACGTGGCGGCCATTTGTGGGCCGATTTTCAAAATTCTTTTTCTAATCGAAAGAATACCTTAACTCACGAAGTGGCCCTATTGTCACCAAGTCGTGATCTGATAATGGGATCCCAGGAAAATCGAGGGAAACCCTTAAATTTCATATGAACCGACATGTTTCCTGTTTTTTCTGAAGATATTCAGGCATTTGCATCTGGTAGTCATCATATTATGTTACTGAGTTGATGATGAAAGGTTTCTGGTAGGTTAGGAGTTCAGAATAATTCTTTCCATACTGTTTAGAGAGAAAGACCTTTTATTTTAAGTTATTCTGGTGTTTGCCTTGGCTCAAATTCTAATACGCATGTGAGTTCCTATTAAATTTACTAAAAGACTGAAATATTTTTTTAACAAAAATTAAAACCGACTTCGAAAACACCACAAAGTCATAAAGAGTACATGCAACATCATAGTTTTATATTGAAGTCAGTCGCTGCCAAGCAATAATCACCGATTTGGCCCCAAAATCAATATAAAACTGTGATGATGCATGTATTCTAATATAATTTATAACTTTTTTGTTATATGCTATAAATATGCTATGCTATGCTATGCTATAAAAAATTGTTCGATAACGATTTCTTGCAAGCAAGAACACTACTCAAAATAAGGGCCATATATTTTAGTATACTTATTAAGAATGTATAACGGATGCTATAAAATTAATGATTAAATAGTTGATTCATTGTAAATAAAAAATACATGAAAGTAAATTGTTATTGAAAAGCTAACAGATGTTTTTATCGACGAAATAAGTTTTCGTAATAATACATTCCTTAGGTGTTTATCGAGAGTAACAGTTAACAATGCTAATGACATTGTTCTGTAACGTCGGGTAGGTAAATAAGTTAACATCGGAAAAACAAGTGAACATCGAAATAACAAGTGAGGGTCCAAAAAGAAATGAATATCGCAAAATCAAATAAACGCCGGAAAAAGTTGTTTTTCCGTCGTTAACTTGTTTTCTCGTTGCATGATGGTTACCTATTCGTAAATGATTTTCACACACACGTTCGTTTTAAAAAATCCAAATGAAATTGTACATATTTAATTAAGCTGTAGTGATAACTAGTCTCGATTTAATAACAATTAAGTACCCACTTACAATTTTCTCCTACAATGACCTAGTATCTTGATATTTATTATCAAGATAGGCATAATAAAGAAAAAAATCTGAAAACTGAAAATTTTCAAAATTATTTATAATTGGTATCAACAAACTAATATTATTACACGAACCATTTAGAGCTACTTTTGACCTCTTTACAACTCGAAACCTATTTAGCCCACATACATGAAGCTTGTCTAGAATCCAAAATTTCTAAAATGTGGTACCTACATTGGTAGAAACTAGCCAATTCAAATCCCGAACTTCAATTACATTTCAAGTGAAATAAATGCATTGTTTAGATAATTATCTGAAAATTATTAGTCTTGAGAACTTGACACCCATATTAGATAGATCTTTTGTCGGCGAAGTCAACAACGACGCATATTCTTAATATTGAATTTGGCTATTATTTTACACTAGCTGTGCCCGCGACTTCGTCCGCGTGGAATAGCAACTTTTGGGGGTTATTCACCAACTCGACACGAGAGACTGGACACGCGTGTGCCCAGTTGGTGAAACCCAAATTTGTATCACTTATTATTTCGTCATCTGGACACGCCTAAATTATGATGCGTGTCCAGATGGTGAATTTAAATTAGATCACTTTTATGTTTTCGTCAAATGGACACGCTCAGTATTTTTGGAATAAAGGGTACAGTCAGGTTAATAATCGATTTCGTGAAAAAATTGCTTCACTTTTTGCTCCAAAAACCTTATTAGCTTCTATTTAACACAAATTTTGTAATAAAACTATCTGAGTACTTCCCTCTATTAAAATCCACGTCACTTTTTAACGGTACAAAAGCTGCACTTAAAACACACACAAAACGAAGTTAGCTGATAAGGAATTATGACCAAAAGGTTACCGGGTTGGGATTTATTCCTGATCCAACCAATCAGAACAGACTAGGTTATTGTTACTGTAACCCCGTTTTGTTTAAAATTTCTTAAATTGTAGTGGTTTTCTTGCTAAATGGTATAAATATGACAAAATTAAATGTTGGGAAAAGAAAACAAAACAAAAAACAATATTGTGATAGTCTAAGGAACAAGTTTTGTTTTCTTTTCCCAACATTTAATTGTGTCATATTTATACCATTTAACAAGAAAACCACTACATTACTGGCCGCCGGGAATACAAAAAAGTGCAAAAACAGGTAGATTATGGACAAGCATAGAGTTAGCGACTTTTGAATACTCATCAACATCGATTGGTCGACTTCACATACACCATTGAATTTCTTCGCAGATGTATGCAGGTTGCCTCACGATGTTTTCGTTCACCATAGGAGCGTCAGACAAATGTACAAAGTAATTCGAATAACGAAAAACACATTGGTACAAGGCGGTCTCGAACCCCGGACCTCCCGATTGGACGGCGAGTGCCGAGTCCACAGCGCCATCGAATACTATAAGTATCACAAATACAACTTGTTAATTATGTAACGCAAAATCAAAGAATTAACTATGTAGAAAGATAAATGAAATTCTGGCGGATCATTAAGGGGCCACAGTACCTACTACTAGCGCCGCCATTCGTTTTTTATTAATTATGATGAATTAAAGACGTTTCTACAAAAAATAGAACAGTCAGGAACTCAATATATATATTTTAGATTTTTGGGAGCCATTCAGGCATAGATTAAAAGTATAGGAATAATCATCAATCAGAATTATTGATAAAAGTGGCCACTTTAAGCAATAATTATGATTTCGACTATTCTATACGGTTAATGTGTAGAAAATACGTAAATATAAATCTGAAGTATCTATATTGAGTTCCTGACTGCGCTATTTTTTGTAGAAACGTCTTAATTTATCATAATTAATAAAAAATCGAATGGCGGCGCTAGTAGTAGGTACTGTGCCCTCTTAATGAAGATAATGTCCATCTTTTTGTTTTGTTGCATATCTTGCAAACTCTATGGCCGCTCGTCTGCGCTTACTATGTTACCGTTCAGCCGTCACGTCGCTGATAAGAGGTAAATACGGTAGAGTTAGAGTTAAGTTTAAAAACCGGCCAAGCGCGAGTCGGACTCGCCCATGAAGGGTTCCGTAGGATTTATGACGTATTAAAAAAACTACTTACTAGATCTCGTACAAACCAATTTTCGGTGAAAGTTTGCATGGTAATGTACATCATATATTTTTTTTAGTTTTATTATTCTCTTATTTTAGAAGATACAGGGGGGGGGGGGGGGGGACACACATTTTACCACTTTGGACGTGTCTCTCGCGCAAACTATTCAGTTTAGAAAAAAATTAGATAGATTTATTTAAAAAAAAGAGTTTCAGTTCTATGTATGGGGAACCCCCAAAATTTATTGCTTTTTTCTATTTTTGTGTGAAAATCTTAATTGCGGTTCACAGAATACATCTACTTACCAAGTTTCAACAGTGTTGAAACTTGGTAAGTAGATAGTAGGTTCACTTTTCTCCGAAACTATAGTTCTTATAGTTTCGGAGAAAAGTGGCTGTGACATACGGACGGACAGACAGACATGACGAATCTATAAGGGTTCCGTTTTTTGCCATTTGGCTACGGAACCCTTAAAAGCGGCGTAGTTAAAAATTGATTTTTTGATAAAATCTAACTTTTTTATAAGTGGAATCGGTTCTACTCTTGAATCCGAACAATCTACATTTAGATTTTGCGCAATTTTATTAACACGTTGTATATCTATACTAATATTATAAAGAGGAAAGATTTGATTGTTTGTTTGTATGTAGGCTTCGAAACTACTGAACCGATTTTGATGAAAGTTGGTATAAGGATAGTTCGAGACCAGGGCAAGGACATAGGGTAATTAGGGTAAACAAAAATAACGCAGGCGAAATCGCGAGCGGAAAGCTAGTTCTTTATAAATTCACAAATGGTGCATAACTTTGCAATGACAGACAAAATAACCTATGCCCAGCAGTGGGATGTTTAGTGGCCAATGATGATTGTGACATAAAATATTAATCTGCACGACTGTACTTTGTCATGGTTTCGGGTAAAATGCGGACGTGTGTCCAGTTGGCGAAAACATGAAAGTGATTTAATTTAAGTTTCACCATATGGACACGCGTCAAAATTTAGATGTGTCCAGATGACGCAATAATAATTGATACTTATTTTGAGTTTCACCAACTGGGCACACGTGTGTGCAGTCTCTCGTGTCGAGTTGGTGAATAACCCAACTTTTGGCAGCGTTTTGATTTTTGTAGGCAATTTTTTAAAGATTATTTAAGATAAAACGTAACCTATGTTATACTTTATATAATTAGCTATCTATTAGTGAAAGTTCCGTCAAAATCGGTCTAGCCGTTCCGGAGATTAGCGGGAACAAACAAACAGACAGACAATTTAATTGTGTTTTTGTTATTGGTACCCGATATACATTCATACTCATTTAGTAAAAACTTACCTTACTGCTCTAAGCACAATACTAATTAATAATCAAATTATTGAATTTGAAAAAAGAATGCCTGCGGGTTTTCCTGCGTGAATAACATAATATTGCCCAATTAGTTAATAAGAAGAAGAATCGATGCCTCATTACCAAACAAATTTTGGTCCCAGCAACATATTTAGCGATCCAAATTTGATATTCCTATGTAATGTTTTCCCACTCGTTCACATAATTATCTCGTTATTTACTCGTTATATACTTAAATTATTATAATATTGTTCTAATAATGTCAAAACTTGTGATAAAGGTATGTTATATGGGTCAGGCATGACGATAAATAATATTAAGTCCAGATTTATTGAAATTGAATAGATATTTTAGAAATGTCAAAGTTCAGTAGCTTCGACTATATATTGGTATACAGACTGGCAACAGCATTGATGTTATTAAACTTACTGCTAATAGTAGGTAAAACCTTGTTTCATAAATCCTACACTGTGTTAGCGTAATATTTACAAGACTTTATACGTCAATGGACTGGACAAATTAAAGGTACATACCTAGTAAACATGGAAATTCTTTTTTCAACTCCAAAATAAAAATTAATAATCGATGAGTTCGATGACACACCTTTTAAAGTTTCTCTAACGACAATTTTTATATTTTAAGAGGAAATAAGATCCAGGGACTTCAAAAATAGGAATTTGTAAAATGTATTTGCTATTGCGGTTGTGCCCGAACAAACGAGCTAAGCGCAATACAAAAACATTTTAATCTAATATAAAACCCCCCTAATAATCTAATTACTATTCAAATAATATTAAACTTTAATCCTATTCTTTGAATGTTATTGGTGGAGAAATAAATATAAAATATATAAAAAAATATATATATAATAGAGGCAGCTGCAGCTTAAACCGAAAATACCTAATAAAGTACACAAAATCGACGATTCGTAGTCCCCTATTTTGTCATCAAAAATTGAACCGATTTTATTACTTTTTGCATAAAAAATTAAAGAAAGGCATTTGCTGTGTTTTTATGTTTTGCCTTTTTTTCATATACTTACTTAATCTTGTCAAATTTGTTTTATTTTTTATCTTTTAAGGTTTCTTTCAATCAGTTAATTAAGTAATCATGTTAAGGACACTGACGAGTTCAATAAATATTTCGAGTGACTAATTACAACTGCAAATTGGAGTAACGGTGAAATTGGAGTAGGTATATACCTAACTGTCGAACAAGCAAAAGAAAATATAAAAAATTTGTGAAGCTACAATTCAATAATTTCATAATGTTCGAAAAACAATTACTAGCAAATCAACAATTAGAACATAAAGAAAATAAATTAAATTAAAAAGAAATCATATGAGTCGTTTTGCTATACAAACGTAGCCCCTGATTCCTTACTGGATAATGGCGATAGTTGCTCTATTTAAAAAATCTATGGCAACAAAGCAACATTATTGATCCTATGTTTTCCTTTTCTTATTAAGTTAATTATTAAAAGAGATTATAACTCTAAAAAAATTACTAGATTTTCTGTTGTAGGAATTGAAATATCCAGGAACCTACACGGTTAGCGCAGAGGTTGAGTAATCGCCGACTGCGCAACGGGTCGCGGGTTCGATTCCCGTACGGGACAAATATTTTGCATGGCCTACAGAAATTTGTTCCGGTCTGGGCGTATGTGCATGTGATATTCTATGTTTGTAACTGCACCCACGACACAGGAGAAAAATCCTAGAGTGGGGCGATGTTTTTTTTTTAAAATAGCCATGACAACGTTTCGTGATTTCCCTTAAAGTCGTAACTTTTAGTTATACTGTCCTTAGATATACGTAAAACAGTCGACAGTTTATTCGTTTAGATATTGTATACATGCGCGGTTATAAAGAACATAAATGTCGTATTGCAGTAAAGACACGATCCTTACTTAACTTTTTTGTCGGATATTAGTTTCGACAACATCAATATTACTAAAAGTAGTGCAGATTTCTTTATTTAACTAATTTACGTACAAAACATATGATGCTTCTGTTTTATAAACTAAAAGTGAAGTTAAATTGAGAAGCCATTTATAGGCTGATACATTTGCTTTAGCGGGGGAATTGTGATAGGCAATTAATTTATTCGGTAATTTGTATAGGTTTTTGCGGAAATAACTTATGGGATTTTTGTAACAGCGATATTTAGTTAATCATTTAATAAAACTGATTTTTAATAATTTTTTAACAACCACTATAAAACGTAAAGTAACAAGTCGGCTCTCCCGACTAGTCGCTGACTAATCGGTACGTCACTAAAATATATATATATATATATTCCGTTAAAAAGAAAATGTTGCATGTATAGATGTATGCAAATTTCTATATTTTGGCGCTGCAAAATGTTGTCTGGCGGAGAGACTCGCCATTGCAGTTTTATATAACCGGCCAGTCAAAGTCGCCAGAAACAGCTACAGATTTAGGAAGCAAATGTTAAAAAAATATATTTCATTCAGTAAAATGTTATGCACTCAGTAAGTACAAATAATAAATCGCCGTGGCTGTTAAATTCCAAAAACATTTTCGCAACGCATTTAACAAATATTGTGAAATTTGTCGGTATTTACTTGAATTGAATATGACACCACATTGCTAGCACTATTAAACTGACACGTGTTGCATATCTAGGTATTTTAATAAAAGGAATGTTTTTACACTCACCGTGGCGAACCTCCCGGGCGTTGGTGTATTTTGTAAAGTGCTGACAATGCATTTTAGACCACCAGATAGATAATATTGTTTTGGATCATCGGCCGCATTATCCAGCCTCAGCGGCCATGCCACACAAGTGAATGAATTAGGTCTTTTACACAATACGAAGAGCTATAAAACAAATAAACTTTTAAGTAATATCCACACGGTGCTAACGTAAAAGGATTTGATTAATGTTCACGAAAAAAGTGAGTAAGTATGATAGACAGACATTAATGACAGTAAAATCAATTTTATCAAGATTTCTTACTTTCGAATGTAAGGTTGCAGCTGGAAGGGCAAATAGTGTCGTTAGGTGAAAGAAGATCGTGACGATGGCGACGCGCGTCGGCAGCGCGTGAGCTGGACGCATGGCGATAGGGCTCTGTGCGGCGCGGGCCCGGCGCACTGCCCGCCATCTGACCCGCGCTCGCAAATCTCAACCCAAATGAACCCTCACCAGATATAAGTTCAGCCACCTAATTTCGGCGATAGCGAACTAATTCGCCACTTAGATATAGGTACAAAGGAAGTTAAATTTGTGCTTCTTGCTTATAACTTCTAAGACTGCCAATTTTATTACTTAGGCTTCAGCGCTTTCACATGACCAAAGATAATAATAAAATAGAATTTTGTTAAATAAGTATTTGAGTAGGCATACAATAGCAACAATGGGTATACCCCGAATTTGGTTCCATATACATTTGGAAGAAAATGCAACCCTAAGGTTAGGAAAACAGGGGATGATTGATTGTTCACTCACAGATTTTATGCTGAGTTAGGAGTTAGAGGTTACTTTTTAAATACTGAGCTGAGGTGAGTTTTTAAATGCTGAGTTAGGAGTTAGAGGTTAGTTTTTAAATACAATAAGGCATGTATTACCAACTGAATTTAATACCAGATGGTATAAAAAATCACTAAAAAGATAAAAAGATAAAAAAACCTTTTTAAAAACAAGCTTTTATTTAAAGCGCTAAATAGAAAAAATAAACTTATACACTAAAACTTTTACTTACTTATAACGTATTTCACATTTGACACAATTTATATGACATAAAAGCTTATCGCGAGATTTACTTGTGTGTAGTAACTTGAAAGTACTTAAAAGAGTACTTTTAAGTACCTACTTGTATTTACTTACTTTGAAAATTGTAATGTATAAAATTATTTACATCAAATTATTTAATTTACTTGTTTATCTACAAAAGTAAATCTCGCGACAAGCTTTTATGTCATATAAATTGTGTCAAATGTGAAATACGTTATAAGTAAGTAAAAGTTATAAGTAAGTATAAGTGTATAAGTTTATTTTTTCTTTTTAGCGCATTTAAATAAAAGCTTGTTTTTAAAAAGGTTTTTTTTACATTTAATTTATTTTTTACTTTTTAGTTATCACTGGACACGTTTCCCACTCTGTTCATCTCATTCAACGCATCATTGTTGCAAGGTCGTTTGCCGAAACGTCTATACAGAATTTCAGCTCAATCGGTTAAAGATATCTACTTCAAAATTGATTTTTTAACTTTAGAAGTACGCCATACTGAATTATAATAATAATGATATCACTTTAATTTTTAAGTTATTCTTAGCCAGACATTTTATTTGATACCCATATTGTAGGAGTGCATTAAAAATAATTGGTCCGCCATCTTGCGTATGCCGCCATCTTAGATTTAGAATGACGTCTCACAGTTAACCATGCATTGTCATCCAAACTGTGTGTGTATACAAAATTTCAGCTCAATCGGTTAAAAATATCTACTTCAAAATTGATTTTCAAGCTTTAGAAGTCCGCCATATTGGATTAATAGTAACGTCACATTATTTTTAGAGTTACTCTTAGTAAGACCTTTTATTTGATACCCATATTGTAGGGGTGCATTAAAAATAATTGGTCCGCCATCTTGGGTATGCCGCCATCTTGGATTTAGAATGACGTCACACAGTCAACCATGCATTGTCGTCCAAACTAAACGTGTATACAAAATTTCAGCTCAATCGGTTAAAGATATCTGCTTTAAAATTGAGTTGCAAGATTCCACCCGAACATACATACTTACTTACATTGCAAGTTAAATAAAAGTTTGTAATAAAATAAAAAGGTAAAAATATTTTTTTTATTAAAAATATTTTTTTTATTAAAAATAAAAACCAACTTCAAAAACACTGAAAAGGTAGATATTTCATTTACATTCACATTTCTATAGTATTGAAGTCGGGTGCCAAACGATGATCTTCTAGAAAGTCTTATAATTTAGCACCGACTTTAATATAAAAATGTGATGTTGTATGTACCTATTCTTTTAATATTTTTATCTTTTCAGTGTTTTTGAAGTCGGTTTTTATTTTATTGCTTAGTAATGTCTAGAGTCTACAAGTAGGTAGGTATACACAGTTTTGACCGAAAATGTAGACGCTCTTCAAAGAAACGTTGATGCTTCTTGATTCTAAGTGATTTTTATCTATCACTATAGTAAGTTTGGGACACAAGTCTTAAATTTAGTTCACTGTCTTAAAGTTAGTTACTGCTACAAAATGTTGTCAGATTAATCTACGAATATTTGTTGTGTCAAAGAAATGTCTATCTACGATGTTATCTGAGGTGGCTTCAAAATCAGACATTAGTTATTAAAAGTTGTTTATTAGTGTTATAGTTTGAAAAATATAAAAGAATACACAGCGATTGCTCTATGGTTGATGAATCCACCCCTTGCTTATTTCAGTCTATTTTTTTACAATCGCTTCAATTTTGATAGTCAAAGTGCATGCACCACCGCTCTATAAAAAAAAAACAATCGGGGCATAGTCTTGTGTCGACGGCGGCGGCGCAAGGTCTGACATAAGCGACTGTGGAAGATCTTTTCTTAGACAATTAGCTCTGTTGGGTGCTTCCATTTTTAGCTACTAATGCATTCCTGCATTGTGTACAAGAAATTACATTGTAAGGTAAGATGTCGGGAAATTGAGTGCATGTTTGTGAATCTAACATAAGCCACGTGTACCGAATATAGGTGACTATAGCTGTTCTTAGGTAGACGTGTACTACATATTGATATACCTACTCCTATTATTCCAGCTACACTCATATTTAGCTAAATATACGTCATAATTTATAATTTTCGTTTACCGGAGGGAGACTCTGTACCAGGGTCGTGTGCATGGGGACCTCCGTCTTACCTATTTCTGCTGCAATGCAGCATTGCTTGCATTGCTGTGTTCCGGTTTGATGGGTAAGATATGGCACTGAAATTACTGGGTACCGTTATTTTCCCGGACGCGTTGGTAGTGGTAGTCGCAGTGTGGACCCTACCACGCGCGTCCATAAGGGCAGGAAGAACACCGGGGGGTTTAGTGGGTAGGCCTGGCACTCTGCCGGGAGAGCCCCACACGCTCGTCGTCTAGCCAACGGCGAGTATGGTGCGGTCACGCATTCCCCTCGAAAAAAAAAAAGAAGGGTACCGTGACTTTACATCTTAAGTCACAAGTTGGCAACGTACACTGTGATTCTTGTGGGGGTTGCAGTTTTGCTGCAAATCTCACAGGAACCACATGTATTATAAGTGACTGTTACCACTTACCATCAGGTGGGCAGTTTGCTTGTTTGCCAACTTAATTGCAATAAAAAAAGCGAAGTCAGTAACCACCAAGAATTTCTTTATGAAAAGTTTCAGGTAATACCGAGGATTAAACCCTATAATTATCACGACTATCTATTGCAATTAAACTACTCATAAGCGTGTTCGCAAATTATTGAAGTAATCAAAATAAATTGTAACAAATAGTGTTTTATTATATTTTATTTCAAAACCTAAAATCAACAAGTATAAAGCAGATAAAATTGGGACCTAGTTATAAAGAGTTCAAATACCTAATAAAAAAGTCTAATTAAGTCATTATTAATTAATTACTCTAACATTGAGCGTAAAAAATTTAAGCCTTAACTTTATAGCCTTGTTATTTCTGAGCTTATATTTGAGTCTTTTTTCTTATACGAATGAGTGGGATATAAGAAATGTTGCGAGTAATACCCTGAATGTACTTCCGCTGTACTCTTTGTAGAGTTAGCTCTTCGATAATACTCGACATTTTCGGCGCATTCGCAAGCCAAACGAGTTTCTGAACCACTGCTCTCCAAATGGTACTTCGGCACCACGATCAGACTTTCAGTAGATTTTGTCGGTGCACAATGGCTATGACTCCTGCTGTATACTGAATAGTGATGAGGAGCAGTACTCTGCCGTTGCGATTGCTTTTCCTGCTGTTGTTGGTATTCGTATTGACTTTGAGAACTCCTCCCACTATGACTTCTTCCGTGGCTTTTAGACCTATTCGAATGCTTAGCTCCAGTATCTAAATATCCATATCCAAAACCATAGCCTCCAAAAGCTTTAGTTGTCAAATTGTCCCAAGATTTGGGCTTGGCGTGTTGATGTGAACTCTGGTATTGAATCTTGGGAGAAGATTTTGCCTCGGCTCTATCGTTGTCCCAGAAAAGAGTGTCGCTGCTCAATGAAGTGCTGTAACTTGACGCCGAATTATCACAGACGACGGTGGCATTGCTGGTCGCATAGGATTGCAAACTGCATTGGCTCGTTTGTGTAGACTCGGTGGTTAAATATCGATATCGACTCGAGCAGTGTCCAGACGGGCAAACTTTTTTAGTACGACCTTGCGTGTAAGCGTCTTTCTGTGTCGATTTATCTACTTGTTGACATTTATCCTTTCTCTTGTGTTCTTTTGAGCATTCTTTCTTGCGCCGAACCTTCTTTCGAGTACTAGGTACGCATTGTGGGTCGCAACATGGACTGGCTAAGTCATAGGCCTCCAGGCTATTGGCGTCCTGGTTGTTATAATTAGGTACACACGGTGTGCAGCTATGGCTATGATTGCTTCTATGAACCTTAGCGTGCTTTCCGTTTGCGACCTTATATGTCTCAGAGGCCCGGTGACATTCACCGGGTGTCTTAATAACGTAATGATGACAATCGCGCCTATTCCTCGGTGATCCTACGGTAATTACAAAGCTACCGGCTCGAATACTAGGTTGTATGACACACGTCCCGTATCTTGGATCTAAGTACTGATACATGAAGACATTACTCTGAGGGGGTTTAGCGGCAGTGACGTTTTCGCTGGATAGTGTAGGCCTGCAATACGACATGTTCAGATTGTCGCCGATATTGTTTTCCTCAGAATCTGATATGACGTCGACCGGGGACGTCTTTTTCTTTTGCGATGGCAAACTGTGCGTTTTCCAGTTACTGTCAAAGAGTTGCCTTTCGCGGACGGTGAGCTGTTCTAGTTCTTGCATCTTGGACTGGATGGTGCGTTGGAGGTTGATGTACTTGAGATGAAGCTCGACTTTGCGCACGCAGTCTTCGAAGATGACGACCATGCGCATGCGCGCTTCGCAGCCATTGATAGCGGCTACGATGGCGGCGTGATCGGCGCGCTCCACGTCCGCACCGTTGATGGTCAGGATCACGTCGCCCTCCCGCATGCCCGCCGCAGCGGCAGGCCCTTCCGCCTCCACGTGATCCACATATGTGATCACCTCGATTTCTTGTTCCTGTAAGAAATAAAGTTATTGTATAGGTATATCATCCGTTATGTGCATTATACTCGTAAATACAGGATGAAATTTCAGTCAGGAGCTGAAGAAATATAATATCTGCCTCTATGATTCTTTGCTTGAATCGAATATTTTCCAATAACAACTCCAGATAATTATTATGTGCTACAGTGAATGTACAGTGGGCCGTACTTATATTACTCCAGAGGTGCCAAATAGACTATCGGTACCTCCAAGTGTTGCAGTCATTGTACGAAAACGTCACCATGTCAGTCCGCCTTCAGGACCAAAACTCGAAACCAGTACGACTTCAGCGCGGTGTGAGACAGGGTGACTACGTTATATCACCGAAACTGTTCACAGCTGCGTTGAAGGATGTATTTAAGCTTTTGGACTGGAGGGGACTCGGCATCAACATAAACGGCGAGTCATTCACCTTCGTTTTGCTGATGATATCGTAGTCATGGCTGAGACCGTGGAGGATCTAGGCACAATGCTCGAAGACCTCTATTGAGTTTCCCAACAAGTGGGTCTTAAAATGAACAGGAATAAGACAAAAATAATGTCGAATTCTCGTGTAGTACCCACTCCAATGAATGTTGGAGGCTCTACGCAGGGTTTGTTAGAGATTTTTCTTCCTTGATTGAGATCGACTCTATCGATAGGTGTTATAAAAATACAGGATATTAATTTTCTACATTTAACGTGTTCGATTCCCGGTTCAGACAGGTGGTTATTTAAAAATCTTTGAATACGAAATCAAAATGATGTCTTCATTTAGTAAAAATTATTTATTGTATTTAAGGTAGGTACTTTCCCGCCATGGCGCCATGTGGCATCGCCATGGGATGCCTTGTCTATTAATTACGCCAACAAAGTAGTGAAATAAAATTTTGAAAAATATTTTAAGGGTCACCTCTCCTACATGTAAGTGGGGATGAATTTTCTTTTTCACGTCTATCCCATAGTGTGGGGTGTCATTGGTTACATCTTTCAAAAATATCGTGAGTGTGTGCTTAAAACTATATTTTTTTACGTTTGTGAATTATAAAGTTCCTAACTTATTGATTCGTGTACAAAAACCAACAGTAGTAAGACTATATTAACGAAATTAAAGGAAAAACTTCACAACTAAGTAGGGCTAACAAATTCAAGAGTTATATTAAAATATAAAATGTACTTGATGAAGGAAAATTTCGGTAAAAAGTAATTAAAAATTAATTAGAGAAAGTAAGTTGTTAGTAAAGTTAAACAGGTACCTACCTACCTAGTAAATATACTTAGATTAAGAGATCGTGTAAATTATGGAAAAATAAAATCATAACAGCCTTAATAATAATAATAGTACGGAACCCTATTACGCGTGGCCCGCACGCAGTGGACCTTTATTAAAAAGTGCGCTTTAGTATCATTTTCGACAAAGATACGTAAAAATCAACAATTTGAAATGAGCTTGCAATTTAAGTTAAAGGCATTGCTAAAAACCAAAGCTGGTATTCACTTTCTGTTCTAAGTACTATTTGTAATGGTTTAAAAATACTAACGAGACGAGAATAAGTCGACAGTTCAATGAGCTTAACCAGAGAACGCATAATGTCTAATACAGGTACGAGTTACTTCTTAAAAAACTAATGCACGTACTCTTTTGTAATGGATGCCGTAGCTCTGTAAAGTGAAGCCATATGTCCCATTTTTCTTCTCTACGATGATGGTACGTCTCCGCCAATCTTCTTCACCTTTCCTTTCAGACTTAACCGACTCTCTTATCTAACAACAAAAATGGTTTTACAAAGACCAATCATTCCAAAGAGAGTTTATCAAAGTCGGGATTCATACCAATTTGGTACTTACAGAGTTGTCGAGAGAGTCTTCTTTGGAATCGTTGCTAAGCTTCATTCCATTGCTCAAACTACTAGGGCATCGGTCATTAAGTTTTGGCGAACTCATTTTAACACAGCACTTACGGCAATCACTGCTTTTAGCCCGCTAAATGTATTTTATATGAAAAAAAATTAAAACTACTACTCTAGACATTATGAAGGGTAGGTTTCGGTTGGCGTTGATGTTAACAAGAAGGCAACCTTTGGGCGCGACACGACAAATCATTACTAGACGCATGCGCGAGTATTGCACATGCGTAAACCGTTTTCAAAAGGAAAGAACCGCAATCAATGAAGTAAATTTCATACTAAAAACCTGCTCCTTTCGATGTATCGAGATGACTGCAATCCTGTTGTTTTTTTTTTCAATATGTTAGAAACACTACTAATGTAATTACATTGATAAGGAAATATAATTGACGAAGCTTAAACATTATATTTAATGCTTAAACCTTCATGAAAATATTAATAAATGTCATTATTAAAACCAAATAAGCTATGACTAGCCATATATTTAACATTTGCTACTGTTATGCACGTTTAATGCACTTTTATTATATATTATAGTATTTATTTATAGTATTTGTAAATTTATCGAAATCCATCGAAATCAAATGCATCTATACCATTATACTATCACAATTAATCCTTAGGTCGACTGGGAGAGAATGCCGGAATTCAACATCAAGTCCTTTATGTAAATTTTGTCGAGAACCCCTAATGTCACATGGCGCACTAATAGTGGTTCGTTACCCCACTTTGAGAAACCTGCCTTAGTGCCTTTTCACATGCATACGGTTACCGTCTAAACGGCACGGCACCGTGCCGTGCAAGCTCTTGCACATGTACACAGTTTACGCAGGGTCGTCCAGCGGCGGCGAGTGGTGGTCGCAGTATCGAGGTACCTACCTAGACTAAAGGCATACTAGAATTCTCCGAAATTGCGATTTAATCCTATGCATATCTCTTTCCACGCTTGTTTTGTCTCATTCCTGATTTTATAAGCCACGAGTGTCTTATCCCATAGGGTAGGCCGCTCTACGACGATCAATCGGGGAATGGCTAACGCCGATCCCGATTGTGTCTCTACGGAGGTAGAAGTATCTGGAGGGTTTTTAGCCGGTATGGGGTCCTCTACCCGAGTCCGGCATATCCTTGGGGTGTCCTCGTCAGTCGGCCCCTTGTCGAATTCGTAAGAAGGATTTTCCCTCCTAAAAAAAAAAGGCCGCTCTACGACGTCACTTCTACGTCAACTTCGTTTTCCTTAGACATTCAGCGAAAAACGTCGGCCTCGGTCGAATGGCAGTCGCCGCGCTCACCGTGCCGTTTTGCACCCGCGTAGAGTTCATACAAGTCAATACATTACTGCAAAGACGGTTGCCGCGTCAAAACCGTGTTTATAGTAGATAAGCACGGCCGACACACGGTCACGCCACGGTCGCCGTGCCATGTGAAAGCTGTCTGTGTATACTATAGCTCATAAATTTCTACTTTACACGGCACGGCGATCGTACCGTGACCGTGTGCGTGCATGTAAAAAGGCGCCTAAGAGGTCGTGCAGCGCAAGCGTCTGTAAATGCGCGAATTCGGCCATTTATTTTTAAATAGATGCCCGCCCCGGTCCCGCACGGGTACCTATACCAAAAACCTACCGCATACCTACCTTCCTAAATATTTTCTTTTATACACACCTTGTCCTAACAATAACAAATACATAAAACAAAGAATCATCCAATTTGGTGCAGTCGTTCGAAAGTTATGGGCGTACATACATTTCGAAGGTCCATTTTTATTTATATATATAGATTGGGGTATACTTTACTCAACACTATTGCTTATCCGCAATGAGATTAGATCTTATTTTTGATTTGTTATAAGCAAATTGTGGACCCTGTCGGGCACAGCAACATTAGAAGAGAGGAGGCCATAAAATAATATTAGGTACTACTTAAATTGATTTATGCTTAAACTTATAAATAACTAGCTGGTACCCGCGACTTCGTCCGTGTAGTAATGAATATATATATAAAGTACATACTATGAAGTTTAATGATTTTGCATATTTCAGCCAACAGAAAATGCCTATCACACAAAGTAACTTTAACACATTGGGTTGCAAAAGCGATTATATTCCCTTTAATCGGCCCTGTCGAAAAGTCTGTTCCTACCTGACATGCCTTATCTATATTTTATCTCTTTTCCAGTTTACAGGTACAAAAAGCTAAGAGAGAGATTCCTTAGTTCGGCTCTGTCGCAAAATCCATTTTTAGCGAACATTTACTCACTATTAACTACCTGCATGCCAAATTTTAAGTATGAAGCACAAAAAATTAAGTACTTTCATACAAACTTGGGAGAACCCTTAGACCTCCTTAATCCGGCCCTGTCGCAAAATCCGTTCTTAGCGGATGTCTATGTCTACTAACTACCTACCTACCAAATTTCAAGTTTGTTGCAAAATAATGAAAGACTCGTACGAACTTGCGAGAGTCTTTCGAGTTTTCGACCTTCTTAATCCGACCCTGTCGCAAAATCCTTTCTTAGCGGAAAGACTTTTGATTGATAACTAACTACCTCCCTACGAGATTTAAAGTTTGTTGCAAAAAAATGAAGGACTTTCGTACAAACTTGCAAGAGACTTTATACCTCCTTAATCCGGCCCTCGTGCAAAATTCGTTCTTAGTGGCCGTCTGCTAACGATAAACTACCTCCCTGCCAAAGGCCATTGTCGAAAATTGCCCCATGAACAACAATGATTTGATTAGCGTCATAATTATATGCATATTTTATAACACACATAACACCTAGGTATAAGTATTCGACGGACAAATCAACAATATTTAAAAGTACTTTCAGAAACGGTTGTTGTTACCTTTGCTCGAGTGAATAAAATTGATTTGTTTAATTATGATTTTAATAACTTCTTTTAGAATTTACACACGTCAATTGACTACTCACGCCCTGTCACTTGCTAGGTTGTGTTTTAACTTGATTTATAATTTCGAGATTTCTTGTTTTTTACAACGTAGCTCTTTGATTAATTGCAATAATTATATTTTTAATTATTGTATAGGTATGAATGAACTATACAATGTATTATGGTAACAAAATAAAGTGTTATTTCAACTAACCTCAAAATCTGAATCATTATATCTATAATTTTGATATATAATTCGACTTCAAAGCTTGTCCGTAGTAATTGATACAGTATTTAGTAATGTCTAATTATACAAAAAACATTTTTTCTCTGCTGTTGGTATTGGGGCGAACTATGTATGGACGCAGAGCAATATCCTTTCATATTACTACTCATAAACTCTCTAAACTTAGACCTCTTTAATACGGCCCTGTCGCAAAATCCGTTTTTACCGAACATTATTAACTATTAACTACCCCCCTCCTGCCAAATTAAAAGTTTGTAGCACAAGAAATAAGTACTTTCATACAAACTTGCGAGAGCCCTTAGACCTCCTTAATCCGGCCCGGTCGCAAAAATCGTTCTTAGCGAACGTCTACTAAGTACCTTACTGCCAAATTTCATGTATGTAGCAAAAAAATGAGGGACTTTCATACAAACTTGAGAGAGTTCTTAGAGCTCCTTAATCCGGCCATGTCGTAAAATCTATCTTAGCCAACGTCTACTAACTACCTCCCTACCAAATTTCATGATTTTTGCAAAAAAATGAAGGAGTGTTATACAAACTTGCGAGAGCCCTTAGACCTTCTGAATCCTGTCCTATCGCAAAATCCGATTTTAGCGGACGACTACTAACTATAAACTGCCACCCTGCCGAATTTCATCTTTGTACGTCAAGCGGTTTTCGAAATTTCTTTATCGAGCTTTATACACGGTGTTTCATAATAACGAATAAATAATCAATGCGTTATCTAAAACTAAATATTAAAATGTGTTTACACGTAATGTCATTCAACCCAAAATTTTCATGTATATCATAGTATCATCATTATGTCTATGATTTAAATGAAAATTTTGTTATTGTCAAAAGTTAGTTAAAAGGTTGAATCAAGCTTGTTTGTAACTTGAAATAAATTGAAAGTGTGATGGAAAGAAAAACACCGGCCAAGTGTCAGTTGAACCCGCACATCGAGGGTTCTGTATAGTCGACCAGAAATGTGGCTAACCACCTTAAGATTGAAATTCAGTTTTGAGTCATAAAACAACCCAGTCGATTTTCCATCGCAATAATGATAGATACGCGAAGACCCATAGTAAAAAGTAGTAAACTACTTTTTGGTCGACTATATATACCTATGCATAATTCCCTTGAGGCATCGCAAAATATACAAAGATCACGTTGACTTACAGGTTAGATTTTTCACAACTGAAGGAGACTGTAGACTCGAGTATTTCATATAAATTTCAGTTTGACATCTCTACGCATTCCTGAGAAAAAGGATCATGACAGACAGATGGACGACAGAGTGATTCTATGAGGGTTTATTTTTTCCTTCTGAGGTAAACCCTAAGTAAAGTTTTAAAATGAAAAAAGCTATGTCAAAATCAATTACAATGTACGGAACAGAAAACGAAAGCTAATTTTGAGGTAAGGTACATACGAGAAAAATTTGAAGATACTGTAGTAACATTTGGTAATCAGTAGGACCTTTTTAATGCATTTGCAAAAGTTTATAATTGCAACTTTGTATTATCTTTAAAAATGCTTGACAAAATACAAAAGAGTGCAATACAAATGAAATGTCGTCGTGGCTGGTAAGAGTTCGGTGGCCCAGTGGTTAAGGCGTCAACACGCATATTGAAGACGGGGGTTCCATTCCCGCCCGAGACGATTTTACGTTTTCTTTTATTGATTTGTTCAGTTTTTGCAAAAGTTATTATTAGGTGTTAGAAATAGATATGTTGACTCCATTACAGTCGGAGCATAATAAAAACAGGTGCGATCACCCCGTGGGGATTCTTCAGAAAAAAGGTCACGTGCCAACTGTAACCGTCGTCTATGGCTACGCTGAGGAGCTTGGACGAACAACGGTCTACGAGACTTGAAACTAAGGGGCAATCGCACTATCTACGTACTATCAATCTTCGTCTATGGTACTATTTAACCAAATCGTTACCGTTCCCATTTATTTTGACATCTGACAACTATCAAGGTCTTGTCAAAATGTTTTTTTTTTTAATCTTTTTTATTATACAGGGTTTTTATCCTTTTGGATATGTCAACCCCATCGTACCCTTATACTTAACCTTTACAACAATATATGTAAAATGTAATAGAGCATGTTAATTATTCCACTATGTTACTTGCACTAGACTACATAAACTCTTTTGTCAAAATGTATGGGAATGGAAACGTTTTATATTCAGATAGTTGTCATCACCTTACGAAATCCCGACGCAGTAGTTTAAGGTTCTCCTATGGCTATGTTTTGTAAAAACGGATTACTCGATAGCTACCTTTCAGCCGTTTCTTACATCCCACCAATAACCCTATACAAGTGTTCCCATTTCGAAAACCGATTTGTTAGATTTAACGGCTGTAGAATTAACGCACAACACCCTACATTTCTACTTGAGTTAAATGTGTCGGTGAGAAATTGTGCTTACTGGACAAATGTTCCTTCCTCGCTATATATATGTTTTAGTATAGACAACAATTTCGCCAATTTAATAAAATAAGTCTTTAAAGCTTTAAACAGTCACATAACCTGCACCCTCGTTTAACCACCAGTTAATGCAAAACTGAGAACATAAGTGTTACGAATTTTTAAAATTTAAAGCTAAAAATTTACGAACATTAGCTGCACTTAAGTCTCAATGTATTAACAAACGCGAAGCTTGACTACTTGTGAGTCAAAAGTAGTCAAACATTTAATTTTTGTTTAAAAAATTGCTTATACTCTGTCAATAATGTGACCTTTCTCGCATAATGAGCTCACATAATCTTCGAGCTCGCATAATGACATCACAATGTGAGCTCATTATGCGAGAAACGTTACATTATTGACAGAGTATAAACAATTTTTAAACAAAAATTAAATGTTTAAATATAAAAAAGATAAATATCCATTGAGGGGAAATAACTCTATGTATCGCTAAGATATATGGAGTAATGGTCAGAGCATTCAAACATTAAATTTTTAAACTTTAACTTTCATTATAAGTATAAGTACTTAATGTAATTTTTTCTTAGTGCAATGACAAATTTAAAAAAATTCGCTTAGCCTTTCCACAAAAAAAAAACAATGTTTAATAGAAATGTGACAGTTTAATTTTCACTACATACGATAACAAGGGTTACAAACTGCTAAGTTGACCTAAATAAAGGACATTGCGAAAAGCAGTGATACAGTACTCATATCTATACATACTTAGACGTTCGTATACATATGTAATTGAATTGAGATAAAAGTTCATAATTCTAAGCATAATATCAAAATTAATTGTGTTAACCAACTCGATGTACACCGTTAATTTTATGTATCTAATTACTACATGTAATATTGAACGGAGTAATAGTGTGATACTGGAGTGACTTTCGATTCTGTATGACAATAACCTATCCTTAGGGATCATCCATAGTAAATAAGTGTAAGAGTACTTTGGTTTTGTTACTAGCAAACTACGAGTATATTATTATTTCTGTCCTTTTATAGAAATAAAGTAATTGTATAGCTTTCGATGTATCTAGTTCCTATTAGAGATATGATTTTCAATGTGACCGTAAAATGCGTGTTAATTTTTTATATCGTAAATATTAATAATATCAAAGTAGATATACATTTGCCCTAATAAGGTTTTCGTACTACGGCATTTACTTTAGCGTATTGAATAAGAGAAGTATTAGGAATTGGTACTGGAATACTAGATACATTATTCAACATCAATAACGGCGGGAGAGCGATGGACTGCAATCCTGAGCCCGGTGGTAGAGTCGACAAGCCTTTTACAACGTTGATGGCGTTTTTTTTATTATCTAGTGTATCTCTTTTAACGAAAAGCTTGGGCACTTCAATCTTAGGTTCCTTCAATATGTCTTTCTTTTCTTCTTGGTGAGTCAGCCATCCTTGGAATATATTGCGACGCTCCACTCTTCTGTGTTCCGATGTACCTAGAAATTAACACATACATAAGCTTCATTAAGCTTCCCTTCCCTGAAGTTTGTAAAAAAATAATAATACTTGCGTACCTTAATACAAACCTCGTACAAACTTTGCCCCCGACGCATCATACATTCTCAACTCTACAGCCATAAATTATTTTTTAAAATTGAAGTAAAGCCTAAGTAAAGTACATATATGACAAATTCTTGTATCATAGGTGCGTTAAGTAGCAGAAACAATTTTAGGATAATCATCATCATCACAGCTCATATACGTCTCCACCGAGGGGCACGAGCCTACCCTAACCAGTTAGGGCGATTAGGCCTTAGTCAAGCCACGCTGGCCCAGTGCGGTTTGGTTGACACCTTTAGGAGCGTCAGATAAATGTACATATGAAATTCGTGAAACGAAAAACACATTAGTACATGGCAGGATCGATCGCGGGCCTCCCGATTCTACTCGGAGCACAGTCCGTGCCGAGGCCACAGCGCCACCGACGCTCTCGATTTAGGATAATGAAAACTAAATAATTATACATATAAATATAACATTAGCATACACATCTAAGTATTAGCAATGGAAAAAGGGTTGAAGCTTCAAGGATCGCCGGCCGATTCCCAAGAAGTGATTGATGGCTGAAAATCAGCGCTATGTCCTGTTACGTCAACGCCGCTGAGTCTTTTATTTTAATTTATTGTTAATAAAATGTACTTACAAGTAGTATTTCATAACAATCACTAATAAACCTGAAAAGGTTTGTCTTGATGACCCTTTGCTTGCTGTAGCACGCAAACATAATAACGTAACGTTTATTGTAAATCTGTATCATTGTGTATATGTTTTTTTAATGTTTGTGTGTTGATTGTAAGTAATAAACTACTACTACTATTCTTGACAAAAATATTCCGTGCAATAATGGATTAAGATATTAAGAATATATGTATCAGGGCTTTCTTTTTCCAGTTTTGTAGTAAAAGCCGAATAAGGTTTGTACGTATACATTCTATTAACTGCGAAGAGATATAAACCCCGAAACAATAACATACTTGCGAAAAAAATCGAGTAAGACAGCTATATTTTTTATATCATATCTAACTATCTATCTGGACCCACTTTATGTAAACATTTGCAATAAATTGTGATGATATTTGGATAAAAACTTTTTTTGCGAGCCTCTATATAGGTAGTCCAAGTATGACTATTGACCTGACAAGGCTATACCAACCACTGCATCTGTCCGTTGGGTTTTCTAAATAGGCCTATTACCGATCTCATGGTTTTGCAAATGATATCATATGATATCATAATGCAGAACGAAAAATACAATTTCCGGTCAGATTTTTGATCATTTGTTCATTATTTAATGATGACATCATTGAAATTATGCCATAGTGATGATATCATTGCAGATCGGTAATACAAAATGCAGCATTTCATGACTTCTTTTTCTCAAATTTATACCATGTCATACGATGAAAGATCCATAATTGATACACAATTGCGAAAAAAAGAGAAGTAGAAATTTAAAACCTAAAAAAGATAAAATTTACCTACCTATAAGTTATGCACAAGTTTATCTTTGATAATTTAAAATAAAGCGCATTACCAGGTTTCCTCGACTACTACGAATTAATAGTAAGAGATTAGTAAGTTCTTTTTTATTTTTTTGTTCTTCCTTTCTTTTTTGTTAACGTCACTATGTTTCTTTAATTATATAATTTTGGAGTCCCAACACAAATAATTTTGCATGGCAATTCAGCTTAAATATGAAAGGCCAGTAGAAGATCATAGCACAAGTTAAACTTAGTTTGGTTCTCCTGTCTCCCATGATTGTAAATTTATTGTTAACTATCGTTGCTTATGTAAAATAGTATATATGTACTACACAATTGGGGGAAACAAATACCTTTTATTATTATTATTATATTGTATTATAACTGAAAACAGCCGTATCATACTAAATAAAACTGTCTATTGGATATTGATCCAAGGCATTTTGAATTAGGTTAACAATTAGACTTAACATCGCCCACTGGAATCGCCGCCGGCAGATAAAGCATTGCACCTCATCAAAGAAAAAATCTCACTCATTCAAAAAAGGCAATAATTTCAAGAGTGTTTCAAGGGAACATAGTTAGAAGTCGCCTCAAACCACATCCAGGAATAAAACAAATGAATGGAAAATGACAAAAAGTATTTCCAATTGTAATAGGTGCTTAAAGCATTCCTTAAATTACAAATAATTATATTCTAGAACATTCGTAGAATGAGGCGCAGTAAAGGTGCAACGTGCAAAAAGCGTCGACAAAGCATAAACAGACACCCATGTGAACAGTGCATGCAACGTGTTGTAGGCAAAACAATACGACCGTAATTTAAACCTTATTTTGTACTTTGTGTTCCGTATGATTTATAAAAAATAACGCTAATATTTTGCACTCATTTATCATGCTGAAACAATCGGTAGATTTTAGCATCGTTCTACTAACGATATTCTCATGACGCACAATTAACCTAAATGAAACTGTAAAGCTCCCAGCGAAATTGAATAAACTTATTTAATCTAATCTGTTAATATGTGCGTTTATAAAAGTACAGTTATATAGAAATTTACGCTTTCTCGCGTAGTGTCACTCTAAATGGGTGGTAAATAACTAAGATCTAATATGAAAGTGACCTTCCTTTGGATTCTTCACCCTGACAATCAGGGTAGCATTTTGATTCGAGTTTTCCATATTCTCGCTAGAGGTGATAGCAGTTAACTCCCATATATTCCCTACGCACACGACTCGTAAGCGTACTCGTATCCTAAGCGAATCTCAGAGACCCAACGAATAAGATGCGAGTAGAGTTAGTACAAACGTATGGCCATGTTGAGGTATCGTTTTGTAAGAGAAATTTCATATTATGTAGTTATAATGACGTCGATGGAACCAGATGTTTTCGACGGATTTGCTGACGAATTTTTTAATTGATTATGTTACCTATTTATTATACTTTTGTTTTCATTAGTTCCTTTAGTGAGTAGTTACTTTAAATTATAAACATATGTCGTGTTACTTTTTGCAACATGTAATAAATATTTGTATTTTTAAAGATAGTTTATACAGCATCATTGCAATCAGGGTTCAAATTAAAATATACAATTAGTTTGTTTTTGATTTATTTTAGGGGAGCTTTGTTACTTTCATCTCTCGTTGGTCTACGTTACGTTCATAACAGAGTATTTTAGTGTACTCTACTGGTATCGTAGAGTACACCTTCATGAAATAGAGAATAATATTCTATTTTAGAGTTCACAATTCTAAAAAGTGGTGAAGATCGGTTGTTACGTCGGGTCTGTCTCACTTTGAATTTCGTTTTCTTGATTTTGTTAAATATATCTTTGAATTTTGCGCTGTCTCTCTTCTGTGAAGTAAGTTTTGCTTTAGGGCAAAATTGCAGCATTTTACCTAGAGTTACGCATTACGTTATGTGTTCGTGATTATCCTAAAACGTCCAATTATCATCACACGTCCCAATTCTCCTCAAAATCTTTGATTTCAGTATTGATTTAATAAGGTAAGGCAAGCATATACGCGAACTTCTCTCTACAGAGTAACCAAGTTATAAGGCATTCATTTTTTGAGCCCTTTTATGTTATCGATTTAGTAGCCGTATCCTCTCCGAACACAGCATTGACATTAACTTAATTCATATTAAATATATCTTATTTTCAATGAACACATCCTTACTTTAAATGCGGGAAAAACAATCGCAAGTCAAACAATCATAAATTATTCATTTTTAAATTCGAAATGTTATAGATATCGTGTGAAATCAGTTTCATTCTGAAATCTTTAACAATCTCACTAATGATCAAAGCAAAATCAGTGAAAGTGTGAACATTTTTGTTTGTTGTCAATTTCACTATATCTCAATGTATAGTGTATTGTAGAGTCATATCCTCAATGACAACAAGTGCATTTCCTGTCAGATCAGTGGAAGAGTTTTATATGCGTACATCGTATAAAATGCACTTTTTATAAAACAATAATACCTATATGTACATTTAAAAAAACCGGCCATGTGCGTGTCGGGCCACGCGCAGTGTAGAGTTCCGTAGTTGCAAATGCCAACTTTGAGTTCACACTCCAACCTCACAACACGTTGCTATAAATTAGGCATTATTATTATTATTAATAATAGTGCCTAATTTAATAGTGGTTGTTAGCGTGGTTGACTAAGACCTAATCGCCCTAGACTAGGGTAGGCTCGAACCCCTCGAGAAATAAGACAGATTATACATTAGTGGCAAACAAAACACATTATTTTTTCTGTGCGTTAATCAATTTAAAAAACTTTAAAAATGTTAAGTCAAACTGTCAAAAACGGGAGTTTAATATTATTTTGGGGCTATGTCAGCAGAACACTGCAATTCAGACTTCTTCTCAAGAAGATTCTTCAAACGGCGAATAATATTCCTTCATATAATAGATAATAGAGTCCATTATTAAAGCTTTAAGATGCAGAACTAATTAAAACTCTATCTTAAGTTCTAGCTAGTTAAACAACAGCATCCAAATTGGTAAAAATCGAATTTACCGATTTATATGCCACTTTCGTGTTTTAGGGTTCCCTACCTCGAAAGGAAAAAACGGAACCCCTTTAGGTCAAGACCCTTTTTCTCAGGAACGCGTGGAGGTATGAAGCTGAAATTTATATCAAATACTCTACTGTCTCTTGGAGCTGTGAAAAAATCAAGTTCTAAGCCAACGCAATTAAAAGGTACAGCCGTTTATGCCGCAAATTTTCGACACTCGCGAGGGAATTAAAACCTACAGGGTACTTCCCTAGAACATAGAATCTTAAAATTTGGTACATACGAAAGTAATGTCTTATAGCACAGATAAAGGAAAAATTGCGAAAACAGTAAATTTTTAGTTACTAAAAATAAAAATATATGGGTGAACTTTTACTTATATACCTACAAGTTTGTACGGAACCCTCGGTGCGCGAGTCTGACTCGCACTTGGCCGGTTTTTTTTTAACACATTTTTGTATATCCCAAAAAAAAATCATATATATATATATATTCAGTTGCCTTGGTGTGATATAAAAAAATAAATCTGATAAATATTACCTTTTATTACATGTGAAGAGTTTTCAGGCGACCACATAGCGTACCTCTTACCACCCTGAGAAAATTCACTACTTGTTGCATTCTGATTTCCAGGCAGTTCGAGTAAAGGCGCTACTTCCATTATTCTCTGCGCAGTCACATTGGTGATTAACGGGGTGGGAATATGACTAAAGTCGAGTTTTGAGCCATTTGTATGGTAGAACGTTATCGCCTCTTGATTTCCCCTACAACAATTAAAACGAAATGAAAAAATAATCTCTCTAACGATAGAATCTTTTTATTAAGACAAAGTTAAGTCGAACAATAATATTATCCATGAAATCATTGATTTGCATTAATAAACGTCAATTTTGTATTAATTATTTTTATGCATGTAGTCTAGGATTACTTATACTGGTATTTTATTTAACAACCGATTGGTTTTTTAATCGACTTCGCAAAAAGAAGGTTTTCAATTCGATTGTATGTTCTTTTTTTATGTTTGTTACCTCATAACTCTGTCATTAATTAACCGATTTGTAAAATTATTTTTTGTTTGAGAGTAGATACTTCTCGATTGGTCCCATTATCCACCAAAGTCATGATCTGATGATGGGGCCCCAGGAAAATCCTTAAATTTTATAGGCACGTCTAACATATTTTATGTTTTTTCTGAAGCTATTCAGGTATTGATAGTCTTTGATAGTCATTAGCTGAGCTGATGATGGAATTCGTTCGAGTTATTAAAATAAAAAAATAGTAAAATAAAGAAAAAATTAGAGTAAAATAAAACAACCTCAAAAACCCAAAGTAAAAAATAATATACGAATACCAATATCACATTTTTTATTTTGAAGTCGGTGTCGAATTTTAACATCGATCATCGTTGATATTCTTTTAAATTGTGCCCGCGAAAAAAATCTGGAGAGGGCCTCTCTAATCAACTAGGAGTATAAAAATAGCCTACGATCTATTCTCAAACCTACCAAATATACACAAAAAAAAACATAAAAATCAGTTAAGCCGTTTCAAAGGAGTTCGATAATGTGACACGAGATTTTTATATATTAGAAGATTGAATTTTTTGTATTTTTTAAGTTGGATTTTATTTTTCCCCCAAAAATATAGACCGTAATCCAGATAACGCAGATATATAATAATTAGCAGCGTTCTAGCTCTACAATTACAACAAGGTCACGAAATCTTCTTTCTTATATATAAAAATGAAACGCTGTGTGTTTGTCTCGCAAAAACTCTGAAACGGCTCGACCGATTCTTACGAAATTTTCCGTGCGTGTTCGAATAGGTCCAAGGAAGGTTTAAACGTAAAGTTGGACCCAGTAGGTGGCGCTATAATCGGGCAGGACAACGTCTGCCGGGCCCACTAGTAGTAAATATAATTTCTTTTGCGATCAATTGCATAAAAATGCGAACAATACTTACGTGGTTTGATTGTCACTTGTTTTGTTAGTGATGATACCAACCTGGTATACCAAAGCATTTATAACGTACCTGCAAAGATTTATTTATTATTTATTTATTTAAAAATCTGCCGATAGTTGTATTGTGTATCTTGCAGGAATATAGGCGTAGTTTTTCTTAAAGTGTATCTCTGGACAATGAATCTTTGTTACTCACATGTCTTTATCATTTGTAGAATTAGTTTCCATTACGGGACTTCCATTAGTAGAGCCTCCAATAGCGCAGAGTGTTACGATACCAAGCAAGGATTTGACGATCTTCGTATAAAATTTGAAACAGATTAATTTAATATTTCATTTCAGAATATATTAAAATGGAAGGTGCTACTTAAAAAAATATTAATTCATTCTCTTACCATTAATAACTTAAACTACTACTTTTATATTACTTGAAGATTAAATGACAATGGAGGGAGACGAGCTTCGCCTGGATTGGATACTATATCAAGGAGTAACTGACTACCTTACCTCTAATTGTCGAGACGCAACAATGTTATTAACATTCTTAATATAGCAACAAACTTTGATAAGGGGTAATAGCTTACAGGCTCAGTAGCCCTACCCCCAAGCCCCAACCAAACCAAGTAAACTTCTGCCCACATGGAGAGTCGAATCCGGGAGCTCCAAATCGGAACATTGGCGCGCTTTCTTTTATTTATACAATAAAGTAACAAGGGACATACGCATAGTTAACGGTACAATAATTGCAGACTACCTACGATGTGAACTTAAACGACCGTAAACAGCCAATGCCTGCGATATAGAATTGATGAATTTATCGTATAATATATGAAAAAAATGCATTAATTGTTGGTCATTTTATTATTAAAAACAGCACTGTTTACTTACCAGCGTCATTACTATTGGCCTTATGGGGAACGCAACGCAAATACGGCTTTTATACTTATTTATGGGTTTCGAGTTAGCGTGAAAATGACATCCTGTTAATTTTTGTTGCCTAGCAGGGTTGTGTTAATTAGTATTGAAAATGTTAATAACGCTTTACAAGGGCACTGTTTAACATAATTACAGCTCATCTCTCAGCTTATATACGTCCCCACCGAGGGGCTCGAGCCTATCTTATGTTACTACCTTATGTTAGAGTGATTAGGCCTTAGTCAACCACGCTGGCCCAGTGCGGATTAGTGTACTTCACATGCACCTTTTATTTCTTCACAGATGTATGTAGGCTGCCTAACGATGTTTTCCTTCACCGTAGAAGCCTCTGCAAATGTTCATATGAAAAGAGAAAAACGAAAAACAAATTGGTACATGGCAGGATCGAACTATGAACCACCCGATAAGGCCAGTGCCAGGTCCAGAGCACCACCGACGCTGAAGATGAAGTTGAAGATGAACATACAAATAGATTTATCGCATTTATTTTTAGTAGGTAATACTCAATGTTTTTCATAAATAGTTAATGCAAATCGTGTTTGAATAAAAAAAATAACACGATCAAAGTAACATACCTTCAAAGTCCAGCCTTATAATTCTATGAAAATTTCCAAATGTATAAATTTTACATAAGATGCTAAAGCAAAATGCGGGTCCCTAAACGAAGTTTCTATTAGAATAACAAATAAGTATTTCACAGGAAATAGTATCCGATTCTATAATACCAGTTAACGTTACTGTTGACTCTGCTTAATTCTAGACCCGTGGACTGGAGCACCGAGGCAAAGTCTCGTCCATTTCTCCATCAACCGCAGGCCATGTAGGACGACAGTACAGTAACTTTAAGCTTATATTAATTTTCTAATAACTTATGGAATTTATGTTTAGTAATGGGTGGGTCGGTTTTTAAATCTGTCGAATTTGTTAAACTCTTTCATCATTGCCGAATAAAGTAACATGTTTTTCTCTGAGAGCAGAATTTTTCGTATAACTTTATCGTATTGCTACGTTTTTATCAATAAATCATTTCTGTATCTAAGCTCGAGTGTGAGAGGGGCGCGGCGTGATCCCGCCGCAGCGAGCACTCGCATTATCTCAGGTGTCCGAAGATGCTGCCGCTGGTATCTCTCGGTGCACTGCTTTGGCTTCGTACGTGTGAGTGGCACGCCTAACGTACCGGGTGTGCATCCCACCCTCTCTTCCTTATATACTTCTTCCTCTATTGTTTTCGACATGGCCGCCAACAAAATCCTGATTTTCGCTGGAATCGTGACAATTGTGAGTATTTTTATTCATTTGTATTCCATTCATCACCACCACATACACTTGCCACACAATATAATAGGATTTTTTCGCCAAATACACCACATCCAAAACACGTGGTGGTCTCTTATATCTAGTTTTCAATCTCATCTTAACACGTGTATTCCTAGATCGTAACCACCACATAGCGTTCATAGTTATGAATTTTGTTTTTACTAGAAATTTTAGCACATTTCTTCGTATAAGTATTCAATTCAAAAAATAACAATATTGTTCTGGCGAATGAAATTAAAAGTAAAATTACAATAGCTCCAAGCGTACAGTTAAGAAATGAGCTGGAGAAAGTTATTTGAATATGTTTGTAAACCTCTTTGAGCACTCAACAGTGGCGATGATGTAAATTTTTATGCATAATTTCATAAATGTAATCATGTTCTTAATGTGCGCTTTGCTTGCAATGCGAATTTTGCTATAATATTAAACAAGCACGTAAGGGACCGTTATTGGATGTAACATTTGATTTACAACTAGGTTACAGGTATATAGTTGTAAGTTCTCGCTCTTAGCACTCATTAGACTGTAGTGTAGATTCAACTTTATTAGGGCTGAGATGTATGCACATACAAGGATTAAATAATTAACAATTCAATATCTTAGATTTTACATTTTTAGGTAATCAGAATTTTTGTTTAATACACATTTTTTATTTTGATTCCATTACATTAACTATCATTGCATGTTTACTTTAAGTTACAATACCGCGTCATAGCTCATTGTAACATGTCATTAGTAACATAGAGTGCACTCAAAATTAAGTTTTCAATGTAAAGCTTAATTACTACAGGCGTACTACGTGACTATCGATTAAGGAATATAATCAATCAAGACTTACATGAAAAAAGGCCATTCCAACACAGTTGTCATTCTGCACAGACATACCACTGGACTGGCTGTGTCCAGTGAACGTAATACAGCCATTTGTGTGCTTGTTCAGACAATGAAATCTCGAAAAAAATTAGCTGTTTCATACATCTAGGTCCAGTGGATGTTAAATATTTGTATAGAACTGAAGGCTGATTTTTTTCTCGCGATTTCAAAATTGGTCCCATAGTAAAAGTTGGTCAGTTTGCTTGTTCCTTAGTTACAAGCACACAAAATTAAGCTCTCGCTTCAAAAGTATAATAATGATTGAATTCACTGGTTGTATCCGTACAAATGACAGGATTATTGGTACTTTTTTGAAACGGCACACATGGCAGGCGAAACTCTCGAAAACTAACATTGACGAACTCGCTTATAAGTTTTAGACAATAGGTAATTTCAATAGGTAATCTTATACACCGATCTTACTCAATAGCGCCAAAATGGCGCAAACAGGTTTTGATATCCGCCCCTCCAGTGTGGTAAATTTCAAACGATTTTTTTAAAAATTACCATTTCTGCACCCTTCCCTTGCTTATTCCTTTCCCATATTTCCTATCTTAAGGTTGCCTGGAAGAGATTGCTTCATAGCAATAAGGCCGCCTACTTGTACATTTCTTTTTTTTACATTTGTTTCTTTTGTTACATGTTTTTTGTGCAATAAAGAGTTAATTATTATTATTAAATTATAAACTGCCTGTCAAAAACCTTAAAATCGCAATAAAACCTCGTTTGCGCAATAAGTAAAATTCTGACTGAATCAACAACGATTTCAATGATAACATACCTATTGTTACTACTTATTCAAGAATTGAAGTTGTGAGAACTTAACATTCTCCATAAAGTTAATGCCAACGAATAGAACAGTAATGTATTGAAGTGACGCAAGAAGCCCACGTGGCCTACGTCATCTCCATAGATTGTCGTTGTACCGCTTGCGTTATCTATCTATACTAATATTATAAAGAGGAAAGATTTGATTGTTTGTTTGTATTAAATAGGCTCCGAAACTACTGGACCGATTTGTAAAATTCGTCACATTCTACGTTATTCCTGATGAACATAGGCTATAAAATTATTTTTCCTAGGCGAAAATATAAAATTCCCACGGGAAATCAAAAATAACGGGGGTGAAGCTGCTGGAAGAAAGCTAGTCGAATGTAAAATGCTATGATACTGGCTCGGCTGTCTGGGGGCGTATATTTTAATTATTAGTAATATACTCGTATCTTTTAAATTCTGCTTTGCGATTTAATAGGTAATGTCTATCATTCCTATGTCTTTCGAACATTAGAAATTGGGTTCTTAACTCATAAAAATGTATGTGAGTCTAACTTTAAAAAACATGCGGATTTAAAAATCAATATAGTCTTAATTCCTTAAACTCTCAATACAATATTGAAAGATTACAAACTTTATCTACTCAAAATCAGTTTGTAGACATTTTCGTATTTACTTTCTGCAAATATTTATCTTATCACTTTCTTGATAAGCCCGTCACTCCCAATCAGGTATAGATGCCACAGATGTTACGAAATCCGTGATGGTGATGGCGTTTCAAAGATACACTTAAATAATAAATTGTGTGAATGGAATGCAAAAAATAGTAAACAGTAAGAATAAGCAATCGATTAACGTAAGTTAATTTATTAGTAGAGATAAGTAGAGAAAATTAGCAGTTATGTTCGAATGTTATTTTATAGCCAAATATACATATGGAATAGTAGGTAACTATTTATTTTGGTTCAGTTTAAAAGAGATGACGAGGTTGAGGCTGATCAAAAAAGAGTATTTTTTATAAACAGTAAGAGAAAAATGTGACTACGGGGGGCGTTATACTGAATATCAATTATTAAACAAATAGCAGCAAATTTGTTTGCGTGAGATAAGCGAGAAAATAACCTTTATAAGTAGGCGATGTGACTTACTTTCCTCATTAGGAATATTTTGGGATGGGTGAGATTCTGATTAAGTTTGAATAATTTTAATAATATCAATGTGGGGAGAAAATATTGAAAGAATAAAAACATAATAGTATGCAAAGGAAGAAAATTTGCTTCTGATAAAATTAACGCTTTATGTTTTTAAATGTGTAGGACAGTCTTTGTTCTAACCGAATTATTTCATGTCAAATTATGTTCTTAAAGGTTATTCAAACTACATTTAAAAAAAAATGAGGTCCTTTTTTTGAAATCTGTTTGTTTTTCTCAGTCTTATGTTGCTCTTAAACAAAAAATAGAGTCATTAAACCAATTGATCGCATAAGGAGATTATCAACACCTAGCGTTTAGCGACTTCAAGTGTGCTTGATAGTAGATTGTAGACAAAAAAAAATGTTTCTCGAATTTAACAATAATTTTTGTCCTGCAGCTTCAGTCCATCGGCCAGATGATTTTCTGCTCCCTGGCGCTGACCCAATATTACTGCATCGTAGATTTTATGCGGGAGCTGCCGATTCTAATGTACCTCAAAGTCATGTATTTTCACAGTGAGTACTTTAACAGTAATTTCATTAATTTCCGCCTAGGATAATGCTGCGGTATAGGTATACATAATGATTTCTATCATATCTACACTATTTTTGTCACTTTTGTATTTCAATTGTCAACCTTGTTTAACATTTTGTAAACTCTTCGACACGCTTTTCTGCGAGATTAATTTAGTTCCTCGTATGCATTTTATAGAGACATTTGTGTGTTGAAATACACAAATGTCTCTATAAAATGCAAACGAGAAATCTTTCCTCGATTTCTCGTTATGAAGTAAATAAAGAAATCATAAACAAGCTATTATTTATTTACAAATTAAATATATTAGGTTGGGGAAAAAGTCTTTTCGCATTATAGTATGTATAAACTTGTAATAAAATCTCTTTGGCTATACTATTTGTATCTGGCTGGTTTTAGTATCATTGAAAGTTTAAATTTTAAAGAACATAATTCCAAATTCAAATTAGGAAAATGTGTGATTTTCATTTGTTTTTCGTACCGCCAAGATGAGTGAATCTAATGAAGAAATTCGATACATTTTAATATTTTACTACAAAAAAGGTAAAAATGCAACGCAAGCCGCGAAAAAAATTTGCGATGTTTATGGACCTAGTGCAGTGTCTGTGAGAGTAGCACAAATTTGGTTTAAGCGTTTTCAATCCGGAAATTTTGATGTCAAAGATGCACGTCGCTCTGGTCGCCCTATTACAGATAAAATGGATGCCATTTTTGAAAAAGTGGAGCAAGATCGGCATGTCAGTAGTTACGACGTAGCTGAAGAACTGGGAATTGACCACAAAACAGTTTTGGCGCATTTGAAAAAAACTGGGTACACAAAAAAGCTCGACATTTGGGTACCTCACGAGCTCACTGAAAGAAACCTAATGAACCGTGTACTCATTTGTGATTCTTTATTACGACGTAATGAAACCGAACAATTTTTGAAGAAGCTGATAACTGGTGATGAAAAGTGGATCACGTACGACAAGAACGTGCGAAAAAGGTCGTGGTCAAAGGCCGGTCAGGCTTCACAGACTGTGGCGAAACCCGGGTTAACTCGCAACAAGGTGATGCTGTGTGTGTGGTGGGATTGGAAGGGCATTATTCATTATGAGCTATTACCACCAGGCAGGACCATCGATTCTGAACTCTACTGCGAACAACTGATGAGATTAAAGCAAGAAGTTGAGAGAAAGCGGCCGGAATTAATCAACAGAAGGGGTGTGGTTTTTCATCATGATAACGCTAGACCTCACACATCTTTAGCCACTCAGCAAAAATTAAGAGAGTTTGGCTGGGAGGTGTTAATGCATCCGCCGTATAGTCCTGACCTTGCACCTTCAGATTTCCACCTGTTTCGGTCTCTTCAGAATTCTTTAGGCAGTGTCAGGTTAACATCACGAGAGGACTGCCAAAACCACTTGTCGCGGTATTTTGACCAGAAGTCCCAAAATTTCTATAGCAATGGGATCATGTCCCTACCTACAAGATAGCAAAAAGTTATCGAACAAAATGGTACCTACATACTTTAGTTAAATGTAAATAAACTATATAAAAAAATGTTTTGAATTTTCTTAAAAAATGCGAAGAAACTTTTTCCCCAACCTATTATTATTACTTAGCAAGTATTAAGTTCAATTTTCCCTGGTTGCAGACCCTCCTTAGTTGCTTTTTGTTTAGTTTGTTATTTGTCAACTCTCACCACTCACAGAACTCAGGTCCAACCATGACATGGTGTTCGGACAATATTAATCTTATACAATTCCCTTGAGCCTTAATTTAATATTAATAGATGTGCATTTAATATCATCAGAAATGCTCAATTAGTGACTGTTCATCTTAAATATTTTGACGAATTATTTTTTGTGATTGCTGCGGGAAGTGCAGTTGTATTGTGTTGTTGTTGTATTTATTCCCTGCGCCAGCGAGGTCAGTTAACATCAGGTAAAAAAATATGTCTATAATTGATTACGAGTATGTGATGTTTAATCAGCTTGCAAGAAAATTCGTATTGAGTATTGGTGCAAGTGATGTTTTAATTCTGTTTGGCATACTACTACACTAATTCCATCCTGTACATGGGTAGGAAGATGAATACCTGTATGACCTTTTAATTAACCCGAAAAATATATGTCTAACATATTTTTTTATAATACAGATCCTGCGACTTGTGGAGCGAGAATCAACATAGGCAGTGTGATAGACAGTATCGCCGATCAAGCGTTCGTGCTGCTGAACGAAGAGCCCCTCACCAGCTTCAGAACCTTCATCGTCAACTGCGTGAATCTCGGTGTCAGTGGCTGCTGGATGCTCGCCAGCATCATTTTGATAAGTACGTTCTTTGGCTTAAATCAATGGACAGTAGGAATAGACTATATAGAAACAATTGTATTTCCTAATCGGTTTGCTGGAGCTTATTGGATATAGCTGTGTGTTTGTATGTTTATTAATAAGAAGGTATTAAAATGGGCTGAGGTGGTGACTTCAAACTTCGCGTGATCGATGGTCGAAAATATGAAAATGGGCCCTCTGTCCATCGACTTCAATGCGACGACAACACTAAATGGGCCTGCCCAAACTACAGGCACACTTCTCAACGGCCATAGGGTCTAGGATAGTTGGGGTTAAAATATCCAGTCATTATTTCAGCCACCAAACAAACGCCCAATGAACCCGACGCCTATCCATAGGCCTCCCCTAAAGATCTCCAAACCGATTGGTTCTGCGCTTTTCCCAACCTCCATCAGATCGTTGGTGCACTTTGTAGGGGGCCTACCAACGCTGCGACTCCCAGTACATGGTCGCCATTCATGAAACTTTTTGCCCCAACGGCCGTCAGCCCTGCGAGCAATATATGATGGCACTGCCGCTTAAGGTTCGCATTTCTTAGGGCTATGTCGGTGACTTTACTTCTTCTACTTTATTATCATCAGCAAAACGAAGAGTTTAATGTTTATATTGATGCAGGGTCCTCGCCAGTCTTAAAACTTGAAATCACCGTTTTCCTGCGTTTTAAAGGCGGACTGATATGGTAGCGTTTTCGTATACAATGAGAGTACTGATTATACTGTCGCAGCGTGAGCCGCATTGTGGTCTATGGTACTGTAGCTTTTTCGAAATCAGGCTTGTTTGGAAATCGACAAGCCTGCGCCCGAGACGAATTATAATGACTCTCGAGCTTGTTCTGTTCATGACTCAAGATCGTAATAGATCTGTAGTTCTTCAACTGCGCCCTGTCACTCTTTTTGAAGAAAGTGCAGAGAAGTGCCAATATCAAGTAGATTTAACCAATTAATGTTAAGAAGTATAATATACAGAAAAACTGCAAAAAAATGAAATGAAGCATTTTTGTAACACACTAGCTAGTCGCAGCGATGGCATTTGGATCACAAAATTAATATGAACACCACGGAACAGAAAAAAATTGCGTGATACGTCAGTATTACTATGGGGACAGGTATCGCCATATTTTAATTCGCTGAAGAAACTACAACTTATGCATGCGGAGCTACGCTACATATTACTGCATGCGCAGAACGCCCACATGCCATTTCCACTTTTTTCTGTTCCGTGATGAACCCATACTTATTGCAATATTATAGTTACATTTCATGCTGGTCACTTTTTAAATTTTCTTTATACATGATTACATTTTATCACCTAGGAAAATTTAAGGAACGCTTCACGACATGGTAGTAGAATGATTTGAATATGAATAAAAAAATAAGTCACCTCCTAAAGGAGGATGCCCGATTTTGCCCCACTATCAAGGTTGATGACCGATAAAGTGGTACTTCTAATTAAATATATTTTATCAAAACATGATTTTTCAGTGTAATATAAAACAGATAGAAGGTACATGGTTACATGCATTTCCTGTTACAAAATGGCAACTACATATTTATGCAATTTTTCATTGTAGCTACAATAACACCTTTTTCAATGTTATGCATTATTTCTTTCATTACATTATAAAATGTTTATTTCTAATAAATTATAAAATATATTACATTGTGATTACATTTCATCATTTCAATTAAAAAGCATTTTTTTGCAATGACAACAGGTTGACAGATCGCATAGAATATAAAACCCCGTTTTCCACCTAAACAAGCAAGCTCTGACATGGTCAAAATCATTAAAGCATTTACCTATAAAAAAGTAAATGAATCGCGATGATGTTGAATATGCTGCAAATCTGTACTTAGGTGGAACGCGCCTAAAATGAGTCGCAGTTCCCTTTGCTGCTTGTCACGTTGCATTCTTTGCGATTTTTGTTACACATTTGATTCCTTATTGTTGATAATACTGGATATCAATAAGTAAGTATATTGATAGTATATTGTAACTGACTTTTAATGATCGAAAGTTCAGCATAGCTAGTTTGACGACTTGCAACTACGAGTATATGAGTCACATAGGTTAGATTAGGAGCAATTTTTATGAATATCTACGAAACTGCAGCTTTAATTAAAAAAACAATACTTGTTTTTTACTCGATGACGAAAAACGTTTAAAATGAGCCTAGAGTTGTTTCTGTTCATGGAAATTTGTAAGTGGGGCAAGTCTCCATACAGAAGTGGGTATGGTCCTTTTATATAAATTTACTAAAATATCCAAAAAATGCTGCACTAGTTGAGAGCAGCATTTTTAGACTTTTTTAATTTGTTTTATTTTTTATATAATAATGGATGTGTACTGAAGCGTCCCTTAAATGTTTCGGGGTGATAAAAAAAAATTGACGGGTTGCACTCCGGGAGTGCCGGCAGAAGTGAAAACTTAAGTATTAACGTTGTGCGTTTTGGATATTTTGGAATGGTTATGGAATAATTTTGCACGAATTGCTTTAATTATCAGAATAAAAGTACTATCTTTTATGTGGTAGAATACAATATTTATTTATTGCGCTATCGTACACAAACATGACAATTTATATTACATTAAAAAGTTTATCCCTCAGAAAAATCAACTTCCTGTTGTAACGTTGTGCGTACATAATTATATAACTAGTAATAATGAATCAAAATATTTACAATTAAATTAAAAATATGATCAAAACAGACATTAATATACTACTTAAAAACGTAATTTTAGAACAAATAAATAATATTTAATTTATACTACCTTCCCTAATTAATATTTACAACAAAATCAAATAAAAGCACAATTTAGATTTTTCCTAACAAAGTAAATAAATTGATTAAAACTGTCTCAAGTGACGTGTGACTTCTAGTACTTTTGCCAGCCGCTATTGTTCTCGGCCGGCTTACGTGGACCCCTCACCGCACCTCGACAGTTCCTGCGGCCATTTCAATTTTAATTGGTCTTACGCATTTTCGATCAGTGTCACGTGATCCTGACGCGAGTTTATAATTTTTTACCCATTACAAAAAAAGTGTACAACGCCGCTAAAGAAGTTCTCACTTCAAAAATAACCGTGTATAACAGAATTGTATCCTGTTTTTTTAGTGGGAGGAGCCAGAAATTCTGATTCGAAACTCGTGCGGTGGCCCTGGGTACTCTCTACCGCTGCAGCCACGGGGGTGGATCTGGTCGCAACTGTCATTTATGCTAATGATTCCTTTTATACTAAGGTAAGCAAGTCTAGCTCTTGTTATATATTTTTTATTGTATATGATTCACACAGCTCACCTGCAAGCGTAACTTAGGACTTGGACATCGCAGACTAATTTTTTCTTCATTTCATTTTTATAATGCATGCGTCTCTCACACTGAAATGAACTTTTGATCGGTTTATACCAGACTCTGTCGGATACCATGGAGTTTATCGGCGGCGTCGCGAGCGGGATGGCCGGCGCCAATCTGGACACGACCTGGGCCGCCTGGGTCATGGTGCTCCTGTACTCGCGCTTCGTCGTCCTCTTCGCTGCTAACATCCTGCTCCTGCTGCTCGTCATTGTCGACTGCAACTCGCCGATACCAATCAACACGTCGACTGTAAGCTGTCACATATTAACTACAGTTGCCGGCACCTAAGTTGGCAAGAAGGGGGGATATTATGACTAATTTTGTCTCGAATGGTGCACACAATGAACATTTAGGGGTATGAATCCATCAGAAGTAGAGATTCTGTAGGGAAAATGTTAGGGCTAACAAACCTACTTTTTGCCCATACAAACTAAATAAATTCTTTTTTGGTATTAAGTGCCGACAACCCTACGTAACCGTACGAGGAATACTACGCTCACGTCATACAAACTAAATAAATTATTTTTTGGTATTAAGTGCCGACAGCCCTACGTAAGTGTAGGAGGAATACTACGCTCAGCCGTAAAGAAGAAAAAAAGAAAAGAAAAAAAGAAAATCTTGCCAAGTTAGGTACCGGCGACTATAGCTACTTCAACTATAAACATTTCTTTCTTATCCTACTCGTGAATTGAGATCGTCAGTCTTGCGTGAGGACCACAGAGCAAAAATTGAAGAGACACTGTTAGTGTGCTTGCATGGTTTAGACCTAAGGGCTATATATCCGCTATCAGCCGGATGCACAGTTCTTGATTGCCACCCAAGATTTATAAAAATCAAACGCTTGGGAGGTGTAGTTACAAGATTCAAATTTAACTGCTTGCTTTGGTGATGTACCTATTACATTCTGCTTACGCTTCCAAGCAGTTGAAGTAGTAGGATTCCATAAATTCAGCATCTACGAGTATAACGTTTTAATTAAATTGTACAAAATCGGAATTGTTTGGAATTGAGAGTAGAATCGATTCCACTAACCGCGACCCGTGATCGCACTCTTTGTGAATCCAGAGTGAAAGACCTCTTTATCGATTCTGCTATCTTGGCACCTGAAACCCACAAATTTATTTAAGTCTTTCAGATATTTTGTTTTAACTCAAGTCGTATGAAGTCTGTTAATATGTTTAAAGTGGGTAGCTACATTGAATTTATTAAAAAGTTTTTCTAAGCTGACTGTACATAAAAACGCCAGATTTCCCGATCGATCGAGCGAATTGACGACTAAAAAAAACAAGTTAAATTAGAAGGTACCAACTCGCGCGAAGACGCGAGTTTTGCACCCACCAGTTGACGAATAAGTCATCTACATTATGTGTGAAATTTAACCTATCTCAAGTTATATTCGTTATCTATATTATAAAAGGACAAGTTCCCATCTATAGACGCACGTACAGCCGTAACCGCTAATGGTAGAAACGTGAAATTTGGACAGTTGTTTTAATTCAAAATGCGGACGCACACTAAGAAGGGATTTTATAAAAACTTTACCCTGAAGGAAATAGGGCTTGCAAGTTTGTATGGATTTTTTTTTAATTAGCAACGATTTTAATAAAACTTGAAATTCATGCTCTTAAAAATATTTCATTGAACACATGTTTCATGTTTTATTGGAATTCACCCCCTTAGGGTGCGAAATAGGGGTTGAAAGTTTCTATGGAAAATATTTAAAATCTGCTACAATTTCTATGAAATTTATTATTCGAGCTCGTAGCTAAATATAAATAACAGTTTTCTATTTAATAGGCTACAAAATTATTTTCCTAAGGAAAATATAAAATTCCCACGAGAAAACAATAATAACGCGTGCGAAGTCACGAGCGGAAAGCTAGTAAAAAAATATTAAGGCAAAGGTAAACTTGCAAAGTTGATAATCAAGCTTCAATATTTTGTTATCTGTGTTGTATGATGCCAGCAAGTAGAGGCTCCGACGACGGTGGATGCGTACACCAGCGACAAAGACAGTGACGTGTTGAGCACCATCAGCGAGTCCCGACCTCTGGCCAAGCTGCCCCGCCCCGGCTTCCGGCGGTCCTTCCTCCGGATGAAGAAGTTCTTGTTCAACCGCACCCTACAACGCTCGCCGTCGAACCTCGAGTCCTACAAGTCGACGCCAGAATGGTAAGTAGTGTTCATACTCCTACACCCTACTTTCTTGTTCCATTTTCTCAATCTAAGAAGCAATGAACAGCGTGACTGGGGAAGCGCCTATACACTACGAAATGATCGCAATTGTGATGATTTTATATGCCGCGCAAATGACTCTGTTCTCAAGCATTCGTTGGGTCCACTTGGTAAAGTCTTAGGTTCAGTGTGCGGAGTACGAGTTTTATCGAACTTTACTCGATCACACGCATCGAACGCGTAAAAGCGAATTTGTATGGAATTAGAGCAGTGCCATCTAGTAGTCACTAGATGTAGCTGTCTCATTCCATAGAGGCTTTTCCATAAACCCATTTTTTTATTTTACCCCATATTTTATTATATTAATTTACTTAAAAAATCCATTAAAAATATATTTACATTTTCCATTTTTTTTAACTTATTTGTACACGTTATAATCGATATATTTTATTATGAAGTATCTCTCATAAGAAATGAAGACTTAATTTTTAATAGTCTTCAAAAGAATTCTTTGTTAAGTGATACTTATTAACAATTAATAAAGCTTGATACAATAGATTGTGTCCGCGGAAGAGACCTATTCCAATTTTTTTTGTTGTCTAGCAGACAACAGAATAATGGACATGTAGCATAATAATTCCTTTGTCCTTAGGTCCATTTGCTTAAACTAGATGTAGCCCATACAAGAATGTCAAACTTTTAAAACCAGATTTAAACAATTTATGCCCATTATTGTACACAACAACATTATTGTATGGGCCAAATCTAATTTTAGTTAAATCAAGATTTCGCAAAATTGCTTCAATTCTACATCTTATTCTGCATTGCCTTAACCATTGTTTTAAAATTGAGATTCGTCACATTTTGGAAGAAGGATAACATTAAAAGAATAGAGGCAAAGAGATTTCGTGTGTGTTGGTGTGTTTTTGGTTAATTCTAACAAAATCACGGCATGACTTACAGTCAGTTGCACAAAGGTTTAATTAAATTAATGCCTCATGCCTGATACTGTCACGTCCTTTCACATATTGACAGTTCAAGACGACATTAGACTTAAAGGAGCATTTAAAATAATGGAGGTTTCTGCAACTTACGAGTATTGAGGATATTACCTTTAGGTACTTAGTATAGTCTGTGCTAGTAGTACTAGAGCTTTCGTCTAGTATCAATGTACCTACGTAAATGCACAAATAATGTCGTAAAATGTACCGTTTAAATTTCTGTTGACGACATGACTTGTATATTGCTTTACAAACTGACGAACGTTTTTACTATACACTTCCTACAGACATTTAATATTTATTTAGGTATAAAACTGTTAAATTGAAATGAGAAAAATATCATATAATATAAGGGATAATTTTTCACACATTCGTGATCTGCATATTAGAGTTCACCAAGAGACCATAACAACAAATCTCGTAAATGAAACCGATAAATGAAAGCAATACAAAAATGTGCCAGCAATGATATTTCTTAGCGAACAATTCCTGTTAAAACAACACGTCTACATTGTGACCGAATTTAAATGAACACAGATATGAGAACTACACAATAATTTTAATCAGTTAGTCACTTGTTATCACAGGTTTGGAGGTTAACTGTCATTTCAAAATTGTGTCTGTGTGCGCCCTAAATCGCGAGCTGTCGAACAAATAATTTATTCGGTAATATTACTATTGACGCTATTTTTAGGCGCATGTAACTTGCTTTGTTTTCTTGGGTTACATGACAAACTTTATAAATTCATCAATTCAATTCAGTCATCATCGATAATATTGATAATGAGGCTCATTAATTACGTTTGTACTAGTTAAATTAAAAAACAATTGAACATAATTAACTGATTCCCCAAGTAAATTAAGGCTCGTATTAATAGTCGCATCTCAAGTGCAAGCTCGATCTTGAGCTGTTATTTTTGACAGATGTGCCATACATTAAACGTCAGAACTGTTACTCAAGATCGAGCTTTTACTTGAGATACGACTATTAATACGAGCCTAAATATGTAAGTTAGGTATCTATAGCCCTTATGTTTAAGAAAAATGTAAAAATCTCTAAAGAAACAATCTATTTATTATTATTATGTTCTTTATTTGCCTTCTTTCTTAAATATACATTTTTTTACAATATAAATATAAAAAATATAAATATTATAAAAAAACCTACATCTAGCAGGTCCATCGGCAGCGAAATAATGCCCAAACTACCGGTGGTTAGGGCTGCAGGGTGAGGAACCTTATTATTATTATATTATAGTTACACGTTTAACATTGACCTGATTTTTTAAGGCGGCAGAATATAATACATATATTTTGAGAGAAAAAAAAGTAAATTAGCATTAAAACGCAACTGAAAACTTTTCACTGTTTTAGTTTTTATTTTTGGTTTATCTATCGGATCATTTTTGTTTGTTGTTAGGAAATATATAGACCATAAGACAGGTGTATTGTGGGTATAATTGAAAAACGAATCACATCGTAAGTCGCTACAGCCGTTAATTCTAACCAATTGGTTATCCGAAGGTAGGAAGCGTTGTTGAACAGAATCCTGATAGATATTGAGTAACCACTAAGCGACAAGATCATTTCTTTTTCAAATTTCACCAACCTTACCTTAGCTTAAGAAGCTCCTAAGAAGTAGAAGTTCAATTTACCACAGATAATATAATACTACATTATAGGACTATCGTTAGGATGTTTTAAATTACCTACAAGGAAACCTAAATTTACTACTAGACGACGACGTCCACTAGAAGTCCGTAAGGTGATAAATAGTTGCAAGCAAAATTAAGCACTACGGAGATGACATAATATACAATTATTTTTTGCTTAAAGGGCACATTTTGCTTGGATTTTATATTAGACTAGCTGTGCCCGCGACTTCGTCCGCGTGAAATAGTAACTTTTGTTGAAATTTATAAAAAGTAGCCTATGTTATACCTTATATAATTAGCTATCTATTAGTGAAAGTCCCGTCAAAATCGGTCCAGCCGTTCCGGAGATTAGCGGGAACAAACAGACAGACAATTTTTTTTAATTGTGTTTTTGTTATTGGTACCTGATATACATTCATACCCATTTAGTAAAAACTTGTTATTTTGACATTAGAAACAGACACTTCAATTTTATTTATTTGTATACGGCGTCCATTTGTTGGTAGGCCGTTTGGTTGATTTTTAATAATGCAATAACGATTGTCGTATAGCTCACCGCGAGTGCAGCACAGGAACGTGGACAGTAAAAAGACTGTGAACTTCCCCGAGAACCTGCTGTCGCTGCCACAGCGGCTGGAGAACCTGATCGCGCAGCAGCAGCGGCGCCTGGATGAAGCTGTCATTGACACGGCGGGCCGCACCACTCCGCCCAGGGCTTCACAGTCCATGCCCCAACTGTCTTCACACCAGGATGCCAAAGGGTATGTCGCATCGTATCACGTTGTCTGATATCCCCTCAAGCCATTCCCAATATCTTTTTAGTGCTTTTGTGGAATCATTTTTCTAATGCCTCAACTGTTTACAGCAAGATGACTAAGGTTGTGCCGTATCATATCACGTCGTATCGTATCGAACCGTATCAGCCTACAGTTGACTCACAACTCACAATGATTTACCCAATTTATTTTTGTCTTCTAATAAAATGAAAGTACTTACCTACTCTTTCGCAATTTTTTTCGAGATTCATCTTGACTAATGTAGATATCGTTTAGAAGGAAATAAGATATTTTGATCTTATTACTGATCGAATATGGTCAGCTTATGTGTTTAGTGAGCATGTTATTGTCTTGGCTAATAAGACTTTGTTAAAATACTAAACTCTAATATTTTTATTTAAGACTTTCTTGAAAATAGATAAAACTTATTGCTGTCTATTTATTTTGCTTGATTTAACTATGCAAAAAGTAAAACTGTGACTGTGACATTTAAGAAATTGTAATCCTACGTTACGAACTGTTTACCTTTCCTATCCGTTATTCATGTTCGACTTATCGCCAACGAAGTGTTGATTAAACTGAATAAAGTCACCATTCTTCTGCTTTTGTCACTCGGCTACAAATAGGCCCAATACATTTTAATGTCAAAAATTGTATTAATATTAGGGTACATTTAAGGGCTGTCAAGGGTACGTTAGCTGAAGCAAACAGTGCAAGGAATGAGGTGGAGGATTCATAGGAAGGCCATCAATGAAACGGTATAGTCATTTCCACTGAAAATGTAACTGGAAGATGAGCGATGAGAAGATTCATTAGGAGTCTGTGGAACAGCACAAGTGCATATTTTTTTATTAACTAGGTACTTCGCATATCATTTCCACGGTCAATTTTTGTTATCAACTGCATTTACCTCAGTTTAGAAAAATGTCTAATTGTACCGTACAGTACAATAAAAGGTGGACAAATGAAAAGCAGGAGTCCAGAATAATGGTTACGTTTTAAATTCACGTTCGGTAAAATAAAAGTTATCTAGATTCATATACGTGGGAAAACTGTTCGAAATAAAAGGACGCGCAGCGGCCTCTTTCATGAAGGCAGAGTGCGATGGCCGCGGAAGCAGGAGTACAAGCGCAGAGCGTATTCTGTTCATTGCTCGCATCCCGCGTACAAATTCTCTGTTCTCGTCCGTCTACAACATGGCTTTGTTAAACGCTTTTCCACAAGAACTGCCATCAGCGAAATTAGAAAACAGAAATGATACAATAGGTTAAATTTTCCTCGCTTACCTCTCTCCCTAGCACATTATTGAAGCGGCAACGCACCTTTTAGCTACTTATTGAGGTGCAAATTATGCCGGAATAAAATTAAATATTAGTGATATAGGCGTACAAATTCTCTGTTCTCGTCCGTCTACAACATGGCTTTGTTAAACGCTTTTCCACAAGAACTGCCATCAGCGAAATTAGAAAACAGAAATGATACAATAGGTTAAATTTTCCTCGCTTACCTCTCTCCCTAGCACATTATTGAAGCGGCAACGCACCTTTTAGCTACTTATTGAGGTGCAAATTATGCCGGAATAAAATTAAATATTAGTGATATAGGCGTCGTGGCACGGCGGCGGAGCTCCAAGGCCAACTGCCCTGGGCATACATCCCGGCGTCCGCGCACCGCATGCGCGACCAGCTGCCGCCCGACGAGGATCTGCCGCCCGTCCCGCTACCTGACTACAGCGCAATACAACCTTTCAGAAAAGCCTGTAAGTATGATTAGTTACCTTCGCCTGTCAAAAATATTGCCTAAATCAGGGCTGTCCAAACCGCGGCCCGCGAATACTATTTGTGCGGCCCGCGACATGTTCCTAGTCTACTACAACAAGTAGTCTACCTAGCCCAATTTTCCTTTGGTATTTTTTGGAAAAAAATTCTAAAAATTGTAGGTAAATTTTCTAAAAATTGTTAATTGACAAAGACTTCGGTATTCATTTCTTTTTACGACTGGTTTGAAAGACTCATATTCGATGCAGCAAGACATTGCATTATAAAAGTTTTCTGTCACTATTTGTTCGGTAGCCAATTGTCGTCCTCCTTTATCTGTCGTTCTATGCGAGACCTATCATCTGGAGTAGTTAAAATACGTATTGCTGTTATGTTCTGCACACATAGTTTTAACCAGAATAACAAACATTATTTCTGCAAAGAAGCAAGTTATGAAAATCGCACATTTAATGAGAAATGGAAAATATTTAATTAGAATATCTATTTTATCTGCAACAATAATAACGAAATTCGGTATATGATTTGTATGCAAGCTTTGTCTGTGAATAAACGTAAGTACAATCTTAAACGCCAATAAGTAATGTCCTCAAAAAAAGAGATTTGCATCATACGCTCCTCAAGATGGTATGGCGCGTTACGGGCGCGCGTTACTTTACTTAATACTGCGGCCCTCCAATCTATACAGTGATTTGTATTGGCCCGCGATCGTCTCTTGTCTGGACAGCCCTGGCCTAAATCATCGAAATGCATAAGAATTGGTTCATTGGTTCTAGCGCACGGCAAATAACTTTAATGGGTTTTTATATTCTAGATACAATCAAACCCAATTTCACCCGTTTCGATAAGCATCATTTCGGCTTTGTATATTATAGATGCATCAAAATTCGTTCAGCAGTTTAAATATACATATAAACATAACAAACAGTCAGTTAGTAAATATAAAACGCCAGATGTTTGAACGGATACTGTAGAAACAAAATCAATTGAAAGTTGGGTACAATTATGCAGTGTAAGTGCGAGAAAGATTGAATAAAGATTTACTGGATTTATTTTCAAAAGTAACACATATTTTAGACTTATTTATTATTACAGCCGTGCACAGAGCCGCCTCGAGTTTGAGCTCCTTGCTTTATAAGCGGGATGCTTTGGCGAAGAATCGTGAGTATAAATAGCATCTAAGACGTCCTACAAATTTCGAGATAGATATTGAAACAGTCACAATTGGATCTGGAAATTACGACAATTTACTACGTCGGATACGGATTGTCATAGCTAATTCAGTTTACCTCTATAGCGTTTATAGCATGCATATTTATTTGAGCTCCGAGCAATACAGCTTACGACAAAACGGTAACGATCATCACGAGATTATTGTAATTTTAAAATAAGTACTTATAAATAACTCAACCGACCCAACAAGTATGGAATTTATGTCGTCAAAATAAATATAAATCTTGATTTAAACTTCGCAAATTAATCTGTTTAAAAATTAAAACAGAAAACGTTAAAATGGAAACTTAAGTAAGTTAAGGTACTTTGAAAGATTTTTTGTCGTTACCTTTTTGTCGTGACTGTGTTTGAGTGCAATTTATTGTTGTCGTTGGTAGTCAAATGAGTTTATTGTTATTTGCAGCGAAAATCACTGAGACAGATGTGTTGTATTAGAAGCTTCTATACCACGTTATAGGAGACGAAACAATGAAGCGTCGGTCACTATTTAGATTTAAGTTGATTTTTATATTGCTATTACTATGTTTGATTAGCCAATTTTCTATTTTAATGAAGATCTATTATCTAAGAACTATAATTGTCTGTATAATTGATGTTGTAAGAATTTTGTCTAATAAGAGTGTGAGACGGTCAGTGTATGTGCACTTGACACATTGCGAATATACACATTCGCTACACAACTAAATTGGCAAACAAGCAGGCTGGCCACCTGACGGTAAGTGATTACAGTCGCCTATAGTACAGTCAATAGCACATCAGACTACCACAAAATGTAATTTTTTCAATCAACTTTGAACTTAACCTTTAACAATTTAACGTTCAAAACAATTAGAGAAATTTGACAGTTATGTATAGCCAGAGATGCTGTTGACTGTACATATGGTTCCTGTTAGACTTGTTTGTAAATCTACAACCCCCACAAGTACGCCAATGTAAGTACGTTGCCAACTTGTGGCATGAGATGTGACGTCACAGTAACCAGTAATTTCACATACAAATTACTTATATTATTTTAGAAAACAGTTCTTTGGTAATTTTTCGCGTAGTTGATACTTTACTTCTCTTTTGGTCAATGTTTAGAAAAACAGAACTCACTACTTACGTAAGTTAGTGACTGAGATACCGAAATATGTGTTCATTTGTATGTAGGTATGTTAAATCCAACGGTTTAATCAGATGGTTCAAACTGAAGTAATCATGCATAATAAATTAGCATGGAATTATTAAAAATTAAAAAATAATTCCATGACTGTAAGTAAAAAAAATATTATCATTCCTTTGTAAATAGTTAGTATGATAGTAGGTAATCTAAAATTAAATATGGACAAATACTTATTTTTGTAAAAAATGCATAAAGGTCGGAACTAATTAGGTACGTAGTCGATATGTCAATAATATTTGTGCATTTTTAATGCTGCCACAATTAAAGCACAAAAAATAGTAAATATTACCAAATGCCTAACAAACACGTGACATAGCTCCATTGTAAATAAAAAGATACTATTTCACTTAAATATTATTAAATATTTCAGAATAAACAAAAGAAAGACACTCACACAGACTCATTATGTATTAGGATGCCAATGAGTTGTTGACCATTGTATAATAGTACCAGGTTTATAAGTTACAACGATGTACCTGCGCAGAAGTCTCATTTTCTGATTCTGAGTGAGATAGAATTAAATTTCGCTTTTGATGACTTGAAATCTTAACGTACGCAATAAAGTCTATATTTTAACGGTGTCGGCATTCGTATTCAATCGGCTTTAGGTTGCTTTCTTCTGCGCATCCGAATTTTGCCGATGCGACTTATAAAAGTGGTCGTACTGTCATTCTTATTACAGCAAAAAATAGTTACAACCTTATTAAAAACTGTTTGTTGTAAATACTTAGTTACATTTCTAAAAATATGAATAAAACTCATTTTAACAAGAAAAAATGTATATAGAAACTTAATTCGTATAACCAATATTAATGATATTATAATTCTTATTACAACAAGAACAAAAAAGTTTAAGTACCATAAATGCCTCAAAATATTGTCACTGGTATAGGAATTTATCGTATAAAATTCTCAACTCTCGTGAATTGCAAATATTTTTAAATTAAAATTATTATTCGTATTCGAGTTTTCGTCTGATTGTATTTTACATTTTAATGCTTCGTTGTTTAATGACCATTAATCACCTTAAACTCGCTAAAGAGATTGTTAAAATTAGTCCTCTTAACGCTGGGCTTTCTACTGTCATTTCTATGTGAATACAATAAAAAATATGATATATCCAAATAAAGAGTGAAATGAAATGAAAAAAAAATTCAATTTTACAAGCAACTATTTTAAACACATAAATTAGTACGAACGAATCGAAATTCAGTATAATACGAGTATGTAGGTATTACAGGAACAGACAAAATGTTTACGATCGTTTTGATCAAAAAAACAAAAAAATGTTTTGATCAGCGAAAGAAAAGGTGGGACAAATAACAATTCAGATTTATCGCCGAAAGTGATTTTAGTAAAGGCGATCTTGCACTGATATTCATGAAACAGCAAGGGACAAATATAACCCATTGGCAAAGGAACCCGTTATATAACTAATTTAAGTATAGGTATTATGGCGGCGTAGAAATGGGCTTTCCTAAAATTACTTACAGTGATCGGAAATAAAAAGGTCAATGGATAAAAAAAATTTGATAAACGTAAAATTATGTATTAATTAAGTATTAGTAAAATATTGTTACCAATCAGCACAAAGTAAAGTACTTACACATACATTCAAACTATTTTTTCTTTTTTTCGTTCGAATTGGGAATTTCTTAAGCCATCACAAAAAATCGTATTTTATAGCATCTTTTAGGTAAATAATTATGTGTCATGCGTTGTCGAAATAGAATTACAATATGTGTTTTGTGACGTCCAAGGGCCGGCAATGCAATAAATAATGAAACTCATACCTCGTTTCCATAATAATTAGGATTAGGTATTTAGTTTAGTAAATTATAAGTTATCCGTGTAAGTAAGATTTGGTATTATTTTATAATCAATAGGTTTATTCAAAATCACAACCAAAATAATTAGTTCTAGAATTTCTGCACTCATCCAATAAACTAATTTCAGTTTAATATAGGTATTGGTAAAATAACAAAAACTACATGATTTTTTTTTTCAACTGCTTAAGTAATTTTAATATCTATAGAATTAACATTATCCGTCAAATCCTAAAATCACATATAAATACCTACGGGGTGGATACTATGATACGACAAAAACTACGTAGTAAGTAGCCGCTGGTACCATAACGCCTCATACTAAAACATTTTTATAATTTCGATATTCAGGTGAATTAGATATGACCTATATGAAATTAAAAACAACAAAATATAGGCCAACCTCAGATTATTTTTTAGACAATCATTATTGCCAATTTCATGAGTTGCAAATATTAAGAATTACTTTTACCTTACCTAATGTACCTATACCTATTATATATTGTAAAATTTAGATTGATTGTAGTTAAGATTTCTTAGGTTATTTTTCACATTCTGAAGAGGCGGCAGTGCATAAGTAATGAAGTTCCTACCTAGTTTTAATAATAATTATTTGTAAGGATCTTTTTATTTTCTTTGTAAATATACACGGTGTTTCATAATAACCAATAAATATAATCAATGCGTTATCTAAAACTAATTATTAAATTGTGTTTACCCGTAATGTCATTCAACCTAAAAATTTCATGTAAATCATAGACATGATGATGATACTATGATATACATGAAAATTATGGGTTTAATGACATTACGTGTAAACACATTTTAGTAATTAGTTTTAGATAACGCATTGAATATTTATTGGTTATTATGAAACACCGTGTATAAGGTAGGTATTGGGTTACAAAAATAACAAATAAGATGTTATTGGAAATTAATTTTTGCAATAGGTACCATTTTATAAATGTTGAACAACAACCTCGGATTTACGATCGGTGAATTTTAAAAATAATCAACATGTGCATTCACAAACATAAAATAAACTAAGCCAATTTCGAGCTAAATCATAATAAATAGATTAACAAACATTATCACACTACACCGAGTCTTTTTTTTTGAATGTTATTATTTAAAAAAAATATTATAATTAAAAATATTAAAGCTGCAAATATTGAATAATTCTACCGTCGAGCAAAAAAAATAAGTAGATAACCACTTGCATAAGTTTCTCCGAAAGTGTAATAGGTACAGGATACTTACTAGTGAGTTACAATTGAAAATTATTTTATTGTCTCAGTATGTAGGTAGAATCTTTCTCCATATAGATTAAAGATTCAGTACTTACCAGAATAAAGTTTCAAGAGTAACCCTACTAAAAGGGCCGTCATTCATTCATAATGAAATAACTACCTTGTTGTTATAATCATTTCTTGTATATTATGTAAATAGTATTTCGTAATGTATTATAATTGTCTCTGTTCTAAATTGCAACACCTCAGCGAGGTACATATGTTTAAATACATCCAAAACATTTGTAATGCAAAAATAAATAAATAAATAAATATTTAGATTGTGTACAGTAGTGTAACTTCAACAAAAACAAAGTGTAACTTCAAACAATTACAAAAATACTGAACTTAATCACTGAATCATACTTAGCAAACGGAATAACCATAAAATAACTAACAATTCAAAAAAATCAAACCAAATTCTAATAAGCCATCACATACTTGTTCATGTCCTATCCGATTTGACTTTAAAACTGCCAACATCACTTAAAAATATCCAATCGATTTTCGTTACACACAAAGTGAATTTTTCAAGTATCAACATAATAAATTGATGATTATTTATTATTTAACACATTGATTGGTCTACTGATTCCTGTACTATATAATCCATATCTTTAATTTCCCCCCTCCTATTTGGCTTTATAAAAAATCTAATGGTCTAATACATATCCATGTCCATCTTTGAATTATAAGCTACACACCGCTTCAAACTAAAGTACATATGTTTTTTACAAGATATTAAATATAATAAGTAATACCATACCATCTGGTACGATAAAAGTACAGAATATTATTTTTTCCCGCAACTAACCTGTTTGAGTCACAGATGAAGATGAAAGAGTGATGTGTCAATGGAGTAGGTATTATTTTTAAGATTACTGAGAAGCTATTCGGCTCCTTCTGACACACAATCTACATTTTGTTGTCTTAACAAAGATTATAGGCCGGCTTTATTCATAATAAAAGTGACTACCTCATTTAAATATTAATTACCTGTTAGTTATCAAATTAAGATTGAGTTTTAATTGCTTTATATTGAATTAGTATTTCGGGAATGTTCCATTATATAACTGATTTGGATAATTTACCTACTTTAAATTATTTTTGTCATAGGTGGATCCTGTTAAATAAAAACACTAAATAATATATCAAATACATTTAAGAATACCGACCACTTTTAAAAATAATAAAATGTTTTTTTTAGTCGTAAAAGTAACACAGATTTTGGTATAGATTTTTAATAATTAACAATACTGTTACGAACACCGAGGAGATATGACACAGGACTTAATTTTAATCAAATTTTGTATAAACAAAGCCTCCAACAAATAATAAAAGCTTTCTAAGACAATAGATGACTATGTAATAAAATAATATTATTTTCACACTCGTCCTGTTCGTAAACCTTAGACTCCCGATACGTTCATAATAACTAGGTAGTTGTAATGTAAGCCTACACGTAAGCTATCCCATAGAGTTTAAGTTTTTGTTTCAAAGTGATTAGATACTATTAAATGCCTGAATATTTGCTCAATATGCTGTCAACAAGCAGTTTTAGGCCTAAGGAATTTATATTTAAGATACATCGCATTAACAAACCATAGCTAGTGTTTTTTTGTTTTGTTCTTTAGCGTCAGCCAAAGCTAGATTAAGGCCCTCCCCGGCGAATTATATTTACCAGAACAAGTTAGATATATATTTTTTGTTATGCAGTCTAGACTGTAATATATAGAGACGGGTATATATAGATATTTATGTGATTTATTTACTATTATTAACCCTTCATTATGACCAACGATGAGCTACACACTTTATGTGGCATATAATAATAAGACATTCCACTTTTCACTCCGTATTTGGATTAAAATATAATTCATGGTGAAATCATTAATAATATACCTACTCCTAATTTAATGTGATTAGTTGCCATATAGTGTAATATAATAATGTTAAATAGACATTACTTTCTAATTGTAAGTAATAGGTTAACATAAGTAATGTAGGTATTTAACTTGAACTTAAATAATATGTAATTTAAAAACAAATATTTCGTCTTGATTGTGACTGCAATACATTTCATTTTACTAGATGTCGTAGTGGCGTCTAATATAATTAGAAAATTAAATACAAAGTAATATTTTCTGGAATATTCCACAGTTTTCCCTTTTACCATTTCTAATAATCCGAGGTAGGTATGCATTCCACATGGTATATCTACTTGATATGCAAAAATCTCAAAAATATTACCTTATATTATTTAGAGTACACGCAGTAGAACGACAGCCACTACGGCAACTCGAAATAAGACTTGAAATATTTGAATACCGACACTGAATTAAACATATTGTAATGTTTGTTTAAAAAGACATAACTAGATCTGTCCTGAAAGTATTTCAGAATCATATATTCTACAATAATACGACTTTGGTTACCTAATGATGAGTTGTGATATGCGTCTGTTAGCCTTCAGCCCCTGTACAAGGACCACCAAAACACGATATGATAACGTGGTTTATCGCGGTGTCAAAATACGATAAAACGAGTCGAGTCGAGTATTTTGACAGTTCACCGTTCATTAAGTTGGCCTTTATGTCAGAACTTCAGAAGTACGAAGTACCATTGATACTAGTAGGTACTACTAGGTACTATTGATGGCACATTTGATACAAGTTCTTCAGTTGTCAGGCCCAATCAAGTACAGTCAGGCAGTCCAATTCCTGCATGGCGCACACTTTAAAACGGTTGATACTTAACAGAAATATCGTGTAAATAAATGTGCAAATTAGTTAAACACTGATATCAAATTTTGTCGCTTATGACTTTTACAACAACTCATCATATCCTGTAATCAGAAAAGCGGCATCGTAACTTGCCCATAAACATTAAGCTTCAACCAAAAAGTCTCGGGACATTTTAACTCGTTGAAGCTGAGTCAAATATAAATTCTTGTTACTGTAATCGGGCATTAATGCGACCAAATAGCTAAATTAACCGCACTGCCAGAGCGCAACGGTCAGTGGCACATGCCTAGCCTTGCCTCCACCTAGATATAAATTGAATTTATGTGGTTACTGAAATCAGATGGTTGATTCATTGTAATCTATACTAGTTTCCTGAAAATAACATTTTTACTCAACGTGAAAAATAGAATCAACGGTATTCTGGCCCCTTACCATAATCGCTTAAAACAGTGAGAGCAAGATGGTGCCATACACTAGAATTTTGTAATAGCGGTGTCGCCACAGAACACAATATTTATCTGGTCTGTGGGTGTCTGTTTTAATTTTGTTTTTTTTTTAATCTTAAGCCCTTGTTATTGTAGCAAAGTTACGCAAATGCCATCGGCTGAATTGTCGTGCGATTCATAACAACTTAACAACAGAAGGAATTTGTGATTTTAATAACTGCTACTCGTCGTAGCCTACGGAGAATAAACAATTTTGCTACGCGTAGTAGCCGGTGAGACAGCTACGGGAAGCTCGATTCACATAAGCTTAAGCTGCGTATAAACTACGCGCGGCAGACCCTCGAACATTGGCTCACGTAGTGGCTGCGCGCTATTTAGACGGGGTCGGTCGCCGCGCGCGGCAGTTTAGGTTGCTCGGGGCCTCGGGCTGCGCGAGCCAATGTTCGAGGATTTGCCGCGCGTAATTTATACGCAGCCTTAATAAGAATATTTTCGTAAAATGTGCACTTATGTCAATGACTGTTACACAAGACTGTTAAAAAATGAAGATATAAATATTTCATTTTTATTTTTAGGTTAAAACTGCGTAATATTTTTAATAACTAGTTGTCCTCATACGAGTAGGTATATAGTTTCCTTGACGCTATTTGAATATTAATCAATAGCTTTTATTTATGCATGACTAAGTAAATATATAAAAAATAATAATTAGGTATTAAGAAATTTGTAGGTTTGCTATAATTTGTAAGTTAAACTTTTATTTTCCTTAATATGAGGGTATGTTATGAAACGTTTAAAATTATAAGGCAATAAAAATATCAGTTTTCATAAAATATTGAAAATTTTATATCTTATGTTTAAAATAATTCAAATCCTTTTTTTGGAATATTCAGCTATAGATTTATCAAATATTATTAAATTAGAAGATAGGCGGCTTCTAAAATGTGTTTTTATTTTAAGATTTATAATAGGAATATTAAGGCTTAAAAGCTATAAAGTATTGAGAAATACGTAGGTTATCCTTATTTTAAAAGACAATCTACAGCTATTGTTTTTTATCCTAAGCTATGGATGAGTAATTTTATATCTATTTTTAATAACTTTAAATATGTAGACAGTTGTAGTAAATGTTGATTCTTTAATTGTAGTAACTTAGATATACACAAAGATTGAAATAAATTGTTTCAATTAGCGCGCTACGGGGCACTGTCAGCATGAACAGGCAGAGGTAAGATAAGTTCAATTAATTTTTTTTACAAGCTTTTTTTATTATACCCATAGATTATACCCTATACACGTTCGCAGAGAAGTTTCATTTGGCGCTGGCGTAACTATAAATAGTGGATACCCATGCTGTCGTTCGTGTAAAGTACCTACTCTATAATTTTTATCTTTCTCCCCATTTATTGAGGTGTTCCCTGATTAAGAAACTCTTAGTATCAATTAAATTAAATATTGGCTTACTCGTTATTAAAAAAGATATCAAATTATTGGCGAGGGTGTTTATTTACCTCTGTCTTAACCATCCGGGGCAAACAGACGACGCTCCTGAAATATTTTTCTCACAAGCTTTTTATCGCATTATTAGCTACAATTTTCGATCTTGGAGTACAAACCATGTAATCCATTATTTTGCAACGTTACTTGTATATATGAAACTGTCCGTATCTAATCCAAATTATTATTTACTAGCTGCTGCCCGCAACTCCGTTTGCATCCCTAGGGAACTTATTAAAATTTGGGGTAAAAAAATAGCCTATGTTATTTATTAAGGATTAGTGGTTTAGACGTGAAGGCGTAATAAACAAATCATTTATAATACTAGCTTTTACCCGCGACTTTGTCCGCGTGGAATTCCTTTTTTATTGATTCCTTATGCAAATCCCCCCTCCCCCTTTTTACACCCTTAAGAAATGATTTCGAGGATAAAAACTATTCTTTATCCTTTCCCACAACTCAAACTATCTCCATACCAAATTTCATCTAAATCGGTTCAGCGGTTATTGATTCCCCATACAAACTTCCACCCCCTTTTCTCCCCCTTAAGGGGTGATTTCGGCGATAAAAGCTATCCTATGTCCTTTCCTGGGTCTCAAACTATGTCTATACCAAATTTCATTTAAATCGGTTCAGTAGATACCGTGCTTGCGTAACACACAGACAGACCGACTTACTTTCGCATTTATAATATTAGTAAGAATGATTTATTTTCAAATTATATTATACCATATTATGTTTGTTGATACTTTTTACAGACATAAAATCTACAACATTACTCATCTCTTTAAGTCTCTTTTACCTATCATTCACCATTTATTTATTTCTTTTTATTTTTTTGTTTCTTATGCCTAAATTACATTAACTTACTTACCAATACCTAATTCATATATTTTTTGCAAAGTTACCTGTACTTTATGCCACTTGTTTAATGTTTTAGTTTAATGTTAGACCTTTTAGCTTTGTTAAGTATTTACTTACATTGTTCATACTTTTTCTGTTAATTTGTTCATAATTTAGTTATTTTATAAGCGTTTTTTTTAGAAAATTGTGCCTAAGCTTTGCTTATTTTCAACTTAGGATTTGGAGGTAGTAACTTTTAACACTTATAATACATTATTAATTCAAAGTTGAAGTCAATGTAAGGCACTGCGTGGTTTGTTTTCACATTTTGTTATGCTTTTTTTCTTACAAGCAATGTACAAATTAAAATGGTAGTATACTTAGGTATTGAAAATCTGTAGACTTTTATATTTCTTTTTTTAATTTCATATTCTATAATGTTTAATGGCACCAGTAGACTATAGAACAGTTAAATAATGTAAATAAGTATAGTAGATTAGATCTGAGATGGCATATTTTGTAATTATGTTGCAATGATTATAGTAGGTACCTATACGGGTCTGTTACGATAGGTATTCCAATATTTCTTTTTTGATTTGTATATAGCTAATTAAGTAAGTAGGTAAGCAATGGTTTTTTTAAGCGGAGAATAGTTATACATACTTTATCATAGCTACTAATAGAACTAATATGTCTAAATAAGTCTTCGTATTTTTTTAACATTTTTTCTGCTCACAGATATTTACGTTAGAGAACAGAATGAGATATAGGTACAATTATGTTTTATCCAGGTAATTAGTTTTTAAAGAATATAATTACTGTTTCTATTATGTACGATTCCGAAAATCATGTAGTGTCGACCAGTGCGTTATAGGTCCATTTACATTACCCTCACTAAATGTTTCACTAATGTTTTGGTTTTCTTAAGCTTCTACAATGTAACCGTGAATCCTTTAGTTGTACATTTTGATTAGTTCCTTCAGATTGTCCCCATAGACGCCACTTCAAACGCCGATTTTGACCGGAAAAAATAGTTAACAAATAACCTTTTAAGAAAGCATGCCTCAAAATCGGCTGTAAAAATTCAGCGAATAAGTACGAGTACATCCAGTAACATCCAAAATACACTTCACAAATAAATAAGGTTTTGAAAAACGATACAGTGTATTTCGAATATAATATAGTTTGAACAAATTACAGATTGAAATACAACCTGATCTGATATCATATATTTATAAAAATATTATCGTTATTTGCTACATTTATCATTTTATATATAACGGCTCTCATGACGATTCCACCGCCGTATCAACTTTGCACGCTTTATTGATTAACTGTGGGAAAGAAGCCACAGGCATGGCGGTTGCCATTTTGTACTCTTTTCTTTTTTTTATAATTATTGTGTAAAGAATTTTAAAGAAATAAACAACTATAAAATATCAACAAGTTCATGTCTCTTCTCTTATTAGATGTTCTCTCTTCTGTTATCAGCACAACAAAATGGGATGCATACAATGTTTTTGTAACATGTAAACCGATACATTATCAACTAAAGAATGATGACAATCCACTAATATACCTAATATACAGGCTCTGTCAGACTATTAACTAAATATTGAATGGCTTTGAATTTAACAACAGTACAAAAAATCTGGCTTTATCACCGGTTGCATCTTTATCAGTTTAATGATTAATTAATTAAGTAACGTTAGATATGTTCCTACAAAAATTAATGTTTTTTTTTCTTGGCAATAGAATAAAACAATCGTGTTTTATTATTCAATAGTCTATTGCATCGTGTATCGATTCTCTGATGGATCATGTGTGACAATAAGTAGTAACTCAAGGAGGTAGGGCACACGGTGTGAACACTGTGTACCGTTCAAATGAGCCGCCCGCCTGGGGAAGGACCTCCGCCTTACAGAAGATCACGTCGCGTGCCTAAAACGACACTGCTTTCCGTGTTGTTTCTGCGGTAAGTAAGATTCCAGTGCTCAACGGGGAGGAGAAGGGTACATATTTCACCATAACTATCCTCCCGACTAATAAAAATTTATAAATACTGCACCAATTCTTAATATAATATAATATACATATAACCAAATATACCTATAACCACATAACTTCTCAGGCTATTAGAACAATTTTTACAATGTAATTTGCCTGTGTAATCTTTGGCAGCTTTTGTAACAGTAAAGAAAGATAGATTGTGTAAAATACCGACAGCCTAAATCACAATAATTTTACTTAGCACTGCGTTGTCTAACTATTTCACTTTCTCTACATATATGTTCTTCCTATGCTCTTGGATGTGTAGCAAAATTTTTGCATTGCATACTTTTGACCTTCGAGAACAGCAGTGACGAGAATGACGGGATAACTTATAGTGAGCACCCTATCCAGACAACGCATGCAAAATTACTTTGCATTACTCATACTCTGAAAGTAGGTCTGAAAATACCTGCGGAGCGGGTTGAAAGTAGTACTTTTCAGCCCTAGGGAGAATCACTTTCAACTGACAGCTGCTATCAAATTTTAAAAAGAAACAACAAGTTCTATTTTCACATTTTTATTGAACCATGTTCCGACTTTCTATACAACCACTCAATTACAGCACGGTGTAAGCGTAAAATTGAAATAACATAATGTTAAGTATTTAAAGAATATATTTTTTAGATGATTTTATTATATTTTACTTTCAACTATTTTTTTAAAATAACATAGAATTGTGGAAAATATTAACCATTTCTTCAATGATGAAAATGAAAAAAATAATGGCTGAATAGCTGGCCGGCCACAGAAAAAAAAACAAAATAAGCGGGATAGCGGCAATCCTATCTTCATTTGTTTTTTCGAGTTTTTATTGTTTATTCTTCCGTAGAGATTTCATACATAAGAGAAGAGGCAAAGGCAGAGGTTGTTGATTTAATAAAATTAATTTCACTCATATGTTCTTTTGCTGATTCATGTTTTTATTTTTACTTTCCTTGTATTCGTAATGAAAAGCACAGTGTTTACCTCGGGTTAAAGACTTATTTAGTCCCTCGAACTATAGGCGCCCTCTCTACGCACGGGCGCCAAACCCCGTCTCGAGACTAAACAAGTTACTTTCACCCCTAGGGTAACAATGTACTATTGTCATAACTCCGATCGTGCGTTAAATTTACAAAAACTACGTCGTAACAGCCTTTTTACCGACATTTCAAATAGAAAAATTCTTGCAAATCCGATCAGTAATTCACTATTTATTGTAAATACATGATCCATCCAGTGATCCAGTGTAATAAATATCATACTAGATCATCTCATTTTCTCGCATATATTTCCTTATACATTCAGATTGCGTTCTATCTGAAATACTTTTTTTGCACGAGGCGCCTACCCATTTAAATGCAACAAAGTTAACAGAGACGAATCATACACAATTTATTCATAAAAAATTAATCTTGACATTCAGTATTGCCTACTTCAAACGTTGGCTTAAGTCCTGATTTAAAACGGGGAATAATAAAACGATCGACTAAATAAAACGTAGCGACTCATGATGAGATACTATTTTAATATAATATTTGGATAAATATTGTATTAGGATAAATATAATATTTGTAAATCTGTAATATTGTTTTCGAAATGAATAAATAATAATAATAAATAACTTGAGCGGTATGGATTTGAGTAAGCGAAAAATTAACTAAACTGACGACGAATATTAATTAATAATAAAATCGAAAACGAGCTTACAAAAAGTGTGTTATGAATAATCGATTTTGGATAGTAAAATTTTAAACGTGCGACTAAATTACTAAGTGAGCGACTAAAAAATACAGAGGGCAACTTCAATATTAAGATAGATACGATTTTTTAAATTGAGGTTTTATTCAACGAACTATCAAAGTTTACTTTAAGCACCGTTTTGTAAGCTACTTTATTAATGATTATTGGTAACTAATATTCTAATTTTGATACGATACAATAGAGGCGGGGCGACGAATCGGTGCAGTCAGGAGGTCTACTCTATTTCTACGAAAAACGAAATTCGCATGTTTCCTACCACGGTTCTCTTCGATGCGGATATTCGTTCAACCGAAAATAGTTTGACAGGGGAACTTATTACTTGTCCGATTTACATTTGACCGATCTCTTTTTTACTATATATTTTGTTTGCCATATTTTTAGACCACCGAAATATCATTTGACATAAGTATCATTTTACCGAACTACGTTCCACCAATTTAATTTTTTTTTACTATTAACCAGTCTCTTTTGAACTTTTTTCAATTGCCTATTTATATTGATTATTAATTTGATTTATTTGACATATTTTCGTTTCACCAAAGAACATCTTACCGAAAATTTTTGATATTAGTTTAATACTTGGCTGGTTAGGTCGCGGAGGTTATAATAAGTAAGTAGGGTACATTGTAATCACACATCAAAGTACATATTTCTTGCATGCTTCCCCGCAAGGAGAAAAACTTATGGGATGTACGTTAGGTTAGACATTGTGACCACATACAGCGGAGCTTAAAACTGCATGTTGTTTGCTTGCTTGCATGCTAAAAATAAGAGCCATACCGGAAATACTATGCGCAAATTTTTCGAGGAGATATAAAACAGTGGTGTAATGAATCTACGGAAACATAAGACTTCGAACAAATGTTGATTCGGCTGAGCATAACTTCTGTAAAAAGGTTTTCGACCAAATGAAACGTCGGAGTAACGAAAAAAGAACGAAATAATAGTTGACGGCAATGGTCTCCGTTCCCCATATTTTGTTTCACTCTATTGACCCCCCGGAAACCTTATCCAACCCAAGTTATTTAATTTCCAAAAAATTATAACAAAAATTTCCAAAAAATTTGAACCAAAGTACTGTGCTCATTATAGTATTTTTCAAAGTGGTTTTTCTATTCGAAACACTGCATTTAGGATAAACGCTCACAATCAATAAATAATTTGCAAAATATTGAAAAAAAAACCTTGCAGGACGCAAGGTTGACACTCAAAAAAATATTAGGTCGCTTCAATATTATGAAGATTCACATTTTGTATTTGAAGTAACTCGAATGAATGTTTGTAAATTACTGTTCTGTTAATTTATCATCACTCGCAGTCAATCGCTCACTTAGTAATACAATAACCCAAATTAATTATTTTTGTCTCTTAACATTTTAATTTGCAGTCACTCGTTTAAACACCCATTTAAAACTGACGCTGTCCTGGTTTCATCTAGGTATCCTTATTATTTATATTATACGACCATATCGGATCAAACTTTTCATCATAATTTGGATTACAATCTTTTCATCCTACGGCATAGTAGATAGAACCTGTTATATTTGGATTACAAACTTCTTATCATACAGCATAGTAGTGTAGAACGTATACGCGTGGTGTGTTTAGGTTTAGACACCTCATAAAAATATCATTATGTTTTTATTAATTATAAAAGCTATGAAATTTATTATTATAATTATTTACCAAGATGTTCTCATAATCAATAACAAACAATAATGGTATTTTATGATTGAGTTTTTTTTTCTTTTGGTTGGTTTGTGTTTGATTTCATAGTTATAATTTTTGAAATTTTAATATTCCTTATTTAGTAGATTTAAGGTATTACTTTTATATATCATAATTAAAAAATAGATCCTATGTTTAATGTACGCTCGGCGATACACTTAGTTAAGTTTTATTTCATTTAATTGTTTATACTTACCCATTAGTTTAATTTGTGAAATGGCGGAGGGTCCTCTTTTCGATGAGGTCAACTTTTTTTTGCTTAGCCTTACACATAATACCTACATGACTGCTTGTTTTCATTTTTATATTAACTAGTTAAGGTACATAGTGTTAAGTTTCTCACGTATATACAATGAAACACAACTATGTCATGTAAAAGAAAAGGAAATTCTTGTAAAAATAATAATCCCCCTAAAAATAAAAAATGAAATCCACAGATTAATATTGCAATTATAGTCCATTCGCTTAGATACGGTCGCCTTTGTACTGCGCCGCCTAGGCTTTTGGCGGCTTTTATAAAAAGAAAACAAAGGATACCACGTGGGGCGCACACCCGCTAGTGAATATGGCATTTTTCATCGAAGCGCCAGGTTGTGTTTGTTGACTCTGTTACGTATACCGAAAATGTTTTTTCGTACTTGCAAGGACAGTGAAATGCCCCAAGATGAAACTTTATGTGAACCAACAATAAAAAAAGACGGGTGTTTTGGTAAACTTGTAAACAATTTATAAGTAATAAATATTCATCGGTATTGTGTTGAAATTAATATGTGTCTGCACCTATCATAGACACTTCAAAAATGGTGGGGATACCAAGAATCAATATTAAAAACGGGGCTATCAACACCAAAAAATCGATATTTTATTTTAGATAGATTCGGAAGGTGGTGATGTTGGATCTCCTATAATAAATACAGGTGGTAATGACTGTGATTCTACGAGTGACGAAGAATAGTGTCTAATTTTACTCTGCTAACGTATACCTACTCCAATTTTTATTAAAATTATTTTTGCTGCCTTAGTTGTGTGTATTATTTATAATCGAATTTTATTACAACGACCACAACTATGTGCGGGTGTACTGACAGTATCTAAGCGAATGGACTATACATTATTACCAATTCAAAAATAACGTAACCACAGAATCATATAAAAACCGGTTAATACATCTCCACTGCTTCAAAAAGTTTCGAATTCTTTTTAAAACCAAATTCAAATTAAACCATTTAAAGATTTTTTATTAATGCCTGCTGCTTAAACAGAGAATCGAGAATCGGCATAGTATAAAAAATTAACATCATGATATACTTTTATGATACCAATCGATGAAGTCAATCACAGGAAATAAATTTCTCTTCAATAAACATAACCTCTAAACTTTGAAGACGACTAAAGTATACCTGAAGCATAGGTTTAAGACGAGTACCTACTAACTAGGATTCTAGATACACAAACAAAAACTTTGTCGACGTATTCTGTTAAATGTGCTGATGATCGATTTCGAGGTGAAGATGTATCTAATGTCTCTATCTCCGACATACTTAATATTTGTTGATGAAGGTTATGTGAAACTACTTACTATTATTTATGTAGGTACATAAGATAATATTCAGAATCAAAATGAAGTCTTTCAGTAAAATTATCTATCTTCGGTATTAGGGTACTCCCCCTTTAGGTGTCACTATGGAACACTCGCTTTGTACCTACTCATTTTGTTTCGTTAAAAGGAACTGTTACAAAATGAAACAACGATCAAATAACACTAAGAATCAAGCATGAAGCAAAGGGCATAAAATTAATAGCGTTTTTATACTTTTCGCGATAGGTATCTATATCTCTTGTAATTCTCTTTTTCTGTGTATAAACCTAGAATTAAGAATTTGAATTACTACGAGTATTTTGTGTGGATACTCATTTTTCGTCATTTCATAATTTTCATAGCAATAAATAAACATAAATTATACGATAACATTAATACAAACAAAACAGAAACTTTTTACTTAAAGCCAAGGCGCCACCCCAATAATCTATAATCGTAAATAATCGTAAAAAAATCAACAAAAATTTATCATTTTCAAAGTCTTTTTCTCTTTGCCTTGTGACGTATGGGATGGCAATCAAATATAGTTCAATATACTGAATTCGTTTCTATGTTCTATAATAAACATCTTTTCAGAAATGCAAACTTTACAAATTGACAAAATATTAAAACACCAAATCGTTCGCGGTGCCTTTTTTACTATTTAACGGTTGGAGTAGGTACTGATAACTTGATCTTTTATAAAATAGTTATTAAAATATCATCATCAACAGCTCATATACGTCCCCACCGAGGAGCTCGAGCCTACCCTAATCTAGGGCGATTAGGCCTTACTCAACCACGCTGGCCAAGTGCGGGTTGGTTTAAATTAAAATATATTAGTATAGATATGTATATAAATTATAATATCACTATTATACTAAAACAAAAAAAAAACAAAATAAACAAAATGCATAAAAAAAACAAAAAAATGATAGGTCATACTCGTATCCTTAGTGGTGAACAGTGTTTTACTTAGAAAATAAGTGTTTTACTTGGATGGTTTTTAGGTTTGATTTGATGGGTTTTTAGTTGTAAAAATAAAACACTTTATTTTTATAACTTGGATAAGGATCCAGCGGTGGTATTACCTATTATGCATATTATTATTTTATTTGAAATATTTTTAGGCTGTTCTCTGGTACCCATATAAAGAAGGCGATGTTTTGAGGTGCTTTGGATATTCTCGTACATGTAATGACTTACTACAAATAACATTTTTAATGACGTACCTATTAGTTAGCAGTATAGGTACCTACTATACATCATCTAAAATGCTTGTACTGTTCAAAACGCAGTGATATCATTTCACTTAGTTTTTTGGAGTGATTGGTATTTTCAAATGGTTATTTATCTGCTATGTACCAAAAGAAAATATTAATTTTAAAATTTCCTTGAAACATTTTAAAAAGGTCCTTTAGTGAACATGGATATTGTGATTTCAAATATTTTTTGTTGTAATAAGAAACTCGTGATAAAATATTCTTCTAATAGTGGACTATTTTTCAACTGTGATCACCAGGTACAGCGATTATAGTACCTAATATTTTATGAGCTGTGTTCATGTTTTGCTAATGTTTTAACGGGTAGGTCGATAACAACAAAACTAAGCGTGAGGTGGGGTATAGTATATTATATTGACATAATATACGTAATTTAAAATAAAATGTACCTAATTGATGTGAGGTTAACTAATCCATTATTTTGCAGTTTCCACCTTATTATATCTTAATATTGCTATAAACATATTGTCCATAATCGTAACGTAGGTAATTAATAATCTTATGTAAGTACGAGTAAATCGAACGTACGATCATTTGAGTTAAACACCTACTTTTAAAATATGTAGTAAAATATATTTAGTTTTAAGTAGATAGGTATATGAAAGTAAACAAAATTTTGTTTGCAAATATGCTTTAGTCGTTTGGTAAATGGAAGTTAACAAAATGTAATTTACTAAGTTGTCAAATAGAATGTAGTTAGGTATGAGTTAGTTCGTTGAGTAAATGGAAGAAAACAAAATGTAACCTAAGCACTTACTTTCGAAATAACTATGTGTTATGCTATGTAGAGATATGTATAGGTGTATGTATGCATAGGTGTATGTGAATTTTAAACGTATTTGTTTAAGTGCAATATGTAGAAGAAACACATATTTTGACTTCGTGAAGCACATTTGTCGAGAATGTAACACAAAAACAAACAACAAAATTTTTTTTTTTCATTTAATTGTGTAATTTCAAATAATAGTTTCTTATTTATGTTACTTGTAAAAAAATATATTAAATCTTAATTGTAGGCTAAAGATTCAGGATAACAATAGTGATACCCTTCTTTATTCAAATATATTTTTCAAGGCTTAAGATTTATAGTTTGTAGGTAATAAATATTTCTCTTCTTTTTACAAGTTTTTTTTAAATAATTGTAGACTTTGTATTTGGGTTTCGGGATTTCATTTTATTTCTCTTTTAAGCTTAGCTATAACATGTAAAGTTAAAATCCGGGTTTTATCAAATATTTCTCGTTAGTTTTTATGGATACTTAGTTTTAAAATTAAGCTTGGGTATACATATACATATTTCTTTCCTATTTTTAATTAGTTTTAAACGTTATAATAAACTTGATATTTTTTTATAATAATCTTAATATAGGTAATAACTAAATCATAACTTTTTTGGTGTGATTAAGGGAATCATCAATTTGATTCATGTTTATGTTTTTAATTCTTAACAGAGATGACTTAGAATATTCTTTACCATTACCTGGAATGTGTATTAACAACCTATATATTTTGGCACCTTACAAACATTATTGAGAGACATTATCTATCTATCATTTAAGGGTGTTTTTTATTTACATACCTACAAAAACTTAGATTAATAAATTATCGCCAATAAAATGTATTATAATAAAAATTTTAATATCGCATGATGTTTTAAAGATATGTTTAAATGTTTAATGTTTTCTTATATTTCTGTACATCTTAAAAAGGGGATGTTACATATTTAGATTGTGTTATGTATGTTGTTGATTATACGCACAGGTAGAAATTTTCTTATCGTCAGTGAAGATCACTTTACCTTCAGCATATTTTTTTAATACAGCGAAAGGGACAAAGTAGCGATCACGATTAAATATAAAATTAAGGCTTAAAAAGTTAAAAATTTTAAATGACTGCATGAATTTGTTCACGAGGTATCTGTCTTCGTAATTTAATAAACAAGAAAAGCTTTCAAATCTCATTAGGTCATGAGATCTTTGTTAAGCACCAGCCCCTTTGTGAGCAAGTCCTCTTATAGTAATGCGTTTTCTTAGAATGTTAAGCAATTTTCTGATTATTACACTTAAGGGTTTTATGCTTTTCAATAAATTTTTTCTACTTAAATTTTCTGTGGTTTTATTTTTAACACAAATAATACAATAAACTAAATTTACGTACACACTAAATAAATAATAATACTATAGTCATACTATAATAATATAGACAAAAATTGATACCATTTCTCAAAACGCTTTGTCAATTTTAGAACCCCTAAAACTTTAAAACATTTTAATTAGTTTATAGTATGCCATGTTTACTTGTTTTATGGGAGCTGCGCATAAGACTTACCAAAACCTTTTTAAAATTCTCTATACCTTCATATTGCGTAAAGTCACGTAATCTAAAGGACATGTTCAGTTTCGCCATACTTCGTGGTATTAAAATAAATACCTAGTGCGTTTAGCAGTATTGTGGTATATAACACTTAAGACAGTAAATATTTTGGAATATAATTACATTCTTTAAAAAAAATTACAACCCCCATTTTGTTTTAAATTTTTTTGAAAATCTGATGGTACAAATAAGAAAAACACGCTGGCAAGACTAAAAATATATTGGTATTTGGCAACACGTGTATGAGATGTGATTTCTATAGTGATGTAAAATATAATGTTAAAACGGTATTACCGGTTTTTGTTAACAATAATAATTGTTCCACAAGTGCTATGGGACGCTCGACAAGATGAACGTTTTCACAAATGACGATATGTCAACGTTGACTTTGATGATATCATTATTGACATGAACGTAACCTTACACCTCATTGTGTCGTTCAGCGATATCCCTACTCATACAATAGTATGAAACATATTTTGTTATTATCTTCTTATTACGTTACGTTTTAAATGTTCCGTTCTGCATAGCACAGGCATTATGAGGCGTGATAGATTTGATAAGAAATTAAGTATACCTAATAATGATAGATTTGCAAGCGTCCGGTGTTCCCTGCGGAACGGAGTTAAAACGCATTAATACGCCTGCTATACTAATTCACTTTGAAACCGCGTTCATTTAAACGCGTAGTAAACATATAAAGCAGCACTCGGATCATCGTGAATTCGTGGGTCACGGACCCACTGATTTCTAGGTATTTCTTTGACCTGCGAGGAAGTTCTTGTGCAAAAGGAGAACGCAGAACGAGTCCGCGAGGATGACCCTAACGCGGACTCGTCTCGCAGGCGGCGTCCAGGTAGGAGGAGGCGAATTTTCGCCCTCCACCAGCTACCGCAGTGGTCGCGGTGACGGAGTGGGGCTCCCGTCACCCGCACAAATGACCCCTATGCTGAGGGAGTGTCTAAAGGCGTTCCGCAAACACTCCCTACCCTGAAGGGGGCCCGGTTTGTCCGGGTAGCATCGCTCTCGACACACAAAGCGATTGCGAAAAGTTCCCTTTGTGTGTCGGGAATAGATATGAGCGCCGATAGACGATTTGTCGGCGGCGGCGCGCCGACTCGAAAGTGTCGGCGGCGGCGGCGTTTCGGCGGCGCGACTAAGAAAGGCAGCGTTTTATGGGAAAATGAATAAAATGCGTTATGTTTTGTTCAAGCACTGTTTTATTTAAAATAATTTACAAAGAAGAGATTAAATTAAATAAAAATCAACAAGTAAACACAGCAAGTATCAATCAGTTTATATATATTATATATAACATTGCAAAATCCACCGATTTAACACGGAACGTATTAAAGAAGCCATCGAGCGGAACAAGGGCTCCAAAGTGTTCGAAAGAGATCTGTCACTCGGTCAGAGTCTGCTGACGAAGCTGAAGACAGAGGACGGCAGAATCATTACGTCTCGACCTGAGCTTATGGCTGAGATCAAACGCTTCTATGGACAGCTTTACACAATATCGCAGGCACCTATCATTCAGGCTTCGTATTCTAGAGCCAAATTGATCCGGCATTACACCGAAGAAATCCCGGACGTCAGCCTGTACGAGATTAGTGTGGCTCTCAAACAGCTCAAAAACAACAAGGCACCGGGTGATGATGGAGTTACAGCTGAGCTTCTGAAAGCAGGTGGACTACCAGTCTGGAAAGCATTGCAGTGGCTATTTAACTCCGTTATACTCGAGGGCAATACGCCTGAAGCATGGCACAGGGGTGTGGTGGCACTGTTCTTCAAAAAGGGCGACAGGGCCCAGTTAAAGAACTACAAACCCATTACACTCCTGAGTCATGTATACAAGCTGTTCTCGAGAGTTATCACGAATCGTCTCGTGCGCAGGTTTGACGACTTCCAGCCTCCCAAAAAAGCCGGATTCCGTAAAGGCTATAGTACCATAGACCACATTCATACGCTGCGGCAGGTTATACAGAAGACCGAGGAGTATAATCTACCACTATGCTTGGCGTTTGTGGACTATGAGAAAGCCTTCGATTCTGTCGAGACTTGGGCCGTGCTTAGGTGACTCCAGAGGTGCCAAATAGACTACCGGTACATCCAAGTGTTGAAGTCATTGTACGAAAACGCCACTATGTCAGTCCGCCTTCAGGACCAGAACTCGAAACCAATACGACTTCAGCGAGGTGTGAGACAGGGTGACGTTATATCGCCGAAGCTGTTCACAGCTGCGTTGTAGGATGTATTGATATCGCTTTTGGACGGTGAAGGTTGGCGGCTCTACACTGGAAGTTGTTGACGAATATGTTTACCTGTGGCCGCTTACAATGGGTCTCATAAGAAGGCTCAAATTTACTCAAAGGGCAATGAAGAGGGCTATGCCCAGGGTTTCTCTATGTGATCAAATCAGAAATGATGAAATCCGTAAAAGAACTAGAGTTACCGACATAGCCCAAAGAATTGCAAAACTTAAGTGGCAGTGGGCAGGACATATCGCTCGTAGGACTGACAGCCGTTGGGGCGGAAAGGTCCTTGAGTGGTGGCCGCGTACCGGGAGACGCAGTGTTGGTAGGCCCCCCACAAGGTGACCCGAGAATCTGGTGAAGGTCGCGGGAAGCCGCTTGATGCGGGAGACGCAGGAGCGATCCTTGGAGGAGGCCTATGTCCAACAGGGGGCGTCTCTTGTCTAAATGAGTAGCAGCTATTTTCATATTACTCCCAGAATCCGTCACCAAGACAATATGTCCTTTTTTTCAAATTCTTACAATATGTCCTGAATTTCCTTTTAATTTTTTTCATCAGTATGTTTCCCAGTTTCCCAATTTTTACAACTCGCAGACGTGCGCACGCTCGTGATGTTGGATCGCGCTGATCTCGCGTTCGCTCGATATTTTTCGGCGCGCCGACTCCGTAGGCCGGCGGCGACGGCGCGGGAAGAAGACACGGCGGCGGCGGCGCGCCGGAGCGGCGCTCATATCTAGTCGGGAATGCGATTTTGATGGAACCCCCAGTTTTTTTTTGTGGGTAGGCCTCATTAGGAGAGTCCCACATAACCGCAGTCGGGCCCCACTCCCACTGCGGTAGATGTAACATCTTTTTAACTGGGTAAAAAAAAAAAAGGTATTTCTATGACTGTTCCAAGCGACCATGCAACAAAGGCAGTGCAGTCGATCCAGAAGCAGTGCGGGCGTGTTACGTACATGATTTGTACGTTAAAATGGCGGTGTTTTGTTTAAGCGACGATGAGATTCTGATAGTAAGGATTAGTTTCTAGAAACCCTTTTTTGTACGATATGAGTCTTCAACGCCATAAATAAAGATTATGTTATGCATACGTTCACAATAATAATCAAGTTTAGACTGGTGGTCATATGCTTTGATCCAAATGCTAGATATCGTGGGGCAGTGGGTCACGGTCTCGTGGTGCTGTCTCATCATGGTTGTTGGTCGCGGTCGCGATAATCCGAATGCTATATTTACAGTGCGCTTTATTAAATATGTGCAATTTCCGTTATGTTGGCTCTTTTAGAAGGTAAACGAAAATCAATCTTGTTTCTAAAGCTCTAAGGTTCCCAGTATAAATCTAACCTCCAGATCACTCACTTCAATCGGAGTTATTTGTTGACGGTCTATAGCTTATGAAACAATGACGTTCTCTTCACATATGTATAGAATGAAATGAACCTTACAACAATAATTTTTGCTTTGAATATAAATATTATAATGAAAATAAGATTTGTAAGTATAACAAAAATCAAAAAAGTAAAATAGAAAGTAAAACTGCAATAAACAATAAAAGTAACATTTCACGGTTTTTTCCGTATGCAAGAAAAGGATTTCAGCGGTTTAGTGATATCGGTTTTTAAAACTCACAACGTGATTGATCAAAATATCTTATCTTTCAATGTCATATAAGTCATTACTGTCAATTGACTTTTCTTTTTTTTTAATGTTGTCATCGTCAAAAATTCTCATATTAATATAAAACGAACTTTTGATGAGAAAAAGTAAGAGAAAGTCAAAAAAATAGAAAATAAATAATTTAAAATTTAAAAAAATATAAAATACCATATAAGGCTTAATATTAAAGAAAAAAACTGTTTCATTCGTTTCATTGGCCTCATGAAAGCAATATATATATATTTTTAATATAAAATTTCAAATAAAAATAACAATACAGTGTTGCAACTTGCAGGGCATGTAATTAGCTATCCCCTGATATGTGAATTATGTCTGCTAAAAAATATGTTGAACATTATACCACTATTGAACATCTCCTTTACCTACTGTCGTTAAAAAGGTGTGCCAAGGGTACATGTTACAGCTTTTTATTTGATTGTAAGGCCTCGTTTACGGAGACGCGGGGCGTCGCGCGTCGCGTGTGGCGAGGCGTCTCGCGGCCCGTCCGACGTTTTTTCTGTTTACGGTGGGGCGGCGCGTGAGGCGGCACTCATAATCGCACGCGTAAACACAAACATATGGCAATATACGATGTTGTTCATAGAGGGGCGAGACGGGAAGCGTGGCGGCGACCGCCGCGGTGCCCGCCGCGATGCCCGCCGCGATGCCCGCCGCGGCACTCGCGGCTCATCCTCAAGCGTGTAACGAAGAACGCGGCGGGCATCACTTCATCGAGAATTGTCGCTGCGTGCGCCGCCGCGATAAACGCCGCGTCAGACGCGGTGGTGCCATACGCGGGCTCGGCCGTAAAAAACGCGCCATTTCAAGCAAAGGCGTGTAAAATCGCTTCTCCGTAAACGCACTCATACAACGCCATATGTTTGAAGTCTCCATAAACAAGGCCTAAGTGTACTGGTTTACTAGGAAATTCGTTTTTTGAAAATTATTTAATTACATTATGCTATTCATCAAGCAAATCAAAAATTAATGCTTGAACTAATTTAAACAAATTAAGGTCTATTATCGGTATTTTTTTTTAACTTCTACGTTCTGCCGATTTAGAGATTTTGGAAGTCCTAAAACGTTACCGCAGCAGAAGCTTAAATAACTTAAGAATCACAAATGATCACAACACGCAAAAATTTTGCTATTCACAAACATTTAATACGCAACAAAAGCTGTCTATTCATGTATTTGGTTCCGGACGGAAACGATTTTAAGAAAAACAATTTTGCTGGGGTAACATTTCAAACATTACTCCAGCAAAATCTGTGTTTCCGGAATAACTTTAAAACTACATTCAAATACAATTTTGCTATTCGTAAACTAATTACTCCTCGTGATGAATCAATTATTTGTTATAGTCTCACTTCTCTAAAACACAACATTTTGCTGCGGTTACGCACACCATACCTTGGGTTTGGATTATACCAGATAAACAAAGTTCTCGGGCTATAATGTCAATAGCAATGAATGTCCACTTACTTATTAAACATAAATTTCAATTGCTAGCTTTTATACCTAAGATTTTGTTGATATCTAAAAAAACCCCTAGAAATCTGAAATGTAGGCTAGTATAGGTACACAAACACCAACAAAATCTAAAACTTACTTTAACCCCCCCCCCCCCCCCCCCCCACGTCTTGAACTAGGTAATGGAAGTTTGTATGACACTTCCGCAAATTTTCATGCTTTATTGGTGAGAATAATACAAGCACATGGCTCCTGCTGTTATTTTTCCAGCAGGGGCCAAATTTTGTGTGCCTATTCCGACAAGCAAAACGAACAACTTTTACTATAGGCAGGCCCCCGTCACTCGCACAATGCAGCGTTATAAATACCTACCGCTAAGTAGCGCGCCGGCGCGCTGACCGGCAGAGGGCCGCCGCCACCCGCCGCGCCCGCGAGACTATTATCGAATATTGTAATTTTTTTTGTATTTTTTTTATTATTGTTTTTATTGTTTTTTTCCTTTATTTTATTGCTTTTTTGATTATTATATTAATTTGGTTTTTAATTTCTTTTAGTTTTCTTTCAATTATTTTTTTTATTTATAATTTTCTTTTCAAAACTAAAAACGGGATTTTAATACCTAAATCGAATAATTTTTTCGAAAATTTTCAGTTAAATGTTGATGTGAAAAAAGTACACAATAATTACACACAATAATTTTAATTTAATAAACTTGATTAACAATACGGTGGTTAATTTATACTGTGAAGCTATTGGATGTCGTTGTTAAAAGACAAATAAAAATTATTTTTTTTTTCATAGTCGAAATTCGAAGTAGTTCGAACTAATTAGATAGTAATTCGTCGCCATAGTAACAATCTTCAGTCCTCAGTCTAGTTCCTCACTTGCTGAGGAGTTCAGGTTGAGCTTACTTTCATCTTAGACCTTTTCGTTACTTATCATCGGCTGAGATGAAAGCCAACAGCTTCTCTGTTGTTTGTATAAAAAAATAGGCAGCCTGCTTGATTGCCTACTTAGTTTTATAAAAAAAAATAATAAAGTCTCGATCAACCGGTTATTTGATTTCTTACAAAAAAAAAATATTCCACCTTACTACTGTTTTTAAAAGATTGCCTATTTATCAGAATTATTCATACGATTCAGGATATTTTCCATAGTAAAATTGAATAACCGTGAGTTCAAACATGAAAAAAAAACAACGATCATGTATTTTTCATAATAATTCGTATTTTTTTAATCGTTTGTAATTTGACAAATGAATAAAATCAATAAAGAAAAAATTTCGCCTTGGGTGGGATTGGTAATTTTTTAATAATTTGTATTTTTTATAATTTTGAAATGTATTAATGACGATAAAGTTATATTCTATTCTCTTATTTTTTAACATATACTATTGTAAATTTTTAAATATATGCACACTGCCAATTTAGAAGTAAATTATGAGGAATAATGTAATGATTAACACCAATCATGTATTTTACCATATTCTTGCAATATTAATTATTAAATACTCTGGGGCTTTCCTCGCAATCACTTTATTTAATTATAATCCTATGTATATCAATAAAATAATAACATTAAAGTTTTACTTAGACTATTTTGTTTATGTTCTTTGTACAACCCTTAAGTTTTCGCTCGATGACGCAATCACGCGGTGTACGCGGGAATCTCGACTCTCAGCGCGCGGTCATAGAGACCTTTTCTTCTTGCAGTGACTTTTGTCTGTCGGTTTTGGCTATTATTATTACAACGATTCGAGCGTTTCTATGGGAGTGATGTATCTGTTACGTAGTAACTATTATCTAATCTGTGCTATAGGACCAAACTCGAAATCGTGAAAAAAAACAGCTGTTCCATACAAATATTCAACGTCCACTGAACCTAAATGTATGGAACAACTGATTTTTTCGCGATTTTGTGTTTAGTCCCATGGTAAAAGTTGTTCATTTTGCTTGTCTAAACAAGCACACAATAAATACTTATTCCAGGACACCCCTTTAAATTCCCTAATTTAAAGGTGGAAAGGTGGAATTAAGCGCGCGCAAAGCGCCTAATGTGTACCCGCTGTGACTGATGATGATGAAGCAAATACAGCACGGCGCGAGCAAATAAAAAAATACTGTCGTTAGCAACTTACAAAAAAAGTGAAATCCCACCAAAAACATTTCATGTAATGTTGCCAAGACGAGACGAGACTATATGGCTCGCACTGTCAAAAAGTGATCAGATTTCATGTTCATATTCTCTACCAACTCTCCCTTAATGCTTATAGCCAAAATCTGTAAATCAATGTATAAGAAGTACTTTTTTTTGTAACTGACTAAATCGATTATTTTGTACTGAAATTTCTCTTCGTATATTTGCTGTACGTATACAGAAAATATACGAAGAGAAATTTACAAGAAATATTATTATTAGTCAAACTGCAAAGGTAGTCAAGGGGACGAACGCCAATAATATGAATACCTAATAAGTTATGTAGTTAAAGATGAATGCAATGATTTTATTCAAAGAAAAAATACAGTAAAAAATGGGGGTACTCTCCTAGGGAATCGGGCTAGGGAATCCAGGTGGCCTTACTCGAAAGAAATTTGGTGATTGGGCTACGCCAGGTAGGTATATATAAAAGTCGTAGGAAAGCATTTTTTTAAACTATACGCTTTAAAGTAACCACCAATGACCCCGCTTTCATAAATTATGTTAGAAATTATTCTAAAAAGTGTGCATGTCTGCAAAAGCTATGTACGTTACATAAGCACAGAATAAGTAATAGTACTAAAGTAACATAAAGACAACTTCGAATATCATTAACCAGGATTCAGGTAAGCCCATAATTACTGTGAGTTCTTTCTCATCTCATTAGAAATCAATAACAAAACGATTATCCGACAATAGCCAGCGCGCTTGAGAATTTCTTCTCTAGTATACCCATAGAAACTACAGTAGTCACAACTTGTGTCCCAATGAGGCTGTAGCTGTTGCAACAAGGTTTTCAACTTTTATCACATTGATACTAACTAACACTGTTATGAAAACATGCTGTTAGTTTGATCAGTACCAAAGAAACTGAAGACCTTTGGGGTATTTCGACCCATATTATTAAATCTGTAGTTAATAAAAGAACTTGCCCTGCAACTTGCGTTAATATTCAGAAAACGTGTTGATGAAGGTGTCTTGCCCGACCTCATAAAGAATAGCAAGTTAATACCTCTCTTTTAATCTGGGAATAAAAATGATTCTTCAAATTATCGACTAATTTCGATTCTACTAGCTCTTAGTAAAAAATTCGAAAAAGCTATATCTAATCAGTTAACTGATCATTTCACAAATAACAACATTTTACATATGAACCAATTCCGTTTTTAACCGACTTCAAAAAGAAGGGAGGTTCTCAATTCGATGCGTATGTTTTTTTTTGTGTGTATGTTACGCGATTGCGCCGCCAGTTGTACACCGATTTTCAAAATTCTTTTTGTATTCGATAGAGTATACTCCAAGGGTGGTCCCATAGTCACCAAAATTAGGATCTGATGATGGGATCCCATAAAAATCGAGAAAACCCTTAAATTTTTAGGTGTTTCCAACGTGTTTTGTGTGTATGTTAAGCGATTACTCCGCCAATTGTAGACCGATTTTCAAAACGCTTTTTGTATTCGATAGAGTATACTCCTGGGGTGGTCCCAAGGAGCTCGAACTATCAAAAAGTGATCAGATTTCATGTAGAGCCAACCACTTTCACAAACACTGGCAAAAGTTTGCTGGCGTAAGGTTAAAAATGTATTCGCTGTTCATTACTTTTTAACCGACTTCAAAAAAAGGAGGAGGTTCTCAATTCGATGCGTATGTTTTTTTTTTTGTGTGTATGTTACGCGATTACGCCGCCAGTTGTGGACCGACTTTCAAAATTCTTTTTGTGTTCGATACAGTATACTCCAAGGGTGGTCCCATGGTCACCAAAGTCAGGATCTGATGATGGGATCCCATGAGAATCGAGGAAAACCCTTAAATTTTAAGGTGTTTCCAACGTGTTTTGTGTGTATGTTACGCGATTACTCCGCCAATTGTGGACCGATTTTCAAATTTTTTTTACACATTACATTACATATTATATTTTCCTCGATTTTCATGGGATCCCATTATCATATCCTGACTTTGGTGACCATGGGACCACCCTTGGAGTATACTGTATCGAACACAAAAAGAATTTTGAAAATCGGTCCACAACTGGCGGCGTAATCGCGTAACATACACACAAAAAAAAACATACGCATCGAATTGAGAACCTCCTCCTTTTTTGAAGTCGGTTAAATAGTAATGAACAGCGAATATATTTTTAACCTTACGCCAGCAAACTTTTGCCAGTGTTTGTGAAAGTGGTTGGCTCTACATGAAATCTGATCACTTTTTGATAGTGCGAGCTCCTTGGAACCACCCCAGGAGTATACTCTATCGAATACAAAAAGCATTTTGAAAATCGGTCTACAATTGGCGGAGTAATCGCTTAACATACACACAAAACACGTTGGAAACACCTAAAAATTTAAGGGTTTTCTCGATTTTTATGGGATCCCATCATCAGATCCTAATTTTGGTGACTATGGGACCACCCTTGGAGTATACTCTATCGAATACAAAAAGAATTTTGAAAATCGGTGTACAACTGGCGGCGCAATCGCGTAACATACACACAAAAAAAAACATACGCATCGAATTGAGAATCTCCCTTCTTTTTGAAGTCGGTTAAAAACGGAATTGGTTCATATGTAAAATGTTGTTATTTGTGAAATGATCAGTTAACTGATTAGATATAGCTTTTCGAATTTTTTACTAAGAGCTAGTAGAATCGAAATTAGTCGATAATTTGAAGAATCATTTTTATTCCCAGATTAAAAGAGAGGTATTAACTTGCTATTCTTTATGAGGTCGGGCAAGACACCTTCATCAACACGTTTTCTGAATATTAACGCAAGTTGCAGGGCAAGTTCTTTTATTAACTACAGATTTAATAATATGGGTCGAAATACCCCAAAGGTCTTCAGTTTCTTTGGTACTGATCAAACTAACAGCATGTTTTCATAACAGTGTTAGTTAGTATCAATGTGATAAAAGTTGAAAACCTTGTTGCAACAGCTACAGCCTCATTGGGACACAAGTTGTGACTACTGTAGTTTCTATGGGTATACTAGAGAAGAAATTCTCAAGCGCGCTGGCTATTGTCGGATAATCGTTTTGTTATTGATTTCTAATGAGATGAGAAAGAACTCACAGTAATTATGGGCTTACCTGAATCCTGGTTAATGATATTCGAAGTTGTCTTTATGTTACTTTAGTACTATTACTTATTCTGTGCTTATGTAACGTACATAGCTTTTGCAGACATGCACACTTTTTAGAATAATTTCTAACATAATTTATGAAAGCGGGGTCATTGGTGGTTACTTTAAAGCGTATAGTTTAAAAAAATGCTTTCCTACGACTTTTATATATACCTACCTGGCGTAGCCCAATCACCAAATTTCTTTCGAGTAAGGCCACCTGGATTCCCTAGCCCGATTCCCTAGGAGAGTATCCCCATTTTTTACTGTATTTTTTCTTTGAATAAAATCATTGCATTCATCTTTAACTACATAACTTATTAGGTATTCATATTATTGGCGTTCGTCCCCTTGATTACCTTTGCAGTTTGACTAATAATAATATTTCTTGTAAATTTCTCTTCGTATATTTTCTGTATACGTACAGCAAATATACGAAGAGAAATTTCAGTACAAAATAATCGATTTAGTCAGTTACAAAAAAAAGTACTTCTTATACATTGATTTACAGATTTTGGCTATAAGCATTAAGGGAGAGTTGGTAGAGAATACATATCTTAGTAACTATGACCATATCGATCTTTTTGTAGTCGAGTATAAAAAAACTTTGAAAATAATGGTAAGTACCTATGCATTTGAAGATATTGGTATAATTTCCAGCCACTGTATTTTTATTGTTCTGTCTCATCCGGTAGTCACTACGTGACTAATATTGACGATAGTGGTAACCCACAAAAATAACTGCTATAACACACATAAAAGCTCAATTTATTCTATCCTGTTCCAATCGTCATTAATCTTGTATGCAGTTTCGATGACTGACAGAATCGTTACTAAATAAATTGCAACAGTAACTCTCTTGCTGTCTAGAGCTGATCCGATATACTTGTGTGCGAAGTATACTGAGTAGGCTTGTGATGGTATACTTAATATACGGCTAGCGAAGCTCGCTCGAGGAAATTTTGTTAATGGAATAATCTGCAGGATAACCGAACTTGTCATTAAGCAAAGCATCACCGTTGTCTTTACCCACATACCGGCGCTAGAAGGAGTCACAAGATCAGACAGCGAATAGCTTGAGTAGAAGAAACTGCAGACACGGCACACCCAAAACATATAAAGGAGCCATGTTAATAGTTTTTCAAGGTTTGGCATTTCACAAACGCGCCGGTTTTATCAGCAAAAATTGATGACATAATATTAGTGACACATTTTTTATTCAGGTCAATGAACGAAATTGGAGTTTAACCAGAGCTTGTACTAATAGTTTTTAGATAGGTAACCTCATAATGTTTTGATTTGGTTTTGATACCTTAGACTGTTGACAAGGAATGTCATAGACGTAATGGACGTAATATTATGTATTGCGAAAGACGTAATAAACTCCAATGGAGCCTCCAGCCTCAGAAGAATAACTAAAGCATAGAAACCTAGCAAAAATAGCTACTGAACTTAATATATTTTACTCACTTTGACATTAGGCGCTGCTAATAGAAGTTAGACAGAGACACGTACATGCAAGATGTTTCGAAATTTTGTAGGTCGTCACTAATTCTCGCTTGTCAGTTCTTCTCCCAGTGATGTCGTGCTCATCACTCACCTAGTTTCAACGTCGATAATTATATTATGTAGGTATTTAATAGATCCCTAATACTAAAATGTCTTTATTACGAGAAATATAACATAAATAATTAAGGGTAGATTTTCTTATGTAACTTATCCAGCTAATAGCTGCTGTGTCTCTTTGGTATGGTCAGGCTGGCCGTTCATGAGACTAAAAGCGGGAAGTGCGAGTCGGACTCGCCCACCGAGGGTCCCGTATAAAATTGTAGGTTATACTTTAAATAGAGACTAAATTTTTTATGATTTAATTACAAATGTGGAGTTTGAGATTTTCCCTGACTTGTATATAACTTCACAAATTTCATAGTTCTAGCTAGATCAACGAAAAGTACCCTATACATTTTGATGCCCGTGAGAATGTCGAAATATACGTTTTTGGCGACATAAACGGCCGTACCTTTTTAGAAGTTAGATTTTTTCACATCTTCAAGGGACTAGAACTTGTTAGTGTAGAACTGAGTAATTATATGGTTTTAATTTCAACTCGATACCTTCACGCGTTTCCAAGATAGTCTTGACAGACAAACGGACAATAAAGTGATCCTATAATGGTTCAGTATCTCTTTTGAGGTACGGAACCCTAAAATTTGGACTATTTAAGTGACGGGTATTTCCCGTTATCTAAAATGTTGGAATTTTTCTATTGCAGAGATTCAGAAATTCTATGGGAAGGAAATCGAAGACACACTGCTTTTATTTCATCGCTTAGATTTAATTCATTTTTATCGCATCGCTTAGAGGTACTTGAGGTTAATCTCATATTTAATTTACTTACCCGAAAATTTAACCCTCATGGATTTTGAACCTTGGATAAATTCGTGAATGCTAAAACTACTATTTGTACATATGCTTGGAAATTAAACTAAAAACATTAACATTTGACCATAATTTATTGTTAAGACATTTTTAGATAGATTTATTACGCTTGATGTGCGGCCGGGCTTAGTTAGAATGTAGATTTTCCGAAGGCGGCGTTTTGATATTTTTGACTCTTTCAAGTTCTTATCTTGATCTAATATTTTAATTCTTAGAAAAAAATCATCTGAACTGGTTGTTTTTGGCATCCGTGTCATGGATTTCTTAAAGAAATAGTTAAGAAATTAAATACGTTTTTTTTTTCATAAATAATATTTTAGTTTAAAGATTTCCTTTCATTAAATAACTTGACTTACGTCATGACGTCTCCATTTCATAGTTTTACTACTAATAAGTACATACAAAATTATAAAATGATTGAGATGGAAAATATCTGTAGCAAATTTGACTATGCTTTCTTGGACTCCAATTTCGTTTGACAATACACTTTATCCACATGTTTTTTATACATTATCTTTAGGAAAGCTGTAAAATAAAAATATCGACAAAATTTTACAACACTACGCATGATCAAGAAAACCTCAAAGTAATTTTCTAAAAATCGCTAAAACATAAAAGTGAAGTTAATATTACGTATTGTTTTTCTACAAAATGATTCAGCGATATTTCATATGTATATAAGTGTACTTATTAGCTCATATTCAAGTAACAATATGAGAAAACATGCCAATTTAAGGTCAATAAATTTTGATTATTTTCGTTTCGCGACGAATGAGACTTGTAGCCCCAAACTACACAAGACATTGTGTTACGGAGTGCACAAACACACACTATTTGTAAATACCTAAAGAATTCTTGCTTTCTAATCACTTAAATATTAATAAAATATCATCAAAATATTACTAGCCACGGTACGCACAAACAAATATTATACGAACAATTCAAATAGTTCAAACTCGGATGGTCTATCTTCGATACAAGGTACTATAGAATTTAGCCGTGTTATAAATTTTTAACCAATTTTAATTTTTTACCAACATGACAATTCAATCAATTCATCTAGTGACCACTTTGTGATATACCAAAAGACAAATATTACTCATCTCTTACATTTACACAGTTTTGTGCCGTATGTTAGAAAGAGACAAATAGCACACTATTAATTCTTGTTTTAATCTTGCTTCTATGCTGTAGTGATTGTTCTATTCTTCTGAGCCTCCAGCACTCAAAATGGACTCAAAATTCTATTACAGACTAATCCAAAATTATATTATCAATAACAGCCAGTTTTACCAAAATGTTTTCTTACGATTTAAATATTCTTTTTTTTGATCCCCTTTTATGGCAATTTGTTATCATCGTTTGACGGTTGTGATAGTAGTAAATGGTCTAAGGCTCAGAACAATAACTAAAGCTGTTGTTCTTAGGCATTTGTTCACTTATCAGTTTGTGTTCTGAGGTGATAGGTTAATCTGTTGACAAGGAATGTCACAGACGTAATTAGACGGAAGATGTGATGGATAATTCAATTCTTATTTAACTCTTAAGTTTACCACCAAAATAGTATTTAATAGTTTTGAGGTGAGAATTATGACTCCATTATGAGTAGAGCACTCATAATGGACTCAAAACTCTATGAAAGACAAATCATATATTCGTTGTTTCTAAATATATAAAAATATATAGCACATCATATTATCATATTCTTGTTATTAGAGCCAGATTTGCCATAGATCACATGCATACGCTGCAGCAGGTTATACAGAAGACGGAGTATACCTAACTTGCCACTATGCTTAGCGTTTGTGGACTTCGATTCATGGAGGCCAATAGCGATAAATAAATGCAGTTCCATTGGAATTGAACTACGACTAAACTACAACCTTTATGACATTTCGTATCGCGGTAATGATTTAACAAGAGAATTGGAACGTAACTGCTATCAAAATAAAAAGTTCATGTTGAGTGTTTTTCTGTTCTCTCTCTGTGTTATCTCTAGAGTTCCTAATGCGATCCAGCTTCGCTTTCGGTTCAACTCTCATGTAGAAATTAGCGCAATACCAATTTTGTCCAAAGTTGATATGTAGTTAGAACTGGATTGGAATTGAATCTCAGCGGTTCATTCGAACTGTGAATTAGCACGATTGGCGCCCTGGGACCTCACCATGAACGCTTAGAGCAAGGTTAAAACAATATTAAAACAGAGACACCGCTATTACCACGCATAACGCCATCTCGCTCTCAACGAGATTTTAATACTGTTTTAAGCGATCATGGTTAGAGGGCTGGGCTGTGCTTCGGTCACTCTAGAGGTGCCAAATAGACTCCCGGTACATCCAAGGGTTACAGTCATTGTATAAAAACGATATCTACCATATAGGCACAATATAGAGAACGATACAGTAGCCCGACTCCATATAAAAGGACGAATCGGCGCACGCACACATACAAATGTCGTTTACACGGCCGCCAAGCATGCTCTGAGCACATGAGGTTTCTCTACTCATGTCTTCTCCGAGTCTGAACGGCATAGCAACGCAACACAGTGTCAGGGGCCCAATTCAGCTAATAAGTTACAGCCGAATCAAAACTGAACCGTTGCGGTCGACCAATCGGAGCGCTTATATTGCCTTGCAACTGCTCAATGACGTGATAATATGGCGTTCTGATTGGTCGCTAGTAACGGTTCAGTTTCGATTCGGCTGTAACTCATTAGCTGAATTGGGCCTCAGGTCAGGCCGCGCGCCGGCCGAGATTGTTGTGCTCTACGTACACCCTGCGCCGCCACGCGCGGCGTGTACGTATACGTTCACCGGTTTTTTGTAGGTACCAACCCTTTTTTTTTTTTTTATCGCGGGGAGATGCGCAACCGCACCGTACCCACCGTTGGCTAGACGGTGAGCGTGTGTGGGGCTCACCCGGCAGAGTGCCAGGCCTACCCACTAAAACCCCTCGGTGTTCTTCCTGCCCTTATGGGCGCGCTAGGTAAGGTCCACACTGCGACTCCACTACCTACGCGCCCGTGCAAGCCCGACCACCCGGTCGGGCTCTCGCCAAGGGGGGATTGCCCGAGAACACCAGGGCAATCCCCAGACGGAGGGCCTTACGGCGGCGTGCACGGGGCCAACCGTGCACGCAGGCCACACGGCAGGGTCATCGGACAGGCATTGATTGAGCGAATGCCCGCCTTCTCCTGCCTATCCGTCTGCGGCGGATGGGAGCGGCCTGAGGATCTACCTCCCGCTCCCTCTCCGCAGCCTCCTTCTACGAGATGACATTTTCGCAAAAGGAGGCGACAGCCCCCCATTCCGCTTCGCCGCGGAGCATGGCCACGACCATGCTCGGCAGCGAAAGGTCGCCGCCTCCCAGCGCAACGTTTAATTCGCTGCGCTGGCGTCGCCAGGCCGGGCACACCAACAGGGTGTGCTCGGCTGTGTCGTCGGGAGCGTCGCAGTGATGACACTGCGGCGTTTCCTCCCGACGTGCAACTCGGTGCAGGTAGTGACCGAAACAACCATGTCCGGTCAGTACCTGCACCATGCGGAATGAGAGGCTGCCTTGCCGGCGCCCAACCCACTCCTCCAACACCGGACGGATCGCTTCGATCGTCCGGTGGCCGGCAGCTGGGAAGACGAGTGCCTCACCCCACCGGCGCAGAGCCTCCCTCTGCGCCTGTTGTAGGTACCAACCCTAGCGCCCAGTTCAGCTTTAGGTATAAATTTCAAAGACACGCCTGAGTCGGGCTACTGTATCGTTCTCTATATTGTAATATAGGTTAATTCAGGATCAACACTAGAAACCATTAAAACTTTAGCGAGGTGTGAGACAGGGTTACGCCAAACTGTTCACAACTGCATTGGAAGATGTGTTTGCTTTTCGACTGCAGAGGGCTCGACATCAACATAAATGGCGAGTGTTCACACCGACTTATTCGACTACCTCTGTAGAATTTCTCGACAAGTGGATCTATGTCCACTAAAATATGTCTGAATATATGAAGACTAAAATATGTCGAATTCCCATTCTTATAAAAGTTGGAGGCTCTACACTGGAAGTTGTTGATGTAGTAGAAGTATGTTTACAGAGGGGCGAATAGTCTAGCTAACTCGTTTCAGGGTAATCGACGAATCAAAGTTATGTAGCGTATTCTCGGCCCATCTCACGCAGTGTCTTAGAAATGTCTTCTATTCGTGTATATTGCCACTGATAATCAGAACTGAGACGTGACTGCTTACAATGCTTACAATGCTATTATTACCCACTCAATGGGCAATAATAGCTGTCTCGGTTATGCTCGGGGTTTCTCTATGTGTTTGAATCAGACCTGATGAAATAGCTGTCTCGGTTATGCTCGGGGTTTCTCTATGTGTTTGAATCAGACCTGATGATCCGTAGAAGAACTAATAAGTCATCGACATAACCCAACTCCCAAGGAACCGCGACCCTTAGTGCCAGTGGCAGCGTAGGACCGATCGGTTTGGAGATCCTTGGGGATGGCCTATATCCAACAGTGGACGTTTCTTTTCTGAAATGATGACGATAATAATTACTGTTGCATGGAATTTATTTCGAACCACATTATTTAATCAAAGTACGACAGCATCTGTGATATTGTGGTAGGCAGAGACCGATCGGTATGAATCTGGCGGTCTGGAGGCACACTAGGTTCCTCACGGGCGCAGAACTTTTACGTTTGGGTTTGTTGGTGGTAAAGCTTCTCAGCCCGCTTGGCTAGCTATCGCCGTGTTATTTAAATTTGACGGTATTATAACAATGTTAATAACATTTTGTATTCCGACAGTTAGAGGTAAGGTAAGATAGATAATTAACTCCTCAGTTGATAAAGAGACCTGGTGAATCCATACATCTTGGCCTTATCGTAACATACCACAGTGTGTGATGGGGCCTCTATATACAATTTCAAAGCATCTAAATAAATTTCATCAAGGTGCTACCCACATGTATAGTATGACGCTACCGTATATCACTCAGAACTCAAGTTAGTTAATCAATGAACATATAGTATTTTAAGTTAATAAGTATACGAATTTTGTCAAAACTACTGTGACCGCTTCCCGAATAATTCAGATTAACGTTTTATACGAATGTAATATGTATGTATCAGCCAAGCTCGTATAAGGCGCGTGTACCTGTAAGCAGAGATTTAAATCCGTTCCGCACACTCCGAAAAGTGTAGGTATAAAAGCAGCAGGACCATGAAGCAAATTTGTATTTGCTTCATGAGCAGGACTGCCGCGCTCTTGGGATTAATGCATACTCGCAAAGCTCGCAACGTTTTGCGCGCATTCACACGCGCTTGATTGTTTACCATCAGCGACAACTAATAATAACATACGCTAACGCGTGGCGTTAAGCTGTGATTCAGCGTGAATGCTCAGATTTTAGGAATTAAAAATGTCGACTTTATTCAAGATCAAAGGAGTGCTACTTTTATATATTCTGTGCTAGCTGTGGGTGCGTATGGGCGCGCCGGCGCGCGCTTGCTTGCCATTCAAGCAACTCGTGTCCAAGCGCTGATGCGCTTATACAGGTTTAATTGTAAAACACCTGCAACCTCGCAGGATTAGATAGCTAACATCATAAATAACAATATTTGTTCTACGACTTTAGATAATTCGTTAGATTTTACGTTCATACAAAAATTGAGATACCTACCTCTAGCTAGAATATTTGTAGCTCTACGCGCATCACCAGAATTACGTAAAACTTGTGCGAATTACGCTGTATGGGCACAGATTAGATAATAGTTACTACGTAACAGATACATCACTCCCATAGAAACGCTCGAATCGCTGTAATAATAATAGCCAAAACCGATAGACAAAAGTCGCTGCAAGAAGAAAAGGTCTCTATGAACGCGCGCCGAGAGTCGAGATTCCCGCGTACACCGCGTGATTGCGTCATCGAGCGAAAACTTAAGGGTTGTACAAAGAACATAAGCAAAATGGTATACGTAGGATTAATGAAATAAAGGGATTGCAAGAAAAGCCCCTGACTCAAATGTGCTATAATTTTATAAAATGATAATAATAATAGTTCTTTATTTGCAAGAATATGGTAAAATACATGATTGGTGTTAAATTATACGCACTATTTCTCATAATCTACTTCTAAATTGGCAGTGCGCAAATATTAAAAAATTTTAAAATATTACATGTCAAAAAATAAGAGAATAGAATATTATTTTATCGTCATTAATACATTTAAAAATTATTAAAAAAAATTTATTAAAAAATTACCAATCCCGCCCGAGGCGAAATTTTTTTTTCATTGATTATATTCATTTGTCCATTACAGATGATTAAAAAAAATACGAATTATTATGAAAAATACATGACCGATGTTTTTTTTTCATGTTTGAACTCACGGTTATTCAGTTTTACTAAAATAGAATTAAAATTATTGAAAAAAAAATTTTTTTGAAAAAAATACGATTTAGTTGAAAAAATCCCGTTCGTGGTTCTGAAAAGAAAATTATAAATAAAAAACAAAACGAAATTAAAACCAAATTAATATAATAAACAATATAATAAAAAAAAAAACAAAATAATAAAAAACAAATTTATGAAAAAAAGATTTGATAATAATAGTAAAAGTCTCGCGTGCGACGCGGCGGGTGGCGGCGGCCCGCTGCCGGTCGGCGCGCCGGCGCGCTACTTAGCGGTAGGTATTTATAACGCTGCATTGCGCGAGTGACGGGGGCCTGGTATGGGGGCGGGGCGTCGCTAACACATTTGAACTTGACCTACTTTTCTACGGCCGCCAGTCAGTGGGCGCGCGTGTCGCACGTTCTTGTGTGCCAAAATCTTTCGCACCTTACATAGACTTATCAATGTTACAACAGTGCAATAAAAACTTGAAATTTGTTCAATTTATTGAGTTATCTTAAAACTCTTAAAACAAACGTTGTAGTTAATGATGTTAGCCATCTAATCCTGCGAGGTTGAAGGTGTTTTAAAATTAATCCTGTATAAGCTCGTATTTCGGTGACCTGCACCTATTACTACCGGGAGCTGAAGGAGGATGACGCCATTAGACGCCTCGTTGCCTTTTCTAGCACGGCAACGGATCATGAGGTCGTCGATTACAACGAAAAAATGGCTGTCAGAGCTCAGATATGCGCAGCGACTTAGATGCGGAAACGAACCACCTCACCCCGAATCCCTCTTGCGGTAGTCCCTCTAGCATTAACCTAGGCTAAGCCATAAGTTTAAAAAAATGCTACAAACATATGGACATAGTTAAGTTAATAGTTAAGAACACGTATAAAAATATCGAATATGTACAACCGGCTCCGGGAGTGGATAGCAATCTTTTAGCAAATTTGGTGCCATGTCACACTAACTATTCATTTTATTTAGTATGGTTACACCTATATTTCATTGTTAATGGTTGGTGTGACATGGAACTAAAATGTACAACATATATAATATACTAGCTGTGCCAGCGAACTACGTTTCGCCGTATATTTTTTACCCGTTTTTGCAACATTTGTCATTGATGCTCAGCTCCTATTAGTTGTAGCGTGATGTTATATAGCCTTAAAGCCTTCCTCGATAAATGGACTATCCAACACAAAAATAATTTTTCAATTTGAATCAGTAGTTCCTGAAATTAGCACGTTCAAGCAAACAAACAAACAAACTCTTCAGCTTTATAATATTAGTATAGATTTTAATGATAAAATATAATGTAATGTAGAATAACAAAAATCTGTAATATGTAAAGTATGCAATGTAATAGAAATATAATAAGTATGTATGAGTATAACTATATATATGATGTATAAGTGTGTGTGTATTATATATAAAAATGTAGGATAGTTACACTTTAGGTGATGCGCAACTCACCCTAGATATAGAGTAGAGTAGTCGGACTTATTAAGTTTAAAAAAGATCAAAACGAAAATACAGCATTAAAAGGGCACGGACCACGAGTCTGTGGTGATATAATAATATAAAAAAAAAGCTCGCATTTCGAGCTCGTATTATAAATAATGCAAAAAGCAATGTTTTTTCGTTGGAATCCATATTGCTACTGACACTCGCCACTACCGGTTCGAATAAGTTTATGTAAGCGCGTGCGAGAAAGGAAGTGCGCATGTATGCGCGTATGCCGAAACGCCCATGTACACGCAAAAAAAAACCTAAGTCTGGAAGCGCTCTAACCTCCTCGAAAGCACGAAGTCAAGCAGAGCACTATTTACGAACATTTTAACCAAAACCAAATTATATTTACGAACATTTTACCGTTATATTTGTGGGCTATTCCACTAGTCCCTACCAGCTGTCCCCCCTGGTGGGGACAGTTCTATGGGTCTCGCGCCCACTCATAACCAAAAATCTCATAACCAATACGTAAAGGTCCCACTCATAACTGCTGATGTGAGAAGACGAAACTCATAACCAACACAACTACACAATTATGTACAGTCGCTTTAATAATTATTAACAACATTAACAAAAAAGGGTGAATAATATTTTAAATCAAAGTAAAAAGCTTGGTATAAAAGAGGTGTAAAGAGGCATCTTACAGATCGGCAAGGTGAGGGTGGCTATTGCGATCTCTCTCCCGCATTAAAATTAGACAGCACAAACAATACAGAAGACAAAATGAAATTTTTATTTAACAAAAAATTAAACCGACTTCAAAAACACCAAAAAGTTATAAAAATATAAGAATACAGAACATCGTAGTTTTATATTGAAGTGCGTGGCAAATTTTAACTAGTACTTTTTATATTTTTTAAGATTTTCCAGGTGATTATTGCTTGGCACCGACTATAATATAAAACTGTGATGTTGTTTGTATTCTTATATTATTTATGACTTTTTGGTGTTATTGAAGTCGATTTTATTTTTTGTAAAAAAAAATTCAGAACCATAAAATACCAAAACCTTATCCTAAATGTAACAAATACTTTTCTGAAAACCGCATCAAAATCGATTCAGCCAAACGCGAGATAATCGCGGACAAACATACATACAAACATACAGGTCAAACTGAGTTAAAACTTCTTTTTTAACCGACTTTGAAAAAGGAAGAGGTTCTATGTTCGACTGTATCTATTTTTTTAAGTCCGTTAAAAAGGATCTGCTAATTTCATAAATGAAATTTCTTCCAGCAGACCTGCGAAAGGAGAAATTGTCATATATTAGAATTTGCGTGTATAGCGGCTTAGAAGGCGATCAAATAGTAAAAAAATATATAAAATTAAATGTAAAAAAACCTTTTTAAAAACAAGCTTTTATCTAAATGCGCTAAAAAGAAAAAAATAACTTTTACACTAAAACTTTTACGTATAGTAAGTAGTAGTTATAGTATACAAAATTTCAGCTCAATCGGTTAAAGATATCTACTTCTAAATTGATTTTCAAGCTTTAGAAGTCCGCCATATTAGATTAATAGTGACGTCATATTATTTTTCGAGTTACTCTTAGCAAGACCATTTATTTGATACCCATATTGTAGGGATGCATTAAAAATAATTGGTCCGCCATCTTGGGTATGCCGCCATCTTGGATTTAGAATAACGTCACACAGTCAACTATGCATTGTCATCGAAACTGAATGTGTATACATTTCAGCTCAATCGGTTAAAGATATCTGCTTCAAAATTGAGTTGCAAGATTTCACCCGAACATACATACTTACATTGCAAGTTAAATAAAAGCTTGTACATAAAACCATACTATATAACATACTAAATAAAAAATATGAAGAAATACCTATTACACAAATAATATGAATATTATTAAATTTTTATATAAGTACTCATATCATAATTAAGACTTGGATAGATAGTATTCTCAAATGCGGCGCTTGAAAGAGTCGATGAGATATAGCTATCAGGACAAACTAATTTTCAATCACTTCTCAATATTGTTATTTTTGTTGAAGATGTCACGGAGAGAAACTATTTATGTATTCCTCGCACTAAGATTTATTTAGTGCTTACCCGTGGTTCTACCGTTGGTACTACGGTTAGTATAGTACTACGGGTATTTTTTGTTGCCCGATCCCGGATTTGGTGACAATGAGACTAATTGAGAAGTATAAAAATAATTTTCCAAATCAGTTAATAAATGACAGAGTTATGAGGTAGCAAACGTAAAAAAAGAACATACAATGGAAATGATAAAGTCCCCCTTTTTGTGAAGTCGGTGAAAAAGTGAAATGACTCGCAATTGAAAGCTGCGTTAAAGTTGCTTTTAAAATAGTTTTATTAAAGCGTTCCTTAATTTCTTCAAAATAATATAAAAATTAAAACCAATAGTTACCCACATGGTGTTCTTTGATTGTCAAAGATAATAAGTAGTACTACAGGCAAAATTAATCACCCGTAGTACTACCGGACACGTGAGTAGTACCACGGGTAAGCACTGGATTTTTTGTGTATTGCGTCTTGAAATGACAGTTAAGACTGTGTTGCCGTTTGTACTGTAACTAAATATTTCTTTGTTTTTTTTTTTTTTTTTTTATGGATGGCCCGGCAAATGACCTCCTCCCGCCTGATGTTAAGCGGTGAAAGAGGCCCAAATGAGTTGACAGATAGAGTAGGGACGACATCCACTCTCCTACCTGCCCGCCCCTTGCCGGCCCAAAAGATGCTTTTTCACGCCTCTTTTGAAGGAACCCATGTTGTAGGATGGGGGAAACACGTGCGCAGGTAGAGAATTCCAAGTGTGGGATGAACGACAGAAGAAGGAATCTTGGAATTTCTTGGTACGGTGTGAAAAGGAGGACACAGTGTACGGATGACTCCGAAGGCCCTTACGCGTGTTTCTGTTAAGGAATGGAGAGGGAGGGATAAGGTTAAAGAGCTCCTCAGAGCATTCCCCATGGAACATTCGGTAAAAGGCGCTAAGAGAGGCGATGTCACGACGAAGTTGTAGAGGCTCGAGGGTGTTAGTTGCCTCTACATCGCCAATTATGCGAATAGCGCGACGCTGCAATCTGTCCAGAGCATCGAGGAGGTACTGAGCGGAGCCTTCCCAAAGGTGCGAGCAATATTCCACGCAAGACCTAACCTGAGTTTTATACAACAAGCATAGTTGGTCCGGCGCAAAATACCTACGCACCTTGTTCAGGACACCGAGTTTCCGTGAGGCAGTAGTTATGACGGATTCGATGTAGTCTCTGGGGTTCAGATCGCTGCGAATGTTCATTCCGAGCAAGGTGATGTTGCTCTGTGTGTGAAGGGTTGTGCCCTGAAGAGAAGGAAGGGGGAGGAAAGGTGACCTTTTCGCCGAGAACACGCACACCTGTGTTTTCTTAGCATTGAACTCAACAAGATTGTTGGAGCCCCATTCGGAGACGAGGTCCAGCGTCCTGTTGAGCTCAATGATAAGATTCTGCCTTTCCCTACCAATATCACCACGAGCAGCCCCCGAGGTTCCGTGATATCCCCCATGCACTGTACTGTCGTCCGCATAGCAATGTATAGCTCCCAAGGAAAGCATATCATTGATATGCAGAAGAAACAATGTGGGGGATAGAACGGAGCCTTGCGGAACACCAGCGTTCACTGCCACGAACCGCGAAGCGCAGCCGTCAACGACAACGCGAATTCTACGCTCGTGGAGGAAGCTGGCAATCCACGTACAGAACTGCGCGGGTAATCCGTATGCCGGAAGCTTGGAAAGAAGAGCCTTGTGCCAGACTCTATCAAAAGCTTTGTAGTATGAAATAATAAAAAAAACAAAAAGTACCTAATTTAAAATTAGTATGCAAGAATATAAAAGTAAGCAAGCACTATTGGTCTCAAATGTACTTCAAAGTTTAGGTATTTGCTTTTTTTATGTTCGGTTATGAGTTACTCCTCTAAATTCAATATTTTATAAGTTTAAAATTTATTTCATAACCATGGTTATGAGTGGGTCCTCAAGTCAGTTATGAGTTGCTACATTTTATTCCAGTTATGAGTTTCTGGTTATGAGTGGGCGCGAGACCGTTCTATGTGTATGTTTCGATATCTGACAGCTGTCAAGCTGTTGTCAAAATGAATGGGAACGGAAATGCTTACAATTTATTTAAAACGTTCTAGATAGTGCGATGCCTCTCTGTTTCCTTTACTTTATGGATACTGTTGGTTGCAGTATTACCCTACGGAAATATGAAACTTTTCATTTTTATTTCAAGCTTTCAAATTGTTCTTATTTGTTATCCCTTAATAAATATACTAAAAATGAAAGTCCCCAGAATCCCCAGAATAAGCAGACTTATGCCCGACAGCGGGACCTGTTTGCATTGGTGATAGATAACGGAGTAGTTAGATTTATTTTCATTGATTTATTACTAATCCATACTAGGGAAGCAAGGGCAGCAAAGATAGCACATTACCTTTATCGACGGCCACCAAATTCTGCGACAGTAATTTATATGGATAGATAGCGCACACATAATAACTCGCCGATAACAATTATCGTGTAGTGATTAACGCGTCGATAAGGAGTTAAAGTTGTTCGTGGACAGGTGGCAGTTGGGTGTGCTGTATTGTTGGTGATGAGCCGGTGATATTGTGAGCAAAATGAACGCGCCAACCAACGAAAAGCCGCCGCATAAGCTGGTTTTAATATCAGTCCTCTCCGGTGGCCTGACTATAGTAAGTGTCAAAGATTCGTAAACATATTAACATAAGGTATACTGCACATTTGTGTCCCTGGATAAGCTTCTTATTGTGATTTACAGCTTTGCGAATTCTTACAGTTAAAATGTTCTATTTACAAACTCAAACAGCACTAACTTTGGGCTGATATTCAAATCTTAAGAAAATAGATTAATTTTAACTCATCGTATCATAATAATTACTAAACGTAATGTAGGTATAAGACATGGACCATACGTGACCATACCTTCATCCGTAGTATGAAAATACAAGAATAAACATAAGCTCTATAATTTACATTGCATATCGATAAAAAATACAAGCGATGCATATGTACACCACAATAACCGTTACTCTTTATAATTGAAATCTATACCTAACTGTAAAAATAATCCGTTCTTTGTCTAATTCGGAGGAAACGTCAGGAAACTATTATACACTTTGAATTATACCTAAACAATAATAAAAATGGATCGAATTAAAATTAGTTGACAGCGTTAGTTATCATACCTATAAACATTACCGTTTACCTCTTTCTGTGTTCTGTGGTTTACACAACTCTCGAATTCTTTGAATCGTGTGAGAACTCTTTTAGGGGATTATATTTTTTGTGTAGACTTCCGCATATACTCATGCCAATTTATCCGTATTTTGTGGTAGGTAATTGATGTTATTATCTTGCGAATGTTTGATTATACTATCAAATCAGTAGTATTTAAAGCGAAGTTTTATACAATTACGTCATTGAGTTGTGAATATGAATAAAGGTTTTAGATTCACACTGAGATTGACAGATAAACATAATTATAATTATTATTTACAAATCTATAAAAAAACAGCTAGAACGTATTTAAAACAAACATACTTGCACCACTCAGTGGCGTAGCTATACCCAGAGGCTAGGCGGTGCAATACCCCGGGGCCCTCAAGCTCAGGGGGCCCTCGAATCGTTACCAGAAAATCGATCGAACATTTCGAAAATTTCTCCCATATTTAAAATAAATATGACAGCTTAATAATAAAAAATTATTTAAGAAATAGTGTGGGCCTAACTCGTCTCCGACATATATCGCTGATAGCAATTGAAAACAAAACCGCATCACGCCTGGACTTAACCGAAGTCATTTAATACTTTTGTGAAAACTAAAGCTAGGAAAAGATTGTAAATATAATTGTTATTTAGCCAGTTGAAAGGTCCGGCCTTTATAAAATAAACCCTTAATAAAAATCTTTGCTATTTCGTTTTATTTCCCAATACCTACATCAAGTATTAATTGTAATTTATGTCGTTACTGTTTAATATTTTTATTACCTGCCCTGCAGTGCACGAAAAAGTGCTGATGATAAAGTAGGTAGCTTAGCATTCTTAAAGTATTCGTATATTTAATATTTTTACTTGATAAAACCTAACCAGTTTAGATAATAGTGGGGCTCCATTTTTTTATTTGCACCGGGCCCTTGGTTACCTAGCTACGCCACTGGCACCACTCCCTCTGATCCCTGACTTTCCTTCTTCAGAAAGTGAAGCGTATTTAATAGCTATCCTTTATTCGTAGCCAAGGTCGTCGTTTATGAGGCGGTCCGTTATTTTGTTCTGTAGAGGTCTGCGCAACCGTAGATGTTTTCTCATGCCGGGATGAACCCTCCTCCTTTATCCGGGCTTAGGGTGGCAGTGTAGAAACTTGTGAACCTTAAGCTGAACACACTATGTCCGCGCCGCACGCGCCGTACGCGCCGCATTTTTGGAATTCATTGTATAAAATTATGTGAAACCACGCACATTTAACCGCACCGTACGCGCCGAATTTTTTAGATTTCGTTGTATGAATTTATATGAAACCTCGCACATTTGGCCGCACCGTACGCGCTGAATTTCAAAAATGCGGTAGGTGTCCGGGTATTGAAAAACGCATGCTGGTGTCATTAATGCGGCGCGTACGGCGCGTCTGATATGTGCATTCGGCTTTAGGTACACCCCATCCCCAGTTCCGCCGACTGGTGAGCATAAATGCAGGGTAGCCCATGGGTAGCCCTTTAGATTCAGCAGATCTACCTTATGTAGTGGTAGCCCCATGCAACTCTGATTTGACTTTTGCCATAAAGGACATTATGAGTGCTGAAGGCACTGGTCGAAAGAGACACTGATTGATCGACAGAAGATATAAGTCACCTCGCACGCAATAACATAGTAGGACCTACAAAATTTGTCAGATCCGTGGTAGGTACCTACATAATGTAATGTATTTTCTTTCGCTATCTATAGAAATAAATAAAATTGAAGTATCTGTTTGTAACGTCAAAATAACAAGTTTTTACTAAATGGATATGAATGAATATCGGGTACCAATAGAAAAAACACAATTTAATTTTTTTTTGTGTCTGTCTGTCTGTCTGTCTGTTTGTTCCCGCTAATCTCCGGAACGGCTAGACCGATTTTGACGGGACTTTCACTAATAGATAGCTAATTATATAAGGTAAAACATAGGCTTCTTTTTATCGATATCGTTCCAACCGTTACTATTCCACGAGGACGTAGTCGCGGGCACAGCTAGTATTAAATAGAATTCCAAGTAAGAAACTTACTCACAGGAGAAATAGTACATTGTTACCCTAGGGGTGAAAGTAACTTATTTAGTCCCGAAACGGGATTTGGCGTCCAAGCGTAGCGAGGTTATATCCATTACGTGTCAACAGCCTTTTTTTTTCGGGGGGAAATGCGTAACGCGCCGTTGGCTAGACGGCGAGCGTGTGTGGGGCTCTCTCGGCAGAACGTGTCAACAGCCTATGACCATCCATTTTCTTAATCTTTCTTTTCATAAGAACTTTTCTCAGACTTAAACGAATAGTTATGAATAGTTCATTCAAATAAGTCCAGTCGTGTCATAATAGACACCTGTGTTTAACTGTACCAAATCTGACTATTTGAAATTCTGACCATCTGAAAACAAACGAAAAATAACATTGTTCATCAGCATTACATATAAACCAGAAGTATTCTTGAATGTTACCGAAATTTTAACTTTTCAGCTATTCTCAAGCCTATATATATGCCTGACAATATTGGGACTGATATTTCGATTCAGCTGCAACGCCTTCTCTTCTGAATCTATTCATTCATCTGGAATATTTATGAATACTATTTTCCGGGTTTATATATTAGGTAAGTATACACAAAATTGTAATATGATTTGTTATTCTATTTGTTTTAACCAAAGCCACTACCTAAACATTAGGATCAATAGCACCACCATACGAAACAAAATATGTCCTTCATTCAGATCCCTTCTATAGTGACTTTTCATCATAATGTCCTCCTAACCGAAATTTGTCACGGCGGGACTCTCAACAGAGACTAGCTACTCGTATTTGCGCGGGAGCCGATATTGCAAACACAGGACCATCTAACAACTCAAACCAGTGGATTTTAGTAAATTCAATTTGGCAATTTATATAATAAAATAGAGTTGAAAGTAAAGGTTGAGAGAAATATACTCGTAACATCGTTATATTTAAAGCTTAATGGTTAAAAATTTGTATTGATTTAATTTGAATATCACAACTAGATAACGTATTTTAACGGGCTTTTCTATGAAAACTTCTACCTAGTTATGCGAATTATTGTTACTGCAAGAAAGTTTAAAATTTACGCAGGAAAATTACAAAAATCTATATACAAAATTGAAGAGATAGCCCACGAAATCTTGCTTGACATATGAAGTCGAAATTTGACATGGAGTTCGAGTGGATTCCGAGTAAGAGACGTAGGTAAACAATGATACCTAGGACATAGTGGAAATCCTCGAGGAGTAACATTGGAGCTAAAGTCAGACAATTGCAGGTGGTGTGCAGGCTATTGATCATTTAATGTTTCAATATTTTTAGAAAATCATCCATTTGGTGGTGGGGTTGAAAAATATGGATCTGTTTGTATAGGCTAAACCAAAAAGTTCATTTATTCAAACAAATCCTTAACAAAACACAAAATCTCAAAAAATACTTGAACTGTCAAAATGGTGTAAGGTAAGCCTATCTGGTTGGCCCCAAAGATATTTATCAGGTGATAGCTTTTCATAAAGACCTTAGTTTGTACATAAAACTATACTACCTCGATAGTTTTTGATTGATTGACGTTTTTATAAAAAGTGTCTAGCTAGCGGGTTCCTTATGATTATTTTTATTATATTTTGAGATCACCCAATAGTGCTAGGAGTTAGAAACTATGACCGGACGGTGTCCCAAGCAGGATTCTGGCCCTCGCTCTAAGACACCTCGAGAAGCGGTTCCGGGCGGTGCTTGACCTGTGCATCGCCTCAGGCCGCCCCAGCCGATGGAAAGCGGGCAGGCTCTGCCTGTTAAGGAAGGAGAGCCGCCCCGCGGATTCCACGGCTGGGTATCGGCCGGTGGTGCTGCTCGACGAGGCCGGGAAGTTTTTCGAGAAGATTCTCGCTTCCCGCATCGTCGAGCACCTAGAGGACCGGGGACCGGACTTGGCTGAAAACCAGTTCGGCTTCCGTACCGGCCGGTCCACGATGGACGCGGTGGCCCTCCTCAAGGGGTGGAATGAGGGGGCCACAGCTCGTGGGGAAACTTTCTTGCGGTGTCTTTGACATCCGCAACACTTTCAACAGCCTGCCCCACGAGTGTATAAACGAGGCACTCCGCTTCCACCGGGTGCCTCCGTACCTCCGCGCCCTCGTGGAGAGCTACCTGGAAGGCAGGCCAGTTCTCTACGAGGGGCCGGACGGTCCCGTCAATACGTGGGCAATGGCGGCAGGTGTACCCCAAGGTTCCGTACTAGGTCCTCTACTATGGAACCTGGGGTACAATGGGTTCTGCGAGGCGACCTCCTGCCACGAACGGAGGTCGTCTGCTTCGCCGACGACACGCTCGTCGCGGCGAGAGCTAAAACGGGGGAGGAGGTGGCCCACCTTGCGTCGGTCGGCGCCTCTTTAGTTGTCCGACGCATCCGCCTCCTGGGTTTAGATGTGGCTCTTGAAAAGCCCTCTCGGACTCGGAGCCCCGGTGGGGCTCCGAGTCCGAGTGGAGGGGGTTAGTATACCAGTCGAGGCGCATCTTAAGTACCTCGGCCTGGTTCTGGACCCCCGATGGAGTTTCAAGGAGCATTTTAAGCTCCTCGTTCCACGGCTGTGCGCTGCCGCAGCTGCACTTGTTTGGGTCATCCCTAATGTAGGAGGCCCAGGATCGGCGTGTCGTCAGCTCTATCACGGAGTGATAAGGCCGATGGCACTATATGGAGCCCCGGTATGGGCGGAGTGCCTCTCCCCCCGTACGGTGGCCCTGCTGCGAAGTCCGCAGAGGGTCCTAGCGACCCGGGCCGTGCGAGCTTATCGCACGGTCAGCCACGGCGCGGCCTACGTTCTTGCGGGCCAAACGCCGTGGGATGTCGATGCATATGCGTCCATTCGGAGGTGTATCAACATCGGATTGTACGCTGGCCCAGTGCGGGTTGGTTGACTTCACATACGTCTTAGAATTACTTCACAGGTGTATGCAGGTTTCCTCACGATGTTTTCCTTCACCGTAGAAGCGTCAGATAAATGTGCTTATGAAATTCGTGAAACGAAAAACATATTGGTACAGGGCAGGGTCGATCGCGGGCCTCCCGATTCTACTCGGAGCACAGTCCAGTGCCAAGGCCACAGCGCCACCGAGCAACACTTTGGCTTCGATACTGAAAGCAAAGCAACCTTCGTTAAAGTTGGACCCTGGATGGGTGACCAATACTTGGTGATCTCGAATTCCTCCGTACTTCGGAAGGCATCACGTCAAGCTGTTGGTCCGGTTGCTATTGCAACCGTTTCTACCGACCAATCTGCATTGAACCATCGTGGTGGGGACTGGTGTTATGGCCTTTGTTTTTGCTTCATGACTGAACCTCACCACGTTACAAGACGATGCGTGACGTTGCGGCTACTGTAGTTGCATGACTTTTGATGCGTCTGCTTCTTGCCACTAGATGGCTCCAGTGGTACTTTAAATCGATACGCGAACAACCATCAAATTATAATTTGCAATATTATTATAAGTACTTATATGAGCTGTAAAGTTTGGAATAATTGTAGGAAGTAATTTATGATTTAATTTACTGATATTGTCTGATTTAATTTAAGGAAGAATGGGATAATTAATAAGAGTATATACTAAGGTAAAATGACGATAAAACACTTTTGTTTACTTTGACATAATTTGCAATTAGAAGCTAAAGAAACCTCGTTTAATTCACTAGCGTTGTTTAAATCTTACTTTAATGCAGATATACAGATACGGGTATCGGGAGTAATATTTATTTCCCAAAAATAAATGTCAGAATCAGTTCCTAGTTGTTAATACAAAAAATTGCTGGTAGGTAACACAAATTAAAAAATATACTATTGAAGTATATTTAGTGAAAGTAAGACCCAGAAATCTATGAGTGAGACATAGCCAGTTCAAGAAATCTATTATATTACGGGCATTGCTTATTGTATTGCAATAGGGTTGATATTATTGCATAGTTTCTTAGGTCGCGGTTGTTGTGTTAGAATAATCAAAAAAACTACAGTTTATTGATAATAAAAAAAAACATTTCACTCCCAGTGATAATTATTAAATAGTCAACATGAAAGTTTATATTAAAGGTAATAGGATTTGCCAAGCATTTTTTTTCAGTTTCCTATTTGGTTATTGTGCTTGTTTGTTTATTTTCTAGTCTACAGTTATTTTGCGTAGTAGAATATTACACCATTTCTTCACAGTGCAAGACAACTTCACAACAATCAATTGAAGCAAATGCATCGCTTCATAGCTTGGTCCTGATGAACTTTAACTATATACAATGCGCCAGACTTAGAAAATAAAACTTATTTCTATCTTGTTTAGACAGCACCTGCGACAACTCTATCGTTTTGGAAGGCGTCACCAGCGATTACTCAGTGTTTGTGCTGAATGCCATCACCCTCAGTGTATCCGTGGCGACTGCTATTGCTGCGATAATTCTTATATCCGGTGAGTGCTTAACATATTGCAAACACATGGAACATTTCGCTGCATTTCGACGCATTTGCAAAGGGTTTTGACCAAAATATGAAAAATTGCAAAAAAAAATCAGAGAGGAAATCGGTTCTATGTTAAAAGATGGGATAGTTTGGCCCAAATAGGTTTAGCAGCACGTCTACCCAGGTTGGTAATTACCCGTGATCGACCTAGATATATCCGTTGAACCTTTGTATTTCGTCACATGCGCCGAAAATATGAAACGCGATACCTAGTTCGATTTAATTTGTTTGATGCTGTAATCGATTCGCAGAATTGAAGTGTCTTTCATAAGTCCTTCAAGAACTATATAACATGCCCTTTTTTCAGTATTAACTTCAAATTCGGCAGTCAAGTACTTGAATATAATTGTGATTGCGTATGTCGCCCTCAGCGTATGCTCTCTGATAGTGGACCTGACATTTGGCGCGCATTTTGGCAATGATTACACTTTCCTCACAAAAAAATTGGTATGTTCCCAAGAAAAGCAACAAAAAGTATTAAAAAGCTACAAACGAACGTGACTTGGAATTATATGTACAGTCGTGTAGATTCGTAGTGCACACTTACCATTTGCGTTAAGTATATTAATTATAATTAAAAAACATAAGAAATCGCTCAGTCTCACGTTTATCGCATAGCAATCGCTTATCAGTTAAGATAATGTTAAAAAATATAGACAAAAAATAATAAAATCATTGAAAAACGCAGCGCAGAACTACTACCACGGTAATTTTCTATATACAAAGGACACAAGAGATCTATATATAAAAGAATTCTTGTCTTAAAATAAAACATGTTTTTCGTTTTGCAGGATGAATATCCCGACTACGCATTGGATTTACTACGGCTCGGGTCAATGCTGCTTATGACATTGTGCCTGAAGGGATTCGTATTTCATTTAATAAATATAGTTTTTCTTGTATTATTGCTAACATACTCGACAGAGTTCATAATGAATAAAGACACATTCGCGGTAAGTAATGGATACTCACAAAGCAAACTACTTTATTTTTTTAAATTTACTTAGTGTCCTTACTTTAACTTAATTCAAACATGATTCAAACAAACGAATATGAGAGATATTTATGTAATACACTTAGCTTTGGTTAAAAACACTGCTAATGAAATAATGGACAATCGAACATAACCGTTTTTAATTTTATCAACATTTACATGTCTATATATGCTCATAGATTTCTAGGAAATTAAAACTTAATAAAAATTGATTCCTTTTTCAGCATTCTATTCACAAATTGGGGGCCATACAAGCTTACGAGTAAGATGACGCACGTACCTAACATATATATTATGTACTCGATATGAAAACAAATCTCATAAACGAAAATAGAGACAATCAAAAAGAAAGCATTCACAGAGTAAAAATGCAAATTTTGTCTACTTACTTCTTTTTTAGAAGTTTGAATAACAACCTTGCATAAAATTTAATTTATACGAAGATTAATATTTACTTATTATTTTAGAAGCGGTATAAGAAACTGCAACCATCATTGCGACATTTGCCAACCATTTAATCGAGGAGGAGGCTTATCCGTAGTAGGCAGCAATGGAGGGTAAAATATTTCATATTTTAGCGTTATTTATTACTCAGAACAACATGTTTTAGTTATTGTTCGGAGAAGTTTTATTTTATAGATTCATCTGTCAATATCTAAAATCATTGGCTAATAAAATTTTATATTAGACCTGCTCGGAACTCGGAATAGTAGATAGTTCACCGCGGGAAGAAAGTGAGGAATCGGACTTTCTCCCAAATGTTTTATAGGTACTACACCTGCAGGCATAGCACGGGCTGCCAAGACGGGACTTGAGTCACGCATTATCTCACAATTTGAGTGACATAATATCTATTAAAGAGTAGCACGGCGGCGCGTATTGAGGCTGCGGTCCGATAACAGCGCTCACAGTGCTAACGATTATAATCGCCTCGTCCAAATTAAAGAGAACACTGAAAATTCTATCAGCATGCTTACGATTTCGGTCCGGAAGAACAGGTATATTCATTTTGAACCGAAAACACAATTATCGAACGTCAGAATGACAGTTCGCATAAAGTGATTTCACTCCAGAGCATTAGCGCCGTAAGTTCTATATGACGTTAACGATGACGTCATGTGGCTCTTAAGAGGGGGTATAAAGCTAAATTGCTAATCGTAGATTTGATATTTACACTTGAAATTGAATAACGAACTACCCCATTTTTTAAAAATAGATATTTAACTATATTTGTAAGTGAACGGATTGAGTGAAAACATAAAATCATCATATTTCATCGATAGAAAAAAATCGCGAAATTACGTCTAATTTTCAAGAAAAATCGATTGTTTTTCAATGAGATGCATATAACTGCGTCAATATTTTAATATATAATATAAAACTATATTACCCAGGAACCGTACTAGCGATTTTCAAAAATAATGTTTATTTTACGAGTAATTAAAATAAAACTAATTCGGCGCTTACAGCGTTCTTATTCCGCGCAGAACGCTATCGTCTGTCGCACCTGACCAGAGGTAACAGGCATGTTTTGTTTCAACAATCAGTCTTGATCGCTCCGTTGAGACGAGTAAACTGTGTTTCCGTGCTCCCCCACCCGAGAAAATACATCGATAAAATCATGGCAAATAAAAGAAAATTGTCTAAAAGAGTACTTAAGAAGTCAAAAACTCAATGTGTGGCTTATTGTAGAAGGTACCTATTTTATATTATTTTTATTTATTATTATACACAACAACATTAACTAACAACATTACATTACAATAAGAAAAACGGAAACGAAAGGTACCTATTACTTTACTTTTATTGTTTGCCTCATATCTTTTTGTAAGTAGGTAGTTTCACCTTACAATATTGACTCTTGCCGTCGACTTTAGTGGTCATATTTATCATAACATCATCATCACAGCTCATATACGTCCCCACCGAGGGGCTCGAGCCTACAATATGTACCTATGTTAGGGTGATTAGGCCTTAGTCAACCACGCTGGCCCATTGCGGATTGGTCGACTTCACATACACCTTTGAATTTCTTCGCAGATGTATCTAGGTTGCCTCACGATGTTTTCCTTCACCGTAGGAGCGTCAGACAAAATATGTACATATGAATTTCGACACGAAAAAAAACAGTGGTACATGGCGGTCTCGAACCCAGACCTCCCGATTGGAAGGCAAGTGCCGAGTCCACAGCGCCACCGACGCTCATTGCTCATATCATAACATAATACGAGTACAAAGTACAAGCGGTACAACGTCGGCGCGGGTAGTGTATGCAAAACAAATCGATGCTTTTGACTACTCGCGTGTTGGACGCTGGTGACAGTATCTGAAGTTATACTTTTTATAGTACTAACATTTTGACGCGAAATTATCGTATCCATACATATCCATACTTCACATATTTAGTGACGACTGTCTAGCGCTGTGGTCAGAACGCAGTCTAAGGCGCCAAAGGCCCCGGATTCGATTCCGGTCGAGGCAGATTTTTTGTGATGAACATGAATATTATGTATATCCTCAAATCATGTATGTTTATTTATATTTATTTTTGCTTTATTTCTATTTATTTATTTATGTGTACCCATACCACAAATTCTTTATGATACTTTATTTATTGGGTTATATAATTGGAGAGAAAAGTAAAAGAATTTTGTTTATTTATTTGGTATTTCTTAATTATTTATAGTAATTTTGTATTTTAGCATGCGATCCAGTTAAATCTGTAAGCAGAAATCTCTCATCAACTTTGTAAGTTTATTGCGATTGTTCAATAATTTGACATTAATGTTGTGTAGATTTTTAGTAAAGACTTACATTTACTTAATTAACTGTCAAATTTTATTTTGAGGTTAAAACTACTAATCAAAACTGGATCAAATTTGCGGTTAAAATTTGAGGCAATTCGTTACTTTAATCGTTCAAATTATTGTATTTTTTTGTTAGACGTAAATAACACTGTGATATAAAAATAAGTGAATAGGGCGAATTTTTTTTTGTTTTTTTTTCAGACCATATTCAACTTTTAACAATATTCCGACTACCAAAGTCCATAAAAGATAAGTGAGTATCAATTTCTCTCCTATTTTTCCCATATTGGTTTCGACTATTATTTGAAATACAGTTTAATATTATTGAGGCGATCCAAGTACTGCGTAAACCTTTTTTTTTTTAACCCAGTTAAAAAGGATTTTATATCTACCGCAGTTGGAATGGGGCCCAGCTGCGGTTATGTGGGACTCATCCCGCTAATCAAGGCATACCCACTAAAAATACTGGGGGGCTCCGTCAAATCGCATTCTCGATACACAAAGGGTACTTCTCGCAATCGCTTTGTGTGTCGAGAGCGATGCTGCCCGACTAAATCGAGCTCCTCTCAAGAGTAGGGAGTGTCTGTGGAGCGCCTTCAAGCACCCCCTCAGCATGGGGGGTTATTAGTACGAGTGACGGGAACCCCACTCCGTCACCGCGACCCCTCTGGCAGCTGGTGGAGGGCGTAAGTTCGCCTCCTCCTACCCGGCCGCCGCCTGCGAGACGGGTCAGCATTAGGATCGTCCTCGCGAACCCGTTCTGCGCCCTCCTTCTGTGCAAGGACTTCCTCGCAGAAGGAGGCAAACGCCCTCCAACATATCTCACTGCTGGCTATGTTCTCGACGACGGCCGGCAGAGACAGGTCACCCCCGATATCGGTGACGAGGGCGGCCCGCTGAACAGCCCATGCCGGGCAATGTTCTAGCGTGTGCTGCGCGTCGGCCTCGTCTGCCCCGCACTCGTGGCACCGCGGGGTGCTCTCCCTTCGAGCAATATTGTGCAGATACTTACCGAAGCACCCGTGCCCCGACAAGATCTGCGTGAGTCGGAAGGTCAGCACCCCGTGATGCCTCTCCGTCCAGCGTCTAAGGACAGGCCGGATTGCCTCGACGGTTCTGTGACCGGAGACCGGCTCTGCTAGGTGCCCACGCCATCGCCGGCGAACTCGACATTGCGCAGACTTACGCCAGCGCTCTATAATGTCAGGCGGCACTCGTCTCTGTTGGTACACCTCGTATAAAACTGAGGCGTCCAGCTCCCATGGTGGGGTGCCCGCCATCACGCACGCTGCTTCGTGGGAAACGGTGCGATACCCTCGAATAACCCTGACGGCCATGACCCGCTGTGGACGTCTTAGCAGAGCCAAGCCGACAGGGCATTGACCCATATATGGGCACCATAAAGGGCCATTGACCGCACCACCCCCGTTAATAGGCGGCGGCATGTATCACCCGGCCCGCCGAGATTGGGCAAAAGGCGCCCAAGGGAGGCAGTTGCCCTCAGAAGTTTGGGGCCCAGCTGGCGAAAGTGAGGTGAAAACTTCCACCTCGAATCCAGCACGAGGCCCAGGTACTTAAGTGTTGAACCTACAAGTACCCGACACCCATCCAATTCAAGAGCTGCATCCGCAGGCGGTCCTCGCCTTGGACCATGAAAAAGGATAGCCTCGGTTTTACCGAGAGCCACCTGAAGCCCAAGCCTTTGAATGCGGCGGACCACTTGCATGTTCCCAACATTTGCCAAGCGGACGGCCTCGGAGAATGTAACTGCCTGCGTGGTGACCAACGTATCGTCGGCGTAACAGGTTACGTTTACGCCAGGCAACAAAACCCCTCTGAGGGCCCAGTCATAACCGATGTTGCACAGTAGTGGGCCCAGAACCGACCCCTGTGGAACGCCACAAACCATTCGCCTTACGAGGAGGCCACCGTCACTCATCTGACAGATAACGGCCCGATCTTGCAGATAGTCTGCGATAAGCCATCTTAGGTACAGGGGCACTCCGTGGTATCGGAGCGCCTCGGTGATGCACTCAAACGGCAGGGTGTTGAATGCATTGGCGATGTCAAGTGACACCGCCAGCAAAACCTCACCGTAGGTGGTTGCGTTATCGGAGAGGGACTTAACGCGTAAGATTGCGTCAATTGTCGATCGGCCCTCCCGGAACCCGTATTGTGTATCCGCAAGATCCGGACCATTCGTCGATAAGTGGCTTGCGATCCGGCCAGCGACAATGCGCTCCAACAGCTTACCGATTTCATCCAAAAGGACAATGGGCCGGTACGCGGAGGGCGAGTCCGCCGGGCGACCAGCCTTTCGGAGGAGCACCAATCTGCCCTGTTTCCAAATTCGGGGGAAACGACCTGCGGAGAGGCACGCGTCAAAAAGCCTGCGAAGGCGTGGCTCTAACTCCACCAAAGAGAGGGCCAGGACTGTGCCATGGACCCCGTCTGGACCCGGGGCAGTCCGTTTGCCTCGCAATTTACGGAGCGCAGCGTCGAACTCTGTGTTGGAGATCTCTAGGGGCGGAGGCTGCGGATCATACGTCAACTCGCCATTTTCCGGAGTCATTGGTGGAGGCACGTGTTCAGATCTATCCGAAAATAGGGCTTCAACAACGTTCCGAAGTAGCTGTGGAGAAAGAGTTTCAGCAACCGGTGGGCCCTGCCCACGCAACTTGTTGCGCGCTGCACGATATGGACGACCCCACGTATCGTTGTTGAGGCTATCAAGTAGCTCTTGGCACGCTTGTGTTTTGGCTCTGAAAATAGTCGACCTCATAGACCTGCGTGCCTCTGCATACTGGTCATGCAACAGAGCCTCCAGTTCGGAGTTTCTATTACCTAATCTAGTCCGATGACGGTAACGAGCCAGCTCTCGGCGTTTGCTATTGCATGCAGCGCGGAGGCCGGCAATCTCCTCCGACCACCAATAAACGGCTTTTCTATCAAGTGGGTGACGGCGGATTCGGGAAATTGCCGCATCGGATATCCTGTGCAGGGACCGCTGGAATAAGACGGCCTCCTCATCTATGTTCGCCGGTCCAACAGTGGAGCGGGTAGCCCAGTTTGGTCAGTGACCACTTGGGAAACGGGCTGACCAAAGGCGGTGTAGAGGAATTTATAGCGCGTGGCAGAATCAAGTCGAACCTGATGTAAACATGATCCGACAAGGTCTCAGCGTCCGTGACCCGCCAGTCTTGGACGCATATAGCTAAAGCAGGGGTGGTGAACGTTAAGTCCACCACTGACCCACCCTGTCGACGTACGCACGTATAAGCTGAACCTCGGTTGGAACACACTAGCCCGTATCTCTCCGCCCAGGCCTCAACTGCAGAGCCACGACGATCAGTGATGCGGGAACCCCAAGCAGCAGACTTGGAGTTGAAGTCCCCCATCACAATAACCGAGAGAGACGCAGGAATCCGCCGGAAGGCCGCTCCGAGCTCACCGAGGAAAAGTTCAAACTCGGGGAATGATCTATGCACTCCTGAATGCCCGTCACGGAGGACTTGAGGACCTTCTGATCTGTACCCTTGAGATGGCTGGATTTAGTGGCGACCTCGAGAATATTGGCCAACGCATCCTGCACCGACTTATAGAGTCTCTTGGCTCCTGTCTCTCCCTGCTCTTCAACAAAGAGCAGGTCCGACGCATCAGATCGCTGCGAAGCAGCGGACTGCGAACGAAGTTGATGCCGGGTTAGCTCATCTGCAGACTCATTTTCCGCCTGCTGCCTTAGGGACTCCTGGAGCAGAGCGTTAGCTTTTTTTGCTTTCGCTAAGCCTACGTATTTTCCGGTAGTGGGCGGGCGCCCTCGGCCTCGTTTAGCAGCCGTCTTTTTTGGGACTGTCTCTTCTGAGCTCGAGACAGCACATCCGTCCGATTTTCCGTACCGTGTACGGGTAGCATTCGGTGCCGTATATCCCCCACAACTATCGAGCTTAGCTCCTCCTCCTTCATCAACTCTCCCACTCGCCTCGTATACATTATTTCCGCCAACCGGCCTGGATATCGGCGACGGCCCGCTCTCAACGGGTTCATATTCAGTTACTGACGCATCAATGGTGGATCTCGAGTGGCACGGCACCAGATACTCCCGGCTGCCCGCAGCCGCCTTGCGCGGTCCTACGGGGGGGACTGACACCCCCTGGTGTGTTTGTTTTTCAACACCGAATTCCATAATTGCTTTTTAAGGGGAAGCTCCCTGAGGAGGCCGTTCGGGACTGGACTCCCTCCAGCCATTCATCCTATCGGCACGGACCATACCTTAGGATTTGGGGTAATTTTTTAATGTGGTTTTCTTCCACTTGGCCCAACGCTCAATGCGTCGGACCCCCGGCCCACTCAATGTGGGTAACGGGTTTGCCCGACGGCAGACATCATTATATCTACCGCCGCGCAAGAGAGCCGAAGCTCATGGAGCATCAATAGTGACACATCCACAAAACGTCATGGCGAAACTTCGCCCCTTCACTGCCATTTAATGTGGATCAGACTGACCACATCACATCCTCAGGCAAGAGTCTTACCACTTTTTGAAAAGAAGAGGAGACTTCACCTTGTACCGCATGACGCGTTGGGCCACGCAAGCGGTCCGCCAAGTTGCACTCGGCCATCCCACGCCCCCCTATGGGAGCAAATTAAACAAGTATAGTCTCTGAGATATAATAGACCGACTTTGACGGTTAACCTGTGCAAAGCAAAATGTTGCTTACTTAGTAATATGGTCTCACTCCCTAAGGTGATGGCTGAAAATCAGTGTTTTGTCCTTTTAGGGCAAAAATCCCCACTGAGCCTCGACCCTTTTAGGCACTGCAGCACACATGTACATTCTACTCAATTTTATTATTGGTTTGGTCTCTTTACGATTGTTGATATAATATTATATGTGCTATTATCAAAGTATTTTCAAAGTTAGATATATTCTCAGAATCAGAGTCAAAATTCAAAAGACATGTTTTTAATGTTTTACAAAGTAGACAAGCTGAACGAAAAATTATTACCATCATTTCAATATATACATACACTGCTATTTTTTTTATAAAATTAAAGGGATGCTTTACGACATGGTATTAGAATGATTTAAATATGAAAAAAATAACACTTAATTTTATATAAATTTTCTAAAAAATCCAAAAATGCTGCACTAGTTCAGAGCAGAATTTTTTGAAATTTTTGTATTTTTTTAAAATTTTTGATTTCGTTTTTTATTTTTTTTTACATAATAATGGATGTATCCTGAAGTGTCGTCCTGAAGCGTCCCTAAAATTTTCCAGGGTGATAAAAAAATAACCGTGTATATTTTTTATATAGATTTTAGTATGTATCTTCTTATATGAATGTAAAAGCAGTTTTGTTTACAATTACTTCTATTTTTATATACAACTAGAATCTGCACAAATTTGTTTCGTACATATCGAGTAACACATTATAACAATCCGTGGATAACGGCATGGGCTTCACAATAAATAAGATTATTGTTACTAGTTTCTAGTATCTATTAGTTATACTCTAATTTAAGACTGAATGTGACAGCTGTTTGTTATTCCTTATAAATAAAATAAAAAATAAAGTATTTTTGTGTTTGAAGTATGTTCATACCTATATAGATTATCCGATGAGTGCTTAGCAGGTAACTGTAAATAAAGCAATTATTATCTTAAGTAACGTACATATACAAAAAAAATAATTATATTACTTACCTTTTCGTTTTACTCATCACCAGCGAAAAGTATTTTATATTCACATTGCAAAGTATAGATACATAGTCCGACTCGCACTTAGCCAATTTAATCTGCTTGTGTAGGGTATACTGTGCGCGATCGCACAAAATATTATGAAGAGGGAGCGACTTTCGGCGACGTTGTCGCTGCGATGGTCGAGAGCGGAACGTATGAGGCGCGCGGGTGAAATCTGATATTTTTCTAGCTTTATGCCCGCTCTTAATGCCGGCTAACATTAGCGCGCTCACAACATTTCGGGACGCGTTTGAGCGCGCTAATAGTGACTTTTATTGATTTTCGGAACGCAGCCTTACAGCCGGTTGCACCAAGTTTTACGTTATACGATTTCGTAAAAAGTTACAATTTAATACCTAAAAATGGTTCGTTTCACTGCTAAATATATGATTTGCGCTATACATTTAGGTAACCTTTTTAAACGTAAAGGATTAAATAAAACTACATTATGGTGCTTACATATTTATATTCTTACTTTTACGAAATCGTAAAACGTAAATTTGGTGCAACCGGCCGTTAGTGTGACTGACATGATAAAATGTTCCTTACTGCGATTTCTTTATTATTATAAATAGTTAATGTTGTGTGACTTGGCCGTTGAACATTCTTTATACGTTAGTGGGTACAAGTCAACGGCCAAGTCATACAACATTAACTATAATAATAAAGAAATCGCAGTAAGGAACCTTAGACTTGGCACGACTTTGTCTAGATTTCATTACTTTTTAGAGATAAAGAAGTAGCTCCATCGAGACTTGGCTAGTTTTTTACAGAATGTTTTTGGTGGGATAAATATGTCTATCATTAACTGTCACTTTCTGAACACCAAACAATAGCTATCTCATTCGAAGCTTTCAAAAGTGACATTTCGGCGTAGACTAGACAAACAGGCCGAGAAAATACTCTCGCAATCCTTGTGCCACGCGTGAGCATACGCATGGTCGGTAAGCGAGCAGACCTATTGCGGGCCACGCACCAGGCGAAGCCGAGCGGCCGTAGGTATAAAATTTCAAAGAGGGCCGCGTCGATATACTGTATCTACTTACTATTACCGTGCCTCAGCCCACCTCAAGCGCAGTGCTAAAAGCACAGCCAATAATCTCTCCTGCATTGTCACAATAGTCTCAAACTAACATTAGTCGCCTTAGCAAAGACATTTAAATTGAGTTTCAATAACTGTAACAATTTATTATATATACACGGTTATTTTTTTATCACCCTGGATTTAAGGGACGCTTCACGACATGGTATTAGAATGATTTAAATATGAATAAAAAAATAATTCACTTACTTAATTTTATATTAATTTTCTAAAATATCCAAAAATGCTGCACTAGTTGAGAACAGCATTTTTAGAGATTTTTTTATTTCTTTTAATTTCATTTTTTTTAAAGAAAGAAAGAAAGCAAAACCATTTATTTTAACATTACACGACAGCACACAATCAACTTTAATAACACTTAAGTAACAAAAATAACATTAACAACATAGGTCAAATAAAATTGTATGTCGCCGTGCAATGTCAAAAACTCTTTTTATTTTTTATACGAGGTAGGTATAATAATAGATGTGTCCTGAAGCGTCCCTAAAATTTTCCAGGGTGATAAAAAAATAACCGTGTATATACATATATACCTATATAAGTTATATATGTATAATGTGTTTTATTTTCTTTGTAGGTGTAGTATAAAGTACTATGTATAACTCGGAAGAAAGTACTATTCCCAACTTATGTATATTATAAAGCCATCAATCTACATCCTCGTTTGTAATGGGTCGCTTTCTCCTCTCTATGAATAATGTACCTACTATAAGTTTAATTTAAAATATCTCTTTACACGAATTGATTTTAAATATATAAACGTTTTTTTCCAGTTCACAGTTGAATTATGGATTCGTCAACGATGATGACCCTTCACGTAGCCCGCCGAGGGACAACCCGAGGACAGATTACACTAAGTATGTTGCTTTTAGTAGAATCAGATTTTGTTACTGCATGATATTTAAAGGTTAACATATTGAAAGAGGTTATATGTTGACAAAAAAAATCATTACAATCACTACTGATTATTTCGCTAGGCAAAAAAGCAACATCCTATGCATTCATGGTTAACAAAAGAAATTTTATTTATCGCAAGAATAAGAAATTTTGTTTCTATTCAGGTGTAAGATATAATGGATAGAATAGAAAAACTAAGAAATACTGAAAGAAATAACTTTATTTCAACTTTCGCTTCCGCAAGATATTTACAATTTTTTCGATGGGGACTTAGAGAATTTATTGAAAAACCACAACAGTCGTTACGTCTCCTCAGCCAGAAATTCAAATTAAGAGGCCTATTACAAAAAAAAAGCGCGCAGATTAACGTTTTCTTCGTTAAAAATTTTATACCTTTAGTTGGTTGCAATAAATAACATTTAACTTGATAAAACTAGTTCGAATTCATATCGCCAATAATAATAAAGCGGTTTTTAAATTATTTTTTTCTTAACTTAGTAATAGTTATTTTCTCGAAGATTGTTTAGGCAAAAACTTACAGGGACCTTTGGGAGCTCTAATTTAAAGATTCTGTTTAATATCAACAATCAAAATATTTATGTGACTCAATATACTTCACTTCAATAATATAATCTCAAGACGAAAGTCTTCAATTCGTGCGTGTTGCCAGTGATGTGATGACATACGGAACTGAGACGTGGCCGATTACAATGGGTCTCATAAGAAGTCTCAAAGTCACTCAAAGGGCTAAGCTCGGGGTTTCTCTACGTGATCACATCAGAAATGATGAGATCCGTAGAAGAACTAGAGTTACCGACATAGCCCAAAGAATTGCAAACCTTAAGTGGCAGTGTGCAGGACACATCGCTCGTAGGACTGACCGTTGGGGCGGAAAGGTCCTCGAGTGGCGGCCGCGTACCGGGAGACGCAGTGTTGGTAGGCTCCCCACAAGGTGAACCGACGATCTGGTGAAGGTCGCGGGAAGCCGCTGTATGCGAGAGGCCCAGATCCGATCGGTATGGAGATCCTTGGGGGAGGCCTATGTCTAAGAGTTGGAGTCTCTTGGCTGAAATGATGATGATGAATAATATAATAAAATATATTCGTTAGGGGCAATAGCCCCTAAATAAAGAAGGAAATGCTTAATCTTAACAAATTTTCTAACGAAAAAGCGACGAAACAAGTCATATTATGTACAAAGTTCTCCATAGTTTAAACGTCATTTTATGCCAAAATGTTTTTTAACGTTTGCTCAAATTGTTGTATTTTTCTATATTTATAAATCGATACTATAATTTTCATGAATAAAATAAAACATCTATATATGTTTTGCCGGCGATGCCAGTTTGTTTCGTACCGCGCGACGCGATGTTACGATAGGCCTCTTAACACGTGATTAGGTACTCGGAAATATTTAGTCGCATGCCACCACTAAATTCTTCGATTCAAAAGTCAACCGTTCTAAACAGTTTTCATGACGGATTTGAATGAATCATCTTTTCATTTTCCAGTTTCGACCGATCCAACTCGTGGCAACCGGGGAATTCATCACGTCCGTTCACGTACCTGGATGAAGTTAGGAGACCCGCTCCAACGCGGCCACCGCAGTCGCCGTCGAACGCAAGCCAATGGCGCCAACCCTGGCAACCGCCCGTACCCGCACCAGACTACAGCCCCCAATCACCCAGGAGACTTAAGCCTGCTTTAAAATCTTACATGTAAATTATCTCGCAAGCGAGCAACAAAAAGAACCCGTATCTACAAGTCTACATGTAGAGCATAAAGGACTGTCCCAGGACCGTCCGACTATCGCTAACTGATGCGCAATATTATATTATTATTAAACTGTAAACTGTATTATTACAAATTATTATTAAAGCAAAGTCAATTAAGCAAGCCAAACGCATAAATATCGTTATTACTGAGAGAAATAAATCTATTTAGCTCACTGACGACTTTTATTTTAGTTCGGTCAACCTCTGATAATCTCTCCAATATTTTTAGTATGTCGGCAGTCACCAATGTTACTACTTCTATTAGGAGATGGAACGACCTCTTTTGTAATTGCCTGAACGGAATAAAACTTTCGATATATGTCATTGAATACAGCATGTAAGGCCATGAAAACACTCTTATTCTCAGTATTATGTCTTCACAACGAAAAAAAATTTTTTTATCTCTTTATATTCAGATTGGATGTTGGGTTCATTTTGTTATTTTACATGAAGAGAAGGGCCAAATACCATCGGTGCTGAGGAATACCTAGTTATTAAAAACTACTGAAACACTATTCATTTTGAAGACTTCCTCCATTTCAATCAACTATTTTACTCAACCGGATGGATAACTAAACTACTGATACAAGGCGCTTAACCCTTTATAGGGCAAGTTATGTCGCAGGGAATGCAATAATCATTATAAAGTAGAAAACAAAACAGTTCATCGGCGATCTGCAATCTCGTTTATACTGAATGAAATTGTTACTTTCAAGTAACTTTTGCGATCATTGACAGTTTCTGAGTGCTGCTACAGTTGAAACTAAAATCAGACTTCTAGAAAGCGGCATAGTCTCGATCCGTACTATGTAGTTTATCGGTTTCATTGATCGAAATGGAATTAGGGAGATTTTTATACACACCTTAATAAAACTACACATTATCAAAGCAGTTTTGTAGAAAAAAAATGGAAAGCTTGTATTAGTCATTATTTAAAGAATAAGAAAGTCCTGTTAATTAAACAAGTGAAAGATTTCCTTCTCTCTAGGTTTGAACACGTTGAACGCTCTTAATTTTGCAAAAAATCTTCAAGACATTCAATTAATTGTAAAATATTGCTAATGTTTCTCATTTTACGCTTGACGAGACACAAGACGTGAATTTACCTTGGAAACCGAACACTGGTTTAGTAGCTTCTTCTTCAGATTAGAAACAGCTGAACTAATAATGAATAATAAAATCAATAATATACGTATTTCCATTTTCTTAGTAGCAACTCGAAAAGTTAAGAAATGAATTAACTATTTACTTGGAATGTCACTTTATTTATATTTTTACGAAAATAATTCTTTTAAATCATATCTATCCCTCAACACTGATATACATAACAATTTAATAAATAAACTTATAATGATATACTCCAGTCATTAAATTTCAAGATCTATATAGTATTTCATCTTTTTTTTTTCATTGTAAAGGAGAATGCCGGTTTTTGTATGGAAACCTGTACTCATTGCTTCTAGATGAAATAACCTCTACTGGTCAGGGTATCGTTTAATATTAACACCGTCATCAAAGATTTTTCTTTTCGAATTCGCAGTGCTGAGATTATTTTAAAAACAAAACTGTATTTTTAAAAAAGCCCGCCCAAAATAAGTAATAACAGCAAATATTACCGCAAAATAGCACCGTGTTCCAAATAAGCATTTTAGCCAATATCTATCACTATTTATTTCCCACAGCAATCAACACAAAGATTCACTGGTAAAAATTTTGAAATCAGTACCCTCGCTAGGATTTTGAGAGGGGGGGGGGGGAGGTGGCGAATACCCCCCTGCAACTCCCAAACCGCGGAGATGTATAGTTTTCGAGATATAGGTCACTGAAGTTTGAGGTTATGTTTGCAGAAAAGGTACATAAATCAACTTCCCCTATTGCGCGGGAGGGGGGGAGTCGGGAAAGGGGGAGTGGGGGAGGAACGCTCCTCTGCCCCCCTCCTCCAAGCGCGGAGATAAGTATTTTGCACAAAAAAAAATTGTGAAAGGTTCGCAGCTACGGGTTGATGTTTAGAATCACTGCACGAATTTGGGGGGGGAGGGGAGGTTACCTCCCCCCACCAACTCCCAGGGTGAGGAAGTACATACCTCCAGAGATATGAGCATTTGAAATTTAAAAAAACTAACCCCAAAACCAATAGTTTCCACAAGCAATAAGTATGCATAAAGTTGAGAATACACTAAAGTCGTTTCTGGCGCTTCGCCGGCCGCTGCCGCGGCACGCTCGCTACGCTCGCTCGGTTCATGTTCAAACCTACGCTCGTCGCTTCGCTCCTCGCTACCTATTTTTGACCCGCCTACAGTTTCTACATATACCTACATATCTACATATACAATCACTGTGCACGAACTTAAAATATCGTTCCATTACACGTAACTTCAAACACGTATAAAAAAAACTACGCATCTCCGCGCGGTGAGGGGGGCTCGTTTGGAAGGGGTAATTAACCCCTATAAAAAACAACCCCTTTCAACCCGAAAATCGGGATGCGAATTACTAATGCCCACCCGTGTAACGTTCCGTATCACGGAAATTATTACATTTTCAAAATTGAAAATAAAAATCTAGACGCGTCTCCGGCAAGAAATTCTTTCACGGAATCATTCAGGTGGGCTCCCTTAACCCCCCTACCATTACAGTTTATTCTAAATCCAACCTGATTCACTATTTTGCAACACCGGTACACGAAACGGACTTTCGCTCGGAGGAGCGAAGTTCATTATACGGAAATAACAGCAAAATATAACAAAACCAAACAAAACACAAAAATGCGTATGTACAGTGCATTCACATTTATTTTACCTCTAAGAGGATATTAAAGGTCATCCACATCATGAAGTCAGAGGTAAAATAACTGTGAATGCACAGCGTAGCGTTAGCGTAAGCGACGACCGGAAATCACAGAGTATAAAGGTCAGCTTTAGGCATCGGTCCGATAACCGATAAAAGTTATGAGCAGCTAGATCGCTACATGTTTATTCTTATAATATCTAATCGTACGGGTTTTCTTCGTTATGATATTAACATATATTAAAAGAAAAATTATTTCAATCGTCGTCCAATCAATTATTATTATTCTGGAGTCGATTTTTCGTTTTTCGTTGCTATGATTCGATTTTTTTTTGTTATGGCAATGCAAATTCTTAACTGCCGGAAGTCAGAAATTTGGGTTAACTTTTTTAAATTTATAATTATAAACCGGATTTAATAATTATTCATAATTTGCTAAAAGTAGTCTAAAAATGTTAAGATATTTATGGAATTAAAATCATTTATAAGCAATAAGTACAGGTTTTGACATTCTCCTTTATTATTAATAACGATATTTAAATTATTTTGTTTTATTACCACCTGTAACTACATTAGTGTGTATGTAATATTCTCATGCATAGTACTGAATTGATATGTGTGCATACCATATACATCTGAAACTTTCAACAGACTAATTAGTATTATTTATCAAAAATCTTTCAAAAACTCACAACTATCAACAAACTAGAAAATAAAAATAAAGAACACATATGATATATCATATCAGCTTACATCTGCACGAGTAAAAATGCATAAAGAACAATTAGTAAAACAAAAACTTATTTTGAACGTAACATTTTAATCAATAAACTAGTACTTTTTGATTCATAAATGGTCAAGAGACCGTAGGAAACAAAGTTTAAAATCGAAAAAAGTAAGTATACAATGATTGTTAAGTAAAATCGAACGCTGCATAACAAACTTTCTTTTATAGTCTATCTTTTGACTATAGAATTAATTAACTGTTTATTTTTGGCTTATTTTACTTACTACAGTGAACTTTAAAACTGAATTTTGCTGAAGTATTTACAAAATAAATAAGTTTTTAAAATATTTCAATAGCAACTTGGACCAAATGATTAATTGGACAGTATATACGTAATGATCAGACATGATGAACGAAAAATTATAAATATAAAAGGCAATGTGAAATTAACTAAGTTTGTTAATTAAATTATGGAGGCTATTTAAATAATTCCAATCACCTATTGGGCAGATTTAAAAAAAAAAGATTTTATTTAATTACACTAGGAAGGGATTCTGCATTTAAAATCTAATTGCACACCGAATTTTTTAAGAAGTTCGTTAAAAGTACTTAACATAAAAAACGTCATAAATGTTGAGGAAGAGAGCTATCTACTAGTTCAAACACAATAAAATTAATAGTTTTATAAACATTATCACATTGTATTAAGTTCTGTTCCAATAAATCTATTGCAAGTAAGTGTTGGTGTAGCTAACTTTACAAAAATTTTGTTAGAGCCTAATATTCAAACTAAACCGTAGTAGTAGAACTATGACAGGCGACAGGTTTATGAAACTGGCCGGTAAGCAATGTGCAACCGCCAAGATACCTCCCTACCACCTTAAGGTCCACAGGGAAAGAGAATATACCTTAGGAATTACGTCCGTCTTTGTACACTTTTTGTACTGTAAATATTAATAAATAAATTCTTGATAATAATAAAAGCGATTGGCGAACGCTGCCCTCGCGGTCTCTAGTTGGTTGGTGACCAGCGCGTCTTACGCCTTTGTTACACTCTCCTTGCACTACATAATGAATCTATATTATCCAATGATCACTTGCAATTTGAGAGCGTCGGTGGCGCAGTGGACTCGGCACTTGCCTTCCAATCGGGGGGTCGGCGTTCGAGACCCGCCATGTACCAATGTGTTTTTCGTTTCGAATTTCATATGTACATTTGTCTGACGCTCCTACGGTGAAGGAAAACATCGTGAGGCAACCTGCATACATCTGCGAAGAAATTCAATGATGTATGTGAAGTCGACCAATCCGCACTGGGCCAGCGTGGTTGACTAAGGCCTAATCACCCTAATATAGGGTAGGCTCGAGCCCCTCGGTGGGGACGTATATGGGCTATGATGATGACTTGCAATTTTGATAATTACCTGACAGTCGTTTGATCCCAAATAGCTTGTCATTATACATAATGTCCGAGCAATGTGTATAATTGTCAAATTAATCACCTAGTGCACAAAATATATAGTTAAACGTTAAAATTTACTTAACCCTAATTATATAATACAATACACACTAAATATAAAATTATATTATCTTGATTTGTATCTTCTTATACAACTTTAATTCTTGAACATTAGTTTCCACAGTCTAATGGTGCGAGTTCTCCTACAATTCTTTTTTTAGAAATATAAAGTGCTCTAGATATACTTAGTTAAAATATATTACTTTTAATTTTTTTTTATATTGCAGCACTTGAACACATCAATTGCCTAAAAATGTAACAACATTGACAACGAGCTTCATTCTTTAAGTCTAAACTTTGAGTTAATTCCTTTTCACTCTCTACAATCTTACAAGACAATAAAATACAACAAGCAGAAGTTATTATTTAAGTTCTTACCTTATATGGCAAAGTGACGAACCCAATTGACAGAATATTGACGTACCAAATTTCATTTGTGATTTAAATCGGAATATTTGAAATCGATCGCGTTTGATAAAGAATGTATTTTTTTTTATTTTCAAACAAAATGAGACTGAAATATTTAACTATCTGAGTGACATTTTATATCACAATACCCTCAAAATGGATTATAAAACGAAATTATCATTGGTCGCGGCTTAAAAAACTAGTCTAAATTTGGCCAAACTTCATTAACATTATTAATCTCACATTTCTTGACATTGTTGAATGGTGATACTGTAGTGAGAGAGGACCGAACATAATTTGATTCTGGCAGCTACCAAAATCTACCCGTTCTAAAAATTATAAGTGCGCTCGAAGCACGATTGTAAAGATCGTGCAGAAATATAAATACAGACCCGATGACTGATACGAAAGGCACGAAATTGAGTAATCAACTTACTGATAAATATTTACATATCTTTACATTGCACTTTTGTAAGTTACTTTATTTACAATTCCGTACACAGTTGGTGTTTGTGATGTCGATCACCTGGTGTTCCCGTAATTTCAATAGATATATTTCAACATAAAATATTTTATCTACAATCCCGACCGGATTCTGTACTCCTGATGTCAAAATTCTCCAGGCGTCTCTTTTAATGTACTTTCATTAGTCTCTTCACCGCGTGTAGAAGAATCTTTATTTTCTGTGCAAATAGACTTGCTATCTACGCGAAGTTCATTGATAAATGGAGAATCTTGGGACAAGTGGAGTTGATCCTCACTGCACGTTTTCCGCGAGACCTCCTCGTTCGATAAGGACAGTTCAAACTGCGCCACTAACTGACTAAGTACTTTCTTTAAATGGTCGAACGATTCCTTCTCTGATGTGGCCACTTCCGATGATTCCACAATAGCTTCACAGTTGCCGTCATCGCAGTTACTTTTCTGTTGCTCTTTCTTAATAGATTTCATTTCACCAACCGTCACTGTCAGCTCGGGATTCGATTGAATCGCATCTATTAAGTACTTGCCTTCTTGCGAGAAAAGAAAAACGGCTGGAATTTCAATGTCGTCTTTGCCGTCTCCAGACATTGCGAACAGTGACGTGCTGTCATACGTCGAATCGGGTATATTGTCTATGATGATAGCCAATTTAGCACCGGCATTTTGAAGGTTGCGAACTTTTTGAGCGAACGTGCACTGGCCTCTTTTGGCTAAGGCAAACGTGTCTTTTACTTGGGATACGTTTTCGATGTCATTACACGCATCTTCTGGCAAAGCAAATGAGATAGTTCCGGTATGTCTTTCATCTCCTAAAATATACTTTCCAAAATGCCCAGGACCCGCAGGGAATATCTTATCTTCCACTATAACGCCAGCTGGGATTACTCCGTTTTCTGTATCGCTCAATGAATTCCTTTTTGACATTTCACGCATAAATGTCAAACCTTCCGCTGCGTCTTTTGACGATTTGGCCTACAACAAAAACCAACACACGGTCAATTACCATAAGACAAGATTTTAATCGACAATAGACTACTCGAGTAATAATCTAATGGTAGGATAATTTAAATGTTCTTCTTTCCACAACATGTGAAATATATCCTGTTTCACATTTAACATTTTATTTCAGTAAGAATATGAAGAGTAATCAGGCTTGATCAACGTCCGAATTCTCATGTCTAAAAGTGTCGGGGTTTAAGAAGGGTCATAGATTGTTTGCTTGTTTGCAGAAGTGATGGATAAAGCTCTGTTCCCAGTAGTTACATTCTGAGTTACATTGATGTAACTAGATAGACAGTTTTAGTTCTAGTAGTTACATTATTTGGGAAATTAGATTTAATGTAACTAATGGGAGTTTTTTATTCCAAGTATTTACATTGTTTATCAATACAATACACTTTAATTTTTTATTGTTTATTTACATTTATGGACTTTCATTACTGAGAATTAACAGTTATTTCCTCTGACAATAACTGCATACGCGTCCTCATTAAAAATCTTTTCTCTATCGCATTTCCTTCCTTTTACCGACTTTTTTTTTATGGGATAGGGGGCAAGTGAGCAGACGTATCTCCTGATGGTAAGTAATTACCGTCGCCCATGGACACCCGCAACCCCAGAGGAGTTACAAGTGCGTTGCCGCCTTTGAGGTGGGAATACGCTCTTTTTTTGAAAGTTTGAAGGTCGTATCGGTCCGGAAATACCGCAGGCGACAATTCGTTCCAAAGTTTGACTGTGCAAGGCAGAAAACTTCGAGAGAAACGCACAGTTGTGGACTGCCAACCATCTAAGTGATGGGCATGGATTTTTTGCCGCGTGGAACGATGGCGGAAAGAGGCGGCAGGTATAAGTCCGAACAATTCCTCGGAGCATTCCCCGTAATAAATACGATAGAAGATGCATAGCGAAGCGACATCTCTACGCAGCGCCAAGGTATCAAGCCGATTTGAAATATCCTGGCAGTCGACGATTCGAGTCGCTCTCCGTTGAATGCGGTCCAGTGGGAGAAGTTGGTATTGGGGTGCCCCAGCCCAAAGATGAGAACAGTATTCCATATGAGGCCGAACCTGCGCCTTGTAAAGCTGAAGGCGGTGCGCCGGAGTGAAATATTGTCTCGATCTGTTGAGCACACCAAGCTTCTTAGTAGCTAATTTAGCTTTGCCCTCTAAGTGGCCACGGAACTGGACTTCGCTCGATATGTCGACACCAAGGATCCCAATATTGGGTGAGGCAGTTAGGGGAATGCCCTGAAAGCGAGGAGATACGACAAATGGTATTTTCTTTACGGTGAACGCGCAAATCTGTGTCTTTGAGGGGTTGAAATGGACTAAATTAAGACGACCCCAGTTAGAAACTTTCTCTAATGAAGTTTCGATTTCAGACACAAGTTTATTCCGGCACTCAATGACGTTTTCCCGAGAAGAGTTCGCACGGCCGTCATAGAAGGTGTCTTTCGTGCTGTCGTCTGCATAACAATGAATGCTGCTGATTTGCAGCATATCATTGATATGCAGAAGGACTAGTGTAGGTGAAAGCACACATCCTTGGGGGACACCAGCATTTACAGACAGTGGGTCTGAGCATTCACCATCAATCAAGACCTTAATGCTTCTGTCTGCTAGAAAGCTAGTGACCCATCCACATAATTTCTCGGGAAGCCCGTATAAAGGAAGTTTTGAGAGGAGCGCTTTGTGCCATACCCGATCGAAGGCTTTCGCGATGTCCAAACTAACTGCCAGTGCCTCCCCCTTCGCTTCAATTGCCTCTGCCCAATGATGTGTCAAGTAAACTAGAAGATCACCAGCAGAGCAACCCCTACGAAAGCCGTATTGTTGGTCACTGAGCAGCTGGTGATCCTCTAGGTACCGGAGAAGCTGGCGGTTGATTAGCGATTCCATTATCTTTGAAAACAAAGGGGTTATGGACCACATGTATGTATCGGGGCCACATGTATTCTAAGTCTGTCACCGCACGGACAATCACACACAAATACTGATGTGATTAGGGGTGTCAACTTCATATATTTAAAATCTGCTCGCAATCATCAGACAGGAGACTAATATTTTTATTCTCCCTCATTTACATAACATTGAAGCGAGACGCGACGAATGTGTGCAATGTCTTTCACCTCTATTGCCAACGGCTATGTATATCTCGTATAATAAACAGACCGTCAAGCCATCTAAGTTATTAAAGCGAGCCAGCAGGCCTATTCGCTAACTACGATTGGTGACTAGAACTGTCCTTTTTGAAAGACACTTTATATCCATTACTGGTTTAGTGATCTTATGTGTTACGGCAGCGTTCATGATAGCAGTAATGGATGTTAAGTTCCTTTCAAAAATGACAGTGCTAGTTGGCAACCGAAGTTACAGAATAGGCCTGCAGGTGTATAGTGAGCTATGGTCATCTGTAGTAAAATATGGCTCAAAGTAGTAATATAAAGAAATAGTATATGTATAAAAAGCAGTGTACTGCCACGTGACCCGTTTTCAAGAAAAGTATACAATTTTATGACTGTCTGAAAAAGAACACAACGAAAAAAATATGCAATCATCATCGCATCGTTATGAAATCAAATCGTTACACACGTGGTACTCACCGTAGAAGTGGTATACAAAAGATGTACGCGCCCATCGGGCAGAGTCAGCACGGATATGCCCATGTCGTTGAGAGCGTTTAACTGACGAGGGTCGCTCAAGGGACGCAAGCGGGCCGGCGGGCGCGCTGCCGTGTTGCCCAACAACTGCCTCAGAGGCTGCCTCACTTTTTCAGCCACAAGCGACGCAGTATTAGGGCATACTCTGTGAATGTTTTCACTTTTCTCACGAAAGATACACACTAGACATCACAGATTCAATAAAGTACAGACAACACAAAAACTTCAAAAATATGTTTAAGAACTATACACATAGGATGATAATGAGCCACACAATATTTCGGTTCTTATTGTGACCACACTCTTAAAATAATAAAATATTCACACATACATAAACACAGTGTGAGTCTTCATAAAGTGCACATATTGAAATTGGGGATACTATGCTTAATTTTATCGACGGAAAAAGTAATAAAAAAAATCTTTAATTTTTTTACAATTTTCAAAAATCTGCCTTGCTATGGTGACCTCCTTGTAAACAAATCGGTATAATTTTTAAACTAAACGATCAATCACGATGAAAGTAACTTATTACTGATTGGAAATATGTATTGTTTGCCATATTTTTAGGTCATCGAAATTCATTTGATATAATTATCATTTTACCGAACTACGCTTCACCGATTTTCAAAATATTTATTTTTTTCTATTGTCCGAAGTCTCTTTTGAACTTTTTCTTTTGAGCATGTTGCATCCTGCATGCTTGCTCTCATGCTGCGGGCTTGCTTGCATGCTTAGAATAACAGCATAGATTATAGGGTCGGAAATAGTGGGCTCAAACGTTTGGTAAAATGAACTAATTATGGCAAATAAAACAGTGGTGTAATGAATGTTCGATAACATAATAATAATATACTTTATTGCATAAAATAGGACACATCTGACAAATAACAAATAGCACAGAACACAGCAAAGGGCGGCCTTATTGCTACACAGCAATCTCTTTCAGGTAACCATAAAAAGATGAAAATAATACCCTTGTTACTCGTACATAACTGAGTTACATTACCAGCGATGTAATGAAAGGAATTGGGGGGACGGTGGGTAAGTGCAAAAATAAGTTAGAAATTAAATACATAAGACATATTACGCATGATATTGTGAAAATAGTTGGAGTTATAAATAGATCAGAATAAAAAAAATGATGATTATATATGTACTTCAAATAAATGTTATTTTGGTTGAGCATAACTTCGGTAAAAAAGTTTCATTTGGTCTACTAAATGAAACATCGTAGTAACGAAAAAGTCGAGTGTGGTAAACGTGATTTCGACTAAATAAAAGACAGAACGAAAATAGTTGAAAAGTTTTCAGGTAAATGAAATTCGGTCAACTTATGATAGGTAACCATTGTTATACCATCACAATTTAATCACAGCGAATAATATTCGTTAATTAGCTGTAACGATGTCTGTTGCTACAGTACTAATTTTCAATAAAATTTTACTTTTCCGAAAATATTTTATAAGTTGGTCGTCTATAACTTTTTAGTTTGTACTTAGTACTCAACTTAGATAGTTTTCCTTTAAGCTTCGTTTAAAGGAAAACTTATTTTATATATACTACTGTTGTAATGTTTTTCACGTGTCCATATATAACCGTTTAGCAGATAGAGGGGGGAGAAACTTACCTCTAACAAAATTTCAGAAACGGATCCCTAAATCGAAAAATGGTGTTCTGAACCTCGTATTATTTTTAAAGACCTATTCAACAATACCCCATACGATGGGTTAGTCGAGAAAAAAATTTACTTGTATGGGAGATACCCTCAAAAAAATTATTTTTCAATATTTTTTTCTACCACTTTTTTGGCATGAATAATATACATACCCATACAAAATTACAGCTTTCTAGTACTAATAGACTCTGAGTAAAACCGCGGACAGACAGACAGACGGACAGACAGACAGACAGACATGGCGAAACTATAAGGGTTCCTTGTTTACTACGGAACCCTAAAAAGACTAGCTTGTTCAAACTCACACCCGTGAGATGAAGCATGAGAAATTATGACACTACCTATGTTAAAGAAAAATACGCTTAATTAAAAAACTTGCTTAAAAACTCCAAAAAATGGACTCTAAAGAATAGACAGATAGCACCGTGGTATAAAGCAAAACGCAAATTAAAAAAATATTAGCACTTACTTTTTATATCTATCTTCGTCATCTTCGTCGATTTTCAATGTAAAGTAGGACGTGTTTTTACCCGACGTAGCAAGAGACAACGGCAGGAAATGTGCTTCAGTCGTCAGAACATAGTCTTCGAGTTTTATTGGCAAGTCTCTGTCTTCTCCGAACAGCATATACAGGTATTTGAATGTCTCAGCGAGGACGAAGGAATCCATTCGGTCTTCGTGGACACGAGTGCGCACGTCGTTTACTGCGGCATACCCACAAGGCACTCGGGTGTATTGTTGCAGAGCTTTCAACACTGCCTTTCCCACGTGCAAATAGTGGTCGTCGCCAGTCGCCCGGTGTAGGAAATAAGTCGACTCCAGAAACTCAGGTCGCAGAGGGTACTGGCCCCAGTGAACCTGAAGAGTGTCATTCCATATAAGCAAAATAAGACTTCAAAGACAGTATGAAAAATGAAAAATATTTGGTTTAACATTTTAATAGAACTCTACAGCAACATAAAGCAATATAAGTAAGTATTTATACATAAAGCAACAATCAAAAATAGTGAATGACATTTTGAACAGGAAAATATATTTTTTACAACTAAACATTGTGAAAGTGTCATTATGCATAACATTATTTTCAAAATATCTATCATCATAATCTTCTTTCGTTTTATTTAGTAAAATATTGGACATTTTACTTCATTGAATCAGTTCAACAATCATCAAGTATTACCTGAAAATCGGAGGTGAACGCCTCTGGAATAAAGGTGTGACGTTGCATGACCTGATATAGCATCTCGTGGGTCTCCACCGCCGGCCTCACGTCTCCTAGAAGTACTTGCAATCCAGGCCAGAACGCCAGCAGGGCGTCCATGAAATTCCTCGATTGCAAGTGTGGTCTACAACAATGGAGAACTAGCTTGAATCGATACGTTTATCATAAGACTAGTAGCAATATTCTTTCTTTATAATTTGACAGCTGCCAGTTGAGAACGATTCTCCCTAGGGTTAAAACGTTATACTTTCAACCCGCTCCTCGGGCAACATCAGACCTACTTTCAGGGTATGAGTAAAGAAAAACACATATTTTTTGTATCGGTGTAATAATGAGGACTTGTACAAACGTCAAAGTCATGTCGGATCTCTCTCTAATCGGCAACTTAAGAGGAAACACCAAGGTCGAGAGAATTCAAAAATAGGTATTTGTAAAATGTATTGCTGTCTCGCTGTATATCCAAACAAGTAAACTAAACGTGATAGGGACAACTGCAGCTGGGACCGAAAATACCTATGAAAAGTACGCAAAATATACGTATCGTAGTCCCCTGTTTTCTCCGCGAAAAATTGACCGATTTAATTACTTTTTGCGTTAGAAATTAAAGCAAGGCTTTCTCTGTGTTTCTATGTTTTGCTTTTTTCAAATAATCTTCTTCAGTTTGTTTGCTAGACGTTTTAATACAGCAGAAAATTAGGTCGATTTTTTAGGTTTTTGAAGGTTTAAAATCTCTTTTAATAAATAAGTTAATAATAAAAGGAAAACATAGGAACATGCTTATAGTAGCCATTGATTTTATTGGAAAAAATGAAGCAACTAGTGCCATTATCCAGGAAGGAAACAAGGGACTACGTTTGTATGGAAAAACGGACTGTACGATTTCCTCTTAAAGCTTTCAAACTTTTTATAAAAATAATAACGAGGTTGTTTATCGAATAAAAATACTATGTACCGTTAATATAATAATAAAAAAGTGTATACATATTTCCTATTAGATACAACATAACATAGCAATGTAGTCATAAAGCTGCATCTATATTATTTTGTTGTATTATTGTAGGTTCTTACCTCAGTTTATAAATCAATACTTATTTGTAAAAATGTACATTGCATACGATATAAAACGTCTTAGTTGTACTGTTCTATAGTTTTACTGTGCGTCACAAGACGTCAGCGCCTGTGTCGTAGCCGTGCCTCAGCGCTAACGTCATGTAACAACGAACGGTATGAAGTGCGGAACATATGGGCTCGCTCGTTGAAATTCCTAGCCTTAATAGCGATATTAGTATTTTTACTGGCGAAACGTAGCACACGGGTACAACTAGTAAGTTTATAGACCTTCGCCGAAGTACTACCGGACTATCACAATAACCTGCCTAAAAATTTTTCATATAAAATATATATTATATTCATCTGTACTTCAAAATTCAAATTTCTTATAACTTATTAATGTTGAAATGTTTTATGTACTACTAACAAAATCAATGAATGGCATTAATTATGTATGGATTCAATTATCTGAAATAAATAAGTTATAATTATTATTAAGTCAACGAAATTAAACTTACCTATGCATATGTACAGCCAACATAACTGGACCTCTGCTTATGTATTTCATAATTGCGTTATAGTGTCTGTTAAATCTAGCCAAATACTTTTCATCTCCAAGCAAAATGTAGGCTTTTAAACAATACTCATAGTAGGAATCGATACCAGCGCCAACCCCCGAATCCTTCCGTACCCAGTCTCCTGAGTGAATATTTATTACCGTACCCATCAAATCAGACGTCCTGCAAAACAACATAAATTAAAAACTCTCACATGAAGCAAGCTTCTTGTGCACACTGGCCGTGGGATTGATAATTGAAAACGTCCCCTACCTGTGCCTGATTTTCCACAACCTATCCATAGCTTTATGTGCCTTTTGCTCGTAGATTGGTTTTCCTGTGAGTCTGGACAATGCAGCCATTTCCAATATCATAGTACCGGCACACGCGGTGCACGTTTCTCTAGACTCTGACAAGCCTCGGATTCCGTATCTTAGGTTAATCTGCAAAACATATGCCTTTTAAAAGTTTGCTTTATTGTGTTGACCCCAAATTTATATAAGTTTTAAGAACCGAAGTAAGTCGTATTAAGGTATCATGAAAATAAATAACATATCGGCAAATGCCTATGAATACTTACTCGGCCGTGAGGTATCCCCGTAGATGTATTAAACGCGGGTAATAATCTTCTACCCAAATCTTCAGCCATTACCAACAATTCACCACTGTACCATTGCAAAACCGGTACCTGCTGTTTCAAAGCCATTGCCAACACATGAGCTGATAGCAATCCCCTACGAAACATACCACCATTATCAATATCATGAAATCAATTCAAAATACATGTAAAAAGTATGGGATGAAGACAATATTAAAAAAGTAGCTAAAAACAATAAAGTCAATAGTTATATTATAACATATTTAACTGCAGAAAAATTACATTTATTGTTGTCAATTTCCAAACATACTGATAAAAATAAAAAAGTTACCCAAGCATTCTGATGTTAGTTTCGAAAACGGAAACCACAATATCGTGATCGAATTTAACATCCGTAATGACGAGTTTGAGGGCATTACTAAATTCCGCAAAATCTCCCATTACCACCAATGTGTCTAAGCTGTCCACGAGTGTCAGGGAAAAGCTGTAAAAAATACGATTACTGAATTTGTATATTTTATAACAACTACAAGAAATAAGCGGAGTTAACCTCTTTACTAAGCTACTGATTTAACCGCACCGCAGTCCAGTGGAGCAATGTTAGGTACCAAGTGTTAGTAGGTAGCAACCGATAACATAAAACTATATTATTTGTTGAAATCACATTTCAATCAAGAGCTGAAATTGAATAACATTGTCTAAAGATCATTATAATTGACTGTCTTTGCGACTGATCTTTTTAATATAAACTTGTAAAATAACATGTACTGAATGACTGACTGATTCATCATCGCCGAACATAAACTATTGAAGTTAGACCCATAATTTGTTCAGTAGGATAATTTTGTTGTATAGACACCCACTAAGGAACGATTTTTGGAAATTCTACCCTAAAGGGGCGGAATAGGGGTTTAACGTTTGTATGAAACTCCCTTATTTTGAATGTTAAAAACATGAATTTTATTTTTGAGCTACTATTTGTAAATTGCCTGTTTCAGCGTTGGTGGTAATTCTACCTTCAAGGGGTGAAATAGGGATTGACAGTACATAATAATATGTAAGTTAGTCTGGAAGTCCGCCATTTTTTAAGCTACAAGGCCTAGCATGAAATTTTGTATTTCAGCTGAAATCATGATAGGTACTAATAATAATGAGGTACTTATAATAATAATAATGATAGGTACTAATAATAATGAATGGTACTAATAATAATAGGTACGAATAATAAGACGTATTAACGCGATTTTGAAATTCCACCCATAGAAATGTGAACTACTACTAAATGACTTCACATATTTCAACGGGACTTTTTAAAAGCTTTTGCCTTAGTTTGAATATTTTTGCTACGGGAAAATATTGAACTCCCCTAGGAAGAAATTCCCACGGAAACAACGAAAATAACACGGGCGAAGATGCGGGGCGGAAAGCTGATTAGCTTTCCGCACTGCATCTTATTTATAAAAGGAAAAATCACTCACTGATCATGAAATCTCTGAAACTACAAGAGCTAGTCTCAAATTTCACATGGGGGATCCATTTAGGACATGGGTACTCACTAACACGGGATTTTGCGAAATTCAATGCCTTCAATGGTGTAATAACGAATAAAGAAATTTATAGGGAAACGATATCACCATCTTTATATATTAAAAAAAGAAGAAACTGACTGACTGACTGACTGACTGATTGATATATCGACGCACAGTCCAAACCACTGGGCCTAGAGACTCCAAATTTGGCACGTAGGTTCCTTATGAGGTGAAGGGGTGCACTAAGAAAGGATTTTTTTAAAACTCATCCTCTAAAGGGTTGAAAAAGAGCTCCAAAGTTTGTATGGGGAAACCAGATTACTTGCTCTATTTTAATCCAAACTTCACATGAATACTCCAATCGATAAATAAGTTAACACCTGTTTCAGGATTTTCCAAAATTCACGCCCTAAGGGGTTGAAATGGGGCTCCAAATTTTGTATAGGGGAACAAGATTAGTTAAGACTATTTTATTCGAAGCTTCACAGGAGTACTCCTATCGATAGATGAGTCAACACTTGTTTTAGGTTTTTTTTTTCAGAAATCACCCTTTTAAATGGGGGCATGGGGTGTCGAAGGCTGAAAATTAATATGGGTATCCTTTGTATGGTTTATCGGGTCGCTGGTTACAAAAACAGTAACGATTTCTAAATCCAACCTGGCGGTCGTGAACTACCATCATCGTTTTCTATCTTCTTCTTAATATGGAAAAGAAGAAACTGACTCACATATCAACGTACAGCCCAAACCTTTGGGTCTAAAGATGCAAAATTTAACAAGTAGGTTTCTTATGAGGTCTAAGGGCTATGAGCACTAAGAATGGATTTTTCAAAAACCACCCTATGTATGAGGAAACAAAATCAGACTATTTTATTCGAAATTTCACAGGAGTACTGTTATCAATAAATGAGTAAACACGTGTTTTAAGTTATTACAGAACAACCCCTAAAAAAGGGAAATGGGATGAGAAAGTCTGAAAATCAACATGGGTATTCTTTTTGTGGTTTATCGAGTCCCTGATTACGAAAACAGCAACAATTTTAAAATCTAACTTGGCAGACGTGAAATATCGTCACCCATATAAGGGTTCTATATATTTTTTCATTTTAGGTATGCCATCTCGATCGTCGTCAATCGGGTACCTAGGCGAGCGCGGGCGGCGCGGCGAGACGAGAGGAGTAGTTATCAGGAATAATTCTGCATCTATAATTAGTACAGTTCAAAGTGCTGCTGGAAGGTGGTGCTGGAAGGGCAAAAGCTAGTTTTAAATAAGAACATTCGTTTGATTTTTGTGGATAAAAATCAGAGTTTTAAAACTAGTGAACTTAACAATAAGGGCCTCATATAGGCCCCGTAGATGACGATAAGATTACGATTCGTTACTATAAGAATCTAAAGAATATCGTGACAATATATCGCCATACAAATGAAGCGATTAGTTGTTGCGATCGATTAGTAAATCGTATAGCCTCCTAGAATCTCTTTTCCCAAAAGTCAAATCAATTTGAATTAAGAAACTACGTCGTGTTGTACCTAACTGAACTGATAAGTGGTTTAGGGACCCTTGACCATAATATCCAAAATGTTTCATCACGTTTTATTTTCAACCCTATTAATATGGGTACCAAATGAGAGCACCCGAAGAATAGACCACTATGAATGAACCTAGCAATGTTGACATAAATTCAATATGACCGCCGCCGCTCAAAATGGCTAGTAAGATTTCGTTTTCAACCCTGTTAATATGGGTATCAGATGAAAAACATTGACGCATTAATGAAGTTAATCACCGACAATTGCAGGTGTATGGACTATAGATAAAATCGCCATAGCAAATAACCAATTTATCATGTACAATTCTAAAAGAAACTTGATTGCGTAGATATGACGACCTTGAAAATAATTGGTCTTATCGCGTTTTTCTTTTCAAAGTCGTATGTTAATAGCTAAACCGATCAGCATGATTTACGATTTTTCTATGCCAAATACAACATTTAGGGCACTTCATGTGAAGCTCATAACTAAATAAAGTGAAGTTAATACTGTCTTTTATTTGCACGAGTACTACACATTAAAATAAAACTACACCTTTCGGGTTTACTCGCTTATATTTTGTTTTCAAACATTTTAATTCCCCGTGACCACCAATGCTGCAAAGTTTTCGAAGCGTCGTCGGGCTGAATAATTAAAATGTTTGCAAGCTAAATATACTTAAGTAAATCCGAAAAGTGTAGTTTTATTTCAATAAAGTGAAGTTCTGAAATCTCTCCTGTCCCAGTGTCTGTAATGAAATCTTGCAAGGTAAATTAGACCCACTTGCCGGTTTCCGATTGGTCTGAAATTTTTCATGCATTTATATAGCGTGACAATGCAGTATTAGAATGACATGGAGCTAATCTAATGCTGGAGCTGGAAGGTAGCCTTAGGAACTCCGCAATAAAATGACACAACCCCATTAACTTTGGGCTCGATTGGTTCGTATTAACGAGGACTAAAAGCTTGTATTTGAATAAGTTTTATTTGTACAAATAAATAAAATTGAAGTGTCTGTTTGTAACGTCAAAATAACAAGTTTTTACTAAATGGGTATGAATGTAATAGGTTGGGGAAAAAGTTTCTTCGCATTTTTAAAGAAAATTCAAAACATTTTTTAATATAGTTTATTTACATTTAACTAAAGTATGTAGGTACCATTTTGTTCGATAACTTTTTGCCATCTTGTAGGTAGGGACATGATCCCATTGCTATAGAAATTTTGGGACTTCTGGTCAAAATACCGCGACAAGTGGTTTTGGCAGTCCTCTCGTGATGTTAACCTGACACTGCCTAAAGAATTCTGAAGAGACCGAAACAGGTGGAAATCTGAAGGTGCAAGGTCAGGACTATACGGCGGATGCATTAACACCTCCCAGCCAAACTCTCTTAATTTTTGCTGAGTGGCTAAAGATGTGTGAGGTCTAGCGTTATCATGATGAAAAACCACACCCCTTCTGTTGATTAATTCCGGCCGCTTTCTCTCAACTTCTTGCTTTAATCTCATCAGTTGTTCGCAGTAGAGTTCAGAATCGATGGTCCTGCCTGGTGGTAACAGCTCATAATGAATAATGCCCTTCCAATCCCACCACACACACAGCATCACCTTGTTGCGAGTTAACCCGGGTTTCGCCACAGTCTGTGAAGCCTGACCGGCCTTTGACCACGACCTTTTTCGCACGTTCTTGTCGTACGTGATCCACTTTTCATCACCAGTTATCAGCTTCTTCAAAAATGGTTCGGTTTCATTACGTCGTAATAAAGAATCACAAATGAGTACACGGTTCATTAGGTTTCTTTCAGTGAGCTCGTGAGGTACCCAAATGTCGAGCTTTTTTGTGTACCCAGTTTTTTTCAAATGCGCCAAAACTGTTTTGTGGTCAATTCCCAGTTCTTCAGCTACGTCGTAACTACTGACATGCCGATCTTGCTCCACTTTTTCAAAAATGGCATCCATTTTATCTGTAATAGGGCGACCAGAGCGACGTGCATCTTTGACATCAAAATTTCCGGATTGAAAACGCTTAAACCAAATTTGTGCTACTCTCACAGACACTGCACTAGGTCCATAAACATCGCAAATTTTTTTCGCGGCTTGCGTTGCATTTTTACCTTTTTTGTAGTAAAATTTTAAAATGTATCGAATTTCTTCATTAGATTCACTCATCTTGGCGGTACGAAAAACAAATGAAAATCACACATTTTCCTAATTTGAATTTGGAATTATGTTCTTTAAAATTTAAACTTTCAATGATACCAAAACCAGCCAGATACAAATAGTATAGCCAAAGAGATTTTATTACAAGTTTATACATACTATAATGCGAAAAGACTTTTTCCCCAACCTAATATATCGAGTACCAATAACAAAAACACAATTTTAAAAAAAATTGTCTGTCTGTCTGTTTGTTTGTTCCCGTTAATCTCCGGAACGGCTGGACCGATTTTAACGGGACTTTTTATCAAGATCGGTTCAGCCGTTACTATTCCACGCGGACGAAGTCGCGGGCACAGCAAGTTTTAAATAATTTATTTATAGGTGACTTTGCAGTTTCTTTAAATATGCTAAATAAATCTGTAAAGATTTCTATTTTGGATGTTGTGATACGTAGTTATTAACAGTAAATAAATATTATTTTGGCTTAACAAAGAATAAAACATAAATAGAGGCTCATTTATGGGGAAATGTATAACTTTTTACAACAAAGTTCCACAAAGTGTAACTAACTTGCCCTTTCATAAAGACTTTAATGAGTAAAGGATATTATAAAGTCAACGATTATTTAAATGATGCCAATGCCTGGAGTAATAGAAGTCATTATTCGTTATAATGTAAATTTGTCGTGTTGTGTATAGCTATTAATGTAATTAAATATTGTTGTATTTGGTAGATAACGACATACGAGTAGTCAGAAGAGAACTGACACTGATTTTGAATAAGACCAACTTATCATGTTTAGTAATAACATAATTTATTGTATAAGTTAATAACTTTTTTTTGACATTTTAAGTGTATGTAAGCATACCGATTGATTTTTTTAAACTTTTAATGACTATGTAACAAAACCAAGATTGTAAATGGCGATTTAAAAGAGGAAATAAAAAATGTTGACCTGTCGAGTTTCTTGCCTGTTCTTCTCGAGAAGGCTCTCCCAATTTCCGAACAGGTGAAAATTCAACCTTTTTTTGTTTCATTTCTTTCTGTATTTGCAGACACATCTTGAGTATATTCAGAATGAATGCACATACAAGGTTAAATATGTTTCCTTTGAATTAGAATGTTTTGCTTTGTTTTGACGTCAATAAATGCCTGTAAAGGCCTTAGATCATTTAGAGTCGAATGCTCTAAGGTAAAGGCCTATGTTGAATAAAGATTTTTGAAAAAATAATGGAGATCAATACAGCTAAGAATTTCGTTGGGGCTGGTAATTAAAAGCTCGATGACCTAGTTGGTCAAGGCGTCAACTTGGTATGTTGGAGATACAGGTTCAAATCCCGCCCGAGGCAAAATCTGTTTCCTTTATTGATTTATTCATCATTTTTTAAATTTGTTCTGAAAATCGTTAATAGGGCATATGTTTGCTCGTATCGGGATAAGGATGTGTACATACACTGTTGGTCCTTCTATACAGGTAAAACAATAAAATGCCAAAGGTTATGGCTATCACTGGTGAAATAATGCTATTACAAACAATAACATGCTACCATATCTTACTTTCCAAGAGCATCATCCATATCTCCCCTACTAGGAGTAACCCCTTTCCAGCGCCCCTTGCAACTTAAAGGCATAAGTTCATCGGCTGGGTAGGCATTATCCATATATGCATCATAAGCGTGGTAAAACATTTTACGTGACTCCTCCCTGAAACAATATCAATACAAAAATGTAACATAGTCTAACTACAATGTAGATCATCATGCATCTTACAATCATACTAATATTATAAATGCGAGAGTGAGTTTGTTACGCTCTCACTCCTAAACCATTGAAATAATTTTAATAGGTCCTTGGCAATAACATAGCCTACTTTTTATCCCGAATTTTAATAAGTTTCCTAGGGATGCAGACAAAGTCGCGGGTAGCAGCTAGTAAGTATATAAATATTAGGTCCTTACATATGAAATTGGCGTTTTGCCGTACATGCATTTATATCGCGTGATATAAATGCAAATATCTCCTCTATGGTTAGGAATTCCAACTTCAAATTTATACAGCTATTTACTCGTGTATTTGTGTTTCGAAAATTATAATTTACTTGTTTTTTCCTCAATTGTTTTTTTCTTTGCGTCACTCAGTTTACAAAATGGAAAACTTGAAATATCGCGTTATTTACGAGTACGAGTTCCACCGTGGCACCAGTGCTGCAGAAACGGCTCTAAGGATTAATGATGTGTATGGCGACGGTGCCGCAAAAGAAAACACAGTGCGTTTTTGGTTCCAACGTTTTCGTTCTCGATATTTCGACTTGCAGAACAAGCCCCGTGGACGGCCGGAGACCAAAGTTGATAATGAACAATTGCAGGCTATTGTAGAAGCGGATTCATCGCAAAGCACGTCCGAGTTAACTGCAGGCTGCGGTGTTAGTGATAAAACTGTTTTAATCCACTTGAAGCAAATTGGGAAAGTGAAAAAGCTTGAAAGGTGAGTACCTCACGAATTGAGTGAAGCAAATCAACAAACGCGCGTTGACTGCTACGTTGCATTACTCAACCGGCACAATAATGAAGGGATTTTAAATCGAATCATTACTTGTGATGAAAAGAGGGTCCTGTACGATAATCGGAAGCGCTCAACGCAATGGCTGAACCCAGCCGAACCAGCCAAACCATGCCCCAAGCGAAAATTAACTCCAAAAAAGTTACTTGTGAGCGTTTGGTGGACTAGTGCTGGTGTCGTTCACTACAGCTTTCTTAAATCTGGCCAGACGATTACGGCAGATGTCTACTGTCAGCAACTGCAAACATGATGGAAAAGCTAGCTGCTAAACAACCGAGACTGGTCAATCGCTCGAGGCCAGTGCTGTTTCATGATAACACTAGACCACACACTGCACAACAGACGGCTACCAAATTAGAGGAGCTTCAATTGGAATGTCTATCTAAGACATCCACTGTACTCTCCGGACCTTGTTCCAACAGATTACCATTTATTTCGAAATTTGGATAACTTCTTGAAAGGGAAAAAATTCAACTCCGATGGGGCAGTCCAACCGCCTTCAAAGAATTTATTGATTCCCGTCCGAATGGTTTTTGGGTTCCGTAGTAAACAAGGAACGCTTATAGTTTCGCCATGTCTATCTGTCTGTCCGCGGTTTTACTCGGAGACTATTAGTACTAGAAAGCTGTAATTTGGTATGGGTAGGGATGTTTATTAATCATGCCAAAAAATTGGTGGAAAAAAAAGAAAAAAATTTTTTTAAGGTAGCTCCCATACAAGTAATGTGGGAGTAAATTTTTTTTTCTCAACTAACCCATCGTGTGGGGTATTGTTGAATAGGTTCAGAACACCATACTTCGATTTAGGGATCCGTTTCTGAAATATTTGGTTTTAAAGTGCAAATTTTTGTTAGAGGTAAGTCCCCCCCCCCCCCCCCCCTCTATCTGCTAAACGGTTATACATGGACACGTGAAAAAATGACAACAGTAATATATATAGCGAAGTTAATTCAGAGTTGAGTAGGTACTAAGTACAAACTAAAAAGTTATAGGTAGACGACTAACTTTAAAATGTACTTATTTTATTTAAAAAATCGACTTTATGTTCCTCCCATACAAAACGCCAATTTCATATATAAAGACCTAATACATACGAGTACAAACATCCAGAACTAATTATATATGTGAGGGTAATTTTTTTGTCCTCAACGTAAAGGTAATATGATTAGATTTTTGGAAAAATAATAATATTTTAACTTGCAAATCAACTGTCTCTGCGCAAGTAACAAAACGCCACAAAATGTTAAAATACGATCTATGGTCACGGGAAACCGATACAGCAACAAGCTATAATTAGTTAGTTCCATCCAAAACTGCATAGATGGCATTGCTTGTGTTAAACTGGAACGTAAAAATTATTGGACTCATTTTTAACCCCCGATGCAAAAAGAGGGGTGTTATAAGTTTGACCTGTCTGTCTGTCTGTGTGTGTGTGTGTGTGTCTGTCTGTACCGTAGCTCCTGAATTAATGAACCGATTTGAGTGCGGTTTTTTTTTATCGAAAAGCCTTGTTCGTCGCTATGGTTCTTAGGTATGTTTTATGAAAATCGGATTAGCAGTTCAAGAGCTACAAGCACTTTGCCAAGACGAGGTAGCTATTTTTATTAGCTGCGTTTTGGATCAATTGGTATCTATTAGAAATTTGAAAAGAATGAAATAAAAAATAAAATTAAAAATTTTAAAAAACCCCCAACCCAAAAATTCACTCTAAAAAGTATAAATATAATATTTTTTTAGCTTCTTTTATAACTTGATTAAAAGTACCTATTTATATTTTGTAGAAATAAAATCGTAAGTAACTACTCAATGCCTTATTATTATTATGGGCACTGTCTAGGAATGATAAGATATTCCCAGCATGGATTGTTTTTATATCGTTTGGGTCGAGAATGTGTCTCCCCAGTTGTCGGTTTCTTTTGTGAATAAGGGGTTCACAAAAGCACAGGAGGTGCATTGGTGTTTCACACTCCTGTTCACAGAATCTGCAAGCATCAGTTTCTTTTAGTCTCATATTGAAGAGATGCCTGTTCAGCTTACAGTGGCCAGTCAGAGCCCTAATCATCACGCTCAGGTTGCTCCTGTTGAGCTTCAATAGCTCGTCAGTGCGCTTATGGGAGTATGGTTTGATTAGTGCTTTTGAATGTGTTGACCCAGGCATTCTTTGACAGTCTGCTTTTGCCTCTTGGAGGAGATGGGTTTTTAAGTATTTCATAGCCTGGTTCTTTGAGGTACCACAAAAAGGCTCTGGGCCAAACTGTACTCCGTGGGCCCCAGACCTAGCTCATCGGCTTTATCGTTACCAATGATTCCAGAATGACCCGGTACCCATTTGAGGGTGATCTTGTTTCGTTACCCCCAGGTCATTTAGTTTTTCCACACAGTCTTTTACTAGCTTTGATTTTATAATATTGCCGTTTAGTGCTAGTAAAGCTGCCTGACTGTCCGAGTATATTACTATATTTTGGTTGATATAGTTTTGCTGGCGGTTGGCTTGTACACATTCAATTATGGCATAAACTTCTATCTGGAAAATAGTAGCATATTTATAAAGGTTTATGCTTCTGCTATCCTTGGGCTTGGCAGTATATATGCCACATCCTACGTTAGGGCCCATTTTGGAGCCATCAGTGAACTACACCATTATTACGTTGGGAGCGTTGAGCCCAGTCCTCCCTTTTAGTCAGTTCTACAGAAACATTCTTGTGGAAGCTGAATTCTGCAAGCAAGACATCTGATGTCATTGCGAGTGGTGGACATTCAAACACTTTTTGGTGTAAAGACCTCATTGTTTGAGATTTCCAGTGTTTTATGCGTTAGTCCTGTAGATACCAGCCTTCATCTCTTTCTCAATATAGTAAATATACATATATATGTATATATATCTTCAAAGCTATGTAATGCGATGTTTAAATTTAGTTTGTTACTCAATACCTTTTCATGTACCAAATTAACATGTACCTTTTTATTATTAAGTATACAATTTTACTAATTCTTTTCCTGTAACTTATAAACATTGTAACATGGTTTTCATGTTGCATGATTTTTCTGTCTGAGTTAGTTCCCCTTTGCGTCTCGTTTTTGTGCAAAAAAAAAAAGAAACAAACATGGTGTTTTGGATATTCAGCCAGCTGTCAATGGCATAAAGCACAAGCGATCTCTTTTTCGGCGAGGGACGACCATTTTTAATATGAATTTATAAAACCGATAGAATCGGAAGCTAAAAGCCTATATTTTTCGGAAGTATGATGAAATAGTTGCTGAAAAGTAACAAAAGAACATTTCGGAGAGCATATTTTTTAATATTTTGAATTTTTCTAGGAAACACATTTTGTTGGTTGCATTCTATATATAATGGGCCTCGTTTGTTTTAGGGAGTATGCCATAACTTATGATGTACACTCGTAATCTTGAGACGTGGACTTGTAACGTCGATGTATAAAGTCCTAAATTGTAAGCCGCAAATCTATGCCGCTAGTTTGATATGCGGAATTGAAGCAAATCTTCATTTTTTTGGCTATGGTTTCACATTCGCCGTTTTGGATGGGATGTAGGCTCCAAAATCTTGCTTCATATGGCCTGGCCGCTGCTAGCACTGGCAAACACCATATGGAAGGGAGGTAAACCCTGCACACTACACCTAGACACCACGATTCACACCCCGTCGGCAGGTATGAAGACCTAAAAATTATTTACAATACATCCAATTTAGTAAAGTAGACAAAGCAACATTATTTCTTTGAACTAAAACTTTTACGTATTAACCTGTCAGCCACCAACCGGTTGCATGAGACCGCCTAGAGAGGAGAGGTTAAAATTTCATAGCAAAGCATAGTTTTTTTTTTGGAAAATGCCTTATTAGTGACCTTTAAGATGTACACTGTGATATCCTAAATTGTAAAAATAGTTACAATATAAACGCACAACAGAAGAACATAGTTGTTTTTTTTTCTACAAGCCCCCCTTATGATTAGAATTCTAATTCTTTGCCCTAGTAGCTTAAGTGAGCTTTAGTGTAGGCGAGATTTATTCATTTATTTTCATTTATTTGTATTTTTGACTCATCACATCATAATAATATATAGTAAAACTCAAAATTCATAGATAATATTTTTTAATATAATTTTTCTATTAAAGATTACATTAGTCACTCGTCACATAAAATACATAATATTTTATAATAAATATTTTTTTATACATTACAACATGCATTTATGTATTGACACTGTTATTGCTGCCAAATTAAGTGAGACTCCCAGAGAAGATCCCCAGATCACGTTTGATATTTATTATACATTACATTATAAAAAATATTAAAATGGAAAAAGAAATCATGCTGTATAAATATAGCATAACTGTTATTGAGCAGTCTTTGTGAGGTTCTATAATGAAATTAAGTCTTTAGCCCTTTATAGGGCATAAGCAAAATTAGTATGGCAGCTGTAATGTAACCACATCACATCTCCCACCGTAAGGTCGATTTTGATGAAACTGTTACCCTTGCAATAACTTATGTATTTTTTGATTAATACCTGATACACAAACACAGCCACAGGACTGAAGTTTGCAAATGTCTTTTGCAATGGTGTGTCATACTACTTGTGGTTACATTATTACATACAAAATGTTATTGTCTATCAAGGTAGGGCATTTTTTGAGGGACTATTTTGCTCATAAAAATAATTATCTGCAGGTAGGGGAAAAAATACTCACCTAGTTTTTGTACCATATTATTATTAATTTTGTTTATTTTAGATGTCTGGAAATAAAATATTGAATTTGGATGTGACGAATAAAGAGGTGTTCAAAGCCATGATCATAGCAATTGACGATAATCAGGCTAACGATTCTGAAGTTGGCCGTGACTCAGACCCTGAGGACCTTCTTCCTCTGAATACATTTATGCCTCGTAAACAAACCCAAGAATTTGACAAAATCCTAGAAAAAGAGTCAAATCTTAACACGCCTTCTATGGTATCTATATCCTATACTGTATTGCCACAAAAAGAATCTCCTGCTACTCCTTCTTTACTCCTTTGCAGTGTGATAGTAGTATTCATTCGAGAAGTCCAGGATTCCACTTACAGGCAGTAGAACGACTATATTCTATACTCCATATTATACTATACTGGATATTTTTTTATAATTAAGTAAATTATTAAGTAATTTGTTGACCCTACATACTTACTTTAAAGCACTTACCCTATTCCGTAAATGACCATAGTCACATTTATGTAGCCACTTCTCTTATTACCTAAAGGGTCACAATTACATATATGTAAAGACGGCCTACAGACAAAACCGCAAAACACAAGTAGTCAATTTTCCATTTTTTAAGATTCATATAGAGCCCTTAACTAAACCTTATGTTAAAAATCTTCACATTCACACAAAACTTGCCAGTTAAACCGTAAAAGGCAAAAAGCATTCAAGAAAATCAGAATTAATTTGTACCTTAATGTTTGTCGCTCCTCTTTAGACATGCTGGTTGATACTTGATCATTTTCAGTCCGTACACAAATTATAAAAACAAAAACAAGACATACTCGAAAAGCCATTATACCCATATTAATTATCACAATAACCGAAAATGACTAGTGTAAATTTTGAATGTAATACCTCAGGGATATACAAAAGTTGGTAATAACTTAGAAAATATAGGTATATCAAAACATTGGCACTGTACTACTGTCTAGACATGACATTTTTCTAGTCACTGAAATGCATGGCTTATCATTGTTTGTTGCTTAATGCTGATCACGACACAATTTCAAGATAAATATTTTATTTTGTAACAACTAATTACAATAAAATTGGGAATAAGAGATACTATACGAAACGATCACACTATATAGTACATTTTATACTTCTTTAACAGAAAAATTAGAAAAGATTACAGTAACAAGTACAAATATCAGAACAAAATTAATACGAGACACAACTTTAACACGATTACGTTAACACAGAAATTATAGGTTCAACACACAGACGACGAGTAATTATGTAGGTGGGTAACTACGATATTTCAACACATCTGAAATTCAAATTGATTTAATTCGCCCATCTGTGTTGATCTTGAAAAAATAAAGAATTTTCGCAGGGAAGAAAGAAAATCAAGAACACAGATTAGATAGAATCACAGATTAGAGAGAATATATAGAGTATGTATAAAGAATTTACACAGACAATATACATTGGGTGCGGTCCATAATCAGACAGCAGAGGCGCGTTCAGCGCCTTTGGGTGTAGTTGTCCGGTTGTTTTTTAACTCGCTCAAAGGCGTTGAACGGATTGCAGCAACCAAATCTTTTATCTCCCTCTTTCACATTATGTTTTATTTCTCTCTCTTTCTAGTAGATGACATTATAGAATATGGCCGCCAATATCATCCAATCACGTAAGAGTATTTCAGTCATAAACGTCAGAGCGTTTTACAACCATCAAATTAGATAGTTGTTCGGTTGTAACTCGCGCCGACACTCAAAGGTCTTGAACGGGCCGGTTGTTTCACCCGGTTGTCACGCTCGAAGGCATTGAACGGGGTTAGAGCGAAAAATTGTACTTCGCGCGAAGGCTCTGAACGCGCCTCAGCGCAAACGTTTGCAAGCACGCCAACAACCCGTTCAAATCGTTTGCAGTGCTCACGGATGTAAATACTCAGATCAATTTTGGACCGAGCTTTCGATCTGTGTCTTTCCTATTTGAAATAGACAGACAGACAGTTACCTATTTGAAAGGAAAATTTGGAGGGAGACATGTATTGTGCCTCCAGTATCTTTACAGAGCACATCTGTTTTTATTGTAGATAATCCAATGAGAAAAAAATTCAAATAAACTTAAATACAAATAAAACTCCGCAGGAAACTAATGTTGACTTTGACATTGAAACTTCTGGAGACAGTGCACTACCTCTTTTCTGTTAGCACTGTCAGCATCAATCGGTGACGTCATCGTTTACGTCATACCGCTTACAAATCCACATAGCTATGAGCAATTATGGACCGACCGTTTGCGTGCAAATAGCGCACACGAGCGCTGACATCATTATGGACCGCACTCATTGTTGTGTATTATAATCACAGACATATTTCCCTATATATGTCTGTGATTATAATTTATAAGTTCTTAGATAAAGATTGGAATAGATAGGACTTGACCGTATACCCGTAAGGGACAGACATAGATGACGTCATACCTGCCTAAAGTAGATGGGTATACCAGTGTTGCTTTAAGTTTTACCCTACTTTATGTTTATAGTGGCTTTTACCACTATAAATATAAAGTAGGGTTGGTTGATCTACGTATTTTTTTAGACATTTTAATGAGCGCCCCTCTCTCAATAATATGTCTCAAAAAATAAAAGTGGGAGGAAGTTGCGATTTTTTTATTGAATTCTTCATTCAACATTCGCAGTCTAAAGTTATTTACACTTTTAAATAAAACTACACTTTTCGGATTTACTCGAGTATATTTCGGTTTAAAACATTTTGCTTAATTACTTATTTAAGCTATTATGTAAACATTTTTACAAATATAAGAAAAAATATTAGGAATCATCATCATCAGCCCACACACGTCCACTGCTGGACATAGGCCTCTCCAAGTGCTCGCCACTGAGCACGATCCGCGACCACTCGCTTCCAGCTTTTGCCAGCTAGGTACCTTGCGAAGATCGCCGCTCGATTAAGAATACAGCGGGCAATAATCATTGTTTTTTATTTATCTCTGCAGTTTATTTAAAATCCAATATTTATACATTTACTAAATATTTGTGAAGATTTAGAAAATATATAATATTACATTTTAAATAAACATTTTCTAAAATTAGATTTCAATAGCACCGTTATTGTCCCCGAATAAAAAACTTCGGCTTACAGAGATAAAATTCACTACAATACAGGTAAAAATTCACTTGGGCTGGGTAAGCTCAAGAACTGAACTACTGATACCGCACTCAATATGGTGCTAAAAGCCCAAAGTTGGTAAGCTTGCTCACAATGTGGAAAAAAGATCTGGCAAAGAACGCAAGATGCCGATGTAGATAGCTGGTTATTCTTAGTTGCCCGTGTTGCCACCCCCAACCTCGCCCCCGCTGGCGGCAACTTGGAAATAGCGCAGGACAAGACCAATTTGTAGATCTCAGAGGAAGATTATGTTTTGTCAAATACCTATATAATTAATTAGAAACACTTGTTCGGTGCATAGAGCTATATCTACATCCTATGTGTTCTTGTTAAATATTCAGACAAAGTAAAGATATGACTTATTTCATTTCGATTAAGCCAGATTACTAGCTATGGCACAAAATTGCTAATAAATCACAAACATTTTCTAGAGGCTGTCTACTCCTCGCCACTCACCGGCTGTTTTTGGGTGTGGTAAACACGTTTTAAATTGCTTACGTACAAACTCATATTTTTTAAGCCTTTGGACTTAAAAAGTGTAAGAACAACGCGAATTTCCTTAAAGGTTCAGAATACTTTCTTTTGTCAACTCCTAAAAATCTTTTCAGAAAATCTCTATTGGTTCCTCCTACAGTATCTAAAATGTCCAACTACTCATTTTGCATCATTAACTTACACTTCAAATCACTTTACACATTTTCAAGTGTGGCTACTTTTTTCCCAATCGTCTAAGCGATTGACGCACTGGCCGTAGTTTTTTATTTTTATGACCTCGCTGATTGTTTCAAACGTAGCATTTGAAGCCGCATTTTTCTCTTTCGGGGCGTATTCAAATTTGAACCGAAATCCAACACCGATGCGTCCTGAAACAATATGTATACATACAGGTTAAAAATAAAAGCAGGTTCTAATTTTACAACATTAAAAATAATAATTAATAAATTTCTAAACTGTATCTATACTAATGGTCAGACTTGTTATATAAAAAGAAAATGTCCAAAATCAAACCATTAATAATATTTTTGGCCATATCAAAATAGTAGAAAAGGATTTGGTACCTACCCATGTTAATCCAAAACTGTAAAATTAATTTTGAAATCCCCATACAAATAGTTGGGATTGTGAAAAATAAATATAGGTTTCGGCTTGATAGGATATGTACCTTGTAGATATAATATGTATAAGTTACTGACCTGTCAAAAAAGTTTAGGAATATCACAACTCCTAAGAAAAGTGCCTTTTTTGTTTTTCTGAATCCACTGTTGTTCAAAATGCTTAGAACACATTCGGGTATGCTTGGTCGGCTACCAATTCAATCGACCAGTAGCTTTAACCCAACTGTTTTCGAGTAGTTATCTCTGAAGAAAATCTGTTAAATACAGACAAACAAGCAAATAGAAAGTTTCACTACAAAAGAATTACCTTTGTTATCGAAAATGCTCAAAATTTTATACATAAATATGTCAATATTAATGTAACACAGAAACTAAGATGTGAGTTCCCTTTTACGTAACAAATTACCTACGAATCAAGGAAAAATAGTCGTAGCGTAACTGGTATCATTATAACCCGGCAAAATGTTATACGCGTTGGCTGTGTACGTGGCCATATTGTATGGCGACATTCCTAGCTTGTTAGGTTAACAGTAACCTTACTACTTAGTTTGAAATTTCATGTTTAATCCCATAATGAGAACCATATATAGTAGAAGTATAAAATATTGCGATATAACTTGTATTTATAATTTAAAAAATAGTTTTGGCGCTTTTTATTTACACAATTTAAGTCTTACCTGTGTAAGGTTATATTTTCCTGTTTTCTAGCACTATCACTATTACTACCTAAAACGGAGCAGTGCACCATGATTTAAATGTTAAAATAGTTCACAACCGATCCGTAGTCACACCGTACTACCACACCAGTGTTCACAATTACACTAATTAAACTGTTAAATAGTTACACAGTGAGCTATACTTCACACAAAAAATTTCTTTCACGTATTTGTTTATCACCAGACGCTGGTGATAAACAATCCCCACTACCAGTTTCACCTATATACGGTAACAAGGACAAAAAAAAATGATGCCGTGTTCTTCTTTCCTTTGGCAATGTGTATAAGTTTATCTCTTTTCCTCATGTTTGACGGCTTTTATAGCCCATCTATTTCATTTTATATCTATGTATAAGTTAAATAATTATCTTGTATTGTGGTCCGAAATGCGCAATATGTTACTATCATTATGCTAGTAAAGAGCGTCGGTGGCGCTGTGGACTCGGCACTTGCCTTCCAATCGGGAGGTCCGGGTTCGAGACCGCCATGTACCAATGTGTTTTTCGTTTTCGAATTTCATATGTACATTTGTCTGACGTAGGAGTGTCAGACAAATGTACAAACTGTGAAGGAAAACATTTTGAGGAAACCTGCATACATCTGCGAAGAAATTCAATGATTTATGTGGTCGACCAATCCGCACTGGGCCAGCGTGATTGACTTAGGCCATTAAATTGGTTGATTATGGCTAGTTTAAATAGTGCGAGTTGTCATGCGAGCTACTCGGTCGGCGGCTCGCATGCCAGTAGCTCGGCTCGCCTTTCTACTCGCATGGCTGTTTACACGATGATAGTAGCTGCCCAGTCTCTTGCGAGTTTTTGCGATGTCGAGTCAACGGAATTTTATGAAAAAAACTATAAAAAACCAATGTGGTTTTATGAAACCACTATGCCAATAAGTTAAACTTTTTTTCGACTCGTAGACATTTAACTGAAAATTTTGAGAAAATTATTGGATTTAATTTATTAAAATCGCGTTTTCAATCTTAATTTAAATCTCTTTATTCTGAAAAGAAAATTATGAATAAAAAATAAATTGATAAAAAAACAAAAACGTAATACAAAAAAGATAAAAACAAATTTATGAAAAAAAGAATGCTCTACAAGTGAGCAAACCCACCGTACCCGCTGTTGGCTAGACGGTGGGCGTGTGTAGATAATTTTTAAAATCATGATATTTCTCCTTTTGTAATAACCACTTTTTTACCCAAACCCTGTGTCTTATTCTAGGTTTAAATAGGTGTTCATTAGCAATAAAACCCATAGCAATAGCAATTTTTTTCTCACGATTATACATGTTTGTAAAATAAAATATTATTCCTTAGAGAAAACACAAAATGACATGCATTCCCTGATTGCATTGCTTGGTGGCGTTTCCGTTTAAAATTTATTTACTTCAGCAGCAACATAACCTCACTTAGTCATAAAGCAGACATACTAACTATTTACCAAATTAGCTAAACCCATTTATCAAATACCGCCGCTGTCACTATTACACTATGACTACTACAATATAAACAAAGTTTATTAATTAACAATTGCGAGACCATAGAGTGTTTATTTATTTACTATTTCAATTAAACATTAGTCACCATTTTAACTGCCATATCTATATTATGTGCCTACTTTATATATTTGATAAATACCTACATATTTTAGAGCATATATTTATTTATATATATAATTATATACACACATATTTATTTATTCTAGATCAATCCCAGTAATCTCAAAAGCCTTTCCTCTTTTGACACGATCTAGGGGCAGACTTACAGATGGTGTTTGGCATGCTTTTACTACCATTAGCGCGCTAACAACATTTCGGGACGCGTTTGAGCGCGCTAATAATGACTTATTGATTTTCGGAACGCAGCCTTAGTGTGACTGAAATGATAAAATTTCTTGATGCTCCTCAAGGGATACGTGTCACTGACTCTTACGGCCTTACCACAAAAAAATTTTAAACACTGTCTAAAGTTAAACACTGTTTAAACATGATACTGTTTCATTTGTTTTAAAAGGATAGATAGAGACAGCATCATGTTTAAACAGTGTTTAATTTAAGATAAGTTGTCGCTTATATAGATCTCAAAGGGTGGAAAAGGTGCTTATCTGCTCTGCCTACCTGCCCGGGGAGAAACAAGACCCTACTGAAGAGCTGTCCAATGTCGTTGAATACGCCAGAAGACAAAAGGCAGAGCTCATAGTGGGATGTGACGCAAACGCCCACCACACCATCTGGGGCAGTACAGGAATCAATAGGCGAGTTGAGTTACTCTCAGATTTCTTACTAACTAATTGCCTACATCTGGTCAATAATACAGGGGTCACGTACCAACGTTCGTAACCAGGGCTAGGCAAGAAGTTCTTGACATAACATTTGCGACCGAAAATATCGCCAAAGGTATTACCAAATGGCACGTCAGCTGCGAAAATTCTATGTCAGATCACAAACATATCCGATTTGGTGTAATAAGTTCTAATATGACTAAGCAATTAATGATAAGGAACCCAAAGGACACTTGCTGGAAGGCTTATAGAAGCCGACTCAGCGAGAACCTGAAGGATATTCCTAAGAACATCAAAACCGTAGATTCTCTTAACCTCGCGATAAAGCTGTTGACGGAGGCAATAATAGAGGCCTATGAACAGAGCTGTCCATTGAGAGAAATAAAAGAACATAAAAAGACATCGTGGTGGAACAAAAAACTGGAAAAGCTACGTGTCACCACTCACCGCATATTCAATCAGACAACTAAACCGCAGAAATGGGAACGGTAAAGCTCTAACTGAATATAACAAACAAATCAGAAAAGCAAAAAGAGCGTCTTGGCGACGGCTTTTTGTGAAGAAATCGCCCACACACATAAAGGTGCGAGAATTCACAAAATCCTTGCCAAGACACTAACAAATTACCTGGGCCCCCTTAGGAACTCAGATAACTCCTTTACGAAAACGGAAATGGAAACTCTTGAGCTCTTGAGAAACCCATTTTCCGGGAGCGTACCCCTGCAATTCACAAGACACCCAAGGGTACCGATCGAACCATAGGGCGCACAACTATGACTGGAACACGGCCGCAAATATTTTCAAAGCCCAACCAGGTTAAATGGGCTATAAAGAAGTTTAAACCATTTAAATCAGCAGGGGAAGACGGCATCTTTCCCGCCCTGCTGCAACAGGGCGAAGAACTTCTCCTACAGCATCTGGTAAAAATCTTCCGAGCCAGCTTTACCTGGAATAATATACCAGAGCTATGGCAACGGGTCAAGGTACTGTTCATACCAAAGCCAGGGAAAAAGGACTACTCACAGCCTAAATCCTTTAGACCCATTAGTCTATCATCATTTCTCCTTAAAACAATGGAAAGGATCATAGACCAGCACATAAGGGACAAATACTTGATGGTGAAACCACTAAGTAACAACCAACACGCTTACCAAAAGGGCAAATCCACAGAAACTGCCCTACTCGTTCTGGTCGACAAGACGCAGAAAACCCTAGAGGATAAGCAAACCGCCCTATGTGCCTTTCTATATGTGGAAGGTGCCTTTGATAATACACCCACAGACACCATTCTTAAGGGACTGGTGGCAAAGGATGTAGACGGCCCTACCATAGAATGGGTCAAGAATATGCTTTCAACTCGAATGGCCATTCTGACCCTCAATGCAACTACGCATGAATTCCATACCACAAGGGGTTGTCCTCAGGGAGGCGTACTGTCCCCACTCTTATGGACTCTAGCTGTGGACCAACTCCTAACAGAATTGGAATACCTAGACTACGACACGCAAGGTTACGCAGACGACCTAGTTGTCATAATCAAAGGCCCCTGCCTAGATACAATCTCGAACCGAATGCAAGGGGCTCTCAACACCATCACTAAATGGTGCAGAGACAATCAACTATCGATTAACGCGGATAAAACCGTGCTAGTACCTTTTACTAGGAAGAGGAAACTAGAAAAGCGTCAATCCAAAGCTGAATGGCATACCTCTATCATTTTCAAGTGAGACCAAATACCTAGGGGTCATACTAGACCAAAAGTTAACATTTAACTCTCACTTGGAATCGATAATTCAAAAGGCTAAGATTGCTTTATTTACTTGTTGTCGCATGGCAGGAGCGCGATGGGTACTAAAATCCCATATAGCTGTGGCTTTACAAGGCGGTTGTGAGACCAATCATAACATACGCCTCAGCCGTATGGGTCAATAAGACCAACCAAGTGACAACAATCGACAAGTTAAGCAGCCTCCAACGTCTGGCCTACTTAACCACAACAGGAGCTTTGTCTTCGACTCCAGGCTTAGCATTAAACGCACTCCTGGACCTAACACCACTCCATTTACTGATTCAAAAAGAAGCAAAACAATGCATTTACAGAATCTGCTCAAAATCGAAGACAAAATGGGAATCTAAGATTTTAACAACACTGATGAATTCAGTATCAAAATACGAAATCATCAATATGCCAACAGATGATATGCACCCTGTGTATAATTTCAAAAGGTTTTTCTCGGTGAGTTTACCCAGTCGGGACGAATGGCTGAACGGTCAAATAGATTCCATCGAAGGTGGCAACGTCTGGTATACAGATGGATCCAAGAAAGGCAACGATGTAGGTTGCGGTGTCTATGGACAAGGAACGAAGCTGAGAACAAGCTAGGCACCTAGGCACAAATGCTTCAATCTTTCAAGCGGAGGTCTTTGCCATCAATAGATGTACAGAAATCATCCTTGAAAGAAACCAAAGCAATCAACGCATCTACATTAACTCCGATAGCCAGACGGCACTTCTGGTGCTGGACTCTCTCGAGTCCAGTTCAAAGTTAGTACAAGATTGCAAAAACAACCTCAATGTCTTAGGACAATCCAACAAAGTAACACTTAGATGGGTTCCAGGACATTCCAACATTGATGGAAATGAGGTAGCAGATGAACTCGCTAGAAAAGGCGCCGAACAGCCACAAATCGGCCCAGAACCCTTCTGCGGGATCACCAAGAGTTATGTTTACACACTGCTAAACGATAAGTGTAGGGCAGAAGCTGTAGAACTGTGGAAGAGAGCAGCAGGTTTAAAACACTCGAAAGCAGTAATAAAAGGCTTTAATGACAAAATATCAAAAGAGTTATTACAGCTCAAGAGATATAAGGCCAGTGCGGTGACTAGAATACTAACTGGCCACTGCAAACTTAATAAGCACATGTCTCGTATGGGCTTGACGCAAGACGCAAAATGCAGATTCTGCCTAGAGGCGGAAGAAACAGCGTTTCACATTCTCTGTGATTGCGGGACCCTCATGCGACATAGGAGCATCCATTTAGGGCTGCATATCATGTACCCTGAAGACTTACAATATCTCACTCCCCAAAGAATCTGGAAATTTCTAGAGGCAACTAGGAGACGGAATTAGCAGTTACTTATAAGATAAAGGGCTACTACAATAGATCAGCAATGGTCGAGATAGTGCATACATGGGCCAAAGTCTCTACAATAATAATAATAAGACAGTGTTTAAAAACTTTTTGTGGTAAGACGTTCTATCATAAATTTCTTGGCAGCCCGTTTACGCCTGCTGCATGCAGTAGAATTTTGTGTCTTTCTTCTACTAATCGTTTTACAATAATATTATTACCCGGTAAAATAATTGGATAGTTGTATTGCATATTTTCATCAGTTTGTTTCAGTTTAGTGTTTAAACGTAAAATTCCAACATCATCCATAAAAACTGACAATTTTGTGTTCGTTAGTTCTAACGAATGTCGTTTTTGAATGAGTTTAATGAGCGCATTTTCCGCCCGTTCTACTTCTTCAAACAATTAATCCAAACTATGAGCTTGTTTTTTTTTGTGAAATTTAATATCCATCCCATCATCCTCACTATTTTTTTATAAGAGGAGAAATACGTTAATCTGTTTAAGAAGTTTTCTTCGTTTATCAAAACTGTGTTTACTATACTGCTTTTCAATTCTGTACTAACTTCTGTACTATCGGCAGTAAAATCGGTTGCAGGTCAACTACTCATGATCTAACATCAACCACGATGGCCCATTCCACCAACGTGATTCTAATAAGCCCTTGGCATTTATACCTCTTGACGGTAGGTCCGCCGGATTTAAGTGTCCTGGAGTGTGATTCCAATCTCCTATTGAACTGAATTTCTTAATCTCCCGAACTCGATTTGCTGCAAAAACCGTCCAGTCGCCATTTCTTTTTATCCACGATAGCGTGACACTAAAATCTGTCCAGAAGTAAGTTTTTAACTCACCCAAAGCTAATGCTGTCTTTGCATGTTTACATAACCGAACTCCCATAATTGCAGCTATTAATTCGAGCCTGGGTATTGTCACCTCTTTTACGGGTGTAACTCGTGCTTTTGCCAACACTAAACTGACATCAACATTGTTCCCATATTCAGAACGTAAAAAAATACATACAGCATAAGCAAAGCGACTGGCGTCACAAAATACATGGATTGTGTTATCACATTCAGCTATATTTAAAGTGGTTAATCGTCTTGGTATTCTAATTTTCTCTATTAAACTAATATGTTCAAGCCAGTTCCTAAATTCTGTTGTTCCGCTGGATCTAATATTCCCATTGTCTCTAAGCTACATAGATCTTGAACCTCAACCTTAGAAGTACAAAAGAGTGTATTAATACTACAACCTAAACCTCTAGTCACCCCCTGCACAGTCCAAGCCAGTTTAGTTTTTATAGCTGATATGTTATTGTCTAAATGTATAATGTCACCTGTCAGTAAAAATCCACAATAGTCTGCACCTATCAATAATGAAATGTCTTTAGGGTCATTGTTATTTACCTCAGTCAGTACTATACCTTTCTGCTTTAAAATAGAAGTTAATACTTTATGAGGTATTTGGTATATCGCCACAGATATCATCTTCCTCAATCACCGTCATTTGTGTACACAAAATTTTCTATCTATACTTCTTATATTTGCAGAGTTCTTTTGTCTGAGTCTTCACCCCACCAAATACACCGTGACACATTTTCTCTTTACCGATCGGCCGTAAACCAATCTGTCTTACTGTTTCTTTTTTTATAAACGATCTTTGTGCCCCGCTATCAATGAGAGCTCTATCTGTTACTTTGTTCTCTTCGTTAAACATTTGCACAAGAATTGTCTGGAGTAGTGTTTCGTTCTCTCTTTTACATACTAATACTTCCTCCTTCTGCATCCTTTGACAGCTTACTACACATTAATGTCACGTCTCTTTTTACAGTACAAACATTTTGGAAAACTTCTACATTTCTTTGACCAGTGACCTATCTTTAGACAAATCAAACATCCTTTCTTCCTTTTTACCTTATTGATTCTTTCTTCCATAGTCATTTTTGTAGCATTATGACATTCAGGAACTAGGATGTGTTAGTTTGTCACACCAAATACAATTTCCACTAGCCTTCTCAGTCTTATGACTGCTAGCGTTTGTAGTTGGTGTGGGTACAGCTGTTGCTACAAAGGCCATCGTAGGTGGTCTTGCTTCATTGACATCTCTACTCATATCAATCATACCACTTCTAGCTATCTCAATTCTCTCTTCTGATTCGACTTCTTTTCTCAGAAACAATAACAGCTTACTCAGTTCATCAGTTGACGTATTATCTACATTTGAGCGATTCCTGTTCCAAGCTCGTAATAATTCTTCAGGAAGTGCTGATTCCACCATTGGAAACAACATCGCTGCAAATTTATCTTTCGTCACACCAAGTGTCTCTAAAGCCTGTAGATGCGTTTGTATCATAGAGTGTTCGTATATCTAGATTTTGACCTCTGGCTTGCGTAAGTACAAGATTTTGGAGTCCATAGCACTCAATCAACAATTCATCCCGAGCAAATCTGTTTTTTAGGCACTTGAGTCATGACACATTGACTGAAGTAAATTTGTTATCATTGTCGATTGAGCTGTCTTCGTGTATCTTTCTGAACTGACCCCGAAATTCTATCAAATTTTTTAAGTTACCGTCAAACTTTGGTAGCTCTAGTTTCGGTAGTATGAATCGACGTTTTTTATCAACTTCACCATAATTATCTGATTCTTTTTTACTATAGATCTTTTTGGTATCGAACGATGTTGAAGATTTAGAATCGACTCCTCTTTTAATTTTTTCATAATTAGTTTTTAACGTGATCCACCTTTTTCTGTTCACGCTGAAATTCCCTTGATCTTCCTCATAGGCGGCCTCGTCGAACTTTTCTGCTTCCAACCAAATATTACGGAGCGTTTCCTCTGTTTTGAACAACGAGTCGGCAGTTTCTATAAAATTAGCAAAATGTATTTCTATTTCTTCAAATTCTTCTTTCTCGTCTATACATTTCTGCAATTCATTTGCCGCTATAGTAAATTCTTTATGATTTTGTTTTCTCCTTCTTTTTTGAGTTTCCATATTTACCCATTTTCAGGTTCAAAAGGTAGTTATTTACGTACCTTATAGTACACGGTCGCCACAATGACCGCCACAATCACTATGTTCAATTGATGTTCAACTGAACTACAAAGGCACATTGTATCAGTGTTGCAACTTGAAAAAATGTCAGGTTCAGCTTTCATTGGCCAGACTCTACATATTTATTACAAGCTTCCGCCCGCGACTTCGTCCGCGTGGAATAGTTACTATCGGCTAACGCTAACTTTAACCCGCGACTTTTACATATAAGTATAGGTGAGTAAGTACTGGGTCTTATAATCTTATATCATGTAGATTGTAGGTTATTCTCAAAAAACAAAACTAATGTTATTTTAAAGTACTTCTGCGTAGGTACACTATATTTTTAGTTTTATTTTCTTCCGGCAGAAGTAGATAGCTAACTAGGGCCACCGCCCTTCCCCGTCATGACTGCCCGCCGGCTTTGCACATTGTGCGCGCAGTACTCGATCATTATTTTGCTGTGATGTTATTTTAAAACTGCGATATCTCATTCATTTAAATCGAATGATGTAAAGGGCAATTTTGATTTAAATTAAATACTTGTGATGAATAACGTATTTATTTGAATAAAGATTAATATCATGTTTATAAAAACACCTTCGCAAATAATGCATTATTTTAGAACAAATTTGGTTAGCATAAAAAAGGTTATAGTGAGCTAACCTTAAAAGATAGACATATGCTGTCGCGGACTTTTTTTTAGAACTTTTTTTTAGAAAGGGGAATAGTTCTGTCATACATGATTTTTGCGAAACTCTAACCGTTTACGCAGCGCACGCAGCGGAAGCTCTCAATAGGGAAAAAATCCCCCGATTTTAAAACATTCTTCATTGGTCCGCTCCGCTCCTATTGGTCTTAGCGTGATGATATAATAATATAGCCTATAGCCTTTCTCGATAAATGGGCTATCTAACACTGGAAGAATTTTTAAAATCGGACCAGTAGTTCCTGAGATTAGCGCGTTCAAGCAAACAAACAAACAAACAAACTCTTCCGCTTTATAATATTAGCAAGGATGATATAAAGATATTATTCTTCGTCTATGATATTAGTATAGATTAGTATAGATTCCATGTTATATTTTGTGTGTATGTCACGCGATTACGCCGCCAGTTGTGGACCGATTTTCAAAATTCTTCTTGTATTCGATAGAGTATACTCCAAGGGTGGTCCCATGGTAACCAAAGTCAGGGTCTGATGATGGGATCCCATGAAAATCGAGAAAAATTTTAAGGTGTTTCCAACGTGTTTTGTGTGTATGTTACGCGATTACTCCGCCAGTTGTGGACCCATTTTCAAAATTCTTTTTGTATTCGATAGAGTATACTCCTAGGGTGGTCACAAGGTCACCGAAGTCAGGATCTGATGATGGGATCCCAAGAAAATTGAGGGAAACATTCGGTGAGCTGGTATTTAATTAGGGTTTCTTTCACTATAAAGATTTCATTCACTAAAAAGTTAAAAATAAAAAATATTTTACAAAAAATAAAAACCGACTTCAATAACACTGAAAAGTTAAAAATAATATAAGAATAGGTACAGACAACATCACACTTCTATATTGAAGTCGGTGCCAAATTTTAAGACTTTCTAGGAGATCATCGTTTGGCACCGACTTCAACATAAAAGTGTGATGTTGTCTGTACCTATTCTTATATTATTTTTAACTTTTCAGTGTTTTTGAAGTCGGATATTTTTTAAAATTATTATACACAGTAATTTAATAAATAAAATTCTCGTGTCACAGTGTTGTCAGTATTTGTAACTGAACTCCTCCGAAACCTTCGTTTTGCTGATGACATCGTAGTCATGGCTGCATAGGCGTATATGGGGAGGGGGGGGGGGGGGGGGGTTGTATTGTTTCTTGTTTCGTTTCGATGTTTGACGTATGATTAAAAAGTAGCGCCCAATGGGCCTAGACAAAAGCCACACGCTTATTTTTCCGTAGTCTTTCCGCAGACAAATATATATGGAAATGATATTAGCTTGTGACAACCTCACGATATTTATTTCCGCAGCTAATGTCATTTCCAAACTGTTTTTCTGCGGAACGACTACGGATAAAAAAGCGTGTGGCTTTTGTTTAGGCCTACTGGTGACGTTACGCGTATTGACGGCCCTTGGCTATTTAGTGTTCTGTATTCACGGCACACGATTTTAATACCGTAGACCATCCGTAGACATATCTCGGTAACTAATGGTCCGATTTCGATAATTCAAAAACATATACACACACAGTATGTATACACAATCGCACATGCACAGTTTGATGGTAGAATATTATTATCAGATCAAATTGTTCCAGTGCCAAACAAACATCGACGTTAAATACGTTCACCAAAAACAATGCTATATTGAAAGAACGATGTCTCGGGACATCGGTAGTTGTAAATAGGACGTGGTATCGATTTCCTAGGGGTTTTTATAAAAACATTAAATTGTAGTATATTATACTGTAGTCTGTATAATAGTATTAAATTATTAAATTCAAATATTGGAATAAAGTTAATAATAATTTCATATTATTAGAATAGATCATTACTATTCAATATATCAAATTATTAATTTATTGTGTTTCTTCTTTTTCAGGTAAAAGACAAAAAAGGTTTTTTAAATATTTTCTTTTACCTAATTTGGCGCACATTTGAAAAATATTCGATTACTGCGCCACGCCGCTCGAAGGAAGTCACGTGACTAGTTCTGCTAAGGCGGCCATATTGCATTTGTACGGAGGCAAGGGAGATCTATGTGCCGTAAGCTCGTGAAATAATTTTGAAAATTTTATTTATTCTCAAAAGTGTCAAGATTTTGTATAAACATTTATAATTGAATGTGAACAAAAGTGTCTTTTATATTGTGCAAACAATTAAATTGGTGCTCGAAATTTTATGCAGAAGAAATTAATGCTGGATTCCACCATTGAAATAACCAAACTAGTCAACGAATAGAGTACCAGAAAAGGCTTGGCCACTAACGTTCAGCAATAGTAAAAGTAGGTGATCTGACTAATAAATTGACAAGTTTTTCCATCAGGAATGCTTTTTTTTTCTTTGTAAATCGTACAAAGTAACATTCAAAATACCGGCATTGATTGTTTACTTCATAACAGAATTAATATCGAATGATTTATGTATGAAAGAAAAATCACTTTGTCGATATTTATTATCAGTATAATAAAATTGAGTTGTAATGAATTCTAATAATCTCTAACATTACTTTCTTAAATTCTATTTATGGAAACAAACAAGAACATCTGACAATATAAATTTGACGATAGTTTTCACTAGCTTTATTTGCATACGAATTGTGTTCATTATTTTGTAATTATTGATTGACCTTTACGTTTTTTATTACATTATGTACACGTAGCTCCTCTGCGGTACCATAGAACCGCCATTTTGATTGCTAGCGCCTTGCCAGGGGGGAAGGAAAGGTGGGAGGGGGACATATACACTATAAAAAATATGACGCTCATTGTACATTATCTCCTACTCCTCATGAACATCAGACCTAACATAACCTCTTGATTGTTTGTTTTGACAGGTGTTGTATGGTATGTAGTATTGCATCAACATGAATGGAGATGTCAATGGCACTATGACTGAACCGATGGAAACAGACCTCCCATGTTCTCCAGCTAGCAAAGATAATCTGGATAATGGTACCCCCTTAGAAAGTGATGGTGATGTCAATTGTGAAACAAATATTCAGCTAGATGCCTGCAATACTACCACCAATAATGAGATAAAAAAGTGTCCTTCAGGTAATGGAGTGTATGAAGATCTTAATAAGGAAATAAATGAGAAACTAATAGATGACAAGTCTGAACATAACGGTCCTGCTGATAAAATATCAGAACCAGATGAGGAACATAAAGAACCTATTATAAACAACAGTACTGATAGTAATTCTGACAATAAATCAAAAGAAGAATCGGATACTTATAAAATAGTTCATGAAACAGACATACAAGATAATAAAATAACAGATTGTGTGAAAGATAATGGACAGATAGAAAATAAAATTCAGGTAATTTAGTAATTAAACATAGTAGTTATTCAATTATATATGACCAAAATATTTGTCCTTAAAAACTTTACTGCTATAAAATTATCAATCTACTTTTATTATTATAATTTATTATAATTATTATATACTCGATATGTGGTTATATTTTCATTCATTAATTTTGTGTTTGTTATTCTATTGTGAGGGAATTCAATAATATCAACTGCAATTTATTAAAATAACTTGAAGATGATAACACCTGCATAATACAGTAATAAGTGTAATATTTATTCACACTATTATGGTTTTATAATTCCTTTTTTAATGCTTATAAATGTATTTATCTAGAGTAATTTATAATAAGTAAAACATATGTCTAACATAACATGTTTTGTTTAAATACATGTGTTTATCCCTCTATTCACCCTGCAGCAAAATCTCACATCACTGCCAAAAAGTGTTTAGTGTGAGATAGTAGCCCCAAGTTTCCAATCATGCAATATGGTGGATGTGTTGAGAGAAATAAGGGTGTAAAAATATGGGGATTGGTAGTAATGAGTGTTTTAAGGCAAATAAAAAAACCTTTATTCAACATGGGCCTTTACAGGCACTTTATTGATGTCAAGAATAATAATAATTGTAAAAACTAATGATAATATTTAACCCATTATGTCTGCAAATATTAGTAAAACAGAAACAAACTTTACATCTGTTCAGAATCTGGGAGAGCCTTTCTGAGAAGAACTGGCAAGAAACTCGGAAAGACAAATTTTTTAAATAGTCATTTATACACGGTGTTTCATAATTACCAATAAATAATCAATGCATTATCTAAAACTAATTATTAAAATGTGTTTACACGTAATGTCATTCAACCCAAAATTTTCATGTATATCATAGTATCATCATCATGTCTATGATTTACATGAAAATTTTGGGTTGAATGACATTACGGGTGAACACAATTTAATACTTAGTTTTTGATAACGCATTGATTATTTATTGGTTATTATGAAACACCGTGTATAGTTGTTATTACATGCATTATAGATTAATGAAAGTTAAAATATACAACTAAGTAGTAAGCCTTCATACACTTTCAATGTTGAAAAAAACTTAACATTATACAAACAATTAATGATGTAGTTACCAAACATGATATATAATAACTTAAATTTAATCCAATACGGCCTTATTAAAAAAATTTTACTCCTTGGATCATCCTCGGATTAGTTAGTCCATGTTTTGTCTTGTTTCCGCCCATGTCGGCTGTCATACGAGGGTGGGTCAAAAAGTTCGCGGAATGGAGGGTAAAAAGTAAGAAATAAAACAAAATTATTTTTCCTTCTCAATGTATTCCCCCTTAACTCTAATACATTTATTCGACCAATCAATTAATTTATTAATACCTTCGAAAAAAAATGATTTCTCTTTGTCTTCAAAATAGGCCGAAATTGCGCTCTTCACTTCTTCATCCCTGGAAAATTTCTTCCCTGGAAGCTCTTTTTTCATTTTTGGGAACAAATAATAATCACTTGGGGCTAAATCTGGGCTATAGGGAGGATGTTCCAAGATTTCGAAGCCTACTCTTTGAACAGCAGCCATCGCAACTTGCGCCTTGTGCACGGGTGCATTGTCGTGCAAAAGGAGCACACCTTTAGTCAATTTTCCCCATCTTTTTTCTCTCACAGCACCTCACAGACGTTCTAATAGTGCAGCGTAGTACTCTCCAGTGATATAGACACCCTTTTCTTTATAATCAATAAGGAGGATTCCCTCTGAATCCCAGAAAACAGTAGCCATGAGTTTTCCAGCCGACGGAGACACTTTGATGAATTTCTTCGGAGGTGGTGTGCCCTTTTTGTGCCACTGCATGGAGTCTTGTTTGGACTCAGGCTTATAATGATGAACCCAAGTTTCATCTCCAGTCACAATTCGGTTCAAAACTTCATCCTTTTGTTCACCACAGAGTGCTAAAAACTCGCGGCAACACTCAACTCGCCGCTGCTTCTGGTGTGGCGTATTTATTCTCGGCACCCATCTTGCACACACCTTTGACATGCCAAGATGGTCGTGTAGGATGTTTAAAAATGGTTGTAGCTGATACTCCAATCATTTCTGCAAGCTGTTTCTTCTTTAAACGGGCATCTTCCAATATGATTTTTTCAAGTTCTTCGGCGTTTTCTGCCGTGGTTGCCTCGACAGGCCGCCCTGGCCTCGGATCATCTTCAATCGAATCCCTGTCTTGCTTAAACAGGTTGTGCCACTTGTAAACCATGGTTTTACCAGGGCAAGAGTCCCCGTAAACAGAAGAAATCTCTTCCAAAATAGTCTGGGGAGGTTTTCCTTGTTTGGTAAGGAACTTGATGACTGCGCGAAACTCAATTTTCTCCATGTTGCAAATTTTCTTCCGGATTGACTTGTTGATTGATGTGTAGCTCAGGTAAATATGACCTATTTTTTTTGAAACTTAGTATTTATACTCTTAATGAGTGTCACAACTAGTTCAGGTAGTAAAAAGTCACCTTCCCCCCTCCATGCCCCTCATTCCGCGAACTTTTTGACCCGCCCTCGTATGTCAAAATAAGACAAAACACGGAGTAACTAATCCGAGGATGATCCAAGGAGTAAAGTTTTTATTAATAAGGCCAATATAGTGGATCACAAAAAAATAATCTCTCACTTTGTATACCTTAACCCATGAAAGTCTTTTTGATGTGATCTTTAAATTTATAAAAGACAAGTGAACACTGTGTCAGCTTATTAAAAAACAAAAAATCTAAAGAACTAGCTACTACTTATATGGAGTCTGTATGTTGGAATGGCAAGCTTCTTTTTATTTTTTTTGTTTATATTACAAATAAGGTTTAAAGATATATCTCTTAAAAAAATCATATGCATCCCAGGCCTAAACACAAATAAATAATAACATATAATAAATACCAATATAACTAAACAATGCAGTAAGGCCAGTGTTTGCAACTAGTTATTATATAATAAAACATGGGCTTAAAGCAATATAACATAACTGTGTGATTTTGCATGTAATAGTCATAAATAAAAGATTTCTATGACGATAAATTCACAATATGAAAATTTTTCATTATAGGTGTAAAAAAATAATAAACATATTTTTGTTTCCTCTAAAATCACCTTTTCTTAGATAGAAGGTCATTACACTTCATCATCAATATGTATTTGTGTCCATGAATAGGTAGGTTGGACCTTGTTGTTGTATATCGATTTATTGATAATTATCAATTGGAAAAGAAAACAAACTAAAAATTAAAAACAAATTACGTTCATTTAATGTTGATTATTTAAAAGGCAATATCCAACAGCTGATGTATGTATTTATCTGATTTTAGTTTATCAGAAAAAATATGAAGTTAGCTTGTTTATGATTAAAAAATGTATTTGAAAGTTCACATTTAGCACTTTAGTTTTTCACGATTTTTATTAAATTTCGAAGTCTTTGCCAAGGTTTTGGTCAACTTGTTGTTCAGAACATGACACACACAGCACACTACATATTGATTCTACATTTTAGGCATCTTATGTCAACAGTCTCTTACTCATAGTTACTTGGATAGAAAAGGATGCAGTAGGACTTCAAGGTAACAAAGACACAAGAATGGCAATAATTTAGGACTTACTGTATAATGTTTATATTTCAGATAAAAAAAAGCTGAGAGTAATCATTTTGATTAATATTTTTAACACATTGTTCTTAAAACGTTTTCAATAGCAATGCACTCAAAATTAATTTAAACTGTAAATAAATGGGTATTTATATGACATACACTAAGACTACATTATTTATGCAATTTATATAATTATACTCTTTCAAGAAACAAGAATAGATTGCGCAGTTTGGATCATATACATTATCAGTTATATTAGTAGTTTGAAACATATAAGTGCAAACACTTTTATTAAAACATTTGAAATGATAAGAGTTTTGTTGATTGGTATTTAAGTACTATGCATTTACTTAGTTGTAGTTAGATAATTGAAAAGGATTTACATACATGAATTGATGGAATAATTAGTTCTTAATACATAGGTTTACTCTGATGTAAAATCATACATTTTTTTGTGGTCTAGTTGACCTATAATCAGAATCATATATGAATGTATTTTTTTCTGTAAATTCAACCTTTACGTTTACATTTGTATTCTTTTCTATCATAACGATTTTGAGTCAAAAATAAAGTTCTGTTTTTCAGACATCAGAAAAAAAAGATCATATGGAAGATTATTTAACTGCAGATGAAGGTTCAGCAAAGTCTAGTGAACATAAAACTGAAGAAACTGTGAGCATTAATTCAGAGTCTGGTTCTGAATGTGAATTATCTCCTAAAGTTGATCAAAGTGATGATAAAATTAACGATGTTATTGTGTTGGATGAAGAAAATAAAGGTAATAGCAATAGTCCAGAAATTCAAGAAATAGTAAGTGATAATGATAATGCTGAGGAAAAGAATACGGCAGACTTACCACAAGATAAGGTTCAATTACGAAGAAGTAGCAGAACTATAAAACGTAAGCGATATAATGATGAAATTGAAAATGGTGAAGAATCTGAAGAAAATGAACTAGATTATATGGACCCATTGCAGCCCAAAATGAAACCAATAGTTATTAATGATACTAAAGCTCTTGTAGCAATGGCAGCAAAGCAAATGAAAAACTATCATGGTAGTAATCAAAAAAAGGAACCCACTGTTGTCATCATTGATACCAATTCCACAATGTCTGGGAAAATGCAGCCTCAGCCTATTAAAAATTCACAATTTCCTACAAATGCAACAATTAATGCTCAAAACTTATATCAAAGCATAGTTGCTCGTGGTACAACTGTAACTCCTATAAGTAACAAAATTGCTATAGCACCAGTTACACAGGCACAAAATGCACCAACTTTGCAAAACTCCACACCACCTATTTTACCTTCTTTGACCGATGATATGTTTGTTGTGGAAGCACCATCTTTTATAGTCCCTTATGTTTATGAAAAACCATCTGTGGAACCTTTCAGAGAATTTGTAGATAAGTTAGGAAAACAGCTTGAAGAACAAAAACTTAGGGAAGAAGAAGAGAAAAGAGAGAAACAAAAGCAAGAGTGTACAGAGAAAAAAGAAGGTGAACCTAAAGATATTGCCGAGAGTAACACTGAAGAAATTAAAGATGAAAATTTGACTAAAAAGAAGAAATCTAAAAAAGAACGGCGCCAGAATGATGATGATGACGATTCTTGGGATGGGGCGTCTCAATCTGAATCAGATGATGAAGTTCTTAGTGATGAAGATGATAAAATTGTTGTCAAAGATAAAATAGAGCCCCTTGATCAAATTAATTCTGTTACAGAGCTAACTGCAGATAAAATTGTTGCAAATAAATCAAATGGAATGAATTCTATGGATTGCTCACTTGGAAAATTCTTTATAAACATTGGTTTGAACCTTGTGCAGGAATATGTTCAAGCTGATTTATTGAAACAACAAAATAGAAAGCTTTACAGAGAAAAGAAAGGAGGCCATAACACAGAATCCACTGAGTCCTCTATAGCACACCTAATGAAAAATTTAGAATTCAGTAAAGAGAATAATGCACCTTATGCTTTTGCTCAAAATAAATGTGAATTTTGTAGTTTTAAAACTGAATCTAAACTGGTTATGGCTCAACATTTAGAGACACCACACATGAAAAATAACATTTATAAATGCAATTTTTGTACATTTGAGATACGAAGCCCTCATGATATTCTATATCATATGGAAGTAGAACATAATATAAGAGGAAAATTAGAAAGAGCACCTTCCTATCATCAATGTTCTAACTGTCCATTTGAAGATAATGGGAAAGGTAAATTGGCACGACATTTGATTGCTTGTGCTAAAAAGTTTAAACCTGAAACTAATCTAGCTCCACCTGTTGATTGGGAACCACCTGCGAAGATACCAAAGGTACTATATACATTTATATTTAGACAAATATTGTACTATATACATATATATTTAGACAAATATTGTATTGTATAAATGTGTTACAAATTTTTAACATATTTAATAATAAATTATTAATTTTAAATGTAAACTCAGTAAATAATAAGAGCTTTCTTAATATCATATTAAACTTTTTATTTCAGATTGCAAAACCACGGAATAGCATAATGGGACCGTATCAAAATACATTTAATCGTGGTCATACAGGGACAACAATTCGAGGTCCAATAAATGTTAGCAGTATTGGGAGCACTATAACCCCTTATAGACCGCGCGGCCGATCACCGATGACGTTGCCACCGCGTAATCCGCCAGTACACGGCATTCCTATCATTCGGGCACCATCAATGCTTCGGCATAATGCACCTTCAGCGGCTCCTATGCCAAATAGTTATCAAATAGCTGTAAGTCAATAATGTATTTCTATTCCGTATTAGTCAGGATTTATGGAGGTAATTATATAAAATCTGGTTTGTAAACTAGATATTAAAATTTTCATTGAAATAGTATTTTATGAACTTTTAATTTTGACTTACACATTGTATACATAGTTTGTCCTTTGGACTGCCTTTACGTTGGTCTTAATAGTGACAGTTTTGGAGTACAAGTGTAAAGTTTGATGTGTTGTTGACTATACTTACTAAATATATATTTGTGACTTTTCAGAATCATAATAAGCCAAAGTCGATGCACCAACCATCAATTTCTATTACACCATTACCGCGACAACCTCAACCCATCCAGCAGCCTCAGCCTAATGTCCCTAATAACAAAAGTACTTTTGTTATTTGTGAGATCTGTGACGGTTACATAAAGGATTTGGAACAGTTAAGAAACCACATGCAATGGATACACAAGGTCAAAATACATCCAAAGATGATATACAACCGACCACCCCTTAACTGTCAAAAATGCCAATTCAGGTAGTATTTCAAATTCAAATTCAATATCTTTTATTCAAATTGGATTGTTTCAATCTCTTTTGAACGTCAAAGCAGCTACGCCATTGGTTCACTAGTCTACGGCGGGAGACCTTGTACTGGAAAGAACCAGCAAGGGCTAATTTTTTCTCCCTGTATTGTTACAGAGTCGCCAATTGGAAGTTGACCTCACAGCAGATGTTTGAGCTCAACTTCCATTACAAGATTAGATGTGTCAGTTCTCTTCTTACTTTGTCATTACCAAAAACAATATGCGTTTAAATAAATAGTTATACATAAAAACACGATTCATTATCTGCAAATTAACACCAGGCCTGCAATAATCATTGATTTTATAGTAACCTTTACTCATAAGAGTCTTTTTTACATGCGCTCTAAACTTATGAAATGGCAAGTTAGTAACACTTTGTGGAAGCTTATTATAAAAGGTTATACATTTCCCCATAAACGAGCCTCTAGTTTTTTGAAGCCTGTATGTTGGAACGGCAAGTTTTTTTTTGTATCTTGTGTTTAGATGGCGAATTTGGAAATTGGTCTTATAATTTTTATAGCCATAAATCAAATTTTCATAAATGTACTGTCCTGCTAAAGTCAATATATTAATTTCTCTAAATAAGTCCCTTAGAGAATCTCTTGCTTGTAAATTATAAATAGCGCGAACTGCTCTTTTTTGAAGTACAAAAATTCTTTCTATACTAGCAGCCGATTTGTGAATGTACATTTTGTTTTTCAATGTTAATATGCATTTTTTATTAGAAAATTTCAAAAACTTTTATTTTATAGGTTCTTTACTGATCAGGGTCTTGAAAGGCACTTGCTAGGATCCCATGGATTAGTAACAAGTTCAATGCAAGAGGCTGCCAACAAAGGAAAGGATGCAGGACGATGTCCTGTTTGTGGACGAGTTAGTATAGCTATTTTTATAATTGTTTGTATAATAAATATGTAAATGCCCATTCAAATTCACAGTTTAGGAATGGGCTTGTATGTAGTTTTGCGATATTTCTTATATTTCTATAAATATTCGTTTTTACATACGACAGGGAAGCTCTTGGCCTTCATATCACATGATGGTAAGGCCGAAGGTTCAGTGACCTGAACCCCTCAGCAGCTGAGGAACTGGCTATCTTACCTCTAATAAATTATCAGAACAACAATGCTTTTAAAATTGTTATAATTTCGACAAATTTAGGTAAGACGGTGGTAGCTAGCCAGTCGGGCTCAGAAGTAGAGGTGGCGTTAATGGTTGAAAAAAAAATTAGTTAAAAGTTAATAGTTGCATAAAAATATCAGATAATTTTAATGGTTGAAAATGAACTAATTTTATTAGCACTGTGGCTGTCAATATTTTTATTAGTTCGGTCTGTGATTGAAATTATTAATTACGATAATTTTATCAGTTGGTTAAATTTATCTATACGAATCAATATTACTCTCGTGTTGAAATCACTTTGAATGAATATTTTTATATGATATGGTTGAAAATATTTATTAAATGTGTTAATTTTTTTATGAGTTAAAGGAGACCAGCCAAAATGGTACCAGAGTTGTACAGCTACATATTATATACCATTATATTTGCTGTTTTTCAAGGATAATTTTGATATATGCTATCTACATAGCATCGGAAACAGCAGGAAACATTTTTAATATCCATTTATGTTTTTTGTGAAAAGAAACTCTTTGGACGTTGCGTAAAACGAAACATATTTTTTTTTTCAAAAACTCGTGTATTATGATGACCACTAAAACAATAAACTAACATCCACGTCATTTCTAAGCCTTTCCTAGATCTTAAAAATATTCTAAGCCATGATAAAAAGCATGAAATATGAGTTTTTAATTTCTAAAATAATGGCTGTTTGAACAGTAGATTCCTTTGTCGATCTATTCTGGAGTGATTAAAAAAATATTATGTCAAAAAATCTGCTTGTAATTTTTTTGTTGTTGTTGGCTGCGTTGTCGTTAGTTTAGTTGTGTGTTGTTGTGATTGCGTTGTGTTATCCACCATAAATATCAAGCTTATAGTCTCTAAATATAATACTGCCACAGCTGTTCGATAAAATAACCTCTAAAGTACTTTGTCTAAAGCGCCTATTTATAAATGAACCCCACTTGTTAATGAAGTTAAATTAACGCCACTTTTTTTCTATTGTAATGAGCTATAAAATGATATATATTTAATAGTTGTACAATTACTTTGACATTGGTACCAGAGCTCCATACAAAGTGACTGTTGTCCTTTATCGGTTTATAAATATATTCAATAACAGTACTCAGAAGCCCTACCACCAACCAAACTGATCAGAAAAACTTCTGCCCCATGGGTGATTGAGCCCTAGACCTCCCAATCAACACCCCATGGTCTCAACCACTAGACCATGGGGGTTGTTTATAATATTAATGAAAAACATATTTTAAAATGTTATACTATTTTATTACTTACTTTGAGGTAGGTGCTAATCTAACATTATCATTTTGTAGGTGTATCAATGGAAGTTACTTAATCATGTGGCGAGAGACCATAATCTTACATTGAAACCAGCACACCTTTCATACAAGTGCACTGTCTGCACTGCCACCTTTGGAATGTACAAACAATTTGAAAATCATGTATATTCAGCACATAGTGTTGTTGCTAAAAAAGTTATAGATAAGAGCAAGACCAGCTCACCCTCTACTAAAGGCAATAGTGAGACTCTTCTAAAACCATTGAAAATTAATGATGAGATTACTATTATACCACAGCCGATCAAGCCTATGACACCTACATCCACAAAAGAAAAATAAGGTAAGATTACATTATGAATGTATGACATTTCTTAAACATTTGTGAACAATTGTTAAGGAGTAGGTATATAGCAAAACTTCCGTCGATACCTACGCCTTAACAATTAGTAATGGACTTCCGAAAAATAACGCCTGACACCATTAATTACATCTGTGAATTAGTTACATTTATCTATGGTTATATGGAGTCCTATTTATAATATTGCAATAGGAAATGAGCACAACAATATTATATTAAATCAAAATAATAATATTAAGTAACAAAAATACCAGTAAATATAGTCCAGCCATAAGTACAAATGAAAATGTATTATTTTTTTATAAGGTAATACAATCGTAATAAAATTTGTACATATTTATTGAAATCTAGGCAAAAAATAAAAAATAATTCTATATGTGAAATTTGCCATTTTTAGCTTTGATACAGGCCTTAAATCTGTCTGGCCATAAATCTTTTTATTTATGCACTGTTTTCATGGGAAATTTAGCCACTGCTTGCTTATCTTAAGAGATTCAAATGTTGGCGTGTCATTTGGCCATGTCCTCTTAAATTAACCATAATTTGTACTCTTAGGGGTTCTCGTCTGAGCTCAACTCTCGTCAGCTCTTATAATCTGCGGAATGTTGGTTTCGAACCAAGCTTGGGTAGTTCGTGCCTTATGATCAGGTGCAGACTCCTGCTGGAAAGTTCATGGTACATTTATAAAAAGTGTTTTGTTGAGAGGTTTCTCAACATGATTCAAGATGGTATTACACAAAAATGAAGCTTTGTGACTTATTGACATGACACCCCCCTACTAAATCATCACTGATGCAGTTTACACAAAAATGTTACCCTAGGGGTGAAAGTAACTTATTTAGTCCCGAGACGGGGTTTTCGATAACAAACACTGTTTCACAAGATTTTTATATGTTAGATAAATCAACAACTTCTGCTTTAGCCACATTCGGATGAAATCAGGCGTTAAATCTATAACTGAATTAGTTGAACTCATTATGTTAATAGTTAATACAAATCTCTGCTATACCGGAAGTATAAACAAAACTCTACAACTCGAAAAAAACAAATGAAGATTTTGCCCAAATCTATGTTATTTAAAAAAAAAGTTCAATAAATCATAAAGTAATTTAAAATAATATATTATTCTTTAATCAACACTCAACTTTTTGTTATATCAATTTTACATTGCGCTGTAATTGAGTGGCTGTATAGAAAGTTGGAACATGGTTCAATAGAAATGTCGAAATAGAACTATTTTTTTTATAATTTGACAGCAGCTGCCAGTTGATAGCGATTCTCCCTAGGGCTGAAAAGTATTACTTTCAACCCGCTCTTCAGGCAACCTCAGATCTACTTTCTGAGTATGAGTAATGAAAAAATATTTACATCATTGATTTTATTTGTTATTAAATATTTTATAAGGTATTTTTGTAACTTGGACCATATTTGACAATAAACTATTATTTTCTTGGGGAAACCTAAGTCCAGTGGGAGTTTTATATTTTAGTAATCATAAGTTCATCCATCATAAGTTGATACTGATGGAATTTTCAATTAAGATGCAAATGGTTATCCAATGAATGTCAGAATCAATAAATGGCAGATTCGTTAAATTGTTACTTAGTTGGTAGGATATTTTTTTAATTTTTGTTTTATTTAATAAACATAACGCGCATACAAAAAAACATATAAAAATAAATTAACCCATATATTTTCCGTATTAGTATAATTAATAAATATATATGTCCGTCCATGCATTCGACTCTGGTACGGTAGAAGATAAAAATTTGATTAACATGAAAACAGTACATTAATATACTTTTATACAACTGAATTGGCAAATGAGCATACTGCCCATCTGATGGTAAGTCTTAGTGGTAATAGTCACATATAGTACATGTGGTTCTTGTGAGATTTGCAGCAAATCTGCAACCCCTTTAAGAACCACACTGTACGTTGCCAATGTGTGACATAAGATGTAAAGTCACGGTACCCAGTAAATTTCACTGCCATATCTTGCCCCTCAAACCAGAACACAGCAGCCATATAAGTTTAAACAGTGGTAGAATTGATTTGGTGTAATTAACGGTTTAATACAACAAATCATTTATTTTTATATTTTATGAAGAGTATACTTCTGAAATAGCATGAAGGAATATAGTTGTTTATATATTTTTGTGCGAGGTTATTTTTATTACCACACTGCGCATTAGCGAATGTAAAATTTATCACCGCTGGGCCTGTCTTAGGGTCTTATTCATAATCGTACAATAACCCTTCAATAGCTGTTAAGCTCTTTTGTTTTATCATTGTCATTTTTCATATGAGTGACAGAAACAAAACACTTTATAAGCTTGTTATGTTATAACTTTGCCTGCTTTTATGAATAAGGCTGTTAATGTATAACTTAATAGACAAAATGTCATATATCATCCTTTAGAAATTATTGTACTTACTAATAAATATTCCTATAATTAAAGATGCCAGTTAAAAATAAGTTGTAGTAGTTTATCTAAGTATAAACTGTAACCATAACGAGCTCTTCAATTGTGTAAGCCTTATGTTCACTTGTATTATCTTAAATCAGTTCTATAATATATTCACATTACAATGGCATTTGTTTAATTTACGATATTTATCATGATAAGTTATTCCCAAAATATGTCATAGAAACACATAGCGGAATCCCGATTTCGAAGTCGGATGAGATGATTCATTGTAACTTGTATCATATCAATCAAAACGACACGGTTAGTGCAGAGGTCGAGAGATCGCCTACTGCGCAACGGGTCGCGGGTTCGATTCCCGCTCGGGACAGATATTTTGTATGGCCTACAGAAATTTGTTCCGGTCTGGGCGTATGTGCATGTGATATTCTATGTTTGTAACTGCACCCACGACACAGGAGAAAATCCTAGTGTGGGGCGACGTTTTAAAAAAAAAAAAAAAAAAAAAAAAAAAAAAAAAAAAAAAAAAAAAAAAAATCATCTATCAATCCTAAATTTTAGCACATTTCTTAGACAAAAGATTTGCTAGTAAAAATATCGTGTAACGTCTGTCGTTGCAATTGTGATACAAAAACATACGCATTTTTTGAGTTAAAATAGCGTATTATATGACTACTTCTTGCTTACTATATTATTTATATTCTAGTAGAAATGACAAGAATTCAAAGGTCTGCGATCTAATATTTTCAAGAGTCATGCAAATTTAAAATAATTGGTAATTTCCGTTCAAGAGTGTAAATTCAGATGTAACGAGAAATTAGCGATATGCAAAGCGAAATTTAATATAGCAATTTGCTTGCAAATAATTTAACTGGTGACCTAATTTCAATTGTTGTTTCCACGATTTGAATGCAACTACTCATATTTGATTAAATAAAGAAAACATTTACTTTTATTATGGTAAGATTTTTGATTCAATCTTCTCATATCATATCACACCCCAACAACAATTCATGTATTGTAGATGATCATCTGCTAGATGTATACTAATTACTATTGTCTTATACTATTCACTATAATTGAATGAAGTGGCGATAATATCCCAAGTAGCACATTTTAATAACCTAACAACTACACTTACCTGCAATGAAATCGATCCACCTTTTTACGCTTTGGTTCAGAGTTTGACAAATCAAAATCTACCATCAATAAATAATATCTGCTCACAGATTGGCTTAAGAGTAATTCTGCTATACATATTCAAAATAGACTATTTAAATTTCAAGGAATATGTTTCTGTATTCAAAAAATTTTTCTTTTGTATATATTTTTTACAAGCTTTTATTTTACTTGCAATGTATGTAAGTATTAGGTTGGGGAAAAAGTCTTTTCGCATTATAGTATGTATAAACTTGTAATAAAATCTCTTTGGCTATACTATTTGTATCTGGCTGGTTTTGGTATCATTGAAAGTTTAAATTTTAAAGAACATAATTCCAAATTCAAATTAGGAAAATGAGTGATTTTCATTTGTTTTTCGTACCGCCAAGATGAGTGAATCTAATGAAGAAAGTCGATACATTTTAAAATTTTACTACAAAAAAGGTAAAAATGCAACGCAAGCCGCGAAAAAAATTTGCGATGTTTATGGACCTAGTGCAGTGTCTGTGAGAGTAGCACAAATTTGGTTTAAGCGTTTTCAATCCGGAAATTTTGATGTCAAAGATGCACGTCGCTCTGGTCGCCCTATTACAGATAAAATGGATGCCATTTTTGAAAAAGTGGAGCAAGATCGGCATGTCAGTAGTTACGACGTAGCTGAAGAACTGGGAATTGACCACAAAACAGTTTTGGCGCATTTGAAAAAACTGGGTACACAAAAAAGCTCGACATTTGGGTACCTCACGAGCTCACTGAAAGAAACCTAATGAACCGTGTACTCATTTGTGATTCTTTATTACGACGTAATGAAACCGAACCATTTTTGAAGAAGCTGATAACTGGTGATGAAAAGTAGATCACGTACGACAAGAACGTGCGAAAAAGGTCGTGGTCAAAGGCCGGTCAGGCTTCACAGACTGTGGCGAAACCCGGGTTAACTCGCAACAAGGTGATGCTGTGTGTGTGGTGGGATTGGAAGGGCATTATTCATTATGAGCTGTTACCACCAGGCAGGACCATCGATTCTGAACTCTACTGCGAACAACTGATGAGATTAAAGCAAGAAGTTGAGAGAAAGCGGCCGGAATTAATCAACAGAAGGGGTGTGGTTTTTCATCATGATAACGCTAGACCTCACACATCTTTAGTCACTCAGCAAAAATTAAGAGAGTTTGGCTGGGAGGTGTTAATCTATCCGCCGTATAGTCCTGACCTTGCACCTTCAGATTTCCACCTGTTTCGGTCTCTTCAGAATTCTTTAGGCAGTGTCAGGTTAACATCACGAGAGGACTGCCAAAACCACTTGTCGCGGTATTTTGACCAGAAGTCCCAAAATTTCTATAGCAATGGGATCATGTCCCTACCTACAAGATGGCAAAAAGTTATCGAACAAAATGGTACCTATATACTTTAGTTAAATGTAAATAAACTATATTAAAAAATGTTTTGAATTTTCTTAAAAAATGCGAAGAAACTTTTTCCCCAACCTATTATGTATGTTCGGGTGGAATCTTGCAACTCAATTTTGAAGCAGATATCTTTAACCGATTGAGCTGAAATTTTGTATACACGTTCAGTTTGGATGACAATGCATGGTTGACTGTGTGACGTGACGTCATTTTAAATCCAAGATGGCGGCATACCTAAGATGGCGGATCAATTATTTTAATGCACCCCTACAATATGGGTATCAAATAAAAGGTTTTGCTAAGAGTAACTCGAAAAATAATGTGACGTCACTATTTGTCCAATATGGCGGACTTCTAAAGCTTGAAAATCAATTTTGAAGTAGATATCTTTAACCGATTGAGCTGAAATTTTGTATACACACAGTTTGGATGAAAACGCGCGGTTAACTGTGTGACGTCATTCTCAATCCAAGATGGCTGCATACCCAAGATGGCGGACCAATTATTTTTAATGCACTCCTACAATATGGGTATCAAAAAAAAGGTCTTACTAAGAATAACTTGAAAAATTAAGTGATGTCACTATTAATCCAATATGTCGTACTTCTGTAGATAAAAATCAATTTTGAAGTAGATATCTTAAACCGATTGTGCTGAAATTCTGTATAGACGTTCCGGCAAACGACCTTGTAACAATGATGCGTTGAATGAGATGAACAGACTGAGAAACGTGTCCAGTGATAACTAAAAAGTAAAAAATAAATTAAATGTAAAAAAACCTTTTTAAAAACAAGCTTTTATTTAAATGCGCTAAAAAGAATTAATAAACTTTTACACTAAAACTTTTACTTATAACGTCATTTCACATTTGACACAATTTATATGACATAAAAGCTTGTCGCGAGATTTACTTTTGTAGATAAACACGTAAATTAAATAATTAATGTGAATAATTTTATACATTACAATTTTCAAAGTAAATACAGGTCGGTACTTAAAAGTACTCTTTTAAGTACTTTTAAGTTACTACACACAAGTAAATCTCGCGACAAGCTTTTATGTCATATAAATTGTGTGAAATGTGAAATGACGTTATAAGTAAAAGTTTTTAGTGTAAAAGTTTATTAATTCTATTTAGCGCATTTAAATAAAAGCTTGTTTTTAAAAAGGTTTTTTTACATTTAATTTATTTTACTTAAAAAATTTATGTGAAATGGAAACAAAAAATATGCTCTGTAACAGTAGTAAAACAAAGCTGTTCAACTGGCTCCTTCACCATCTCTGACGTTTCGTTTGAGGCACGTAACTTGAAAATGTATAAAAAATGCATTACAGATTTCATATTATCTAAACTTTAGAATTTATTTACCCTTTACTTATAAACATTGTATAACGTCTGTATTGATACATACGTCAGTCTCTTTCTGTCATGACTGATTTGGTCTATTCGTAATTGTGTGTCAAACATTAGATTGACACAATATTACAAACAATTACATTAATTATTGTGTTTTTACTTGATGTTTTGATTTATACTTATGTGTTACCCAAAAATTGTACAGATTGTTTTCTTTGTTATGGCTTAATAAAGAAATAATTAATAGTTATTTTTATTATTTTCATATCCCAATTGGTACATGGATGAAGATAGAGTTTTTATAATGGGAGTTGGCATGTTAAAGGTATGGGACATTGTGCAAATGGGACGTTTGGCTATAGGGGCGTTTTTTATGCGAATGGGACCTTTAAATTATGAGATAATGTGCGAATGGGACGTTTTGCGAATAGCACTTTCTTCTTGAGACATTTTAAAACACTTATATTCTGCGAATGGGACGTTAACCAATAAATGAATGGGATTATACTTTTACAGACAAGGCTAGTGAAGATAATTATATTAAGTAAATTTTAAAATTTGTTTCAGGTTCAGCAACGCTGGCGTTGTTAACATTGAATTTGAGTCGCAAGCTTGCCATCGCATTTGCCGCGCCCTATGATAATTTGATATTTAATTAGTGTACATTCCAATACCATCCGAAGGTACAACACACTGATTAAAATGTCACTAGACAATGTGCGTATTGTATGAATGACTCAATGGAGCAGTTCTTTGCTGCTTTCTGCTGCTATTCGTTGACAAAATACATGTTTCTGTACTTAAATCTCTAACAATAGTACCAAAAACTTTTGTGTAATTTTTGCTCGTATAATGTAATTATATTTATAGCTACTGTTGAAGTGTACGATATATTATAGATATATTGATGTATTTGAGTGTCAGACAAACAATATCTTTATAAGCGAGATCTGTAAGGAATACTATAATAGACAGATTTGTACTAACCTAACAGAAACATAAACAAGCACTGGTTCCAAAGGAACTTTCGCCACTGCCTCAGGCTCCATAGTCAGTGATAAATTTGTGTAATTACTGCTGATATATGTATAACAAGGCAGCGATATACGGGAACATAATAATAAAATATTTATATCGTTGATAGGTTGCTAATTGTGAATATCACTATCATTGGAATGTATACTAAATATAAGAGGCATGTTTATAATTATACACTATTGTCCTGACTATTGTTAGTGTAACCATAATAGCAATATTTACATTTCTGGACTTGTTTCAATGCCTTTGAAAACTCCGTCTCTTATGCAATTGTCCTTTTCATTATCACTTTTCCGAATATCAGTAGTTCTGTAGAAGTAAAATAAGGCTTCTGATTTTACTACTACAGAACGTTATTGCAAAGACAGATTTTGTGTGAGATTGTATTTTTTATGTCTACATAATTATATAAATATTAAAGATTTAAAATCTGTTTGACAATGAGAGGTTTTATATGCAGTGTTAATAATTACTTGAATTTATATTTGCCTGGATAATAAATATTTATTTTGTCTTGCAACTGTTATGAAAATAATAACTGCTTTGTCAAATCATCGTCACTTAATTCACGGCATTTCTTAATGTGTATTATGGGTAAGCTATAGTCTCGCTTTGGTTTTAGGTAGTTAGTTAATAGAAATGTTATGTTTATGAAAACAACAGTAAAATTATTAGGTGTTATATGTATCATAAAAGAATTGTTCCATGGATTCCTGCAACATGTAGTGCAAAATCAGAAGACTAAAACGTGCTTTATATAAAAACTGGCGAAAATTACATGTTACATAAGATATTTTTACTAATAATTGTAATATTAGGGATATAAAAAGTTTTTATATCCATCATACAAATACATAAACCAATTAAGGCAACTTAAATTCAATATTGTAAAGCTTTGTATATATTTACAACGTATATTCATAATGGGGATGCTGAATAACTTATATGTCGATGCACAATCTAAACCGCTGAATCAGAAATATTTCAATGCTGTTTATACAGCGTGAGTGAGCACTAAGAATGGAACAAATTTAATCCCTCAAGGTGCAAAATACGGATCGAAAGTTCTACTGTATTATTCAGAAAAATATAAAATGTTTAGTAATAATAATAACTTTACTATCGCAAAACAAGTTCAATAATTTGTTAGTAATATCATATAAACTAATAAACGTACTTGATTTAAAAATGTTCTATCATTTTTCGATTTTAAGTTTACACAAAAAGAAGGCAGTCTATAAAAGAAGGCAAAGAAATAGTAAGTATATACAATGTTTAATGTATAATACAATAATGTTTACTTAATGTTGTATAATAAATACCTTTTGGCTCTGCATCGTATCTGCATAATTTCAAAATTCTAGATTTAACTGTATTAGCTGTGCGTCGATATGTAGGTTAACCAGCGTCTTATATATAGATTTACATTAGTACAAATATGTTTAGTCGATAAATGAAAGCAAACTCATTGTTACGATTTTTTGATACTCAAAGATTGAAATTGGCGCTAGTACGGCCCAGTGAAAATATCTTTTGGTTCACACCAGTGAAATAAAGATGGGCTTGGAAAAATCCTGGAGCAATTTGTTAATTAACAAGGAATTATGGGGACCATGATTTATTTTGAGATATTAACTTGTAAACTGCATAAACTGGTTGTTGTGATCCTTAGAAGTCTTGATTCATACTTGACATTGTCGTGATTTAATAAAGATCACATTTAGGATATATCCACTTAATTTATTTATGTCATACTTTACTGTCTTTATTACATCGTACTGTATCTCGAAATACATTGTGGATTCATATTTCCTGGACACATAAGGACACTTTTATTTCCAGTAGTACTTGCCTATAGTATTATTGTCTGATATTCCTTGCAGTGTGTTGAACGGTTTTTTTTATGGAAATACATCTTAAAACTCATAGATGTAAGCTGCACAATATCGAGCATGGCGAGAATTGGTCAAATAAATTGAAGGCACTAGAATACAGTTTATTATGTCATGGTGATTGAATATTTATTTTTTGCAAAATTAGAAATATTGGCCTTGTAGACTAAGATAATTAATAAGCATTTTTACGCTGATCAGGCACTAAATGTTAGTTGAATTTTGCACATTATGAAATGTGTATAAGAACAAATAGCTGTTTTTATTATACACACCTATTTTATTTATTCGGCAATAAAAATTTTGATACGGTGATACTTTAGACAAAACAAATCTGGTATGCTATGATGATTTATGTGACACTTATTCATTTAGGCGACATCAAAAAGAATTTTTGCGATAATGGGTTCTTGAGAAAATCACGTTTAAAAGAGCGTGCTGCTTCAGCCTAGCTACACTCTGAAATATGTAGCTAGGTGTAAAAAATATAGGTATTTCATAAATAGTCGATGTATAATTTTTATACTATTTGTATTGACATATTTCTAAATAATTTTAACTTACACCAATAAATTAAAAAGACATCGTTTCATACAGATTTTGAAGATAATGTGTAGGTAATATTGTAGGTAAGAAATCATACGGAACTGTTTCGTAATGCCTTTCATTGTACCCAAAGCTAGTCATAACTAAATGCAATCCTTTTTTTAAACTTACTACATGTTCGTTCACAGTAATAGGGCACTCTAGGTTCAAGTATGTTTTTAGAATCATGTAGGTCATACTCTAATATATTTTCCTGTGGTAAACACGGGATCTAAATATGTGAATCAAATTTTTCAAATATTTGTTCTTTATCTTACATTAAATGCTACACCGGAAAGCTTATCTTAATTTCATATCTCATACAAGCTGAGATGCTGTTATTTATTTTGGAGCGTTAAGAATGACTAAATGTACTTAAGTAGTACTTTGAATATGTGTTGATGTACTATATTTTTTTATCGTGCTATATACATCGATGCTAGTGAATATTGATTTTCTAAATAGTATTTATTTATTTTTGTATTTTTTTAGTTCTCAAACTGAAAGTCCAACATAAGTTTCATTATTGTTCAGTTATTCTAAAGTGATTAAAAGGCTGCAATATTTTAATTTTCTTAAGTCTGCTGTCGAAGACTGGCCCATTCCGCATTGCGTCTAACGTTACGCTGCCGCATGCTATCACCATAAGCACGGCTAATTTCAGGCAGGCTTCAAATAAGAATGATGGGCTCACGTCCACTGTGACTGCGTATTAGATACTTACTTTGTTTCCTTAATCGTACTTAATACTAATATAAATAATGCAAAAAATTACTGCCGATTTACAGCGCAATATGAAAAAAAAGAAAAAAAGTATCATTGCATGTTGAGAGCCCCACCCACACCTACCTACAACAAATTGAGGGTATTTAAACTATTTTATTATGTTGTCTATTAAACACGCAATTTCTCAACATATCAAGTGTACACTTGTTTAATTTTTCTTAGGTCATAATTGTGTAATAATTACATTATGAAAGTTCATTATTTGCATGTGTATACTTTAAGCATACCACAAAGTTTATGTAGTATTCGCGTGCAAGAATTGACAGCCTTGGCTTGTTTACAGACGAACTAAAAGCCTGTTGTCTTCTCGTCTTGCTACAACATCGCGTTCATTGATAATGAAAAAGAGAGCAATTGTACTGACGCATAGCGGCGTGTTTAGATTTTTTTTTGTTTCGATTAATAAAAGGATCACCCTATCTGGAATTGTGTGTGTATAATTTATTATTCTTTAGTATAATATTTAATATCAAAATGTAATCATTACCATAAAAATTTGATGTTGTGAGTAGTGAGATGTTAAATAAATAGTATCAATAAATGTTGAAGATCGGCATTTAAAAAAAAACGAAAAGTTTGCGATGACGGCTTAGTGTATCATAAATATTTATATATATTTTAGATGTAAATCGTATTTTGAATATTGCTAAGTGTGCACTTGAAGTCTAATCTTATGAAACATTTATTAATTTGATCTTTACGTTTACATTGGCACTAGGCGTGCAATGATGAAAAGTCTTATTTCAGGCTGATTTTAAATAATACTGAATGCACAGAACTCAAATTAAAGTTGTTTATTTATGATAATTGCAACATAAAAGCAATAAATAACAAAGTAATTATTATGTTGTGGCCAGACTGATTGAATATTTTAGTTAGAAAACGGGCTGCAATCGGATTTGTATGTACAGAATGAGCATAATATTTTAATTTGTTTTAAGAAATTAATGGTGTGTGTTTATTTAGGAAGCTTCCTAATATACATATGATTTTAAAATATTATATAATTTAATTTACTTTGAAATTTAATAAGCCGCGTATGAATGTTAACATATTACATTTTTAAAATATTGTTTGTAGCAATTTTAACGGTTTTGGTTTAGGTAGTGATTATTTTATTGTTTTGGCCTATTATTAAAATCAAGAGTGATGATTTAAAATTTTAATCATAAGAAGGTGCATCGCTTCTATTTGTATGTTAATCGTTTTTATTTAAATATATAGAGAATACGGTGCAAGCTTTTTACAACCTTAATTTGAATTTTATTTTAATGTTACTTCTGTGCGTCATGTTGGTCAATACCCTATTAAGCCGAAACCTTTCCATGTTAACATAGTCATATAAAAGTTATGGCATGTAAAATTATTTTGAAATGCCCCCATACAAATGGTTGGTTTGTGAAAAAAAGTGTATGGGAAATTAGAAAATAATTTTACAATGTCGAATTTTCAATGACGCCATATCTTTTATATGCCTATGTTAACATGGGTAGGTTTCGGCTTGATAGGGTACTAACCAAACACCTTGTATAAAAATATTTTTATACATGATATATTACCTTGTCTTGCCTCCAATCAGTCCCTTTTGATAGGAACATCAAAGCACTTAGAAATGAAAATAATGTTTCAAAAAAATATAAAACCCTTATTATTGCAGGCAAAATCATGTTACCGTCGAAGCTTCGTCTGTCGAGCTCTGCGTCATGAAGGGAACTCGCCTACTCTATAATACATTATTTCTTACTTTAATTTTTTTAATACAATTCACAGAGCACCGTTTCATGCCGTAGTAAAATTAAGTGTAATAAATATATATTGTATAGGAGTGAAAATGCGGTGATATTCAACTATTTTATGTCCGTTCATTCATAAGGGCTGATATTAACATTTTTCGGTGTCCACGATATTTAAGCGCGCTGAATTTGGTTATATTAGTTACCATATTTCTGTGAATTGATTTTTTTATCTTTAAATGATTCAATACAACGATATTATTTTTAGTAGAATACTATGGATGAATGTAGGAGTTTAGGGCCGATTTGCTCGATAGGAAGATGCGAACTATCGCCAAATTGCATAAAGCTTATTATTTTATGTGTAAAATATTTTCGAATTTCATACGTGTAAGGGTGGGTCGAGAATAGTAATGTTTTGTGTTACCGGCGCGTCAACACATTCCTGGCGTCATAGATACGTTTACGTAGTAATATGGGGGTGCGTGGTAAATATTTATTATTTAAATTTAGTTTGTTTTCTTAGTGGATAATTAGTATAAAAAAAAGTTTTGGTAAATGTTTATTATCTTTTGATCTGCGTTGTATGGATGGTGGCGAATTTATATTAAACAGCGTTTTAGGTTTGAAAATGTATTTCAAGCTACTAAAAAGCAACTTTTGTAAGATTTTGTTATAATGTAAATACTAGGTATCATTTAAGTATTTGTAATAAAGATACCTTACACAGCGAGTTTTTTATTTATTGTTTGGATCACTAGTCTGCCATTACGTGAGATCACAGTAGTACATACATTACACATTAACATCCTAACTTAAATACCTATTATAAACGCGAAAGTTTGTGAGTATGGATGCTTGTTACTCTTTTACGCAAAAACTAAATTTTGAAGTATTACGACAGGGATTACCAAGCCGATTCCCATCGGCCTACCTTTCGAAATCGCCCAAAATTCGAAAGTCGACTGGCAGAAAATGCTTAATGACATTAATTCCGCCTTAGTACACTTTAGGTCTTACTAATAACCATTGAATACGCCTGATTTAGTTAAACAGTGTTTTGTCACGTTAACTCGAATGACATTTCAAATTCGAACAAAAGAGACAAAACACTATTTAACTATACAAGGCTACAAGGCATAAACAATGGTTATTACCACTTATAGAATGGAATAGATGGGCTATAAAAGCCGTCAAACATGAGGAAAAGAGATAAACTTATACACATTGCCAAAGGAAAGAAGAAGACGGCATCATTTTTTTTTCTTTGTCACCGTATATAGGTGAAGCTGGTAGTGGGGATTGTTTATCACCAGCGTCTGGTGCTAAACAAATACGTGTATGAAATTTGTTGTGTGAAGTATAGCTCACTGTGCAATTATTTAACAGTTTAATTAGTGTAATTGTGAACTATTTGAACATTTAAATCATGGTGCACTGCTCCGCTTTAGGTTGTAATAGTGATAGTGCTAGAAAACAGGAAAATATAACCTTTACAGGTAAGACCTAAATTGTGTCAATAGTAAGCGCCAAAACTATTTTTTAAATTATAAATACAAGTTATATTGCAATATTTTATCCTTCTACTATGGTTCTCAATCATATTATGGGATTAAACATGAAATTTCAAACTAATTATAAGGTTACTATTAACCTAATAAGTTAAAAATGTCGCCATTCAATATGGTCACGTATACAACCAACGCGTATAACATTTTGCCGGGTTATAATGATACCAGTTACGCTACGACTATTTTTCCTTGATTCGTAGGTAATTTGTTACGTTGTTATCGAGCTGTTTATCGAGCGGCGTGAGCATTTTTGGAACCCAACGTGCACTAAATTCATGTGCAAATGATTGTGTAAGATATCTCCAATTCGTTCCTTACTGATGTCCAACTCTTCTGCTATCTGCCACATTTTGATTCAATTTTCTTCACTTTGGCGATGTTTTCGTCTGTGGCGGCGGTGTTTGGTCGCCCCGGGCGAGGGGTCATATTCTCGACTCTCGAGGGGACTTCTCGACTTTCTCGACCTTGCTGGAATAGTCTTGCCCAACGTTTGACTGTGACAGACGATGGTCCATATTCTGGATAAACTGCAGACATTTCTTCAAAAATCTCCTTTGCCGTTTTTCCCTATGTATGAGGAATTTTATGACGCCACGACGTTTCAATTTCGTGTAATGCAGCGATGACTCAGACATGTTGATGTTTACAGATCGATTACTCAGACTAATAATCCTAATTAGACAAAACTTTCCTTATATACTAATTAGATGTCACTCAACTAGTGACTACTTGCGCGAGTGATTTAAGTATCTAGAAGTACCTTAGGCTCAGAACTTTTGAGTTTGTCGGACAAGTTTCAAAGTTTGTCGATCTACCGTTTAGAGCTCACCTGCAGCAATGTTGTTGCAACTGAGCCAGCTCTGGATCTCGAAAACAAAGCGACGTAGCGAAAATCTGTTTGCTGGAATAGTAAAGCAGTAGTTTGTCGGAGTTTGTCGGCTAATTTCAGATATTGTCGTTTGCGCGATTCAGAGATATGTGCCACGTCGGTATCCGCAGCTCACCTAGGTGGACCACGGGTCTGCGTCAGTCTCCGTAATCCACCTTTAAATTAATTTAGGAGCCACCTTTAAATTAATGTAACTCTTGATGTGTGTTGCTACAAATTCCAGGATTTCGCCTACAATATTATCTAATTTGCAACTAAATCTGGGCGGGAATTTCGATTGATTTCGTGATGTGGCTCCTCAATCCATACGCACACCCCAGGTGTACCAAGGGTCAGAACAAGTGCCCATAGTCCACCAAGTGAACTTGTCAGGTGGACCACGGGTCAGGAAGGAGCTGGGGTACCTAACGTTACCCCAGCTAAGCCACACGGATCACGTAAACGAAATGTCATAGCGAAAATCTGTTTACTGATATGTAGATTACCACCTATCTATATCAGTAAACAGATTTTATTCATCATTCAAATTAAAACGGTTACTGTTTCATCATTGAATTGGATTGACTATTTAAAATCAGCTTATTGTAAGAAAGTACACAAAATATAAAAAAACGAAACCTTGTGCATTCCGGACTCGTAGCTCCTGGCCTGGAGAGCTATTTTTGAATTACGTATGCGACTTCGAAATCACCGATGTGACTAATAATCACCGATTTTCAATAATTCTTATTTTTGAATATCACTTATGTGACTACCTTAGTCACGGATGTGATTTCATTACGAGTGCCCTCACCCACTCGTAAACAAGTCATACATAACTGTGGAAACGTTATCTGTGTTTTGTTTAGAGAACATATTGACAAGTTTGAAGTTGATGTGTGTTGATTTTGAGTTGGATTTAATTTTTTTAAAATTTGTCAAATAAGTAAATATACACGGTTATTTTTTATCACCCTGGAAAAATTAAGGGACGCTTCACGACATGGTATTAGAATGAATTAAATATAAATAAAAAAAATAACACACTTAATTTTTTTATTTTTTTTTAACATACAAAAAATGCTGCACTAGTTGAGAGCAGCATTTTTAGAGATTATTTTAGTTTTTTTATACACGGTTATTTTTTTATCACCCTGGAAAATTTAAGGGACGCTACACGACATGGTATTAGAATGTTTTATATATGAATAAAAAAATAACTCGCTTACTTAATTTTATATGAATTTTTTAAAAAATCCAAAAAATGCTGCCTTAGTTGAAAGCAGGATTTTTAGAGATTTTTTAATTTTTTTTGTCATTTTTCTTTTTTTTTTTTATATATTATAATGGATGTGTCCTGAAGCATCCCTGAAATTTTCCAGGGTGATAAAAAAATAACCGTGTATATATTTTTTATTTCATTTTTTTTATTTTTTATCTAATATTGGATGTGTCCTGAAGCGTCCCTAACATTTTCCAGGGTGATAAAAAAATAACCGTGTATAAGTTTAAAATCTTTTTGTGTCACAAACAAACTTAGACCAGTATTTTCTTATTTTTTGGCCTAGTTGCAATGAATTTTTAGCCGTACCGGTATATACCGTAAACGGCTACATTCTGCGTGGAACCGAACCCTTACGTATGTGTGTACTTTATCTATGTTGGCAGCTCCGCGTTCGACTTTCAAAAATAGGATGTTTGGGAATTCGTGACTTCAAAGTCATCGCTGACTATTTAGTCAGCGGTGATTTCTAAATCGCATACGTAATTCAAAAATAGGTCTCCTGGACTACTAAATAAAAAAATAAAAATAAATGGACCCAAATAAAAATTCTCAGGATTGGGGTGTCGACAAACTCTGAATCTTTGAATAAAGTATCGAAAAATTACCCCATATCTATATCAGTAAACAGATTTTCGCTGTCTTTTCGTTTTTGAGATCCGTGTGGGGTGGGGTAATGTTACCCCAGCTGAGCCACACATATCTCTGAAACGAAAAATTCTGAAACTTGCTGACAAACCAGACATTAGAGCGGCATACTCAAACAATCTATTTTCTACAGTTTTTTTGTAGCTTAGCTGGGGTCAGTCACACTGCTCTTATTATAAAACAGCTTATTTTTTCAAATTGAAACAAAAAAAAATCGTTTGTTTCCGATTCCGAGAGATTCAAAACAACCGCTTCTCTTTAAAATACTTATAGTTCTTTGGGCTTCAATTTGATGCGTATGTTTTTTTTATATTACGGTGGACCGATTATCAAAATTCTTTTTGTATTCGATAGAGTATACTCCAAGGGTGGTCCCATGGTCACCAAAGTTAGGATCTGATGATGAGTCCAATAAAAATCGAGGAAAACCCCTTCATTTTTAGGTGTGTCCAACGTGTTTTGTGTGTAGGTATGTTACGCGATTACTCCGCCAATTGTGAGCCGATTTTCAATTTTTTTTATATTGGTAAGAGTATACTCCTAGGGTGGTCCCAAGGTCACCAAAGTCAGGATCTGATGATGGGATCCCATGAAAATCGAGGGAATCCCTAATTGTATTATATTAGGGTTTCTTTCACTAAAAAGATTTCATTCACTAAAAAGGTAAAAGTAAAAAATATTTTGCAAAAAATAAAAACCGACTACAAAAACACTGAAAAGTTAAAAATAATATAAGAATAAGTACAGACAACATCACACTTTTATATTGAAGTCGGTGCCAAACGATGATCTAGAAAGTCTTAAAATTTGTCACCGACTTCAATATAGAAGTGTGATGTTGTCTGTACCTATTCTTATATTATTTTTAACTTGTTTTTGAAGTCGGTTTTTATTTTTTGTAAAATATTTTTTTGTTGTTCAAGCTGAAAGGATCGCGTAGCCAAGGGCCATTAGAGTTTTATAGTATTCAAACGGTAAAGTGAACCTTTGAATCAGTGTAAATTATTTATGTCAAATATAGTAGGTAGTCTAACGGTTAAATAATAATATTTCTTATAGACTTGTGCGTACGTACATAAATTGCTATTAAAGATAAATCTCCACTATTACACGTAATGATTTCCTAGCTGTAGGTATTCAAATGTACTGCACATGATCACGCTATAGAAGGTGGAAGGAAGGTGTCGGTGTGGTGGGATGTGAGAAGCTAAACGTTGTTGTTTACAGCGGTAATCGTGGTAGTGGTGTTAGCAAAGCAGCATTCAGTGACGCGAAGATGTGGCGCTGGATGGTCTTCTTGCAGGCTGCCGCGGTGCTCGTCGGAGCCACCTTTGACTTCAAATTCCTTAGTCGGAGACATGTAATGCCAAGTCCACAGGTATGGTTAAGTGCAGCTAGTTATCACCGTTTTTTTGTGTGAAATTATTCTGATGTTATGTGAGCAAAATATAATTGTGTTTTTTATATTAGTGCAAGATTTTCAATGGTGAGCACCCATTGTAGTCGAGATGTTTTGGTTACACCATAGTTAGTTCGAGACTGAAATGGGTGTGTTCACCCGAATTAAACACCCCACTTTTCATTTTGAATATGAAGTCACACACTTATATTTCAAAAACATATTTGTGTTCGATGACATTGGCTTTCCCGCCTTTTATTTCGCGCACATCAATATTTAAGCCGTATACTGCTATCATTCATAAAGATATGTAAATTTTATTGTATGTATTTGTGACTGTCAAATCAGTTTCTAATGTAATACTTCCATTAAGAAATAAGAAATTTGATAATTCATTCATAACGTTTTCACATGTTTATTTATTTATTTCAATAATATCGATGTGTGGCTGTAGGTAGGTATATGTTTTTTTTGTCGTTGTCCAAAATAGGTATTTCTTTTTATACGAGTACACGATACACTTAGGCCTATTACTAAGACCATCTAATTGAACAAAATTGCCAACTCTGAAATCCCGAAAAAATTTACTTTCTACTTTAAATGACGTTGAGTAGTTACGCGTTCTTTAACAGTAGGAAAACATAAACCTAATAAATGGAATCGAAAATGGTTAACAATTTTCGAAGATATTGACGCATAAATTTGAAAAAATCAATATTGCGACGGCGTATTTTCACGATTCTAAAAGAACTACCTACTTACCAAACGGATTCACGTAAATTTTTCATGGGACCATTTGAAAAGTACCTACTATACCCTTCCAAAAAAAATAAAGCGAGTAGATCTATATTAGATTTCGTGTCACAGTGTTTGTATCAAAACTCCTCCGAAACGGCTTGACCGATTTTTATGAAATTTTTTGTGTATATTCAGTAGGTCTGTGAATAGGTCGCAAACTATTTTTATACCCCTAAGTGATAAGGGCGTGTTTTTTAAATTGTAATGGCGCAACGTAGTTCGTGGGCACAGCTAGTCTAATATATAAAATTCTCGTGTCACAGTTTTTGTTATCGATCTTCTTTCGAAACGGTTTCACCGATTTTCATGAAATTTTTTGTGTATATTTCGTAGGTCTGAGAATAGGTCGTAGGTCATTTTTCATACCCCTAGGTGATAAGGGTGGCCCTCCCCAGATTCTTTGAAAATTATTATGGCGAAACGTAGTTCACAGTTCACGGGCACAGCTAGTAATCCCTTATAGTATACAAAGCTTGGCGGGGCATTGGCGTGCCACACCTACCCCAGCCATGTTTTCTGTCTGAAGGCAATTTAAGGGAGTTCAACTAAAGCTATAGAAAATTGGAAAGTAAACCATTTTAAGGCTAAACACTTTTAAGGCAGAACAATATTCTGCGATACTAAACCGACTAGACCGCTCACTTGGGTATAACATTGGACTCCACTCCACCAGTGTTTAATCCACTGGGGACCTAGCAAAGAATAGATCCGATAAAATGACTAGCAAAGAATACATCCGTATGTAGTTGAAGCAAGTTTAAATTGGGATTACGATTGATTCATTTGTAATTTAAGGTTTACAAAACACCAAACTATTTTACCTATCACTGTCAAATACGATCTACGTGTCAACTGTCAAATTGTCAAATACTAGCTACGTGTATAAGCGACTCATCATCATCATTTCAGCCAAGAGACGGCCACTGTTGGACATAGGCCCAAGGATCTCCATATCGATCGGTCCTGCGCTTCCCGCATCCAGCGGCTTCCCGCGACCTTTACCAGATCGTCGGTCCACCTTGTGGGGGGCCTACCAACACTGCATCTCCTTGTACGCGGTTGCCACTCGAGGACCTTTCTGCCTCGTATTTGAAGCGACTGCGCAATATTAATTCAAGGAATACACATAAAAATATTAGGTTAAAGATAATAATAATTTTACTGTAACTACACTCAGGATCAAATTTAAAGGAACGATAAAAATTCACTTCTAGTTTTGATAACGCTGTGTATTTCAGCATACGAAACCATATTTAGTTGGTTTCGGCCGCGTACGAAACTGAGGCTTCGTAACCAGTTACAATCGAATACTTTTTCGTCCTTGCATGAAACCAGTTACGATCAAAAACTTTTTCGTGTTTTTGTACAATAGTATAAGTAATCATTTGACATTTTGTGTATTACTGGTTTTTTTTTTTCTGATCATAAGCAACTTACATAAAAGTTAGAAATAGTCAAAGTAGAAATAAGATATTTTATTATTTTCATATAAAAGTCATAAATGAAAAATTAAAATGTGAAAGCATAAGAATAAATAATTTCGAGATAATGCCCTACAGAAATGTTTCCTTCTTTGAATTTTTTTAGTGCATCATTTATTTATTCATTACGACGATTTGTCTCCTTCATCAAAGTATCTAACAGATACTTTGTGGAATTGTGGGATACTTCTTCCCTTTGAATCGGTTCATGTTGTTGTGCCATCCTTCTAGGTTGTTTGATTTTCTGATAGGTGGTTTTATATTGTTGAGTGGTTTCGTACAAGGACGAAAAATTATTCCATCGTATCTGGTTACGAGACTCATTAAATAGTTTCGTACGAGGATTAAAAAGTATTCGATCGTAACTGGTTACGTACAAGGACGAAAAAGTATTCGATCGCATCTGGTTACGAAGCTCCAGTTTCGTACGCGGCCGAAAGGATTTAGTTTTACCAGCTTTCTAGCCATCGGAATCGCTACAAAAAAAAACATTCACCGCGGAAACCAGTTGTACGATTGTGATAAAAAAGACCATCATTAAAAGTTACCGTTCATCTTCAGGTCACAAATAGGGAAATTTTGTCATTATCCGCTATGGCCTTGGTCATGAATCCTGGATAACACTCAAACAAACGCATTAAAGGTCAATCACATATCGATACGATGTTGTAAAAGTAGCTTGAATCTATGTAAAAAGTATAGTGTTCCTCTAAATTTGTCCCTGAGTGTATTTATAAAACAAGTATTTTTCTAGCTCTCGCGACAGACGTTCTAACAGCTATTACATTTTGTCTTGTAGAGCATAGGCTAAATGCTCTAAGCTCGTAGATGATAACTTGTATTTGACGACATGGCACTGAGAAGCTCGGTAGCGTAGTGGTTTGAACGCTTTGGTTTCGATATTGACAACACAGCAACCTTAGACATGGCTGACTTGCCCAGTAGTGGGATGTAAAGTCTATGATGATGACATCATGGTACAGCTGAAACAAAGTGTAAATTGTGTTGTGTTGTTTTTTATGTATTTCCCGGCATTTTTTCCAATCTCACAAATACCTATTTAAATAATTAGAAGAATTAACTGAATCCGCCCAGGCACTCTTGAATTACGCGCCTAACAACATACACTGACCTTCAAAAGTAAGTACCACACTTTTAAAATTGCAATAACTTTTAAAGTAGGCAAAATATATTTTCAAAATAAAAAATATTAAAAAGACTAATGTATAAAAAACTATAACTTCCGAGAAACCTGACGAAATGAGCTGAAAATGTTTTTTGTTTGAATCCTTTATCTTTTGTAGTTTAGGGAAAAATTTAATTTTAGAAGTGTAGTTCTTACTTTTGAAGGTCAGTGTATTTAGCAATTATTTTTTTCATAAATAATTATTTTAATTTGCTTATAGGCACTGTTGAATTTAGTCTAGGTTTATGAATATTGGATAAATTATACTTTTTTTATAGTAGGCCTAGCAAATGACTCCATTCTACCTGATGGTAAGCGGAAGTGTTGTCCAAATGCGAAGAGAGCTAGTGGAGGAGAGAGAAGAGAATACACGCTGCACTAGCCACCCTCACCTTGCCGACTTCCAAGGTGTTTCTTTACCTCTCTTTTAAAGGACCCGGGATTGTGAGAAGGAGGAAACAGGAGTGCTGGCAGGGAATTCTATTTTTTGATTGTGCGACAAAGAAAGTCGTTACCAAAGGACAATGTCGAAAATCGCCCCATGACCAACAAAGATTTGATTTACGTCATAATTATATGCATATTTTATAACACTTATAACAAATATATATATTCGACGGACAAATCAAAAATATATAAAAGTACTTTTAGAAACAAAACCAAATGAAGTAAAATATAGGAATAGTTTATTGTTACCTTTGCTCTAATGAATAGAATTGAGTTGATTTCATGTAGGTCATTTATTTATATCTATCAATTAAGTTTTTCATAACTTACAACGTAAATTAAATTAAAACATACGTCAATTGACTACTCACGAACTATGGCTTGTTAGTTCGTCGTGTTTTTGACTTGCTTTATAATTTTGAGATTTCTTGTTCTTTACTACGTGGCTATAATATCGTCCTTTGATTGATTGCAATAATTATTATTTTAATAATTGTATAGGTATGGACTATTTGTATTGCTCTAACGAGTTAAAGTGTTACTTCAACTAACCTCAAAATCTGATTCATTTTGATATTTAATTCGACTTCGAAGCTTGTCCGTAGTAATTGATGTGGACGTACAGTATTTACTAATATCTAATTATACGAAAAGCATTTTTTCACTGCTGTTGGTGTTGGGGCGAACAATGTATGGACGCAGAACAATGTCCTTTCTTTGTACGCGTTAGAATGGTAGTCACAGTAAGACGGTGACAGCACAGCTCAGCACATGTAGTCCTTAAATGGAAAGGAGAGGAAGGGATTCGAGAAAAAGGCTTTTCAGAACACGCGCCGTAGTAAAGACGGTAGATTTACTGAAATGTAGACATAAAGATAATTAATACCATGTTACCTGTTTACAGCTAATAACCTTAATTGCGAGTGGCAAAAGAAATTGCTAACAAAATTCACTGTTGTTTGATTAATGTGTGCTAGGTATGTGATAGATGTTTGTGTTAATAATCCTAATTAGTGATCACGATACTGACATTAACTTGGTCAAGCGAATGCTGCCGGGATAATAATTACTGCCAAGCGGAAGCTATTATAATATTCCTCGTTTTTTTTTCGTTGTTCAGAATAGTCTAATTAGGCGATAAAGTAATTATTTACTTATTATATTTAATGGCATACTTCTTTCACTTCACTACTTTTACTGCTTGCTAATTTATTTCGTTTGTTGTGAAGTAAATTTACGTCATACAGTTGGTTAATTATTTGGTATTACTTTGATCATTTCAGGTTTATAATAAAATTGCATATATTTTATTATAAAATTTAATTTTCTCATTTCATTAGGTATTTTGATCGTGTTGGTTAGATAATTCATGTTTATGGAAGTAAGGACTAGTTTTTCACAAAGGTCATTAGATGTTATTACTAGATTATTTAGTAGTAAGTATTATTACTAGAGCGATTGTAACTTATTATTATAACTTATTTCACTGTGGAAGTGACAAAAATTAGTTCCTTATTTTCGCTTAATATACATATAGACAGACGTACCTAGATAATTGCATATATACATGTTTTTTTATACAACAAAGTTGGCAAACAAGCATATTGCCCACCTGGTGTTAAGTGGTAACAATCGGTCAGTCAGTGTTGCAGCAAATCTGCAACCCCCACAAGAACTACGGTGTACGTTCCCAACTTTTGACAGATGATAAGATGTAAAGTCACGTTACCCAGTAATTTCACTCCCATATTTTATATGTTATTCTTCAAACCGGAACACACACACCAATTCAAGCATGGCTGCTTTGTGGTAGAAATAGGTAAGACGGAAGTACCCAAGCTGGCGACCCTGAGGCCCAATTCTACTAATAAGTTACAGCCGAATCGAAACAAACCGTTGCGGTCGACCAATCGGAGGGCTTATATTGTCATTCAACTGTTCGATTGGTCGAACGCAACGGTTCAGTTTCGATTCAGCTGTAACTTATTAGTAGAATTGGGCCTCTGGTACAGTCTCCCACCGGTATGTTGATGGCAGTATGAGAAAACATTCTTTAATTTTAAGGAACAATGTTTGTTTATTTGGTTTTTTCTTTTATATAATGCTAGCCACAAAATAAACCTACACCATAATCTACCAGAGCCTCTCATGGCCAAAACTGAAATCCAAATTCGTATTATAATAAGTATCAGTGAAATTGGATTGAATTATATTTAAACTGATTCCTTTGAAAATTGATTAATAAATATTCTTATCTGAAGGACGAGAACTGATAATATAATCATAACATGAAATCACTACTTTTTTCATGCCCTGAGATTCTGGTAGAACCTACCAAAGCTAGAAGACCAGTTTTACCAAAGAGGGACCCAGTACTGAGATGTTTGCGCGGGTAACAATCAACCCTATTATACCGATTATTTACCCGTATGTTTTCATTGCCGTTTGCGAGTAGCTGTGAAATAACTTGGTACTGTGTCATAAGCTGGTAACGTTCACTGTTGTCCTACCTAGTAGGGGCTGCAGATTTCTGAGTCCTATACAGGAACCAAATTTGCTGTAGACCACTGTAGCTATTTATCAACGGTACGCAGTCAGCTTGTTTTAAAAAAAGTAACCGTTATCATCGCGCGCTTCAGGAGCCACCCTAGCGTGCAGGGCTCACCTAGGGCGGTCATAGAAAGTGGGCTGAAAATTCGTGTGCCAACTAGATATTTTGTGCTATACATATTTAATATGTAATTTTGACGAAAAGAAAACATAGAGTATGAACATAGCGAGACACTCGGTCGGTATTATTGTATTCTAAAGCTTAATAAAAATTTATTTCTAAAGCTTAATAAATATGTTTTCGTGGATATAAAAATCGCGTGGATTTTGATCACACAGGTGATTTGGTGCTGGGTGATTTTAGTACATAAAAATATGGAATTTGATCACCTGGATGACATCAGTCTGGAGGTCAAACAATCTGCTAGAATCCCGATTGAACGTAAAACCGACAAGACCAGTAGGGTTACTCGTGAAGTCGTGAATCAAATCCAATCGATCGTCATTGAGATTGTGATTTTTCGTACGCTTATTTAGCAACACTAGCGACAAAGTGGATCCGTATTTTGAGAAAATTAGATGGCACCGAGTTTGGTTCACCCAAAATCACCACAATACGGTTCCAATTTTGAGCCAATGTGAAAAATCAAGCGTACAAAAAATCACAATCTCAATGTTGATCGATTGGAAATGGTTCAAGAGTGAGTACTGCGTGGTGATTTTGTAACTCATCGATTGATCGGCATTCGTTATCAAACTGGATGACTTAATGAAAAAAATTGGAAATTTGCTCATTAGCCATAAGTATTGTTTGATTTATTCAACAAATATACCAGGATCATTCAGATGACGTTTTTTACAGAATGTTAAACATATTAAATATCAGTTTTAATCAAATAGAATTATCAAATCTATACGATGGCCGATTGCCGATGAGTTACAAAATCACCTACTCAAATCTCAGTTCAGCTATTATTGATAAATAATATTTGTATTATATATGGCAATGTACCGTTATTCGTATCTTACCGTATTCGTACCGTTATATATGGCAATGTTATAGTGAACCCACAAATTTACAAGAACAATCTGGTGACTCTTTAGGACCTGCGATATTTTCTTTGGCAATCTATCCACACATTTCACGTCTTAATTCTAAATTTAACGTATGGTAGCTCGATGACGGTACTTTAGGGGGGATACGCTGTCTGTTCTGGAGGATCTTCAATCATTAATTACAAGTTTTGGCAATATATTAATTTTTCAAAGAGTGAATTGTTTATTGCTAAATCAGTGATTATGGACCAGGGAAAAAATTCTCTCAGACACTTCAATAGTTTGGCTCCAAATATCACAGTGATCCATGATGGTTCACTTCGTCTGTTAGGGGCCCCAGTACTAGATGATGCCATTCCTCCTTTTGTTAATGACGCAATCAAAAAATTCCAGAATACTTCATACCGCCTTTTTTAATTAATCCTCATATGGCTTTATTTATTATTCGATATTGTCTTTTCGTGCCCAAATTTATGTATGTCCTCAGATCCAGTAACCTTTGGCGTTTTACTTCCGAACTTTCTAACCTTGATAATCTTATACAAGAAACACTAACCAAATTTTAAATTGTCCAGTAAATGACCGAGCTTGGCTACAGGCATCGCTTCCGGTTCGATTTGGCGGACTCGGAGTCAGAAGCAGTTCCAGCGTGGCTCTTCCAGCGTTTCTGTCATGCGCTCATAGTGCACTACATCTCTTCCGTATAATTATAAACCCTTCTATGGGCTCGGTAGAACTGCCGCACTTAGCGGATGCCAGAAATGCATGGCTATCAAAATGCCCAGACATGAGTTTCCCTTCGGTACCAGAGTCACAAAAGCAATGGGATGATCAATTGTATCCACTTCGATCGACTCTATAGATCGGGCTCGTCTCATTGCTGTTTCTGAAAAAGAGTCAGGACAATGGCTTTAAGCCATACCATCCGCATATGTCGGTACGTTGCTGGACAGATTGTCTCTCAGTGTAGCGGTTTGCCTACGCTTAGGTACCAGGATTGTCTATCCACACCAGTGCGTGTGCGATGCTGTTGACGAGCGTGGCTTACATGGGCTTTCTTGTATGCGCAGTGTCTATCTATACTTTTGGGGGTGGCTGTGGGCGACGAGTGGCGACCCTCAGCAAGCCACTGCGACCTGTACAGATCTACTGTAGCTGACCCCTCCTCAAAGGTCTCCCAAATAGGCCTGTAGCGTTAAGATAGCCGATGACCTTTTTTGGAAACAGAGCCTTTGCTTCATAAGGTGGCAAACTATGGTGTCTCGTCATCTTCACGACAGAATCTGCACGTGGGGGCATTTGCTAATCCCATTCTGTGCAGATGTTTGTTGAGTTTACAGTGGCCAGTCAAGGCTCTAGTGAGAACCTTTAGTTGGCCTCTGCTCAGTTGGAGGTTTCGCATTGCGACCCTGAATGAAAATTCCCTAATGAGCATTTTTGTGTGCAAAAGCCCTAGACTCTAAACCCACTGGAGACGGGCTTGTGTTTGTACCCAATCCCTAAGGGCTCTCTTTTTGTCACCCTCGAAATGCCACATGCTGGTTCTGGTCCTATAAGAACGTTTTCGGAGCCAGCCCTCGCTAGTTCGTCGGCAATTTCATTGCCTCGGATGTTGGTGTGACCTGGAACCCAGCCAATCATAACAGAGTTCCTGGTCGCCAAATCATTCAAGGCCTTTGAACACTCTAAGGTGATTTTGGACTTGAACTCCACGGCAGCCAGGGCCTTTAAGGCAGCCTGGCTGTCCGACAGAATAAGAATGTTTTTACCCTCGCTCGACCGGTTTGCGTGAACGCAGTCGATGATGGCATACATTTCTGCCTAAAAAATGGTGGCATGTGCACCCAGGCTCGTGGTCCTCCTGGATTTCGTGCTACCTCCGTAGACACCTGCACCTGAACGGCCATCTTTTCTGGAGCCGTCAGTGTACACAAATCTGGTTGGCTTTCCTAAAGGGCTCAGGGATTTGCTTATCCCATTCTTCCCTGTTAGGAATCGTAACTTTGTAGTTCTTCCTGAACTCCAAAGTTTCATGCATGGCATCAGCTGGCATTGCCATTATAGGATTTACCATGAGGCTGCTATGTAGTTTCCTCATGGTCTGGGATTTCCAACTCGATCTGCCTCCCTCTACCGCCCTGAGCATGGCCATCCTTGCCTCCCCCTGAATGAACAGAAATGAACAGGTGGAGCGGTGGGAGGTTCAGGATAGCCTCCAGAGCAAGGCTGGGAGAAGACGAGAAGGCCCCTGTGATCATCAAGCAGGCGCATCTTTGCAGGCTTTCGAGGGACTTATTTGTGGTCCCTATTGCCGTTTGCTTAAACCAAGCTATACACCCGTAGCTAACCGTAGGTCTTACCACAGCGGTGTAAAGCCATAGTAGGTAGCTTGGTTTCAGTCCCCACCGGGAACAGGCCAGCTTACGGCAAATTCCGAGCGCTGCTTTGGCCTTCTTGATTATGTTTTGTATATGTGTACATCAATTCAGCCTATGGTCCAAGAGGACCCCAAGGTATTTGGCACTTTGTGAGAATTCAATAGTCCTTCCAAAGAGCTTAGGAGGCTTAAGGCCGTCTAGATTCCTCCTCCTATTGAAAGGGACTATAACGGGTTTGCCGGCGTTTACAGACAGCCCCACCTACACACAGTTTTCACAGTTCTCGTTGATAACATTGCCCTTATCCAGGAGATTACTAATTGGTCGATGCCTCGGTTTTGCAGACATCGCACAATCACTTCTGTTGAGGTGTTGTCAAAGGCACCTTCAACGTCCAGAAAGGCACACAAGGCTATTTCTTTGATTTCCAGCGCCTGTTCAAGTCTATCGGTCAATTCGATAAGGGCAGTTTCCGTAGACCTTCCTTTCTGGTAGGCGTGTTGCCTAGGATGTAAGGGATCACCTGCCAGGTGCGTATCCCTTACATAAAAGTTAATCACCTTCTCCATGGTTTTCAACAGAAAAGAGGCTGATTGGTCTGTAGGACTTGGGTTGGGACTTGTCCTTATCCCCTCCTTTAGGGATGAATATAACCCTGACCCTTGTTCACAGACTGGGGAGGTATACCCACGGTAGACTAGCCCTGAGGATCCTCACTAAAACTGGGAGTAGGATATTTTTACCCTGTTGTAGCAGGGCTGGGAAAATACCATCCTCACCTCCGGTCTTATATGGCTTAAAGCTATCAATAGCCCAAGCTACCATTTGAGGGCCTACGATTTGTGAGGCTTTCCTCCAGTCCTCCGCCTTTGGCCTGAGCCTAGGCAGCTATTTGATTTCTCTGATGATTCTACTACCCTCGAATCTGGAAAGTGCACTTTCGCTAGGAGTTCCAAAGTCTTCTTTGCGTTGCACGTAAAGGTCCCGACTGGTTTCCTGAGTAGACCTATATGGGACGGAGGCGCTTTGGATAAGATCTTGTGTATCCTTGCGGCATGGGCTGTGCTATTTATCATTTCACAAAACCTACCCCAAGATCGTCTTTTCGCTTTCCTTAGTTCTTTGTTGAACCCTGTAAGGGTCCGGGAATAGGCTTCCCAATTGCCATCAGTTTTCGCTTTATTAAAGCGCGAGCGGGCTTGCCTCAGGAATTGCAGTTTGCCGCTCCACCAGGGTACTTTACGATTGCTCTCTCTGGTGGTGTGGGGGCAGTTATTTTCGCAGGCTCTTAGGATGCCTGCGGTCACTGCCCCTGCCGCTAATTCTAACTGTTCTACTGTTTTGACGACTGGTATCGTCTCCAAGCTTTGTTTCAGGCTTTCGCGGTGGCCCTTCCAGTTAGTAAGCTTAGGATTGCGATAGGATTCGATTTGTGTGTCAGACTTAACTGCCATGTCAAATCTGATGTACCTATGGTCAGATAGTGAAGCATCTTCGGAGACGTGTCATCCCCGAATGTGGTTCACTAACTGCGACGTACAGAGGGTGATATCCAGGACCTCGCTTCGGGCTGACGTGATGAAAGTGGGACTGTGTCCTTCATTTAGCACCGTCAAGTTCCTAGATAGCAGAAAATGCTATCTAGGAACTAGGAATGCGCAGTGTGGGACGCATGTCTCGCCATGCAAGTCTGAACAGCATCATACATAGGTCTTTTAGCACCGCTGGTATCCCATCTTTGTTGGAACCTGTTGGCATTTCCCGCAGCAATGGCAAAAGACCTGATGGTATGTCTGTCGGTCCTTGAAAGTTGGGGCGGCCGCTTGTCTGGGACGCAACCTGTGCAGACACCTTGGCTTCCTCGCATATCCAGTGCTAAGGACCCCAAACGGCGCAAATATTGTAACATAGGTCCAAATTACATATTTGTCCCGTTTGCGGTGGAATCGATGGGCTCTTGGGGACCGGAGGCCAAAAATTATTGAAAGAATTGTCAGCACTCCGGATAGAAGTTACCAGTTACCTCTGTCAATGGATTTGACAGTTTGGCAATTAAAAAAGGGGTAACGTTGCCGGCGTTCTAGGTATCGCTCCCATGGGCTCTCTGCTGCAGGACATTTTTTATTTATAGTTTTATCGTATTTTATTTAAGATTTAGTTTATTTATATGTATTTTAGATTGTATTTAGTTTAAGAGTTAGCTAATACACTTTATAAGTATTTTTAAAGTTACATATAGAGGCGATCGATATGATTATATTAATTGCTTCTGTATCGTATCTTTTAATTTTATTTCATATTTGTATTAATCAAGACTAATTAATTTTCTATTACAATTAAATTCTATTACAATATACCAATATTTTGAATGACGATTGTTTCTTGACGTAAACTACTTGTTTACAAAAATCTTCAAAAATCGCTCAAGGCATGCTAGATAGATATTGTATCTAATATTTTGAATAAAACAATTAATACACATGACACCTTACATAACAACTTCATCATGTTTTGGAGTAAACCTCATGTGCAGCGAAACGCATTGTTTGCACGCCCATAGAAGCGAGTTATTGAACCTATCTATTGTATTGTGCTAGCGAAGCGACTTGCGATTTTATCTCGCCTAAAGATATTGTTTTTTTTCCTGTTGGTTTCCATTTTGTTTTGTTTCAGGCAAACTGTATTGATTATTCTACGATCTCCGATAGAAGTTCAATCGATAGAGGTAAGCATAAAGCGTAAGCATTGTTCGCATAAAATTAACAATTAAAAATTGTATCAGACTGCACCAGTTCACTATATATATAGATATATAGACATTTTCATGTATATTTTTCTTAGTTTTGTTTAACTTATACCTACTCTACTATAAGGTGTGTCAGAATCTGATGGTCAATGTAGAGCTGAATTAACTGTAATAAAAACAAAGATATTTTCTTTAATAATATGTAAACTACTTTAGATCACTAACAATTTATAGATTAACAATAGAGGTTTAAGGATTTTTTTTAAAAACTACCCTTATAATTTTTATTACAGAAATTTCAGCTCTGCATTTTCTGATTAGACTGATACACCTATAAGTACACCTAATTTATAAAAGTCTGTGCCTGTAACATTCTGTATAACATTTTGAGAGTTATGATGATTTTTGATCCAGTTCATCGGAAAATATATTTAAGAATTAAACGAACTCACCTTGTGAAGTTGGATTCTAATTATAAATTATAGTTAACTTTGCTATTTTAAAACACAAACGCGACCGTATTTAAATGTTAATGTAAATTGGATTACAGCCACATTACTGCTAGTTGGATTAATTGTTCTGATACATTTTAAGTTGAGATGATTATCAATACTTAATGATAATAATAAAAAGACATCATTTCTTGGTCGTTATCATTTTAATAATAAACACATTGTTGCACGCAAACACAAAAAATCATTACCTGTTTGTTCGTTTCCCACATTCACCTCACATTGCACAAACCTACTTAGTCTTTAGAGTGGGTCGCTGAATACATTTATTTCCACAAAGGCTTCGACATGTAAATTTTTCAACAACAAACAAGTTAGACACACTCGCATACCTACACAAGCGTTATATATAAAAATGTTAAGTACTATAAACAAAAATATTTACCACTTAATGAGGAATGCATCGCCTTTAATCCAAAACTTCACCGTCGTAACTAGGGCACGGTGCCTAGGTTTTTCATTCCCCGTGCACTGAACGAACACGGGTCGGGTGGTCTGCTATCGATTTTGTTTAGGAATATAAAGCATTTTTCTTTATAAATTACAGGATCCCGTTCGAAGAGAACAACTGCAAGAAGCTTGAAGCCGACATTATCAACATACACGTTTCCGATACTCAATAAAAACGAAATTTTGTCTCGAAGGCTTGACAGGTTCCTCCCGAACGCCGAGGACATTGTTAAGGAGCACGCCAAGCTGGTGCAAGATATTAACGGACTAAAGCAAATCGTGTTTATCAAGCCTCTGACGGAGGAGAACAGGGATTACGAGGAGTCAGTGTTTCATGAAATCATTGAGATATCTACAACTCCGCGGCCCACGTCGAAGCCGGCTCCCAAGTCCACGACAAGGGCACCGCCTCGCCCTACTAGGTCTAGCTCCATACCTGTGATACTGTTGGGCGGGGCGAGCCAACAGGACGTAGTGCGAGCTCAGCCAATGAAGTTCTCCAAACCTATAAGCCTCGTCGGCACATCTGTGTCACCGTTACTGAAGCATCCTTACCCCTTCGTGGTGCACGCCACGCAGAAGCCGCTGAGATTCTGCATGAACCCTTTGCACATGATGTACAACACGACACCGAGGCCTGGGTTCCTCCAGCGGTTACTAAATTCACTTTTCCCTAGAGGCAGATAGCTTGAAGGGTCGTTACCACACTTGTGATATTGGTGTTCGCAACAGTTACAAATATTGAATCCTGTATTTAAATGTAAATATATAATGTTAAATAAATAGTTAGTACCGTCGTCTCATCCAAACTTTCATCATTGATATAGCTTTGCCCGATTGTCTCTTGTCTTTATTATATCATATCCCATTAACTTTTATTAGGCAACTAATAATTGTATACAATATTAAGACATACTTATAATTTAAATTTTAACTGATAATCAGTAAATAACATTTTACACAAACGGTCCACATAGTTTCCTTTGTATAAATGCGGAAAGCGTGGGTCTTCCGAGTATAATACCGCACGCTGCAATAGGTTCAGTAGATATGGCTCGATCGCAGGTACCAAGATGCGTGCGTCGATGTCGTCGCTCGCGTGTGTTACTCATAATTACCGTTGTCGATTATGCATTGTCTCGTTTTTTGCTCCTGCGCATCGAAATAGAAAAGTGGAATATCTTACGTGTAATGAAGTAATGTTTATAGTTTGTCATATGCTCTCGTAATAGATTCCTGATGTAATTTTAACTTCATTTACTGACGAATATTTAACTTGTTCCGCCTCCGTTGTCTAGTGGATGAAACCACCCGGTTTTGATCCAGACTCTAGAGGTTCGGGGTTCGTTTATCCTTGGGGGCAAAAGTTTGTCTGCTGGGTTTGGTTGGTGGTGGGACTTCTGAGCCTGCCTGGCTAGCTACCTAAGTTTATCGCCATAATTAAATTGTTAATAAAATTGTTGTGTTCCGACAGTTCGAGATAAAATCGCTAGTTCTCCAGTTGTTGAGGTATTTAGGTAAAGTTCACTTCCATCTTTAGCCATATCACTTACCATGGCCAAGATCTGCCAAGGAAATGCACATCACAGATTTATGAAGAAACAATTACAATAGGTATAAATAGCAAGGAGCTCGATAAGTTTCTAATTTCATTAGCATTATCCCGTAACAATGAACTGTTATCCCACACAGGCTGGGAGAGAATTCTGTCTATTAAGTAAATATTTGTTATTATTATTTCGTGATTTTTGTTTGAATTACAAATTATTATTTTATAAGCAAACATAAGTTCTTAAACAGCTTGAGACATCAATGATTACTATGAATCCGTTAATTGCGCTAACATGCTTAATTCGTTAATATAGACCAGTGCTTTTTTGTAGCTACATTGTTTGCTACATTATTATAAAACAAATTATATCAAATAAATTAATATACAAAAAGTATCAAACAATTGTTTTGTTAAATCACGTTATAGCTACTACCGCAATACAGTGACAGCACACCCCGTCTGCTTGTAACGACAAACCAATAATAAATACATGTTATTTAATCAAGGTCAATGTTGTACATGTTATTTTACTGAGGTCAATGTTGAACTCATTATCCAGTCCCAGAAATTATATAATATTAAATTAATCACAATTATAGTTACCTGTCCGAGAAAATTTGGTAAGAATCTTCTCGGTCTATCTGCTTTGTTAAATGTACATATTATGCAACTTTATACTCGTACTTAGGTTAAGAATTTAGATTTATCGAAAACTTTCCTATTTTTCTAACGTTTCGTATTTATTATTTTTAGCTATGTTAAAGTTAGTGTTTTCGAAATGTACAAAACGGCGACTATTTTAAGACAATCTGTTTTCATCAAACCAATATTATCTGACAAGGCTGATTAATTTATTCGTATGGCAAAGGTACATAGTGAAATACATAAAATAAGCGAAATTATTTTATCAAGATTGAGTACGATTGTAAATATACCTACCTATATGTGAAGGTTATTAAAGTGTTATATATTTTAAACTGCTTTTTTTAATTTCCGACCGAGTCCTATAACAGATAACTTTTTTTTGAGGCGGGGTAATCTTTTTACGATTTCGCAAGGGGCTAAGCTGACTAATCCTTGGATATGCCATAAGATTCGGGCACACCAGCGGCTATTCCGCCGATGCCATCCCACCTTTTTTTTCGGGGGGAAATGCGCAACCTCACCGTACCCCGTATGTGGGGCTCTCCCGGCAGAGTGCTAGGTCGACCCTGCCCTTTTAGTCGCGCAAGGTAAGGTCCACACTGCGACTACCACTACCAGCGCGCCCGGGCAAGCCCGACCAAGTTAGTCGGGCTGTCGCCCAGAGGGGATTGCCCGAGAACACCAGGACAATTCCCAAATGCCATCCTACCTGGCTAAACCACCTTACAGAACCTCTCCGCCCCCGGTGAAGGCACGTTCGGGCCTCCGCAGGGCCGAACGTGAAGGCCAATTCCCCGAACGCACCCCCTTGGAACAGGCCGAGCAGTATAAACAAGCTGGGACTTTACCAAGGGAGGGGTCACTAGTTATACTCATTTGTGACCCCAGAAGGGCGACCGGGTTGGGGCTATAATATATCTCCCAGCCAGAGTCAACCGGCCAATCCTAACCTAACTTATACCAGTCTAGTTACATCACCCTACCTATTAGGTAAAAACCAATGAAACGTGTGTTTTTCTCCAAAGTGTTGAGAAAAATAAAGGTTATGTTACATATAAATTCGGTCCGAACCGCCGTTTCCTCGCTGTCATACTAGTTCGATGACGGGCCTGGAATACATCTGCTAACTGGGGGAGTTTACCGAAATTATAGGTGGAAATATCAAAACAAATCCCTTCAACAACTCCTCTGACTAACTTGGTGTGTGTCAGCTTATTTCCTTTTTGTCTAGGAAATGATCTGTGGCCGGCAGCGCGTCGTAGTTATATGGGTTGATATGGTAATTAGGAAAAACAATTATTTTTTTTTGAAAACTTCTTAAGTTTATTTAATTATAAAAATGTGCAGCCTTAATTACAACACGTACAGTCACGGAATTTATGTATCTAGCAGGTTAAAGATTTTTGATTTTGTCGTATAAACGGCAAATAAGACGACAGATATTGTTGTTTCAAGCTACTTACCTATAATTGAAACTGCTCTTGGAACACAAAATATTGGAACTCGCATATTGGTATTAAACGACAAATAATCGTCAATTAATCTGCTAAATACTTAAATTATTTGGCTGTACCTATACCTATAATATTCAAGTTAAATAAAACATAAACATACATTCTATTCTGATCATAAGGCCGGAACTCCACCAAAGCGGAGACGACTAGATATGTTTTTCAGCAATAGACAAACTTCGGTGGGTACACCATTGTTGAAAAATATATACCTACAGCAAAAGCATATTCGCATGTCCTCTTAACGAATAGACTGGACTAGAGCGAAAATATTTACATCTTCGCTCAGTTGTATCCACGGAAGCGGAAACGAGATGATTGTATGTATAACAAAATTCTGTTGGTTGCTTCAAACACAATTCCTCCAGGCGGAGCACGGACTGCCAAGACTGAACTTGAGTCACGCATTATCTCACAATTTCAGTGACATAATCTCTATACTTAAAGAGTAGCGCGAGTTAAGGCGCGCATTTAGTGAGACTGACGTGATAAAAATTTCTTGGAGTCAAGGGACATTGTGACTGAGCTATTATCACAAATTTCTGTACTCCAACTGCTGTGGTTGTAGCAAGGGCTTTGGAAGATGTAGCAGTCGGAGCTCTTGCTCTTGCTCTTCTGTTGTCACGTGTCCGCTTTGGCCGCCTAATGATCTGTGTAATATTAAAAAATAAGGAGTCCACTTTGTAACACATTATCTTGATATCTATAAAAAACAACTGTCTCCATGATTATTATTGTTTCATTAATGAGATTTTTTTTACGACGCAAAGTAATATTTCAAATTGATTAAAAAAAACATCTATTCTTTCTTAGATCAGCTATTATAGGCACTAATACTGAATATTTTCTGTAAACATGGCTCCTAGTTTCAATTTTACACAACGTTTATACGTAACGTACACACAATAATACGTCATTATACGAAATTAATGTTGTCATTAGGTATGACGAAGACATTTTCGGCACATAGCGCCATAATACTAATCTATTTCCACATTAGGAAATAACAATGCCACGACATCTACGTTATGCTTTAAATATTATTTTTTGTGTTAAATGCCTTTGAAGAGCTAGTGTGGACAAACGGGTAGGTTGACTAAGAAAAATACGTTCAATTCGATGAGTGCTGCAAAGACGATGAACCCGCCATAGACCACCGCACAGGTTACACCAATACGCCAATCGAGCTGGAATTTGTTCAACGCCAAACATCCGTAGAGGGTGAACAGGGTTGACAAAAGCGATATAGCGCTGTAGGAAAGACCGCTGGAGTTGATTGTGACCTGAAATTTGTATAATATTATAAGGAGTCACTGGTCCAACGAAATCTAAGCTTTGTTTGAACCGTACTCTGTCTTTATTACACCTTATTTACACAATTGAAACAGCGTCATGTTTAAATCACGACTCTCTTTAGACAATTGACAAAGTTTTGTGACCTCACCGTTTATTATCCCATACAATCACACATTATTGCCATTATTTGGAAGTTTGCAGTAACAAAAAAATTTGTTCCAATTTCATTGCGCAGTATGCAGGTATTAGAAAAAGAAAGATAAAGAAAAAATACTTAAAATTGTAGAGAAAAAATGTTAAAACTGATTAAAAAAAGTATGTCCTGTTTGTTACTTGTAAAGTTGTAATTTCAATTATAAAAGGTATGTGATGTGTGATCACAAAGGTATTAATGATCCATATAATAAAGTACTTTCAAAATTATGTTTTCGAAACTTTTTTATTCATAACTTAAGAAAAATGTTTGCTGAAAAATATTGAAGAATATATTGAATTAAAAATAAATTACTTTCAAAGTTTTATATATCAAGGTTGGATCTTGTGTACAGATTAGATAATTACCCAATAATTTCCAGGCGTTGACGGGTAGAACAGCGCCTTTACAAGCCACGGCAGTCCCAAGCACAACAAGATGTCGAATGTGTTTGATCCGATCGAATTACTGATGCCCATGGTGCCTTGACCTGTTTTACGTAATCAAAGTTATAAGTTTTAATTATTACGATAATGAGGAGCTGGATGGCGTATTCGAGCGGCTAACGATTGCAAAGGCTAAGCATTGTTGGCCTTGATCCGGAATGGGATGGGCGATGAAAAGTGTGAAGCCTATAGAGATCCTCCGTATTTCGAAAAGAATTTGAAACACTGGGCCCTGCGCCTGAGCTCATTCTGCCCCCGTATTACGGATCGTTTATGGCATGACATGGTATAAATTTGCAATATTTAGAATGTCTAGAAATGCTCATTTACTTGTCCTTACTCTACTGATATGATTGCTAGGGTATAATTTCGATAATGTCATCATGCCATAACCCTTGAAAGACATATTTATGAAGTGTTGATCCGTAAAAAGGCAAATAAATTTTATGTCATCATGATATCATTTGTAATCATGAGATCCATAATCGGCCACCTGGTCGTGTGGGATAAAGCTATGTTACCAATAGTATTTGTTATTCTTCTGAGCTACTGCTATTGTGCGAGACATAAAGCGAAACACGTAGGTAATCACTATAGGAACAACCTGTTGGGCGACCATAGATAATAAACATACTATATAATAATTATGAGCGACTGTTACTTGATAGAGACGTCTTTCCTATCTATATCTCAAGCAGACTTATCTACTGTTGTTTTGGACAAGCATACAGAAGATATAATTATATAAAATACAAATAAGACATCATTACTTTTATTATTGATAACCAACTTACTAACGAAAAGTTTTGTATTGACTTTCGTTCGATTTACGTAGATTTTGTGTCTTACCTTGCTTTGTCACTAATACGCTGGAGACTGCTTCAGGCAGGCTGGTGCCTGCAGCAAGGATCGTGAGCCCTGTGATGCTATCAGGAACATCCATAGTGTCACCTTCGATGGAATTCATTAGTTAATTATTAATTCGTCGACGAAATACATGCACTAAAAAGACAATTATAAGAATGTTTGTTGGCCTATAATAAAATATATAAATGTAATTTTAATACTAAGAAAACAAAAGGGTACGATATTAAAGTTTCAATAAGAAAATAAAAACCATAGTGCATATGTATGTGAGGTTGGTCTGAAAGTGGTCTACACAGAACAGAAAAAACTTTTTTCTGTTCTGTGGTGGTCTACCACCCTAAGATTGAAATTAATCTCAATATTGCGCCACAAAACAACAAAATTGGAAGTAGAAGTTGGACAGAGTAAGCCTTATTGTTAAGTTGGAAAATGCAGAAAATCCATAACTGTGAATTTGAACCGTGAATACAAAAATTTGCCGATGTGAACGGGAATATAAATTTTCAGCTCTATGCGCTTTACAGTAGCTTGTCACTTATTTACGACTTAACTTGACGAAACAATAGTGTGATATATTTAATAATTCATTTGAATTTTTAATTTATTACATTTCGAAAGGGCGGTTCACATGAAAGCTGCCACTTTTTGTAACTCTTCCTTTGTAGAGTAAATTATTTTAGATTATTCACGAGTTAAAATACAATCTCACCGAGTAATTTAAGAGTAAGGATGTTAGCATATCGTAAGTAAATGATTATCAAGCTGATTTACTACCGAGTATCGTGATGATCCATGCTACGAGGTAGGAGACCCCGCCAATCCAGGTGACGCACATGATGAACGTGAGCGGGTAGAGGCGGTTGTAGCGACGGCAGTCGGGCACCGTGGCCCAGAGAAGCAGGCCTATAGGCCACATCACCACCCACAGGATCTTCTTCAAAGCTGACGTCTTCTCATCCGGCCAGGACCATAGCGAGCTTATGGTGCTGGTGTCTGTAACGTCGAAACAACTCACGCCGTTATCTTTTGTAACACTCATTTATTGAATTTTAAGAATGAATTAATAAAAGAAGATATTGTAGACAAAATGACGGTTTTAGGATATTTTGTAGTTGGAGAGCGTACAGTAGGTATACGTGACAGGATCTATGTGGGAGTGGTTTTTTGGAAAGGCTAGCTATGACTGTTGATCGCAGAAATAAAAACTGTAGAATGCGCGTTGATAATGTAACTATGTATCTACATTTTTTGTAAAATATATGTCATTTCTTTAACACGAATATCAAAAATACAAACTGTGTCATACAGAGTATTGTATAGAAATAAGCCAGTATAATAATAAATAAGCTAGGGTGTTGTATACATTATTTTTTGCAACCGTGTATCGACATCAGGTTGCGACAAGTGGTCGCGGGGTGCGCCTCCTATCAGATGTGTTGGCCTGCATCAAAAGACTGGCGCAAGGGGAGGCCATGCGCCAGTGGGCAAAGATTCTCACCCACCCAACTATCGGCCACTAAACGATCGAGGCCGTTAGTCCAGTGTCAGAGGTGTTGCAGGTTCTGACTGGACACTATCTGTACTATGTCGGGAGGAAGTGCCGTAGTGTCAACGGTGCTTTCGACGACACCTCCGAGCGTGAACTCGTGAAGTGCTCGGTCTGGTGACCCCAGCGCGATGCATCAGCCCTCTCGCTGCCCGACATCCTTAGAAAAATGGCGACCAGCGCGACGGTATAGGGGCCTGTTGCTTTCTTCTGTGAAGACGTTATCTCGTAGGAATTTGCGGAGCAAGCGTGGGAAGAAGAAACTTTTGCGCCCTACTCCGCCGCAGACGGCTACGTGGAAGGTGACGTAAGCATTCTTAAATTACAGCAACAGCAGTTTGGAGGGTTAAGCCCAGTCGGACCGACATTTGACTGGGAGATATTTTGGTTGTGATCTTTCACCCGTCTGGGTAAGTCACATATATGAGTTAATCTGGGTGACCCTTCTCTAGGCGAAGTCCCAGCTTGTTTATACTGCAGAACCTGTGGAAGGTGGTTCAGCCGGGTATAAAGATACCCAGCGGGATAGCTGCTGGTGGACCAGCGACCTTCGACTAACTCAAGTCAACCTAATCCGTGTTGTACCTACATAAGCTAAAATTACAATTACAAAAAAGTTTAGTTTAACACCTTAACGTGTCTAAGGTGCCCAAGGTGCCCAATAAGCCAAATGTGTCCAATGTGCCTAAAATTCCTAATGTGCAAAATATGCCCAGGGTCCCTAGGTACTTAAGGTGCTTAAGGCGCATAGTAAGGTCAAACATAAAAAATCACTGCAGAAAAAACCGGTTCTCTTCATAAATATTGAATAAAAAAATCTTTAAAAAAGATATGTTATTATTCAACGCATTCTTTAGAGGATGGTCTTTTTAATTTTTTTATAAATTAATTAAAACTTGGTTAAAATGTGACCCAAACATGCCTCGATTTTTAAACTAGAAACCTAATCGCTTCGTAAATATTAGGTTAAATCACATACTTTCGATTTCAATAAATAAAGTGAACAATATTCTAGGGGATGGTCTTTTTAGATTTTTCTTATTCGCCTTTATTAATTTTTTATTGAAATAATTCATCTTACGCGTAAAGGTTTGCTTGAATATTCCCCTCACTCTCACTCACTCACTCCTATGTAATCAGTGCGGGACGATCGACGCAAGGTCATTGGGAGCACTATGCGCCTTAAGGTGCCAGGTGTGCCTGGGGCGCCTATTGTTGCACATGCGTCTAAAATACCTGGGGCGCCTAGGGTACCTTAGACGCCTAAAGGCCCCCGAAGCCTTACGTGTCAAGAAGACCTCCGAGGAGTATCGAGCCTAAAGCACCAAGAGGCCTGCAGAGCCCAATGCGCCTAATCGCCTAAATCTCGGGGCCTCGGGACTTAATTTTCCTCTTCTTCAAGCACATACGTCAGTAATTTTTGTAACACAGTTCCGTTTAATTTCTTATAATAATTGTATTTTTTTTTCTTTTCTGTACTTTATCATTTACTACGAGTACAATCCCACTTTCCTTTTCCTCACTGTGCTCTCTGCTTTCTTCCTATCTATCCTATCATATGTCCTCTTCCCTGTACCCTTCCCAATTCTCTTACCTGACACTTCAGAGTCATCTTGAAGTGTTTGGATAGGAATCCCTTTGCCTTATGTTGGCAAAGGGATCCTCACCCAAACACTCCATTTTCGAATAGCAACAATCACCCAACAACAAACTCGAAATATGTATAAAACAGTAAAAAAAACCTTTACACTGTCAGCTTATGGTGAGAGAGGGCTTGTGTCGTGAGGGCGCCGGGCGGATTTAACGACCACCCTGGCGAAGAAAAGCATATTAGGCACGTACTGAGACGACCTCAATAATTATAAACAAAACATTTATAATTGTAAATAGTTTTACTTCTCGCAATTTTAAACCTCTCTTACACCTGCTAGGGTTGGCTGGTAGAGATCTCTTTAAGAGATAAGCTCGCCCTTGTACTTAACTCACGTATATAAAAAATGTATGAAAATTTGTGTACAAATTTGTGTACAACAATTTAAAATATATACATCATTGTTATTTGTATCATTTTTCTACAAATGATAAATATACATAATATATTTCATTATAACATAAGGACCGTGGCAAAGTCTTCCTGTTCAGAATGCCGTCTTTTCCTCATCCTTAGGGTCGATCTCAACTTGCCAATACCCGCACTTCAAGTCTAGAGTTGAGAACCATTTCGTTCCAGCTAAATGAGAGTAAATGAGAGTAGAGACTAAATGAGAATGTCCAGAGTATCGTCGATTCTTGGCAAATAATCTTACCTATGTTTGGTATAAATAAGTAGCGGAACCTGTCGAACCTCGGCATCGAATTATTTCTTTTCGCCAGGAGGGCAACTATCCTAAATATTGAAGTTACCAACTTCAGCTCAAGGAATATATTACCTTAGATTAGATATTAATACTTAATTACAATATTAATTGTATATATATACATCTGATTGTCACTATTATCACTATCAATAAAGGCTAGACGATAAGCTCTATGGTTATTTACCATCAGATGATATAAACAGTAAAGTTTATTATTAATATTATAATTAAGTAAAGCCGCCTAGATTTTATTGATAGTAAAATAAAATGCATCACTCAATAAGGGATTGAGTGTAGTACCACATAGGGCTAAAATCAGAGACAAAATCGACTTCGAAAAATCGTTCTAAGAGTCAACATAAAATTGTTATGGGACTTCCATAAAAAAATCTAACATTAAAATTTTTTTGATGAAATTTTGATGATGAGTGTGATGAAACTGCAACTCATTTTTAGGGTTCTCTACTTCCTCTACCTCAAAAGGAAAAAACGAAAACATTATTGGATCAAATTGTCTGTTTGTTAAGAGATTTTTCTCGAGAACGTGTTGAGATATCGAATTGAAATTTATGGGAAAAAATCTGATAAATGTAAATATTTATTACATAGTAAGGAACTTATAAGTTTGTACGGAATCCTCAGCGCGTGAGTTCAACTCGCTCTTAATCGGTTTTTTACATAATGGTTACCTATGCTACAAAATATGTAGCGGTTAGTAAGTGAAGTGCCGATCCCATACATATACAGTGTCCCCGGATAAGGTGCACAAACGAAAATGGGTGAAGCTAGACTACAATTTATCGATTAAAAAAAATTATTAAAATTAAATTGTATTTAATATGTATTGATTTTTTAATTTTTTATTCTCTTTTTAAGACCTTTTGTGTTTGTAAAATTGTAACATTGTAAGCACTGCGTGGATTTTGTTCAAATAAAAACAATAATGATGGTAAATAAAAAAAAGTACATAAAAGCAGTCAATAGAGAGAAAAACATTTTTTTTCACTAATTTTGAACATAAAAGTGTTAAATTTTGAGTAAATGTTTTTTTTACCAAATAATGCCCCCTATAACATTTTTTTATTACCTCTTATTAATCCAGATCTTATAACCTTTTCAACAAAAAAAAATCAACATTCTGTCTCTAATACATGCTTAGCTACGAGGCTTTAATTGAGGGGCCTGCTAACGCGCCGTCCCCTGGCGCCCGCGCCGCTGCCTTTTTCTCAACCGCTGAGGTAGCTTTTCTTAAATTGGAATTTAGTTAAACACATTTAAGCATTTTTTAAACTTAAACTAAGCTTTTTCAGTGTAAATGAAATTGATTAAAACAAGAAAAACAAATCACAATAAGTATTTATTACAAAAAATCGAAAAAAAAAACACTTTTATTAAATTTATGCATTAAATGTTCAAAATGCCACCACGCTGTTGCAAGGACATCATTGCACGTAAGGAAATCTGTTGCGTAGCCCTGCGATGGTCCGCAGGGGTCGGGGTCATTTTTGATATTTTCCGCACATTGGACAATACGATCGTGAAGTTCGGCCTCTGTATTAACGGTAGTGCTGTACACCCATTGTTTCATCACACCCCATAAAAAGTAATCCAGTGTCATGTCAGGTGAGTGTGCTGGCCATCCCACAGGTCCTCCTCGACCTATCCAGCGATTGGGGTAGGTTTGATTCAGGAAATTTCGCATAATCGTGGCGTAGTGAGCAGGGCGTCCGTCCATTTGGACAAACATGTGTCTTCTTCTTGCCAGCGGCACATCCTCTAACATAAGGGGGAGATCATCTCTTAAAAGGGACAAACACTGTTCGCCGTTTAATGTCCTTGGCAGAATGATCGGCCCAATCAATGTGTCGTCCATTAACGCCGCCTACACATTTATTGAAAACTGCACTTGAAATGTAGACGATCTCTTAAGGTGCGGGTTTTCGTGACGCCATTGGTGCAAATTTCTACAATTTGTTATGCCGGCTCGTGTGAAAGTAGCCTCGTCTGTCTACAAAATCCGTTGGGGAAAATCAAGGATGTCCCTTATTTTTCTTAAAATCCAAGCTGCCTATCAAAATCTTCATTGAGGTGTTGCACTCTCTGATAGTGAAAAGGGTGCAGTCCTTCCTTTTTTTAAAATCCGCCATACTGCAGTTTTGGAAATACCATGACGTAAGCGGCGCGTTAGCAGGCCCCTCAATTAAAGCCTTGTAGCTAAGCATGTATTAGAGACAGAATGTTGATTTTTTTTTGTTGAAAAGGTTATAAGATCTGGATTAATAAGAGGTAATAAAAAATTGTTATAGGGGGCATTATTTGGTAAAAATAAACATTTACTCAAAATTTAACACTTTTATGTTCAAAATTAGTGAAAAAAAAGTTTTTCTCCCTATTGACTGCTTTTATATAAGTACTTTTTTTATTTACCATCATTATTGTTTTTATTTGAACAAAATCCACGCAGTGGTTACAATGTTACAATTTTACAAACACAAAAGGTCTTAATAAAAAAATAAAAAATCAGTATTAAATACAATTTAATTTTTTTTATTGATAAATTGTAGTCTACTTTCACCCATTTTCGTTTGTGCACCTTATCTGGGGACACACTGTATTTTACGATTTATTTAAAGGAATTGCTTGATTACTTCACTAGGCAAGTCGTAAATAAAATCACCTGAACCTGTAGAGTCGTGCCGCCTTGTCATTTCTATGCCCTGTTCGAGATCATTCGTGTAGGAAGGTTGGCTCATGCGCGTTGCTGCATCAAGAGGATGTTGTTTCTCTGTAAAATTTTAACATTCATTAGCTCACAATTAGTTTTCATGATATCATATTCTAGCCCTATTACTTATATGAATATTATAAAGCTGAAGAATTTGTTTGATTGTTTCTGTGTTTAGTTGAACGCGCTAATCTCAGCAACTACTGATTTAAATTGAAAATTATTTTTTTTGGATTGTCCTTTTATCGAGGATAAATAACATCACGACTTTTTTATTTTCCGACATCCACGCGAACGATGTCGCGTGCACAGCCGGTCACTAATAAGTTTGCAGTGATCTAAGATTGTGTCCGTGCAGAGACGGATTCTGAATATAGGTGTCACCGTTCAGTTCCTTACCGTGGATTTTAGAAATGGGTAAGGTTTAGGTTAGGTTAGGTTAGGTTAGGTTAACCATACAGAAAACTCTGGTACGAAACCTCTCTCTGGTAAACAATTTAACAAAAATGAAGATGTCAAAGTTAATTTATTTCTTATATGCAATCGCCAAACATGTCAACTTAAATTGATATTAAATTGAAACGACAGCATAAGAATAACTAATAATACGAGTATAGAAGCGAATCTCCTTTGTGGGTGCGCCAAATGCCGCTATTTGCATACCTACGGCGCCCTTCCCCCTGTAACGCCCCGCAGTAGTCTGCGGATGCCGCTAGGGTCACCACATGGACGTATGGTTACCACTACAATATTTTTTATATAGGTACCTCCATATTTTACATTAAATGAGAAACTGAGCATACACCGAGTCTTATTGATTTTGTACTTCAAGTGTAGCGAGCGAGCGACTATCTTTAGAAATAGTACGCACATTTTTAGTTTTTTTGATTCGGTAGTTATAAGAACCTGCCTATTTTTGATTAATTGAGCTTAATCCCTACACTTCGCAAACAAAATCATTAAAATGTTTCGAATTTCGATGTACAAAAATGGTTTGTAATTTAGGTATCGTACCTACGTTTATAGTCCAACAGTTGAAGTTATGAATGTACTAATGGATAAAACCTAAGCTCACTTTTTACTATCAGACCAACATTTTCACTTGAAAAAAAATCTGTTGTTTCATAATTTTAATCAAGTATTGATTGTATTTAAATGTTATATGGAACAGTGACAAAGGTCGATAAAATGATATATGTATAGCAGTACCAAAGTTTCTCATAATTCAAATTATTCCCGACTTGACAAAAAAAATCCCATACTTACAGTTTCAAAATTGCACTACAATGACAGCTTTAGAAATTCGATACATTATATTGTTTTAGCTTTGACATGTAATGAATATTACGAATAAAACGGTATCTGTATCTCGGGTAGGTATAATAAAAATAATTTTAAAGTATTCAATCATTTTTATTTAAAAGGTTTCAATTCAACAGAAATATTTACAAAGATCTGATATTTATAAAAGATGGCGTTTTTGTAGATGATTTGAAGTTTCGGTTATTAAACTTCAGCGCGTAGTAAATACGCATTCTTATAAAAAGCTTAATCATGTAATCAATAGGAAAACATTCACAAGGTACCTGAAACACACGGTGCGCGCCTTGACTGGCGATTCCGTTCAACGGAAACCAAACGGTAGGTAAATAACGTGGCCTTGAGCGCTCGACGGCCGGGAGTTTCACTTCTATACTCGTATTATTAGTTATTCTTATGACGACAGCTCATTTCTAAAGGTATTCTTTCAACAGTGCTGGAAAACTGAGTCCAATTTGGTAATTTAGAGCCGTGTGTCGTATCAAAGTACCTTTTCCAAGAAGTGGTGTGCTTTCAGTGTAAAGCTTCGGCTTGTTGGGTATGCAGCATCCGCTTCTCGCAAACGATCCCAGGCGCCCATTGAATACCATGGCTGGGAAGGAATAATATTATATTTAAGCTTCGCAAAATAATTCCGTAAATAAAACGTTAACTTTTTTATTTCTTTCAAATCGATGTTCCATAACCTCCTACCAATGATTAAGTTTTCCTAATAAACGGGAAATTTTTTAAGAGTAGAAGTAAATCCATATAATTATGTTGGCGCATTTTGTTTACTTGTAATAGATATTTTTTACATTCTCGAGGTTGATTTGGAGCAGGACCGTAAGTGTTTTAACACCATTAATAGTGCCTGCCGGCCACATCTGTATAATTTCACAATGATCGCGTATATTCACGTGTTATGATACAGGTGAAATAGGGGCTTAAGCTTCTCTGGTATTTATACATCATTTTGTAATGATGTCAAAATGCCAAAGATAGTTTTGAAAGTGACACCTAAGTTATAAGGAAGCTATAAGTTTATTTATTACCATTACATATAAGGTGAAAAATAAGACAGGAGACTATTCTTCCTGATTGGTGATCTCAATAAATGACTTGACACGATTGCCGAAATATAAAAGGTATTTATTCTATGAAAGTCTTCTATTCAACCCTTCTTTTGGGTTGCAGCTCACCTAGGATATAGAAGGTGTACATCAGAACGAGCAGTAGCGCCTCGTACCAGTAAATCTTGTCATCGAGCAGCGTCATTATCAGGGCTACTACCGCCACCGCGTACATGAGGCAGTCTCGCGAGACCGACCACCAGTCTAGCTCTATCACCTGATGAGAATGATATAAGGCGTCACAAAAAAGTTCTTTAATATTTCCGAGAACACACCATGATGCAATGAATCAGTTCGTTGTTCATCAATCTCTCTGTCTTTTAAAATCTTTAGCGGTCCACGTTAAGAAGTAATCCTTGCCTGCGGTTACCATGAGTAGAAAAAAATAATCTCATCCGCAATCCAATCTTACTAATGAAAGTCGAAAAAGACATGAAATTTTAGTCAGCTGATGGTAATTACAATATATTACCACAGTTTTTTTCATCTTTGGGCTGTAGTTGCTGTACACCTATACCGTCTTATTCCAAAACATGGTCTAAACTGCTTTACACCTGACGCTGTCTCTATCTATGTATATTACCACATATGAAAGTGCAATAGGTTTAAATCAAGACTTACTTTAGACCAGCAGGCCTATTATCGATCTCATGGTTTTCAAATGATATCATGATAAAATCATAGTTCAAATTTTCGGTCAGATTTTGATCATTCGTTCATTACATCAGGATGACATCATTGAAATTATACCATAGTGATGATAACATTGAAGATCGGTAATACCAAATGAAGCATTTCATTACTTCCTTGTTAGTAGTAAATCAATGACTTCCTTATCTCAAAATTTATACCATGTCATACGATGAAAGATCCATAATAGGCCTGCTGGTTTAGAACTTTAGACTAGGTTTTGCAATAAGTTTTATCGCAACTAGTTATTTGAAAACAAGACTTTTAATCATTTATTTCCTCTGTTTAATGATATTTGGAGAAGTTATGTATAATTATGCAAAACTTCTCCAAATGTCTATAGACTTCGACTTTATCTCATCCTTTTTTTAATTTGATGCAATTAAATAACTTTATGACTTCTAAAGTGTATATTAAAAGCGACATTTTGGCTTAAATAAGTGCAAAGTATACCTTTCCTTTGAAAAACACTAGGAAGTAGCTGTGAACGTGATTGTGCCACAAATGTTTTCTGCATTACGTAGGAATATCTTTTGTTATTCATTACTTAACACACAAGAATTCTTTTGGTTCCCATAATGTAAGACTAGTAAAAAAATGAATTAGACGTACAGTTACTGTGCTGACAAGTAGCTAATCATCACAGCTCATATACGCCCCCACCGAGGGGTACGAGCCTCCCCTAATTAGTGAGGGCGATTAGGCCTTAAAGCTAATAAAGGAAACTAATATACTAGTTGCGAAACAAAACTTTAATCTCGATCGAAATCAATTTGGTTCTATGTACCTGAGAAAAATGATATTTACAGACAAACATAATGAAAATAGCTTAGATACTACATAGCACTTTTTATGTCACGATATGAAGTTATACTAATGTTAGTTGGGGTTTTGTAAGCCGCCGATTGTACAATCAATGAACGGCATCAGCATTACATAGTAGATCATTTCAAATGCTGTGAATAACCATAAGAAGCCATTGCTAGAAACAATATAATACGTATGCTTTAATCAGGTGCTTTGTAATCTACAGTTAAATTATCTGCAAAGATTGTATATCTATTTAATACTTAAAATTAGATCGCATGGGCAAGGCAATGAACTACAACTGATTGTAATTTTGTATTAAATCTGGTCATTTTATCGGATTTGCGTTATTACCTTCAATAATTTTCGCATTTCATGTTTGTGATATGCGGAAAATGCGATAAAGTGGTAATTGCAAATTAGTCGATACGATCGGTGTCAAGCTGCAAAGTAGGAATAAGTCTGTTGACGGTAGATTATTGAGTAGAAAGTTAAAGAAAACGTTTTACTAATATAAAATTTATATTCATATTGAAGTATGGATGTTAGTTAACTATAATGTTTTAAATTTCACCCCGAATTGGAAAGTCAATGATTTAACTTATAGCTATTAAATATATATACATGTATAATATATATAGGTTGTTCGGGATATAATATTTTCCAAGCCAGATTCATCTCTTTGCGGTAAACTCAATCAGTGAACGAGGTTCTGCCACTTAACACCAGTCTGCACTGGGCTAGCCTGATGAGAGACGTTTATAATCCACCTTTTTCGGGAAAGCCTATGCCCAGCAGTGGGTATATAATATTTAACTAACATGTGCAATTTTTTACATCGCTAATGCTGTAATCTCTAATTGTGCAAGGCTTATACAAATGCAAATTATGCTATACTTCGCTTATGCATAGATATTACAAAAATTAATGATATACAGATACAAAGTAGGAATGATACTTATACGAGAATCAAACATTTTAAAAAGAGATTATAAACGTGTAAAACAAAGCAGTAAAAATAATAATAAGAAATGAGTCAAGTCCGCTTTACAAGTCTATATTCTGAAACGTCTAATCTCAACGTAATCCCAGAAAAGCTCGATAAGCTTTTAATTTTCGTCACTATTTACCACATCAACCGTTGCTTTACTTCAGAAATCATTATGTCTAGTGCAGTGTGGTAGCAAATTTCTCAGATTGTATAGTTAATAGTTGTTACCCTTACCCGTTGAGCAATGAGTGCGCAGCAAGCGGGGACAGCCAGCACATTGAAGACCGCGGAGCCGACGATGGCGCCCACACCAAGGTCACCCTCCGTCACGAACGTGCCCACGCAGTTGATGAATAGCTCTGGGCTCGAGCTGGCCGCCGCCATGAACGTGGCGCCAGCGACGTCCGCGGGCATATCGAAACCTGCAAGTATATAATGCCGTTACCCCCTTGCCACAGCTACCGGCACTCGTCGACGGGAAACCTGAATGATTTTTTTTATTGCAACTAAGTTGGCAAACAAGCAATCTGCTCACCTGATGGTAAGTGGTAACAGTCAACAATAATAGATGTGGCTCTTGTGAGATTCGCAACAACACTGCAACCCCTACAAGAACTTGCAAACTTGTGACAGCAGAATAGATAGAAGATAGATAGAAGTCACGGTGCCCAGTAATTTCAGTGCCATATCTAACCCTACAAACCCGAACACAGCAATGCGGCTTTGCGGCAGAAGTAGGTAAGATGGAGGTACCCAAGCCCAAGTAGACGACCCTGGTACGGAGTTTCCCTCCGGTAATTCAAATTCAAATTCAAAAATCTTTATTCAACTTAGGCCTTTATAGGCACTTATTGACGTCAAAACAAAGCAAAACATTCTAATTTAAAGGAAACATTAAACCTTGTATGTGCATACATCCTGAATATACCTACTCAAGATGTCTGCAAATACAAGTAGCAATGAAAAAAAAAGTTGAATCTACACCTGTTCGGAAATTCTCGAGAAGAACAGGCAAGAAACTCGAAAGGTCAAATTTTTTATCTCCTCTTTTAAATCGCCATTTACAATTTTGGTTTTGTTACATAGTCATTGAAAGTTAAAAAAATACAATCGGTATGCTTAAAATGTCAAAAAAATAAGTTATAGACTTGTACACTAATCATAATACAATAAATTATGTTGTTACCAAACATATGATAACTTGGTCTGATTCAAAATCAGTGTCAGTTCTTTTCCTGACAACAATATTTGTTAACATCAGTAGCTATACACAACACCACGATTATTGACATTATAACGAATAATAACTTCATATTAACTCCAGGCATTGGCATCATTTAAATAATCGTTAACTTTATAATATCCTTTACTCATTAGAGTCTTTTTTACATGTGCTTTAAACTTATGAAAAGGCAAGTCGGTTACACTATGTGGAACTTTGTTGTAAAAAGTTATACATTTCCCCATAAATGAGCCTCTAGTTTTTTGGAGTCTGTACGTTGGAACGGCAAGTTTATTTTTATTTCTTGTGTGAACGTGGAAATTGGTTTCAAATGTATTATAATTCTTATAGACATAAATCAAATTTTCATAAATGTATTGTCCTGCTAAGGTCAATATATTAATTTCTCTAAATAAATCTCTTAGAGAATCCCTTGTTTGTAAATTATAAAAAGCGCGAACCGCTCTTTTTTGAAGTACGAAAATACTTTGTATACTAGCAGCCGATCCCCACAGTAGTAGTCCATACGACATAACACTGTGAAAATAACTAAAGTAAATCAATCTTGCCGTTTTAACATTAGTAACTTGTCTTATTCTTTTAACTGCATATGCCGCAGAACTAAGTCTGTTTGCCAAGGACTCAATATGTGGGCCCCACTGCAAACGTGAATCTAATGTAATGCCCAAAAATTTGGTACAATCAATGAATTCAATAATTTGATTATTCATTTCCACAATAGTATCCACTTTCCTTACATTTGGCAATGAAAATTTTATACATTTAGTTTTATTTGAGTTTAATGATAAGTTATTAATTGTGAACCAATGCAATACTTTAGAAAGAGTACTATTTACAACGTCAGTATTTTCATTTCCTCTGTCAACCTTAAATATTAAAGAAGTAATAAAATAGTACTGTATCTGCGAATAGTACTGTATCGCACAGATTGTTAGTGAAGTGTGGGAGATCATTAATGTAAATTAAAAAAAGCAAAGGTCCCAATATCGATCCCTGAGGCACACCCATAGTTATACATGCATCAACAGACTCAGTTTTGTTAATAACAGCTTTCTGAACCCTATTGGATAAATTGAATTGATTGTGTATCGGTTTGTTAGTTATGGTCATGGCACATTATACCGGCACGGCAACTGCAAACTTACAGTACAGTGTCGCCTCAAATTTAGGCTACGGTTAGTCGCCAGCGCACTAACTAGCCGTCGCCCGGCCGCCTCCTTGCATTCTTTAAAATTCACCTTGGCCGGCTCACATAACTCGTATCCTCGACAAAAAAATAAATCAAAGTACCTACTTGATGACTCTGTGAGTACACAGATTCAAAGATATTATACATTTTAAATTATTGGTTAATTTTCATTCAGGGAAAATTAATCACTTACGAGTAAACACGCGGCACGCAAGATTTTGTCCCTAAGTAGTGTATTAAACTTAGTTACTGTCATCATTATTTCATAAGAGAAGCGCACTTGCGAGAGTAAGTAAGTAGAAAGCATTAATTTCCTAATAGCTCTACTTCGCTCATTTTAGCCCCTACTTAATGTTTTAGCTACAGAGTTACAGTTAGTTGGTCACGAAATATCATGTAGAGTTTATGAAGAGCAATATCTTAATGTCTTGATAAAAAGATTTATTTTCAATTAGCACACTAAAATGTATCGGGAGACTTTTAGAACCTGGACTGCGGTCCCAGAGATATTGAGCGGCGAGTCAACGAACTGTAAAGCGGCAACAATTAAGCGTGTAGTAAATATATTATCTAAATCATCAAATCTCATATCAAAATCACGAAAGTACGATAAGCGAACTGCCATATCTTTTTTGATATGTTACTTAGTTAATTACACCTAGAAATGTTATTAACTAAGTTTTGTAAAATATCTAGTGAAATATGATGAGCTGTGAAGGTTTATTGATACGTGTATTTGGTTTATAACGACTAATATACATTTGGACGAGTTGCGTCACAGTAAGTTTATGACCTTTATCAACTTAAAGTCATCAGAAAACATTTCATATTTTTATAACTAACCCTGAAATCAATACAGATGAAATCGCAGAAGCAAGTGAAACAAATAAAAAATTAGATCTGTACATGAATTTTAAAACAGTATCACACACCACACGTGATATTGGCCAAAAGTTTATTACCGCGTGGCCTCATTCACATGAAAACATGCTCATAATAATTCAGAATGTCAACATAAATTCAGACTGCATTTAACTTTATCGCCTGTACTGTACATTACACTATACTATATAATTGAATCGTTAATTAGTACTTACCATTATTTGAAATGGTACTGCTGATTTCATTTCGCATTATTTTAAAGAAAATCCCGCATTGCGCTTTTTTAAATAAAGATGACTAGAAATACAATAAAGTATCACGATTTTTAAACGTAGCTATTAACAATCATTGTTACGTATACGTGAAACATTCACGTATACGTAACAATGAACAAGGTCTTCATTTATTCCAAGTGGTCATGGCGTCAACACGGTTTGATTATTACGCAGCTTCAAATCCTGTCCGAGATGATTTTCTCTTATATTGATTTTATTCATAGGTAATTTAACGTATGTCTTAATTATATACACATGATACGCAGGGAATTGTTTTAATAACTTTTAGACCAGCTACTCAGAAGGAGTTAAGCAACCGCCAGGACACTCTGTCAGAGTATAAGCTGTTATACTCGTTTATAAATCTGAGTTGTGATATTTTGTACTATATTCCGAAGTCTTTATGAAAATAATTCTTGTTTTTATTTTAAGCACTTGGTACCTGTGGCGCTGTCGGCACAAGTTACCGGATTTGCACAAACTCAAAGTAGATACCTACTAAATATGCTTGATCTCATACGTCTGGTGATCGTGGGATCCTGGTCTTGAAATTGTACAAACAAACATTATAAAATGCACAGGAAACAGATAAATCACATACTAAGTTTGGTGTCAATTCCGCTTCAAATCACGGCGCGGCGCGTGTAGTAGACGTCTACTAGTAAGGGGAGAATTCGCCCTGCGATGTGGGCAACCCACCGGCAGATTTCACGCAAGCGCAATTAGCTCATCGCTACAACTGTTCCTGGTTTTCAACCCTTAATGTCAAGCCGAAATAGCTCAGTTGGGAGAGCGTTAGACTGAAGATCTAGAGGTCCTCGGTTCAAGCCCGGGTTTCGGCATTTGGTACCTTTCGTAGCAGCCAACTTTTTAAGTTTGAGAAGTTACTTTTAAATCTGAGAATATTCGCATATAGTCAGTATTTGTTGCGAAAAACCATTTTTGCTATTTTCAAGGTTCTATACTTATAAAATTAAGTTCTAATGTTTATAGCGTAATGTTACACTAATATTTAAAGAAATTTTCTCAAGGGCGCCTCAAAGAATCTCTAGGAGTTTCTGGTGAGGTGCAGTCTAGGTAAAACGCCATTACATAAGTCAGCGAATCATAGATTTATTGAGAAAAATAATGTATTTTTCTCTATGGTCCCAGAAAGCTATTAATTTAGTTCATACATATTTACTAGTTTTACTTTGAAAAAGTTAAGAATAAAGTTTTCTTGAAAATTACTTATTGCTTAAAATCTAAGAGCAATTGGCGATTGACCTATGTAACTTACGCTATTAATATTATATTGACATCAAGTCTGATGGATGTTCTGTATCTCTTTGTGGAACGGGCTATCGTAAAAATGATCCGAAGGACTTTGAAAAATACTTTTTGAATGCTAAGTTAATGGTGGAAATATCCCTCGTATCCTCTCTATCACTATGGGAGGTCAAGACCAAAAAGCTTGTCCTGGTTAAGACGTACGAGTTTAACAGTTTATTTCTCACCCAAAAAAAGCGTGAAGGTAATCACTAACAATTAGGAAACAACTGTCATTTATTATAATAATTTATGATGTACAGCCACCATCAAAAGTAGATAATCATTTTAGTACCATGTCACACCAACTACTAACAATGCAATATACGTGTAACCATACTAAATAAAAGGAATAGTTGGTGTGACATGGTACTAAATCTGCTAAAAATGCTTATATACTTTTGAAGCCGGCTGTACCTACTTCAATCTAACTTACCATCAAAGAAAGTGAAAAGGTTGAGTGAAATGAAGTATGTTGAGGTTACGTTTTATAGTTAAACAACAATTCTTTGTCTTATTACAATATGGGTAGTTATATATGACTAGTTTTTACATTCTAGTCATCTTATACTTTCTTATACTTTCAACTTGTCTTAATGTCGCGCAAGTGATTGTTTTTATATTTGTAGGTTCCATTATCTATCTATACTAATATTATAAAGAGGAAAGATTTGATTGTTTGTTTGTTTGTATTGAATAGGCTTCGAAACTACTGAACCGATTTTGATGAAAGTTGCTATCGGGATAGTTCGAGACCAGGGGAAGGACATAGGGTAATTTTCCTACGGGAAAAATCTGACGGGAACAGTTTTCCTAGGGGAAAAGTTAGTTACAATGCAAACAAAGTTGCATACGGTCAGCTAGTTCTAAATATATTTGATTTGCTGGTAAAAAACTAGACAGGTCAAAAATGTTAAGGTTTAATAGATCATAAAGCTATTTATTTTGTGTAAATAACTCCTATAAGTATTTTTAACGTGGAACTTTTTTTACCTCGCCTCAAATTTTTTCTTCCATCTATCGCATGTTGCATTACACAAAAATATGAGATCTCTAATTTCACTACGGTATAAAGTCGAGATTGGTCGATGCGTTAGATCTTTGACTTTAAATCAGTGTGGCAGAGTGGTTCGATCCAGCCAACGCACGTCCAACAAAACACGATATGAAAAAGCGGTTTTTCGAGGTGAACTGTCAAAATACAATAGGGTTTCGTCGTATTTTGACAGTTCACCGTGATAAATCGCTTTATCATATCGTGTTTTGGTGGACGTGCTACGGGGGCTGGTGCAGCACTGTTTTTTGTTGTTTTGTTATTTGATTTTTATTGCATTTTGTTTTTTCAATTTTTTTATTACTTTTTGTTTTTTATTAATTAGTTTTTTTTATTTATAATATTCTTATCAGAAGAAAAAGATTTAAGTTAAGATTAAAAACGCGATTTTAATACCCTAAATCGAATAATAATGCCTACGATCCGAAAAAAAGTTTCACTTGCATCGTGGTTTCATAAAACTACACAATAATTTTCTTTATTTCAGGACTAGAGACGGTGGCACCCATTTAGTGATGAGGTTGTATTTTCGTGTCTATGTTTGGTCTACTTATTGTGTATCTAGGCAACCATTGTTTGGTCACTTGAAATTAAATTGAGAAATAGAATGTTTAATTTGTAAATTGGTTTTATTCATAATATTTAGGAATATGGAGTCTTCCACGTCTTCGTAGTAATTTAACATTTAGATCCTGATTTTTTTGTCGGTGAAGTCGACAACCACACCATATGAAAAAATTGAACTTTGCTCCAATATTCTACATTAATGTTTTCGGTGGGATTTATATCATTCCAGGCTCTGCCTTTCTTTTACATAATTTTAACTTGAAGGAATATTTCAATTTTTTGTTGTCGTTAATTATGTTTGTCGTTTTGTTGTAAATTGTTGTTTGTAATACGCCAAATCGATTTGCAGAAAAAGTGATACATAATTAAAAAAAATAACACTATAAATTCAAAAAAAAATGCGACCGTTGGAGATAGGCCTCTCGAAGTGCACTCCACTGAAAACCTCCTCCATCCATCGTCACTCCAGCCAGTCTTAGGGCGCCCTAAACTACATTCTGCGTTTAATATGCTCAACTGGTCAGCGCTGCCGCTTCAGCTTGTTTATCCGGTAGACCATGCATGTCAATTCCGGATCTGATTCCCAAGAGAGACTACAGTCATAGTCCTTTACATAAGTAGATGAGCGCCTCTGTATTTGTGGACCAGTCCAATCGTGAGTGTCCATGTCTATATCAATATATATTAGTATAAGCCATATTTCACCTCACCTTCACCTTATGAAATTAAAAAAAGTGTATGGATAAAATATATACCCACACACAGGTACGCCAAGCAGTAGTGCTTGCATTGCTGTGTTTCGGTTTGAATAGTAAGATATGGCAGTGAAATTACTGGGTACCGTGACTTTACATCTTACGTTATACAAGTTGCCAACGTACATTGTGGTTTTTTGTGGGGGTCGCAGATTTGCTGCGAATTTCGTAAGAACCATATGTACTGTCACCACTTACTATCAGGTGGGCAGTATGCTTATTTGCCAACTTAGTTGTATAAAATATATAAGTACTGACACAATTAGAAGATATCACGGAAAAAATATCAATGGTAAAATCTTTCATTTATGATTGAGCTGCAGTCATAAAAAGCAACATCGTATTCAAACATCCACGAGTATATAAACAAAATTTGTTGGCGAAAGTGCCTATATATCTATGGGCTGCACCTCTTTGGATGTTTTTTTTTGTATGTTTGTTGTTCAAAATAGTACGATGCGGAGGGGGGGGGGGGGGGCAGAAAACTGCGGGCTATATCATTTGATATTGGTGAATGGTATGTGTAGATGCAGATGCACCGATATGAATATGCCCGGGCCCGGGCTATTCAACTGGACTCGCCCACTTCTACGCGTAGCGGCACCATGCGCCGTAGTAGTCCGAGTCCGTCGAGTCGCCCATCGCTAGTACCGAGATCACTCGTAGAACAAGAGTGCGAAGGCCCGGTTTACACAGTTTGCGATATACCAGGTACAGATATTAGGTAAGCCAAACGAGGCTTGAGGACCCGCCAAAGTTCTCGCCTCCTTTTAAATAATCAAGGTGAAGCTGTAACGGCCATCCGCGGCTCCGAGACGAAAAGCGCAGCCCAGGATAAACTGCGTTGGAGGAGCACTGTGGACGACCTCTGCCCCACCTAGGGGTCATAATTAAGTCATATGAGATTTCAACAATCGGTTTTACTTACGTTCGCATATCATGTCGATGGCCGGCACAAAGTATTGCTCGCACACGGTGCCCAGCAGCAAGAAACAGTATACAGCTAGTATACAATGAATTATTATAAAACCCTGAAATCAAATAACATTGTTTAAAGATAAACGATAACTAATGAAATGCCTAACAAATATAGTTAACGTAAAATATTATAAAACAATGCTGTTTTGTAAAAGGGGAGAAAAGAAAAAGATTAGGTAAGTTGCTAGGTAGTTTGCTCCCAAAATTTCACGATTATTTTAAAATAGTTTAATAAATCGGTTAAATAAAAACGTATATTTTATTATTATCTAAAATATGCCTTAATTTTGTTGCAGTTACATCATACTATGATATATAGATTTCAACACATTTGATATTTACATTTTACTAAATGACTCTACAATTACAGTGATTAATATATGAAATCACTCCGAAGGACTCTTTGATAAGTGTTTCATAACTTCTTCGACGTTCTTTTATTTGTTGGATATTTAACCCTAGAAAGATAATCTGCGCCTCGGAGGCGCAAGCAAAACACATATATCGCTGTCTTTTTTTAAGGAGCGCGCTCTCTAACCTGTCACTATAGGTAATCTCAGTCTTCGCCATGTACAACAGCGGGGCGGACGCGGGCACTCGGTAAGTACTTTGGATTAGCTGCTTTTGCTAGGTGTTGCGCTCGTGGAGCGCATGATTATCTTTTGTGTAACTTTCAGCGGAACCTATCAAGTTTTATTTAGCAGTTATTTATATTGTTTTATAGTTTTCTTATATGTTTTAGGGTCTGAAAATCATGGCACAAAAACAAAAGCCATTGAATCGTAAACAATTTATGAAAAAGTTGAACACTCAACTCACGGAACCCTGGATGAACAGCAGATTGCTTATGCCGACTCTAAAGCGATCAGCCCGAACCGCTATAGAAGCTGCATTACCAAAACCTGGTGAAAATTAACCAGTAGATGGATAAGGTGAACCCGAGCCAAAAAAATGGCGATATTGTGACCTATGCACATCAAAAAAAGCGGATGTCAAAAATGACTTATGCTAAATGCAAAAAATGCATATGTGGCGAACACAAGAAAGATGTGTGTGTCGACTGTACTTAACATGCCATTTCTGGAACCAAGGATACTTTTTTTTATTTTTCTAGTTCATGTTAAGTAAATATTAGGAATTACTAGCGATAATGATCTCTCAAAGAGAAGTTATGTCCTAATAAAAGAAGTCTGGTATTTTTTGTTACTTTTTCTAAGAGCTTTAGAACATTGTGTTACATTTTTCGTAAAATAAATAATTTTAACAAAATTTTGACTTTAGTTTCTTCTATTAGGTTATATATTTCTATTAGGTTATATACTTTATACCAAAGTAGGCTAGACCTGATTAAAAAGCTTTACAGGCCACAGACAGACTTTACTATTTTGTGCGCTCGAGAGGCGCATGATTATCTTTTCCGTGACTTCCAACATGATTATCATTCTAGGGGATACCCAAAAATATGATTGCGATCACATTCTTACAAAAAAAATAATTAAATTTTATCAGTAGTAGTTTTCCAAAAGAGGTCTCGAGAATGACATAATCTACGACATGAGTACATGACATTATAATCTATATGATATATTATGTACGTCAGCAGTTTGTCGCGAATTCAAGCAAGAAAAAACAGAATAAAATTAATATTATAATAATCATTAATTGAATCAAAACACGAAAATTAAATAAGGATTTCATAAAAACTAGATACACAAGCAGTCAATATAGAACCTTTAAACCACAGGCTTAAAGGTCCGCGACAATTTTGTAACTTGGATTTGTACGTATCATTATTTTGCACTTACGTTTTATGTAATTTACATAGAACTGAGTAAAATATAAAAATACTGACTGGTAATCTACCACAGAAAAAACATAGAAATGGCGGGAAAGCGGTAAGTCGATCTTCAGTTGTTTTGTCGAGTGTTATTTATTTAGGTATAAAATTCATTAATCAGATTCTGTTTAATAATCAGGTTTTTATATTCTTTATATTCTAAATAAAAAGCAGAGCTTTTTCCTCGGACGAAATAACTATTTAGGTTCTCGAGTATTGGCACATGTGCGTATATCTCAAGGGGTCTTGCCTGCCTCCTTAGACAAATGCCACACGCAATTTTGTCCGCAGTCTTTTCGCAGAAAAAATGTATGGAGATGACATTAGCTGCGGAAAAAAAAGCGTGAGGTTGTCACATGCTCGAGAACCTAAATAGGTATTTTGTCTAAGGGGTCAGTTTTTCCGTCTCTAGGGTAACTACCTAACTCTACTATTTCACTTAAATCCATTATTGTGTAAATGTTTAGTTTTTGTTAAGGTCTAATCATAAAAATCATCTAACAACAGAAAACAGTTTACTCAGCTCACACTTTCAGAATCTAACTGCATTCTGAAAATGTAGGCTGCGATGCCGTACTCGACCTTTTTTATATGACTACAAACACGTTTTAGCCGTATGATCGTAGCCCAAGCATATTATTATAAAACAAGTGACCTATATGGAACCTTCTATATTTTATGGTGTAAATTTATCATGAAACCACATGCGATGTTAAACAAATTTTAAAAACAAACGGTTAATAAGATTTTCAAAAAATTGTGAACATTTCTTCAAAATATTGTCAAAATCTGGCTTTTTGCTGTAGACTCTTAAAATAGTTACACGTGAAAATCCGAAAGTCGATTTCTCTAGATATGTTTCGCGTATAAAGTCGATTCGTACACGTTTACAGGAAATCAAAGAATGATAATAGAATCTGGTTGGTTCTTTTAAGCTTTTATATTTTTTGAGGAACCATGCTTTTAGATAAGAGTCGCTTTTAAAATCGAAAAACATATAGATCCACTCGTGAGTAACTTCAATTTAAAATTAAAGGAAGTCGCTGTTTCAAAGTGCCACGCATTTTTATCAAGTAATGGTCATTTTTTTTGTGTAAAAGGAACCCTCACGGGCGTCCCCAGAATACCTTATCAAAGTTTCATTATCTGATGAATGGTTTCGGAACGCATAGAGGACAAACATACATTAATTGATTTTTATTTATATAGATTACCGCTTGATCAATGAGTACAACAGAACCACGTTAGGTTGATTTACAAGATTGCCCCCCTAGACAAGACGTTTTTCGATAATCGCTAACGCAATCGCTAGAAGGAAAATGTATGCCATTTGACATAAGCTGTCGCTTAGCTTTCGAGCGCAATTGTCAAATCTTATACATTGTCCATTTAGCGATTGCGTTAGCGATTATCGAAAGACATCTTGTCTAGAGGGTCAGACCCTCTAGACAAGATGCCTTTCGCCTGTTTTCGCCTTATGGCCAGTATACACTTTGTTTAGTTAAGTGCTTAGTGTTTAGTAGACTGTTTAGTGTTAAGTGATTAGTAGGTGCTGTCCATACACTGTTTAGTAAACGGTGTTTAGTTTATTTGTTCATTATATGGACTAAACACTAAACAGATCTGTCCAGACGTGTTTAGTGAGTGTTTAGTGTTAAGTGAGGGGTGAAGGCGGGAGAGCGGGAGGGGCGACTCGCAGAAAAAATAGAACGCGTTCCTATTTGCTAAACACTAAACACTTAACACTAAACACTAAACACTTAACACTAAACAGAAGCTGTCCGAACGTGTTTTTTACTAAACACTTAACACTTAACAAGCCACTCGCACTAAACACTAAACAATGTGTGTACCGGCCATTAGGTACAGTATGGTTCATTTGGTTATTAGGAGGTATCTATCGACTCAGCTTACAGTGAAAATTAATGTCATCACCAGGCGGGTCAACTTCAAAGACCCGGTAGGCCGTAGGTTGAGTTGTAGCTGTGATGAACTTGGCTGGACTTGTACAATGGTGGCAGTTCTTTTTCAAATAAAGATAAGTATGAAAACTGTCAGCTGAGCTCTGAGGAGCATAAATGAAATGAAATGATTTATTTGATTTAAAAAAACTGTATACAATAGTTTGTTATAGATCACATAGTAATGTTAAAAACCACAGAAGAGTTTTTCTGTTGAATGCTGCTGGTTGTTTCCTCGGTCGTACCTTGAAGTTACTCGCGTACATCAAGAAAAGTCTACCAGTAAATCCTGTCACTTCTGAGGAAATAAATATTCTCGATACCATGGAATAGGTACAGTATAAAAATATTCCTTACCAAATTTGTCCCAATAGAATAACATTGTCTTAAGACATTATCGAAATAGATAAACATGTTGTTTGTTTGTTTGCTTTAGAACTTACATGTTGTCGCTGCAAGTGAGTGAACCCATCAGGAGGGAACTCCAAAATAGCGGCAGGTGTACAGTTCTTGCCAGACTCGGCAAGCCCAAGAAGATGACGCGTCCTGATTATTTCTGTATCTGCAAAGTATAGGCTATTGATTTTTTGCCTTTAAAATCGGCAGTGTCGTTAATTCGTTATATATAGGTGTAACAGAGCACTGGAATAATATCTAAGGGTATGATCTTTCCGAGGTGGAGATTCTGTTGGAAAATATTGGGGTAAATCAAACTACTTTTCTCTCATAAAACTAAATAAATTATTTTTTGATTCTAAGTGCCGACATTTAAGAGGAACTTAATAAGCTGTAAGGGTTTTTGTTATTAAAAAAAGAATAATAACTCACTTAAAAAGCACTGACAATGAAAAATACCATTTCAACACAAACAATCATCAGAATTTATATCGAAGTCAGTGCCACGCGATGACCTTCGAGAAACTCTTATACAAAAAATGTTTATACAAGTAATCCGAATTAAAAACTTCAATAAAATCTACTTTATATTATAAAGCTGAAGAGTTTGTTTGATTGTTTGTTTGGTTGAACGCGCTAATCTCAGGAACTACTGCTTCGGGGTGCGATGTCAGACACCTCCACGTGGTGCACCCTGGGCAACCCGGCAGATTCTCTGCCGCGGGCTAATAGTCTGACGAGAGGACCCCCATGGAGGGGGGGCGTGGGATGGCCGGGCTTTGCCCGGCGGGCCACTTCGTGTGGCCACCCGCTTCATGCGGAGAAGGGCGAAGTCCCCTCTTCTTATTTTAAGAAGAGGTGTGGCTCTCGCTGGAAGCCGATTCCGGCGGCTACCTCTGGTGGTAGGGAGGATGAGGGCGAGCTTCTCGCCGTGGCGCTTCGCGCCCGTTGGGGATTTCCCCGAGCTTCGGCTCACCCGCGCGGCGGTGGATCCAGTGGGATCTGCCGTCGGGCAACCCGTTACCCGCACTGAGCGGGCCGGGGGCCCGGCGCACTGAGCGTCGGACCGCGTGGAAGACAACCACAATAAAAAACCAATTTCGGGGTGTAGAGCGGCGCAATTCTGTGCCGCTCCACAAAGTAGCAGAGCCAGATGGGGAGTCCGGCAACGGACGTGCCACAGGCAGGGGGTCAGCGGGAATAAGGCCTGGCTGTTGTCCCCTTCCCCCTGTCTTGTGACGGACGGAGAGCTGCTGGGGGGGTTTTTAGTGGGTAGGCCCGGGCCGTGTACGGTCTGGGGAGTCCCACATATCCTCGTGGTTTGGCTCGACCACGAGGAATGCGTCAAAGCATTTTCCCCCCTCCCAAAAAAAAAAAAAAAAAAAAAAAAAAAAAAAAAAAAAAAAAAAAAAAAAAAAGGAACTACTGCTTCCAATTGATTTTTTTTGTATTGCATAGTTCATTTATCAAGGAAGGCTATAGGCTATATAACATCACGTTATGACTAATAGGAACATCAAAGAAAAATGTTGCAAAAACAAAAAAAAAATCTTTTCAGAGCTTTCGTTGCGTGCGCTGCGTAAACGGTTAAGGTTACACAAAAATCATGTATGCCGCAATTGTACTCCTTGAAAAGTTCTAAAAAAATTCTCAACATAATATGTCTATCTTTTAAGGTTGACTCACTATAACCTTTTTTGGTAATTAAATTTGTTTTAAAATAATGCATCATCAGCGAATGTGTTCTTGTAATACATTATTCATCACAAGTATTTAATTTTGAACAAAATTGTTCTTGACATCATTTCATTTCAATAAATACCTTAAGAGATATCGTCATAGTTTTAAAATTACTCCGCAATAAAATAATGATCAAGCATTTATGATATCCAGGGCGTGTGCGGGCCGATCATGATGGGGGATTTCCGACATCCACGCGAACGAAGTCGCGGACACAGCTTGTGAAGAAATATAGCGACCGCTCTAAACTTTAAAAAAATATGCTCTTACTTTTCACTGTATTTTATCAGCTTACGTAAAGTACTTGAAAGAATACAAGTAAAAGTAAATTATGTGCACGTAATACATAAAGAATTATCGCCCCATTCCTAACCTATACAAGGATATTTTTTACCATCAGCTCAACAAAATAAGATGATTACTACCAGACGTATAAATACCAGAATAATGAGAAATATCAAACACGTTGTACATGCCTATAAAATTTGAGGGTTTTCATCTATATTTATCTGTGATTACATTATCAAATGGGAATGGAGTAGGTACATACACTTTGAATGGAAAGAGAATTTTAAGAATCAGTCTACAATTGACGAAAAAACGGCAAACGTACCCGTAAGTACGTCGTTACATAAGTCGTTACGTTAACGAGTTAAAAAATTTACACAATTGAACACAGAACCTCCTCCGTTTTGAGGTCGTTAATAATTAAAGTAAGTAAAAGCCAGCGGTGCCTTTTTATGCAGATCGACTTAGATTTGTCATATTTTCTCAAATTTGAGACGTAAAACTCGACATTGCTGTCTTGTTTGCTGCGGCGACAAGCACTGGTGCCGTATGGTAGTGCCTGGGGTGCCTAACTAGTGTGGTGTACTTTTATTCTTTCAATGCCTTCGAATACCTTTTTCAAAATAAAAAGGATATTCTAATGCTTTCAAGTTCCGAATTCTTTGGTTTATTAGGTCTATAGATGGAAAAACAGAACTAAGTGGTAAATATAATAAATGACGTTATAAATTATATTGGATCAGCGTAGGCATAGGCGTAGCGCGTAGGTATAACTTTTCGATATGCTAAAATTAAAACCTTAATTGGCTTAGATATAGTATAGTATTTATATAGTTATATTATATAGTATATAATTATATTAGTATAGTATTTATAATAAATAACATAAAAGATTGGCTTAGTGTATACTAATACCTACATGGAAGGAAAAGTTCATTCTATCTGGTGTATGTTGATTTTCTAGGAGTAAGTTGTCGATGTTCGATCAAAGTAAATGAAAATTCAAGGGCTTGTTGGCTGCAAAATATAGGTTTACGAAGTAACCTATTTTAATTGGTCTTTTTTGAAGATAACTATTCAAAATGGAAAGTGTTTCACTTTGTTACAACATTCTATTATTGGAATAAAGTCACAGAATAAGTAATAATACTAAAGTAATAAAGCAGAGAACATAAAATACTTACTAGATTATATAACTCTTCTGGGAATCTATTAGATACATACCTGTATTAAAAGCGTGGGATCTTAACTCTGTTTCTGCCTTATTAATAAAAATTTTACTCCTTGGGTCATCCTCGGATTAGTTACTCCGTGTTTTGTCTTGTTTCCGCACATGCCGGCTGTCATATGTCAATATAAGACAAAACACGGAGTAACTAATTCGAGGATGATCCAGAGAGTAAAATGTTTTATTAACAAGGTCGGAAATTTTGTTTTGGATGTCTTACGTATAAATTCTCAATTAAGAAAATAATGTTAACATCTAACATTAGCTAGAAAGTAGTTATCAAAATAAGAGCTACTGAAATGTTGACAAAATCATCTTACAATGATTTCGTCATTTTCGTCACACACTGTCTACACCGAATTGCCGCCTTTGTCCAATTTAAAAAAATATATGTAATCGCCAACTTTTTGAAATCACCATTCATTTAGAGTTCATTCATCGCAAATTGTCAACTTTTTGAAATTTCCCACTTGACGATACCATTTCTTCTATGTTTGGTAGAGTTGCAATCAATTTTAAATTATTACAAATTTTTATTACGTCTATACTATTCGAAATGGTATTTAAGTTGAACGTTAAATTTCTTAAGGAAGATAGTAAGGTTGCCAACTGCAGAGGTGAAGGGTTTTTAAGCGTTTTCTTAACGATTGTCTAGTTTTTGACATATAAAGCGGATTGAAATACTGCCTACTATGATGTTATCAAAGTTTATGTTACAAAAAAATAACTGAGAAAAAATAATATTATATAAAAGAGACCACCGACTTTTGATCTGGGTTCGATTCCCTATGGAAAACCAGTGCAGCTTGCCTCGCTTGCTGCTTAAACTGAGCTGACGCAATTTTGACTTCACATGGCGTTACACGGTTTGTGTTGTAAATGTTAATTGTCATCTCTTTATTTGTAATGTTAATTGTGTACTGTCTTGTGGAGTTAAAATAAAATTGATTTTCTTTCTTTCTTTCTATGGAGCAAAAGGTTTTTTAATAGGTTTAGTTAGTGGTAAAGTTTCTGAGTTAAATTTACAACAATAACTTTGTTGAGTTCAGACAATTAGAGGTCAGACGCGAGTTCCTTAGCTGTCAAGGAATTTAGGTGAAGCTCGCTTCTATCTTCTAAACTTTTCGTCACTTATCAGGTTAGATAAAGGCCAAGTAAAAAAAGGTCAATCAATTTTCAATTTGGCTGTATAAGTTTGTAGCCACTTGCGATAAAATACACTGACGATAATCAAAGTAAGCATGGTGCTATTTATAGTTATGGAGTTTAAAGTATTTATTCTATACCTACTATGGAGTTTTTTTGTCAAAGTAGGCAAAATGCTGACTTATGTATGGTGATTTCCAAATGTTAATATCACAACTAGCAAAAAAGTCCTATAATGAACATTGTACGACTGTCAAGGCTAATAAAACTCTTATACGTGCTAAGACTTACTAATTGTAGGGGAGGCCAGAATGCTAAATTTGTAGTCATTCCAGCGTGTTTAGGACTCATTGTACTTTGAAGATAGGGCTGTAGGGACCAAAAAATGTTATATAATATTTTTAATTTCACTGGTGCGGAAGGCGGCCAGGGGGTTTCAAAGATTACAAGTAAAAATAGTGGACGCATAAAAATGGTTTCAACGTGTCAGAATAATGCAAGTTAGGTTAATTACACGCTAAAAAGTAATTGCTGTCAAAATCTGACGATTCGAATCTGTCACAAGGGAGTATGAGATTCACAAAGTTACAAACCAAAAATTGGAAAAAATCACTGAGGTATTAATAATAGCAGTCAAATTAATTTTTATTTTAAAGACAATAATAACAGGAATAAGTGGAGACAATAATCTGACGATTTCAGTTAGCCGAAGTATACAAAAAATATGAACCCTCCTTCCCCCACCACAAAAGGCTCACATGTAGTGGAGGTACTTCTACAGTGTGCAAGATATCCCTCATATGTTAATAACGCGCTCGAGTAACTGCAAAACTCCCCTCTTGGGCTCCCCTATTATAAGACTTTCAATCTTAAAATAGCATTCCACAAGTTGTGATATATTCAAGATCACTCGTTCTTTAAAGGTACACTACAGGATTAAAGATGCAATTTGATAATTTTTTCTTTTCAAGGGGGGTAATGCCTAAATATGTCGTACCCGTATTTTGTAGTGAAAGACAATAGCGCTCTTAGGACATCCGTGCCGAAGGTGGGGACTACATAGTCAGATTTCTCAGTGCCTTGGAAGTGCTGTTGAGACTTTGGGGTCTCTTCTATTCTTTTTTACCGTACTTGTTAGATTTGACCCCATTGTCATGTTTGTTAATCGAAAATGAAAGATATACCACTGTGAACAATTAAACAAAGGCGTTTCTTGTAAACTGTGCGAAAGAATATTACCTGAAGTCAGTTCGTGGTCACCAATATGATTTTTCACCGCCGCTGTAGCGTACACAAACACAAAATAGCCCGCTGGAATACCAAATAACAGTATCACTCTTGTCAAAAACGCAAAGCTTTTGCACTCACGTCTAGTCCTTATTAACATATTTGCCATTTAAATGTAAAATAATATATAAAATGTATGACTAGAAAATTTACTTAAGCCCAACCGGCGATTGAATTGGTAGCTTTAGAGCTTTTGTCAAATGAAAAAGTCGAAAATCTTGCTGTATATACAGCTCAAGATCATTAGAACAAGATACTTCGAAAGTAAGACATGTGTAAACATAGACGTGCTATTGGATCGGTGAACTAAATGTCACTGCTGCTTAAGGAGTCTTCGGGCCCTTGAAGCAAACACTGATAAAAAACAAATATTATTATTGAATCATATCGTTAAGTGTTGATATATCTGTGCTATCAGCGTAATGTCAATAATAGGTGTAACTGAGGTCTAATCACGACGAGGAGCAGGTAGAAATACCTATTTATAAGAAATTATACATCCCGGTTTTACAGATGATATATCAGTATCATACCCACAATCAATCTACCTAATTAAGACGTTACGTGGTCAAACAAAGTAAATGATTAAAACATTCATCAATAGTACAACCATCATTTTAAGTACTTATACATACGATAACATAGTTACTTACTTCAAGATTTAGTTGTGGATTTCTAATTAAACGACATAGTAATTTATACGCGCAATTTCTGAGTCGAGTCCTTAACGTAGTAAAAGTAATAGCATGCTAAATTTGACATGAAGGGTGGGCTGAAATCAGTCCCTTGATGGAAAGTTTAACTCTAAATAGCGTTCCACGAATTAAATATCGTTTCCAAATGATATTTATTCCAAGAATCTAATCACAAATTCTTTTGTGTGTTTCGTCATTGTAATATTAAACTTAGAATAATATGAGAATGGGAGCATGTCGTAGGCACGTAGTGTAGTTACTCGTATTTACACTGATCAATGTTATACTTATCTAGACGTAAATTTATCAAATACAAATTTTTCTTTTGCGATTCAGATTAACCTTCACGTTCTTATTTTTCTGAAGTTTGAATTTTTTTAGGGATCTGTACCAAGGAACTAAGGGAACATTTATAGGATCACTTCTTTGTCCATCTGTCCGTCTTCATATCAACGCATATAGGAACGCGTAGAGATCGCAAACTGAAATTTATATGAAATACTTAGATTTACGGTCCCTTTTAGAAAAATGAGTCTAAGCGATTTGAAGTTTCAGGAGGGCATCAAAACCCTCGCTTGCACTTCCCGTCGACCAAGAATTATCAAATTTGGCAAGACGCATTGTCAGCACAAGGAAAATATATGTAAAAGAACAACTTCAAAAACACAAAGAAGTATAAAATAATGTAAGAATACAAACATCATATTTTCTATTAGTAGTAGGTGCGTATGATTGACATCAAGAAAGATTGTAGTTCGGTCTTTAAATATCATAATCGCAAAACATGATATTGTCAAAAAATAATATTAGCAAAACATGATACTCGCAAAATATCCTATTTGCAAACTATCATATTCGCAGTATATCATTATCTTAAAATATTCCAAAACGTACAGTCGTACAGTCGTCTAAGCTTTTTCATTAATCCGCTCTTTCGTAACAGTGGCATAGTACATACAAACGGCAACAGTCTTAATTATACGTCACGTGATCAAAACTTTTGCTAACCGCCAACTCGGAGACAAACAAAACGGTTAAATTTTTGAGCCGCAGAACGCCCTCTTCGTGCTAGAGAGGTGATATTAATGGGAAATAATAACTAGCTTTCAGTCCGCAATTTCACCCGCGTTTTTCCCGTGGAAATTTTGTATTTTACCGTAGCAAAGAGCTAAATTTCCTATAATCCGCTCTGAGCTGAAATGCCCTATCCATAAACTATAATCCTGCCAAATTTCGGTATGTTCCTCGTGGTTACACCACGATAGACATCAACTGTCGATTATTGATAAAACACGAGGGACTTATATAACATTCATGCAATAAGAAAAAAAATAGTTTTTTAATTTTTGTGTGTTACGCCATGTGGTGTAACTACGAGGAATACACCGCAAAGGTCATTGGGCATTTTTTTACCAAATAGCAAATAAAAATCAAAAAACATTTTACATCCAGCTTTTATTCAGCTTTCAATTTCTGTAGTTATTTAGATTCAGATTAATGGAGAACGGAAATAATCAGTGTTTGTATCATACGAAGAGGAAAGATTTGATTGTTTCTTTGCATTGAATAGGCTCCGAAACAACTAGACTGATTTGAAAAATTCTTTCACATGTAGTATTCTACATTATTCCTGATGAATATAAGTTACAAAATTATTTTTCCCATGGGAAAATATAAAATTCCCACGTTAAAACAAAATTCTAATCCAGAAAATTAGAATATCACCCCATGGTATTTACCATCTGAATATTTCGTTTGTCTCACTCCCTCTCTCTCTCGCATATTGTTTCGTAAAATGGGTTATGTCACGTGCGCTTGCGCCAGTTTACTTACCATCAGGTGAGATGAAGGCCAAGAGCTTCCCTATCGTATGTAAAAAAAGCAATCTCGTAATGGAACGCATCCAAAAATTCCATTTACACTGTTGGTGCACTTGATTGAAACAAATTGACTGACGCGACGACCGCTTGTCTGATCTGTTTTAATACTGATTTCCGTGTCGTGTGCCTTATGTTTGGATGCAGCAGAATAAAAATGAATCGAAAAATATGGTTTCCTTTATATTACCTTTATATCTTTTTGATTTTTGCAAGAAAACAAGTAAAAATATACTATTCATATTATTTTTTAATACCATTATAGTCATTTTCGTGTTAATCCCACGACCTACAAATATGCGACCTATCCCATTACAATATAGATGTAATTACTTATACATCTACTTAATCAAATTAGTTTTTGTTCGCCGTAAGTAAATGTCCCATAGTCAAATGCCCAATGTCCTTTCATCCATTTCTTGACGAAAATTACCTTTTGCAATACAAACAACTTTAGCACCCTGCAACTTCTCAATAAATTCTGAAAATTGTTTTCAAAAATATATGTATGTTATAGAGATAGTCGATTTTTAGTAAGATATGACTTTTCCTAGGTAGAGTCAAGTCTTTATTGCTTTTAACCGACTTCGAAAAAAGGAGGTTACTCAATTCGACCGTATATATGCTTTTTTTTTATTTTTATGTTTGTTCGCGGATAACTTCGTCGTTTATGAAGCGATTTTGATGATTCTTTTTGTATCCGATAGAGGATATTCCAAGGGTGGTCCCATGGTCCAAAGTTAGGATCTGATAATGGGATCCCATAAAAATCGAGAAAATCCATTAAATTTTTACGTGTGTTCAACGTGTTTTGTGTATATGTTGCGCGATTACTCCGCAAATTGTTGACCGATTTTCAAAATTATTTTTGTATTCGATAGGGTATACTCCTGGGATGGTCTCAAGGTCACCAAAGTCAGGATCTGATGATGGGATCCCATGAAAATCGAAGGAAACCCTAATTTAATACTCTTATATTATTTTTAACTTTTCAGTGTTTTTAAAGTCGGATTTCATTTTTTGTAAAATATTTTTTTAACATTCCGCACCTAAAGGAATGAATAAACACTCTTTTTCTAGGAAGAGTTAATTGCTTGGTTTAGTAAAAGTTGATTCACTGGAAGCTTTTCACGTTATCTGAGCCAAATCTTTGTTTTGATTATCCTGACCACCTCGCCACCATACGGCAGCAGCGATAGGGATGCGCAAATAGGATGAAACTGAAAACTGAAGGTTAGGTTAGATATATTGTGACTACACACAGGAACTGGAACACACTACGAACTGAAATGAAACTATTAGATTTTTTAAACTTTTCTTTGTCTAATTAATTCATCTCTATCTCTATATTATATACACGGACCTGATTATCTATATTCTATCTAAATAAATAAATAAAAAAAATAAAAAAATCAATGTATTTTACTAATATAAAAGAAGAAACTGACTGACTGACTGACATATCAATGCACAGCCCAAACCACTGGGCCTAGAGATTCCAAATTTGGCACGTAGGTTCCTTATGAGGTGAACGGGTGCATTAAGAAATAATTTTTTAAAATTCACCCTCTGAAGGGCTGAAAAAGAGCTCCAAAGTTTGTATGGGGAAACCAGATTACTTGCTCTATTTTAATCGAAACTTCACATGAGTACTCCAATCGATAAATATGTTAACACCTGTTTCAGGATTTTCCAAATTTCAACCCCTAAAAGGGGGATATGGGGTGTCAAAGTGTGAAAATTGATAATATCAACGCATAGCCTAAACCACTGGGCCTAGAGATTCCAAATTTGGCACGTAGATTCCTTATGAAGTGAAGGGGTGCACTAAAAAGATTTTTTTAAATTCACCCTCTAAAGGGTTGAAAAAGGGTTCCAAAGTTTGTATGGGGAAACCTGATTATACTAAACTATTCCAGTCGATTCTTTCAAAAAGCACTGGACCGCCAGTATCTAAATGGGGCCATCCCCGCGATATCACATAAATCGGCACTCAGCTCCTCCAATCGGCTCCTTTCTGAAGTCAGTTAAAAATGCAATGCAGCCAGTGCCAGAAGGAAAAATATATGAATTGTTTTATCAAACTCACACTTCAACCGTTTTTCATAGTAAGATTCCTCCGACTTATTTCTTGGGTGTCACAGGGATCCAAAATTTTGTTATTTTTTAAGCTCCGATGCATACTTTGGAGATATTTGTAAAATCTCTAAATTTCTCTACATAATAGGGCTCGGGATGAAAAATGATTTATTAAATATAGGTCTCGGCTACATATTACTTATTATCTTCTATCTATATCTGTATATATAAAAGAAGAAACCGACTGACTGACATATCAACGCACAGCCTAAACCACCGGGTCTAGAGATTTAAAATTTGGCACGTAGGTTCCTTATGAGATGTACTAAGAAGGGATTTTCCAAAATTCACGCCCTAAGGGGTTGAAATAGGCCCCAATTTTTGTATGGGGGAACAGAATTAGTTGGACTATTTTATTCGAAGCTTCACAGGAGTGTTACAAAAAACAATAACGATTCCCAAATCTAACCTGGCGGTCGTGAACTACCATCATCGTTTTCTATCTTCTTCTTAATATGGAAAAGAAGAAACTAACTCACATATCAACGTACAGCCCAAACCTTCGGGTCTAAAGATGCAAAATTAAACAAGTAGGTTTCTTATGAGGTCTAAGGGCTATGAGCACTAAGAAAGGATTTTTCAAAAACCACCCTCTAAGGATTTGAAACGGAGGTCCAACATTTGTATGAGGAAAGAAAATCAGATTATTTTATTCGAAATTTCACAGGAGTGCTGTTATCAATAAATGAGTAAACACGTGTTTTAAGTTTTTACAGAATGCAACCCCTAAAAAAGGGAAATGGGATGAGAAAGTCTGAAAATCAACATGGGTATTCTTTTTGTGCTTTATCGAGTCACTGATTACGAAAACAGCAACAATTTTAAAATCTAACGTGGCAGACGTGAAATATCATGACCCATATAAGGGTTCTATATATTTTTTCATTTCAGGTATGCCATCTCGATCGTCGTCAATCGGGTACCTAGGCGAACGCGGGCGGCGCGGCGAGACGAGAGGAGTAGTTATCAGGAATAATTCTGCATCTATAATTAGTACAGTTCAAGGTGCTGCTGGAAGCTGGTTGCCTTACCCCGAATTTGACACGAGCGAAGCCGCGGGCAAAAGCTAGTAATCTGTAATTGCGAAATATTAAGTTTGTCTGTTTGTCCGGAAAGATCTCTGAAACTACTGGAGAAAATTTGATATGGCGTACACCACAATGCTTATAATTTCCGGAAGAACATTTAGGCATCATTTCATTTGTTTAAATACACTTTTTATTTTGAGTGAAAAATACCATATAAAATTTTGGAAAGCAACATGGCGCACGTGAAATCATTTTGACAATTCCGTCATCTATTGCAATTTCTGTTAATGGCTGTGTCTGGATTTCGCCAACCAAGAAGTTTTGAAGTTTAAATTGTCTTTTTGTTATGTAGTACCGTGGTGGTAAGGCAAAAAGATCAAGCCATACAACCAATGTATAAAGCATTTTTTATGTTAATATCACGCCACAAATACAAAATTAGTAGGTTGGTTTAATTCTTGACCAATTTTCACAAAATCGGTACAATTTTTGAAATATTTGAAATGTTTAAAAGTAAAGATACCCTTTTCAGGGTATTTTGAAAGCTGTTATATGTTTTTACATTATGACTAAGGAATCAAACTCTTTCATCCATTTAAAACTATTAAAAGTAATTGATTAATATTGATAATTAAAAAATATCTGACTGCAATGCTTCTGGGTTACTTTTAAATATTAGATCCTTACATATGAAATTGGCGTTTTGTATGGGAGGGACATAAAGTCGATTTTTTTAAATATAATATATTTATTTAATCAAAGTATGTACCACTGCTATCTATGCACTTTTGCCATCTATGTAGTTCATCGATCCCTTTACTAAAAACCATTCGGACGGGAATCAATAAATTCTTTGAAGGCGGTTTGGACTGCCTCATCGGAGTTGACTTTTTCCCTTTCAAGAACTTATCCAAATTTCGAAAAAAATGGTAATCTGTTGGAGCAAGGTCCGGAGAGTACGGTGGATGTCTTAGACATTTCAATTGAAGCTCCTCTAATTTGGTAGCCGTCTGTTGTAGCGTTATCATGAAGCAGCAGTGGCCTAGAGCGATTGACCAGCCTCAGTTGTTTAGCAGCTAGCTTTTCCATCATGGTTTGCAGTTGCTGACAATAGACATCTGCCGTAATCGTCTGGTCAGATTTAAGAAAGCTGTAGTGAACGACACCAGCACTAGTCCACCAAACGCTCATAAGTAACTTTTTTGGAGTCAATTTTCGCTTGGGGCATGGTTCGGCTGGTTCGGCAGGGTTCAGCCATTGCGATGAGCGCTTCCGATTATCGTACAGGACCCACTTTTCGTCGCAAGTAATGATTCGATTTAAAATCATTTCATTATTGTGCCGGTTGAGTAATGCAACGTAGCAGTCAACGCGCGTTTGTTGATTTGCTTCACTCAATTCGTGAGGTACCCACCAAGCTTTTTCATCTTCCCAATTTGCTTCAAGTAGATTAAAACAGTTTTATCACTAGCACCGCAGCCTGCAGCTAACTCGGAAGTTCTCCATTATCCACTTTGGTCTCCGGTCGTCCACGCTTGTGCTGCAGGTCAAAATTTCCAGAACGAAAACGTTGGAACCAAAAACGCACTGTGTTTTCTTTTGCGGCACCGTCGCCATACACATCATTAATCCTTCGAGCCGTTTCTGCAGCACTGTTACCTCATAACTCCGTCATTTTTAAACCGATTTCCAAAATTCTTTTTGTATTTGATAGAGTATACTGCAAGGGTGGTCCCATGGTCACCAAAGTCAGGATCGGATGATGCGATCTCATAGAAAATCGAGGAAAATACTAATTTAATACCAGCTCACCGAACTGGTATTAAATTAGGGTTTCTTTCACTAAAAAGATCTCATTCACTAAAAAGTTAAAAATATTTTTTTTTACAAAAAATATAACCGACTTCAAAATCACAACTTAAAAATAATCTTCTTCTATATTGAAGTCGGTGACAAATTTTAATACTTTCTAGATCATCGTTTGGCGCCGACTTCAATATAGAAGAAGATTATTTTATAGTTTTCAGTGTTTTGGAAGTCGGATCTATTTTTTGTAAAAAAAATCATTTTGTAAACTGAGTGACGCAAAGAAAAATACAATTGAGGAAAAAACAAGGGAATTACAATTATCGAAACACATATACATGAGTAAATAGCTGTATAAATTTGAATTTGGAATTGCTAACCATAGAGGAGATATTTGAGATCAAAGTGGCCAGTACGGCAAAACGCCAATTTCATATGTAAGGACTTAATATTATATACAGCAAAACGCAGGTTTTGGTTGTAATGATATATTTTATAGAAGTGACAAATTTGGTTGTTAGTCAAAAGGAATACATAAAAATTTAAATATTCGAACAGTTACGCGTACGGGACTCTTGATCCTAATGTCTAAAATGTCACCCAAAGAACATGGATATCGAACGAAGGACCTAAACATAGCTCAAAAAAGGTGTATAGGTATCAAATGAAAGGCCTCAAAGAGTAGAGCATTATGAACTTTGGAAATTTGCCCTCAATTAAACATGACCGCCGCTCAAAAAAAAACGGATAAAAGTTCGTTTCCAAACCCAAACAATATGGATATCAATTGAAAAGCCTTGATGAGTAGGGCACATGAACTTAGCAACAACATAAATTCAACATGGCCGCCGCCCAAAAAAACGGATAAAAGTTCGTTTCCAAACCCAGCAATATGGGTATCAAATCAAAGGCCTTGATGAGTAGAGCACTATGAACCTAGCAACATTGACATAAATTCAACATAGCCGCTGCTCAAAAAAGGTGGATAAAAGTTCGTTTCCAAACCTAGCAATATGGGTATCAAATGAAAGGACTTGAAGAGTAGAGTATTAGGTACCTAGGAAAATCGACCTAAATTCAATATGGCCGCTACTCAAAAAAAAGGATGAAAATTTGTTTTTAAACCCAGCAATATAGGTATCAAATGAAAGGTCTTGATGAGTAGAGCACTATGAACCATGACACAAACAACATTGATATAAATTTAACATAGCCGCTGCTCAAAAAAGGTGGATAAAAGTTCGTTTCCAAACCTAGCAATATGAGTATCAAATGAAAGGCCTCAAAGAGTAGAGCATTATGAACTTAGGAATATTGCCATAAAGTCAACATGGCTGCCGCTCAAAAAGATGGATAAAAGTTCGTTTCAAAACCCTGCAATATGGGTATCAAATAAAGGCCTTAATGAGTAGAACACTATGAACGTCGCAATACTGACATAAATTCAACATGGCCGCCGCTCAAAAAAGGTGGATAAAAGTTCGTTTCCAAACCTAGCAATATAGGTATCAAATGAAAGGCCTTCAAGAGTAGAGCACTATGAATCTAGGAAAATTGCCCTTAATTCAACATAGCCGCCGCTCAAGAAACGCGGATAAAAGTTCGTTTCGAAACCCAGCAATATGGGTATCAAATGAATTCTTTGGTGAGTAGAGTACTGTAGTGACGCATCACGCAACCTTCTTAGATAAAAAAAAAGTATTAGGTTTGTTTCAAAATAAGAGAAGTTTTGACTTGACGTTGGCCGTCATGCCGGTCTATTGTAAATTTTTATGATATTCTTGTGGTAATTAAATATAGTATGTGTGTTAAAGCATTTTTTTGGGCGTTTTAATGTTCGATCCCGACAAATTGGTGGAGGCGCCGGGTACTTTTTAACGCGTATCGTAATCAAATTATTGCTTTGGATAAAAATGGCTAGCAAATTCGATGGAATAGACGGGGATGTGAACGAATTCATAGCGGAATTCGAAATTTTGGCGTCGATGAGCGGTTGGAGTGACGAACAAAAAAATATAATTATTGCCGGATATTTACAAGGAGCAGCGAGGTATTTTTATGAAGAAGTAAAGTTGGAATGTGCTACATATGAGGATTTTATTACAAAACTAAAGGCAGAATTTCCCCCGATAGAAGATTATCTTAGTCTTTTTTTTTTGGCAAGAAGCAACAAGGTGAGTAAGTGTTGGAATATTTTTATGCTTTGAAGGATTTAGCGAGAAAGGCGAAGGTTGTGGAGGACACTGTTTTTATTGAAAGGTTTTTGAAATCTATTAAGGATAGAGAAAGATCCAGACTGAGTACAAAAATATATAACGATAAACAAGATTTAAAGGACACCATTATCCAATTGAATAAAATTTACGGTACGCCACGCACTGTTACATTCAAACTTGAGCAGGATCAGGGACGTATTGCTTTACGTGGTCAGCCCGCAAGAGCAGAGGATTCTCGGGTTGCTGGGTCTTATAGAAGAATGTTGCCGACCGACGTTATCCGACTCAAAGTTTTGAAGGAGAGCAGCATCCAAACGAGAGTGGGCGACCGATGAGACAGTAAGGGAAGCATCGGTGCCGTCCAGAAAAGGAACATCCTCTACAAATCAGAACCATGGTCAGTGTTCACCTTTTATTTTAGTTGAAATTGGCGATAAAACGGGTGTGGCATTACTTGACTCAGGGGCGTCAATATCTTGTATGTCTGAGAAATATTTGCTTACTTTAGGTAAGACATATCGCGCTTTGAATGATTCACGTAAGATAAAAGCCATTGATGGTAATCATTTAACTGTATTAGGTACAGTCGAATTGAATATTTTAATAAATAAATATCTGTATGTTTGTAACTTTTTCGTAATTAAGGATATCGCTCAAGACATTGTTTTAGGTCAGGATTTTTTTTATAAAAGCCGCGTAGTGTTGAATTTTTTTCAAAATATAATGTCACTTGATAGTAAAAATATTGTTAAGTTTTGTTCTGAAAAAGATATCCCGATTGATGTTTCAAATAGCAATTCTATTTCATGCGAAAGAGAGGATATAGTTTTAACGAAATGGCATTATTTGTATTTCTCAAATTTTGTTAAAGTTAATGATAAATATTTATATTCAAGCAACTCGCCTGTGTTAGATTTCAATATTAACCTTTCCTTACCTGAGAATGAAAAGAATAGTTTGCATAGTTTGTTAAATGGTTTTAAAGATCGTTTCGCATTTGACAATAGTAACTTGGGGCGATGTAATTTAGTGGACGTAAAAATTGAGACAATTGACGATATTCCGATTCATAGACCACCGTACAGGGTAAGTCTCCGATGCAACGTAAAGTTATTCCAGAACAGGTTCAACTTATGTTGCAGAATGATGTCATACGAGAATCAAAGAGTTCTTATGCTTCTCCGGTTGTTTTAGTTCAGAAACCTGATCAAAGTTGGCGTTTCTGTGTCGACTATAGGAAGTTGAACAAGGAGGTGAAATAACTTCGCAGAGTTAGACTTAAATTCAGGGTATTGGCAATTATCTTTATTAGAGGAAGATAAACAAAAAACTGCTTTCATTTCCACGTCTGGATTGTTTGAATTCAATGTCTTACCTTTTGGGTTAAAGACGAGTCGAGCTGTTTTTCAAAGAACCATGGATACAGTCATAGTGTACGTTGATAATGTGATTGTCTATGGTAGGGATTTTGCCGATTTCCGTAACGCTTTACAAGTTTTTGTACGGCCGAGAAATGCTAACCTCACACTTAAACCGAGTAAGTGCAATTTTGGTTATAATAAGTTGACAGTGTTGGGGTATGAGATATCAAGTTATGGTGTCTTGCCAGACAAAAAGAAGATTGAAGATGTAGAATCGGTTAAGGCTCCTACGTGCACAAAAGAGGTGAAGTCAGTCTTAGGATTATTCTCCTATTATCGGAAATTTGTAGATAATTTCGCTAAAATAGCATTACCATTATGTAAATTATTGAGAAAAGATGTAAAATTTCTTTGGTTGGAGGAACATCAGGTGGCTTTTGATTTATTGAAACAGCGCATGTGTTATCCGCCGATTCTAAATTATTATTCCAACGAAGAAGGCATAACAACACGTTTACATGTTGATGCCAGTAACGAGGCGTTGGGAGCATGTCTTATGCAGGGGACCAAAGCGATGAAACCGGTGTCGTATGCTTCAAGAAAACTGAGTGCCGCAGAAAAGAAGTATTCGACGACTGAGAAGGAGTGTCTGAGTCTGGTTTGGACATTGAATCTTTTTAAGCATTACTTATGGGGTATGAAATTCGAGGTTGCTACAGATCTTAAGGCATTATGTTGGTTAAGGGAGAAAAGAGATATGAATGGTCGATTGGCTAGGTGGGCGTTGTGTATACAAGGCTACGACTTCGGTATTGTTAATTGTATGGGGAAGAAAAATGTTATTGCTGATTTTTTGAGTAGGAATCCTTTAAATATTGACCTTCCGGCTATGGAGGATGGTTTGCAGGTTTACAGTATTGAGCGGAGGCACCTTCCTATTACCTATAAAAATAATAAATTTTCTAAGTGTAGTGGCGCAACGGGTAAAAATGTAACTGGACCCACTAGTGGGGCTTAGCGGTGGGATTACAGTTAAAAGGAGAAATAAATATTAAGCCCTCAGGGCATTTTGAGGCGAGTTGACGGTAAGTTGCGACACCGAGGGCCACCTGCCTTTGTCTCGTTTTAGTCAGTTGGCCAGAATGGAGTTGCAATAGCTGATTGCTTGAAGGAGAATTTGTAAAATCTCAATCGCTAGCGCATTTAAGTGTCGTAACTAGCAACAGGCGAATTTTACAGGGCAACCTATTTTCTGTTTAGATCTTGATATCTGGAGGTGTAGAAAATGCTAGGCGCGTCTTACATATAAGTTTATTGTATACATACAGAGAGAAGAGCATCAGTATGCATACAGTATATGGCTCATTTACATATTATATGTACGATCCTCGTGCAATCACAATAATTCTTGCATTAACATTATGTTATTTTTTTATTTTTACTGTAAGTTTTTGGTCTTTGTTTCGTTTATTTACTTATTGTTTGTGTAAGCGCGTCGTTTGTGTTGTGATAATAAAATGTTTTCTATTCTATTCTATTCTACGAAACTATGTAACGAGTCTCGTAACCAGTTCCGATCGAATAATTTTTTATCCTTGTACGAAACCACTCAACAATATAAAACCATCTGTCAGAAAAAACAAACAACCTAGAAAGATGGCACAACAAGATCAACCGGTTCATAGGGAAGAAGTATCCCACAATGGCTCATCTGTTAGATACTTTGATGAAGGAGACAAAACGTCAAAATTAATGAATTAAAGAAGGAAACATTTCTGTAGGGCATTATCTCGAAATTATTTGTATTTGTTTTCTTACTTTTATATGAAAATAATAGTAGATTTAGCACCGAGGGATTAAAGCAGTGTCTAACGTCACGGGCGCCATATTGAACCCCGAGCGTAACGTGTGACTCTAGAGATAACTACCGATCGTAGGGAGGAAGTTAAAATTTAACTCCTTAACGAAGCGAGGGAGCTATGTAGAGTCCTAAGTGAATCGAGGGGTTCAAGTCGCCTAAGACGAAGACACTGCTTTATTCCAGAAGTGAATACTCTACTTTTCATACCATCTGCGAGACAATAAAAACTCAGGGCTCTATAACCAATTACAATCAATATCACTATAATATCACTCCCTCGCTTCGCTCAGGAGTTAAATTTTAACTTCCTCGCTACGCTCGGGAGTTAACTCTAGAGTCCCTCGTTACGCTCGGGGCTCAATATGGCGCCCGTGATGTTAGACACTGCTTTAATCCCTTGGTGCATAATCTACTATTTATTTTTCAACTTTGTGGTATATTTACTTTTATAACGCACATTCATTACTATACACAACTGTCGAAATAAATCTCAAATAGTCTCAAGTAAATACTCCAAATAAAAAATAAAAGAGCTGAAGCACCTGGACATTTACTTACGTTTATAATAAGACTTTTTTATAGTAAGTATACGATTGTAATACGATCTAATTTGATATGCAGGACTTTTTATTTACTCTAATGGTCACTGCTATTTTTCTATTTCTACTCTGACTATTTCTAACTTTTATTTAAGTTGCTTTTGATTTGATTGCTGGTTTCGTGCAAGGACGAAAAAGTATTCGATCGTAACTGATTACGAAACCCCAGTTTCGTACGCGGCCGAAACGCAATAAATCAACTAATGTTCTGCTCAATATTTTATAAAAATCATACGCTTAAATGACGGCAGTTGAAGAGAATAACCTCAATAAAAATATCACTAAATGTCGTATAATACCATACGTCACTAAAAACAAAAATATTTAGATAAAATGGATTTCACTAACAGTCGTACATAGCATTTACTTCAGTCATATTTGTTTTTTTTACCCAAGCAGATACGTCAACGGTGCAGGAAGCTCCATCTTTGCAACTGCGATAGATAGAGATACGACGATTAGTAGATTGTAGTTTTGGGCGTTATAAACCGTAAACAGTCATTGAAACTATTTATTAGCAGCAATACCGAAAACTATGTATTGACTTCTTCAGAAACTATTTATCGGGAGTAACTATTTATTGTGTGGAACGGACGGTTCACTTGCTGTCGCTCGCAATGTGGTACCCGAGCGATAGCCGATACTAGGCGCCAGGCTGACGGAACCGACGGCAAACGAATCGCGCCTAATTGTAAAATAGGAATTGTAAATACAAAACTTCGTAACGTAGTGTAAATAAAAATGTGTAAACTAGTTATTAAAAATAAATAGTTTCAAGAACCGTTATTACAAACTAAACCAATACATAGTTTCGGTATTGCAAAAACGCGTACCGACCCACCACTAGTAGATTGCGTTTGAAAATTAGTTTTAAATAAGTTCATGTATTTAACTCAGTTCTGACAAAAATGTCAGTTACGGCGGTCATGCAAGGGACGATTTGACAGAGATCACTAACCATAATGTTCGAATATTCGAAACTTTGTTTTATTTAATTATCTTTAGTCCTAAAACTTTTTCTCATAATATAGAGTGCAATAATTACTGGATCCTGTAACTTTTCGTGTTTTAAAGTTATATCTTCTAAGAGTTGTTTTATATAATGTGTGTTATTCCGAATGTAAATTTATAATGAAATTGTTAGTCCTACGAATTTTCTTAAAACCGATTCCACGTACCTAGTCTTGTCTGCCCTACCTATAAATTCTCTAAAGTGTAATTTAGAGCCGCGTAGGCGCGTAGGGCCGAGAGTAGTCGAAACAAAGCCGGCCAACAAGCCAAAGTTGCCCGTGGTGTGAGGAAAAGCTATCTACGACGATTGGCACGCGTGAGTCCGCCGGAGCCCTGTAGCGCCGCGCCCGGAGCCGTGACGTGACAGAAGCCATCGTTTTTGCATTTTTACTTGCCTAAACTTCCGACATACTAAAAAAAGTTCACAGCCAAAGAAATACATTTTTTTTATAATGAGATAATTAAAAGTTACAAACCTAGTTCTAATTTATGATTTGTAACTATTATGGAAAAGCGTTTTATATCTGTTATTATTGATTATTATATTTATAACTAGCTGTGCTAGCTGTGCCCGCGAACTACGTTTTGCCATCAAAATGTATAACACAGTGTTTACTTTTTCCTCCATTTTATTTCATAATGATTCAACTTTATTATGACTTTCTTGAGCAGCGGCCATTTCGAAATTAGGACAATTTTCGTAGGTTCGTAATGCTCTAGGTACTCTTCAGGGCGTTTCATTTAATACCCATATTGCTGGGTTTCAACAGGAACTTTTATCCGCCTTTTTTGAGAGGCGGTCATGTTGAATTTACGTCAATGTTGCTACGTTCATAGTGCTCTACTGATCAGGGCCTTTCATTTGATACCCATATTGCTGGGTTTAGAAACAAACTTTTATCAGTTTTTTTTGAGCTGCGGCCATATTGAATTTTGTGTGATTTTCCTAGGTTCTCTACTCTTTGAGGCCTTTCATGTAATGCCCGTATTGGTAGGTTTAGAAACGAACTCTAATCCACCTATTTTGAGCGGTAGCCGAATGTCGAATTTACGTAAATATTGCTAGCTTCATAGTATTCTACTCATCAAGGCCTTTCATTTGATACCCATATTGCTGGGTTTGGAAACGAACATTTTCCGCCTTTTTTAACAACGACCATAATGAATTTAAGGCGATTTTCTAAGTTTATAGTACTCTTGAAGGCCTTTCATTTGATACACATATTGCTAGGTTTGAAAACGAAATTTTATCCACATTTTTTGAGCGGCGGCCATGTTGTATTTATGTCAATGTTGCTATGTTCATAGTGCTCTACTCACCAAAGCCTTGATTAGATACCCATATTGCTGGACTTGGAAAACGAATTAGGTCAACGTGGCTAGGTTTAATATGTTCTACTCTTTAGGTCCTTCGTTCAATATCCATGTTCCTTGGGTGGATCCAAAAAAATATGATCCGTCATTTTAGACATTAGGATCAAGTGTCCCGTATTCTCTCTACGCGTAACCCAGAATCATTGCAGTCAGATATTTTTTTAAATAATCAATATATCATTTACTTTTAATAGTTTTAAATGGATGAAAGAGTTTGATTCCTTAGTCATAATGTAAAAACATATAACAGCTTTCAAAATACCCTGAAAAGGGTATCTTTACTTTTCAACATTTCAAATATTTCAAAAATTGTACTGATTTTGTGAAAATTGGTCAAGAATTAAACCAACCTACAAATTTTATATTTGTGACGTGATATTGTCATAAAAATGCTTTATACATCATTGGTTGTATGGCTGGATCCTTTTGCCTTACCACCACGGCAAAGAAAAAGACAATTTAAACTTCTAAACTTCTTGCTTGGCGAAATCCAGATGGGCACAGCCATTAACAGAAAAGATTCAATTTTTCTTTGCACTATGTGACAGACTTGTCAAAATAATTTCAATTTCACGTGCGCCATGTTTATTTTCTACACTAAGCATCATTCGGAAATTTTCTAAGGTATTTTTTCACTAAAAATAAAAAGTGAATTTAAAGAAATGAAATTATGCCTAAATGTTCTTCCGGATAATTCTAAGAATTGTGATGTAAGTCATATCAAATTCTGTCCAGTAGTTTCGGAGATCTTTCTGGACAAACAGACAAACAAACGCACAAACAATTTTTTTCTTTTGTTTTCTGCTAATGATTTTAAGGATTTTTTCTTAATATTGCGCATTTACAGATTTTTGAACCCCTTCGATTTTATTATATACTCGTATAGAGATAAACAAACAAACATATAGGGGATTATTGCTGAGGTTTTCCATTTTTACAGTACTTGATATTATGAGACATCATGTTAGGGCAATTTATGAGACTTTATATTATGGACAAAATAGAGAACCCTATCTAGTTCCTTCCCCTACCTAGCCATTTTACACCAGTGTTCGTAGTCTTTTCGTCTTATGGGGCTAAAAGATTGGCGAGACCATCTGTCACTGTGTTTTCAATTAGAACGTTCAAAAGGCCGATGACCGTAGCCCTCTAGCTCCACAACCTAAGCAGAATCTATCTTAAGGTTTATCCGTTTTTTTACAAAACATGGTCTATGCTTACTCTTGGTTTAAGCCTGACGCTTTCTCTATCTATCTTAATAACACTAATGAAAGACGGCTTAAACTAAGTTTAGGGCCCGTTTTGCAATAAGACCGAATGTATCCTAAGCCTTAACCGAGTACAGGTTAAATAAAACACCTGGTGTCATATGCATTGGGAGCTTTTAGTATCAAACTGGTGATCGATTCGACATTTTAAAAAATATTCCATCGAGACCGCTAATCTCATAGATTACGGCTCCTTGAGTAGGCCAGTAGCTTTCCACTGTTGACTTTTACACGATCCTTAATCATATTTGTGTTTGCTTCGATATCAATAAGTAATATTGATAGTGTTACAAGATAATTAGGTGCATGTTTTGAAACTATTTTTGTTGTAACAGGGAAAAACATATTAAACTCTTGTTCTACATATTTGCTGGCATGTTAATTTGATTGAGTAACAAGATTGATCAGATATTTAATTATTGCGTTATAGACAATAGGGACGTTCTAGGTCTCCGTTATACTCGTAATATGTAGCAAGTGTGAATAGGTAAATGCCGAAAGATATATAGTATAAGTTAAGTTATTTATTTATGTGTAACAATAGGTTAACAGAAAACTTATAAATTTTCACCAAAATAACACGCGGATTCTAGAAAAAAATCAGCTTTCTAGAAAATTCTATTCTAGAAAAATCGAGCTTTATATATTCACAGTATTTACTTTATTGTCATCATCATCACAGCCGCTAAGGACCAACTTGATAGCACAACAGCAGGCGTAGCACGGGCTGCCAAGACCGGACTCGAGTCATGCATTATCTCACAATTTCAGTGACAATATATAATATTATAATCTCTATGTCTTAAGAGAAGCACGGTGGTGCGTATTAAGTGGGACTGACGTGATAAAAGTTTCTTGACGCTCGTAAAGGGACACGTGTGAATGAGTTTTATCACAAATTCAAAATCTTTTTACTCTAATCACTATTGAAAAATGTGTTATTTTGAGATTGAAACTAAAACTTTGATATGATTTTTTTTAAATAGTTAAATATATTTTTGGCACTTTCGTTTTCGTTGCTGAGTGCTTGAGTTCAAATTTAGTTTTTCTCTATAACAATTGATTTTGTTTTTTAACGATAACTTTTGAAAACTTTTCTACATGGACAGTAAAAAATGGTTTTCTTGTCATGAGATGCTTGCAGTACACAAAAACAAAATGTCCAAGCACAATACGCAATGAAGCTGAAATCTACTCATGTTACCACTTTCTTAGTTATAAGTATATAAAAATCTCGTATTACAGTGTTTTTTAATCGAACTCCTCCGAAACGCCTCGATCGATTTTTAGGTTTTCTGTTGTTTGTTTTAGCAGGTCTAGGCTAGTTTTTTATATCCCTAGGTGATAAGGGTGGCCCTCTTCAGATTTTTTTTGGCCAAATTTTTTCTATTTTTAACCTACTTAAAAAAAGGAGGAGGTTATCAATTCGGTTGTATTTTTTTTTCTAAGTTTGTTACCTCATAACTCCGTCATTTTTAAACCGATTTCCAAAATTCTTTTTGTATTTAATAAAGTATACTGCAAGGGTGGCCCCATGTTTCTTTCACTAAAAAGTTAAAAATAAAAAAGTAAAGCTTGAAACATTCTAAAAACTTAAAACATATCTATTAATTATAATATTAGATAATAAGTATGAACTTAGTCTACCCATTGATTTACAATACGATACGATCAGCTGCTGGACCCTGTCAATGACCTTTAGTAACACACGGGACGAATGTTAATTTGTAAACAATAAAATGTTATCAATTTTTCTTTTATTTCTCAACTTCGTGATATATTTACTTTTATAACACCAATTAATTACTATACACAACTGTCGAAATAAATCTCAAATAGTGGACATTTACTTACGTTTTTTAACTTTATAAATAATACACTGAATAGACTTCTAAAAAGACTGTATTGATGCCACGAAACACATTTCACTAAGCACTTAAGAGGATTGTGAAACTGTAAATTTTCATACAAAAAACGATAACGCTTTTCTCCCTCTCAAAATAGTCCAATTTTCATAATTTTTGGAAATGTTGTAGATATAATGAAGATCTAGGTTGTACGTTTTGATTTTGAAGTAATCTTGCTCAGAATATAAATTATTAGCATCTAAATATCTATATTTTAGACTTAAAAACTACCTCGAGCATTTTTATCGTTTTCGACTAAATTATACTGAATTACAAAAAAAGCAAAACGTACAAACATAAGGTATACTGAATCTAATGAGACCAAAAGTGTCTAATTTCGTAAAGCTTAAGGGTGGTATAGTACATTATGGTACAAGTGTGTAATGTTGGTGATTAGGTCTTAAGAAGCCGAGGACGGTAACCATCAATACACACGTGTATCATACAACGTTTTTCAACACACTTCTGAATAAAACAATACTTAAATAAAAAACCATTTTACATAGTAGATAAAAAGTTTACTTAGAGAAACAATTAGTAAATGTGCAGTTAGTAAAATTATAATTAACTATTTTTTATGACATAGCGGTCTCATCAGATAGATTATTTATTGAAATACTTTCATGTTCTATTGTTATTTGTGATGGTTCATTATTCGTGTAGGTAGGTGAAATCCAATCATTGGACGTACTTGGTATTTCGCCAGTAGGATGCGTCTCAGAATGAAGTTTAATTCTTTTTGTGATTTTTGCACAAATTTCCTTCTTGTTTTGTATGGAATCTTCTACGTATGATTCTGCTACATTGCTAGATCGCCACCCGCCATGTCGCTTCAAAGTCATTATATCAGCTCCTGAATTTGCCAGCAATGTAGCTGAAGTTCTTCTGAAACTATGTCCAGTGTAGCTCTCAGCATCTACTAAACCCAAAAACTTAGCGATTTCTTTAGGCATAGAACCAAATTTGTTTATACCTATAGGCTGACAGGTACATTTACCATTCTGGTAATTTAGAAAGAAACGGTCATTTTTTGTTTTTGGCGAACGCAAACTTTAATACTTCTTAACAATATCATAGAATGGACCGTGTATGGTGAATGACCTAGGTATTTTATTTTTCGTGATAGGTATCTTCACTAAAAGCATCTGGCCATGGTTCTCTATATCTTTTACAGTTATATTTGTTAATTCTTGTATCCTACAGGCACCAGTTACACCAAATATTAAAGCAACCTGAAACAAAAGAAACAATAATTAAGGTCAACACACAACACAAGCTGCTATTAAATATTTAATTAAAATTAATTTAACTAACCTTTGTAGCCAAATATTGGTTATCTGGAGCATCTTTAATAAATTTTTCAATATCATCAGATGATAAAACCTTTGATTTTTTGCTTCTAAATCCATCAGATAGTCTCTTTAGATAAGCTGACAAATTCGAGTATGTTTTTAAGTCCACTCCATTCTTTGTTCGGACTGTACTTTTTAACATTGAGTAAATACACCACAAAGAGCTAGGTTTGTACTTAGAAGATAATTCTTTAAAGTACGCCATGAACACATTTTCTGAAAAAGACTGCGTATTCTTGTTGTTCTGCCATTGTATGAAATTTTGGTACGCTAATAGATATTTTTCCTTTGAGTTTTCTGGTAGTAAACTTTCCATAACGTTCTGGGCTTCACATCTTATATCGGGCGGTGTACAGCATAAATCATTTTCTTCATAAATTGTATTTGCAGACATCTTAATTAATAACTAACTAAATAACTTCAAAAGAGAAAACGAGACGAGTTGTGAAAAATGTTTCATAATGGCGGGAAAAATTAATCAGTTTTCCTATGCGCGCGCATCGGCCATAGACTAAAAAATGAGGTTTCTTTTTTTTGGGCTTTTCGCGGATAGCATTTTAGCGCAAGTGTAAGCGTAACACAACCAATAATATTTAAAAAAAACTATTACTCACTCGTGAATAATAGTAATGAAAAAGTCACAGTTTGATTATAGGTGTCATTATGTGCCTAATTGCCATGGGATTAGAGCCACTTTATGAGGAAGTGTGTTGAAAAAACAGTTATCGCCCGAATCAATATTTCAATAAGAAATGTAGGCTCTTACCTTGGACTTTCAACTCTAAACGGTGTGCAACAAACCGCATTTTTGAAAGTGCATACTCGACCCATGAATTGGCACTTCACAGTCCTCTTAATTATCGTAAGCAACAAGACATTCCAATTTTGAAATAGGTAGGTACCTACATAATGGCGTTGGCGGCTTGGCGGCAACTTTTGCGATGAAAACAATATACCTACATATAACGGAATACCTACAGTTGGTGCTGGAACATATTGTAGAATCATTGTTTATTTTTATATATGCCGCGTAATTTTTCAAAATGAAAGCTTTTAGTTCGTTAAGTGTTCTTGCTTTACTTTGCTTTTTATTCGTTTCTATCGATTTAGATAATTTATCAATAAATTCTATCAATAAAAAATAAAGTGAAGTGTTATTATTTATTTTAGTATGCACATTTATTTAGGTAAATAGTTTATAATTTTGGTAAAGAAATTATGTAGTTAGATTTTATAAAAACATTATTTACAGAGGCTCAGGGTAGAATGTCTATTTGTCTCTAGTGGATGCTCGTCACTGCTGTATGGGCGTAGAACCTTTGCCTTCATAGGCTAGCATCTATGCTAAAGGACATGTCCACTTTTGGGCTAAGAATATAATTATTTATTAACCAACATGTTTCAGGTATTATTGTAAAGAGTACTAAAAAATCTAGGGTTTAGAATAAAATTTAGGTTTTTTTAGGCCTGCAAATTCAAAAAAACAGCAATTTTATGATTGACTTTCATAGTATGTAAAACAAAGCGATTTTTGTATGGAAACCAATGACAAGTTACTGAAACGTGTCACAAACGAATAAATAAGTAACAAAAGCGCACAAACGATGTGATAGTGAGTGACTTTCTGACTAAAATTCACATAAATTACATTTTTAATGTTTTATCAAGATTTACGAAAAACATGGCTGTATGAACTTAGCTCCCTTTGCCTTCTCTTGCAGAAGTGACAACGTCAAAAGCCTCGTTTAATTTTGTGATTTTAGTGATCGTGATCGCTTTTAATCTAAGCAATCACAATACATCACAATACTTTTTATTAAGAAGTGCACAATCTTGTGTTGTTGCCGCAATGACTGTCAAATTAAAGGCAGCGCAGACGTTATAGATTTTTCCTTCGACAATAAACCCCCAGGTGACCACATATTGAATTGGATTGCAAATTAGCAGCATTGCAGGTCACTGTTGGTAACAAACAAGCATCTCTGACTCTGACCAAAAAAATGATACATGTAATCAATAGGTCCATGCTATTAAAATGAAATCTAGCACAATAAATGCATTGGTTGGTGGCAGATGACTTCTATACTTTACTTTGTAGCAGTGTGTTTGTGCAGCATTTGTTAGGATGAGCCCCTGGCTGTAGTGTCTAGTGTGTGATACCTGTTTTACTCTGCCTACTCTTAGGATAAGCACCTACCTCACAGTAATGAAATATCAACATAAATAAAATATACTGGTCTGTTCTTAAGAATGCTACAGTTTTACTATTTCAATAACAAAAGATTTTTTACAAAACAAATGCTAATTAATGAAGTCATTATAATGAACTAAGTGCAAAATTCTCTAAGATTACTATAATGCTAATTCAAAGTGTAAATATTTACTTCTATATGACTACATACCCATGATTTTATCATGGGTACTAAATATGTAATATGAAGTGTTGAATAATTATAATGGTGGAAACTATGTGAAAGAGTTGTAATATAGAAACTGGTTGCAGGTATGAAATAAAACCCAGAAATTATGTAATTTTTATTTATTCAATTTCAACATCTTCCCTCATTAGTACGTCATTTCAAAATTGAGCCAGTGATGTTATATGAGTTTGGTGCGGAGCCCATCCTAAATTCATGGATTTTATTTGATTTTTCCTCTTATCAGCAGTCTCATGTGATAGATCATTTTCTTGAATATGTTCTCCAAAATATGACTTAGCTTGCTTAATTTAATATGTTCCAAGACTGATTAAAATTTAATTGAATATTTTCATTCTGGGGAACATTCAAGTGTGGAATTTGAGCATCAATATGTACAAAGATGGCTTCTAATGCCCTATTTAAAATAGATTGACCACCAGGTTGGTTGGTCGCTTACTGCAGCTAGCAGTGTAAGTTATAAGATTTCTTTTGAAATAGGTAATTAGAGGACTTTTGTAAGTACAATTTTAGTAACCTCTAATAAAACAATGGAATTGTTTGAATCAGACCCAAAGAGTATAACGTATAGTTAGATTTCTACTGGACAGGTTTTCCCTGCTTATATGGGCTATACCTAAATGTAAAGGTGCATATTGATTTTTGAAGCAATAACACTTTTTTATATAAGTAAACATGAGTTTTTGAAATGTATACCCGAGAAGCAATTCTGCAAAGGGATTCCTTAGCCCATAGTCTGACTTAATATAAACCTAAGGCCCTTTTAGGCTTTGAAAAAACCTCACCTAATTGAGTTAAGCAAGAGAACAATAAAACAAATTGTGTGACTGTTAAACCTGTCCAGTATTTACATACTATATCAGTGGAATTTTCTATATTTTCAAATTCAATTAGTTTCTGTTCTTTGATTTTATTGTTAGTAAGTCAAGCATGAATTATTTGGTGTAAACAATACAGTGAACTTATATTACCGTAAAAATGCAAAATCATATTGACTCATGTGATTTTCACAGACTCTGGCATTACTTTACGAATAATTTACAATCCTCGAGGATCTTCTTTCTTAAATATAATGGTACCATTCGACACTCCAAATTATAGCACGGTACCAAAAAAATGAGAAGTTGTATCAGGAGTGCGTCTGTAACCTGGAAGTATAACATTTTGTTGTTCAATTCTTGGGTCTGGTTACTTCGTACGTTCAAATTACGAGAAAACTTAGTCCAGTTAGCAAGCCAATATTTAAATCACATGTAAAATCAAGAACCTGAGCATAGCTGTAGAAAATAAAAGATACTATTTTGTGAAAGGAAGGAAGGTTACAGACATACACACAAACAATAAACAAAAGTCAAAGCGACAGCTACAGTGGCATTGACATATTGACAATGACATTCTTTTAATTGCCAGTAAAAAAAACTAAATGTGGCCCTGCTAAAGAAACAATAAAAAGAAACATTTTTAATTTTTTTCTCGTAAATGCAGGCCTTAATATTTTTAATATTCATGGATAAACATCCTTCTCATAAAGTTCTATTTCCGTCATAAATTTTTAAACTGGTTAAAAAAGGTTCAGAATAAAATTCCACGTTCCATACAAAAAGTGGACATGTCCTTTTCATACGAATTTTATATTCCAAATATAAAACACTTTACTCCCTTGGGAGTTTCATACAACATTATATCCCTTGGGAGATTTTACTGGCGAATTTTTTATTTTTTAGAGTTTGAATAGTTGTGTTACAAGGATTAAGTATAATAATGTTTTATTAGCATAATTTTTCATGACACAACTGGTTGTGCCATAGGCCCATCGTTATCGAACTATAAAATGATCGCACAACTACTTGTGTGTTCGAGTTGGTCCATGGGCCCCGCCCGCCCGATCACAGCTCATATACGTCTCCACCGAGGGGCTCGAGCCTACCCTAAGTTCGGTCGTTTAGACCTTAGTCAACCACTCTGGCCCAGTGATCTTTCGATTATTTGCACTAATGAACTTTTTGCTGCACCCACAATATCTGTGCCAATATCAGGGTAAATATATTGAACTGTATCTCCCTGGACAGTATACCTAGCTAAACTGATCCTGCACTTTAACATGAAATGACCTGCCAAATGAAATCTCGCAGTCTTGAACGATTTATCACGATTAAATAATCGTGTTCCATACTACATGCAATACATTAACTACTATAAGAGACGATACATACTCGTTTATACTACTATAGCTTCTCACGTTTCTGAACACTTAACAATATACATTTTTTCATTTGTGTTAAAGTTTTAGTGGCAACAAGCGTTCTATCACGACTCTTGCCGCTTATAGATTTCAGGCGCCATCACGAGTATTGCGAAACAACTGACTGACAGTGAACAACTATATTCATTAGATTTAGATCAACCCACTCTCATTTCCTCTTCCCCCCGGACCTCGATTACGAGTAGTCGTGTCTAGAACTGCGTCACTATTTCAAATATTTCACTTTTAATTTAATTTTAATTAAAAAAAAATACCAAAGTTATAATAGGAGTGCATAAACACCTAAGAGATCTCGCTGTCGTCAGTGCGTAACCTGAACCTCGTGCAGGCAAGCGGCCCTCAACGCGTCACTTTCGCGCAGTGCTACCAACTGTGAGTTACATAACGCCTTGCGCGTCTGCGATCCTAGTACCTTGACGCGGTTGCTGTTAAGTGCGGCGTCCTATTCTGACGCGCGGCGTGCTATTCTGATGCGAGGGGTCCTATTCTGACGCTACACTGTACTCTAGAACCATAGACAAGCACGGCTGTATACTGGTGGCGGCCTCGTGTTCTGATTCAGTATCATCCGGCATCCTTATTTCTAATTGCAGCCCTATTCTTTAACTGGGTGCCCAAATCAACCTGTTTTCAAAGCTACGTCGTTTGTGAGCACTTTTGGGATCTACTATTCACGATAAAATTATGTTACGATCACCTAAACTTAATAAATCTATGTCCGTTTCGGATCCAAATTTTATGAGGAAAGATGGTACTGCTGCGGGATCCATGGGGCTCACAGTCACTGATACCAGCCCAATTCATATTACACAGCGAGATAAACGACGACGACTGTCGGAAGAGGATTACGATGAGCTCACGGCTTTCAAAATGGAAATGCAAAAACTTTTTGAGTCCTTTATTGAGTCACAAAACATAAAGTTTGATAACCTGAGTAGGGATATACAAGAAGTTAAAACACAGACCTCTATTATTAACACTACAAATCAGGACATTGAAAAGTCTCTGGACTTTATGTCGTCCCAACTTGAAAATCTGCAGACTAAAATTGATGGGTTAGAAGGACAAAAAAAGGAACTTATATCTCAGATTGTGAAAGTCGAAGATAAATGTGAATTACTGGAAAAGTCACTTAAAAAAACCTGCATTGAAATAAAGTTCATTCCGCATGTTAAACAAGAACGTAAAGAAAACTTATTTAATTACATCCAAAATCTCGCCAAGATTCTCGCAATTCCTCTCCAGCATGCTGATGTTCGAGATGTTTATCGTATTCCTAATAAACGCGATTTATCAAAGTCTGTGATCATCGTGGAACTATCCAGCACTCTAACAAAACACAAATTTTTAGATTCAGCAAGAAGATTCAATAAAACCAGTAAACTAAACGTTGGGCATTTGGGCATCGAAAATAACACGACCTCATTGTTTCTTTCTGAAAATCTTACAACGAAATCTAGAAGACTATATTATCTTGCTCGAGAGCACGCTAGGCAAGCAAGTTACAAATTCTGCTGGACTTCAAATGGAAACATCTTCCTTAAGAAACAAGAGGGATCCCCATATATTCTGGTTAAAGATGAAACTCAACTACGCGACATATCATAAAAATATTAACATAGATTTACTTAATTGTTATCTTTTATACAAAAATATTAACATAGATTTACTTTACTGTTATCTTTCTCACAGAAAAAAATTATTTACATTATTTTTACTTAGTTTACTATATATTTTTATTTCCAAATCTACACACAACATATTTTTTATCCTTATACGACTTTGTAACACTCAACAATCTTACGTAAGTCATGAACTTCCTCGCAACATTTTTAAAATCCACTTTCACACATATACATATCAACACTCACTCAGTTCAAACACACACTCTCTACATCCATACACGCTTATACACACTTGTATGTATACAAGTTATTTTTTACACGATGCAGACACACTTTTTAATAAATACGCGTTTAATGGACTTGTACAATACCTGTTAATACAGTGGATCTAATAGATAATATAGATCAAATTAATATCTTAGACCCGATCTTATGTGAACCTGGACAGTGTCTGGATCAAATAAAATATCCAGACATTTACCTAAAAATATTACAGCAAAATATACGTAGCATCAATCACAATTTTGATGCCTTCTGTGCCCTTATATCTAGCTTGAAAATGCAGTGTGACATTTTGGTTTTAAGTGAGTGTTGGTTAGCTCATACTGATAATATCCCTTGCTTGGCTGGCTATAACGTATTTAAAACGACAAACAACTTTAACCAAAACGACGGCGTTGTTGTTATGGTAAACAGTTCTCTTAATTTTCGTGTTGAAGAGTATCGGTTGACTGAAGCGAACTGTTTACTTATAAAGCTTGGACTTGAATACGTAATTATTGCTATATATCGACCGCCAAGCTTTAATAATCTGGATAATTTCCTTAACTCTCTACAAAGTCTCTTTTCTGTTCTTTCAAACTTTAATAATATAATACTTGTAGGTGATATTAATATAAACATTAGAGATGAGCTGACTTCTTGCAACTACCTTGAGTTAATCACATTCAATGGATTAATTCCTTCTTATTATACACCTACCAGAGGGCGTAGCTGCCTTGATCACGTCATTGTAAAAACCAAATTAATTACGAAAACGTTTATACTTCAAACAGCTATAACTGACCACGAATCTGTACTAGTATGTTTGCAAAACAAAGGGTTTAATAAGTACAAGACTCAAACAACAGTAAAAATTAATTATGAAAATCTCTATTCTGACTGCAAAAGTCTTGACTTCAATAACATAATAAATATCGAGGATATCAATTCAGCTACAAACCTTTTTCAAGATTACATACAAAAAATCATAAACACAAACAGTAAAAAATATAAAATATCTAGAAATAAAATAATATTAAAACCGTGGCTAACGCCCGGTTTATTGAGATGCGTTCGAAACCGAGACCGATTACATGCTAAACTCAAGAAGGATCCTAATAATGAGGTTCTAAAGATTACTTATAAAAGATACCGTAACTATCTTAAAAATATTACCAAAGCTCTTAAACAAGCTCATAATAAGCAGGAGCTCATTAACTCCAAAAATGACAGTAAAAAGTTGTGGACAGTTGTCAAAACTATGGCCAACTTAAACAAAACTAATAGTCCACCTATTGAACTTTTGGATATCTGTAGTACAAGTGAAGCATCTATTGAAGAGGTCAACAACTTTTTTACTAATGTAGGCCATAACTTGTCCACTAGAATAGGGGCTAATGTTCCACCCTTTCCCCCTGAGTTTTTACCAGTTGTCTCACAAAATAGTTCGTTCTTTTTAGCCGAGACAAATGAGGAAGAAATAGAGTGTACAATCAGAAGCCTCAAAGCCAGCCCATCCACGGGTTATGATGGCATTTCAGCCCAGGTCTTAAAGCATTTGAGTACTTTGATTACTCCGACTTTAACTAATTTATTTAATAAATGCTTAAGACTTGCAAAATTTCCGGATGCACTAAAAAAGTCTGTTCTTATACCAATTTATAAGGCTGGGAGAAGAGACTGTGTCGATAATTACAGACCTATTTCTATATTAACGGCACTTTCGAAAGTCTTGGAGAAAATTATAAATAAAAGATTGCGTAACTATTTAGAATCCAAAAACATATTGTCTGAAAACCAATTTGGTTTCAGAGCCAATAGATCAACAGATGACGCACTTCATACTTACACTAACTTTTTGGCCACCAAACTGGATGATAAAAAGAAATGTATTACAATTTTTCTAGATTTGGCTAAGGCATTCGATACAGTCTCTTTTCCTGTGCTGTATAGAAAGTTGGAGGGTATTGGCATAAGAGGTGATCAACTTCTTTTGTTTCAAGATTATATGAATAATCGCACTCAGAGGGTTAGGATTAATGATTTGGTAAGCGGGGAGGGTTCAATTAAGTATGGTGTGCCTCAAGGCAGTGTCCTTGGTCCGACACTTTTTCTTTGTTACATCAACGAACTCTGTAACCTTAAACTTGAAAATTGCAAAATCCTATCATACGCTGATGATACCACTCTCACTTTTTATGGTGATAATTGGGATGAAGTTTTCACTTCAGCTCAAAAAGGATTTGACAGGGTTTGCCACTGGCTCGCAGCACATTCGTTAACTCTAAATGCCTCTAAAACTAAGTACTTAGCCTTTTGCATCCGTGATCCCGTACCATATTCATCTGACCGTAATATTGTGGCACATTCCTGTTTTTCGTCATCTTGTTCTTGTCCTCCGATTAGACGCACTGATAGCATTAAATATTTGGGTATAATAATTGACGACAGACTTAATTTTAAGGAGCATATTTTATATTTATCTAAGAAAGTTAGGAAACTTGCTTTTGTTTTTAAACAGTTAAGATCAGTTGCTGATAAGGACATAATAAAATATATTTACCTAGCTCTTTGTCAATCGGTTCTATCTTATTGTGTTTCGTCATGGGGGGGTGCCGCTAAAACTTTTATTCTGATGCTAGAACGAGCTCAGAGGCTTATCCTAAAGTTAGGTTATAGCAAGCCAAGACTGTACCCTACTACTGAGCTGTATAAGGAGGTGAAAGTTCTGACCGTTAGGCAACTTTTTATTTTATCTATTATATTACGGAAACACTCCCTTGAACACTACAATGTAAATCATGCTAGAGCCAATACTAGAAGAAAGCACACGGTTTGCAGCACAATAAGTTCAAGAACAGCTTTTGCTAAGAAATTTTTTCCGACTCTCAGTGGAAAAATATATAATAAAATTAATAATATGCTATATATATATCCCATGACCAAACACATATGTAAGAAGATTGTATCTAAATACCTCTTAACACTAAATTATGAAGAAACGGAAAACATATTAAAAACAATGATATGATAATAATAAAAAAAACATAAACATACACACGCACGATTGCACACATCCACCCACACACATACACACGCACACGCACAAACTCATACATACTCCCACACCCACACACACTTATACATTTTTAAATAATTTCACACACCATGTATTTATAAGTGGTAACTAGGTACATTTCTTTTGTAATAAGTCCTAAGGGGGTGGAGACCAGGAGATCCATAGCACGGGTTTACCTATTTGGACTCCTGTTCTTCCACGTTATACTGCACTGTTAACATATTTGTTTGAAACATTGTAATGTGGAAGGAAAATAAATATATTTATTATTATTATTATTATTATTATTATTACACTGACGAAGAAAAATAATATGACACATATTTAAAATACACATTATACAGCCTTTAAGTAAAAAATATACCTACCCTCTCTGATGTGGAAATTAAGAAAGAAAAAAAAACCATCCTTGTGAAAACAGTTTTGTTATATCGATAATTTTGTTGTTAATTGTGTTTTTGCCTTAAATAATGTTGTTGTTGACGAATTATAATTAATGATTAAACGAACTTACCTGTACGTGAAGTTCAATCATAATTATACGAAGGCTTCGTCCGAAGGGATTAGCAAATAATACTTGTAGTAACGCCTAGTGATACGCCAGTCACGCACTTTATTTGAGGGTATAAATAAAATTTAAAATGAGTCTCACGTCAACAAGGTGGGCGACCTATCCGCTCGCTTCATTTAGTTTAGAGTAGCTGCATCCGGAATATTTCACACAAAAAAGGGGACTTGTAGTTGGGAGGGAGGGTTGCTAATCCCTTCGGACGAAGCCTTCGTATAATTATGATTGAACTTCACGTACAGGTAAGTTCGTTTAATCATTAATTATACTCGGCTTCGTCCTCGGGATTAGCAAATAATACTTGTAGACTTTTAGAGATAATAGTGTGAAATATTTTGTTTATTCCTGAATTTTCATTAATTTATGTTAATAAGAATAAACATCAATCATCATTTGAATTACTCGTATTATTAACAATTGTTCTGGCAAAATAATTATTTCCATTAGTATTGACATTACTTACGGTTCTATTATAGAATCGATAGAATGTGCTTGAAGAGCCGCTCCATCCAGCGGTTCGTCTTATTTGATCTAGGCCGACACCTGGGCTATCTGTGACCTGGGTGATGAGCCGCGGATGTAGCGGCGTGCTGTGCGCGGTAAATATGTTTAGATCAAAAACGCTATCGCGCAGTGTGTTCTTTATTCACTGACTTAAGGTTTGGGAACCGACAGCATTATAAGGCTTTTTAGCACTTATGAAGAGAAGGAAAGATTTCAATATTTTTAATATTAATCTAGGACAAGGTTTGTACTTTGTGTGCTGTCAACAGCGCAATGAGAGTAATGAGTTTTTTCGAAAGTTTTTCAAAAGACAATGTTTCATTGGCGTAAAATTGGCTGACATAATTAATAGCTATTGAAGTATCCCACATATTTGGGCAAGGGAGGGCGTTACCGAAATATTCCTTTAAAATATATTTTTACTCTGTCATCTTCTCGTAAATTATTTTCCCCTAAGCAGGGCGAGCGCGGATCTATAGGAGTTAAGCGTGCCATATTGAGCTCCCTCTTCATAATAGTTTGTTGAAATAAATTATTTGTGGAATTGAAGGATTATACAAGTCACAATTATTGTCGTTACAGTAATTGAACCAGCGCCGTAAATAAACATTATATTGTTTAAAGGAACTTTGGAATATAGATGCTAATATCGGCGGTACACTCCACGCCGTCCGCATAAGTTCCCCGCTATACAATGACAGAGAACGGGGTGAAAGCATAAAAATTAAAATCGGCCCAGGAAATGCATCTGGGTCCCTATGCCAGGAGACATAATCAGTGCATTTAGTATTTATTTGACTAGCGAATAAGTCTACTTGAGGTGCCCCATACGATGAGACAATTTCCTGATATGCCCAGTCCGCTAACTCCAATTTTTTTTTTTTAAATACGTCGCCCTACACTAGGATTTTCTCCTGTGTCGTGGGTGCAGTTACAAACATAGAATATCACATGCACATACGCCCAGACCGGAACAAATTTCTGTAGGCCATAAAACATTTGTCTCGTACGGGAATCGAACCCGCGACCCGTTGCGCAGTAGGTGATCACTCGACCTTTGCGCTAAACGTGTCGTCGATTCTATGTCAGGATGTACCCGCCTTGATTCGGCATCTGCCGTTATATTATCTGATGAGCTAATGTAATAAGCCATAACATACAAATTGCGACATTCACACCACTGCCATAGTTGACGAATGATGTCAGTGAAGTGGGGGAACTGAATACCCCCCATTGTATTGATGTAAGAGATTACTGTAGTGTTGTCGATGCGGAGAAATTTGACAACTACTTATATTTTTGGCGAACACTTTTAATCTTAGAAAAGCAGCTAGAATTTCTAGGTAGTTAATGTGTTGTGTTCTCTCCTGAATGCTCCACAACCCGCTAACCTTCTCTTTGCCACGTACAGCCGTATTTGAGGCGTCTGAGAAAATTTCCAGATCATGTGTATCATGTTTGATTTTACAAAACGGTATTTGTATTGCGTCATTCCTAGGGATATTTATAAATTTATCACAATTATCATTAATGATGATTTTAAGTTTAATTACTTAATGCGCTCGAATATTTTAGTATAAGGCTAGTGTATTCTACAGCCGGGCAAACTGAGACTAGTAATTCGACTATTTGTGCGAATTGACGTATTCAACATCCTTTAAGTGTTAACCATTTTTTTTTTAATTTCTGATTTGTGATCTGAAAATTTTTAGTCTAGATTAGAACGAAACCTTATAAATGTACATATATTACTAGGTATCATTAAACTTTTGGCCTCGTTAATTAAAATCAAAGAGAGGTAATTAATTTTTTGGTTTGTATATTTGACCAATAATTATCTAAATAATTAGTTGATTTTTGGTCCGCAGAACGGAGTAATCGGACAATTGGTTTTATTGCCTTGATGGTGCAGTACTCAAGCCAAATAGTTCTTGTTCAATTTGAAATCTTAAATATTTTCTTGAATTAGGGTCAATAGTTACTTATTAAATAAAAGTCATCTTTTAAATCTATTTTTGTCATGAAACAATTTTTTGTTTATGTAAATTTTAGCACTGAGCGTAAATTTTCAATTTTTAAATGATCTGCTTTTATAAATTTATTAGTTTTTTTTTAATTCAGGATGAAACGATGTTTACCATTTGGCTTAGGTACCAGAATATACTTGATAAAAATTGCCCTTCAGTAGGTTGGCATTTTGAAATAGCACCATTAGCTAACAAGTTATGAATAGCTTAATTGAAATCATCTCTTTCTGTGGCTAAATAATGTTTCACCTTTGGAACAGGTAATTGGTTAACGGGACTAGTGAATGGGATTTCGTATCCCTTGATGCAGGATAGAATTTCTGCATTCTTAGTTATAAGAGACCATTGGTCATTAAAAGAGGCAAAGTGCCTGCATATTTTACTGGATTTTGCAGCGATCGCGTGGCGGCGGGCGGCTGCTGCGAGTGTCTCGATGAGCTAGATGGCCGATCTCTACTGGCAGGGGGCTCCAACGTCTTCGGACGATTTGGCTGCTTCCGAGTAGGATAAGGGCCCTTCTAGTTTAATCATTCCTGGAGGTGCTAGGCGTCGGTGCAGGCGCCTTTTTTTTTTTTTGTGGCTTATGCAATGAAGTTTTTAACTCTGCACCCTATTTATTTATCGCCTTTGCAGTCTTAATAATTTCTGACAGGTTTTCGCCTAATGAATGAATAAAAAATGGTTAAGTATTTTGAAGCTGGTCTTTCATGTCCTTTTTAAGGGAAGACAGAATAAAATTCCGTCGTATGACTGAATCCGGTACTGCAAGTCACAGAGAATATGTTCTGTGTACATCAACATTTTTATTAATTCTGGGTCACTGTTATTTATCGAGGTCAGCGAATTAATAGCTTGGTTCAAGCATGAAATAGCCGTAGAAACTTGTTTTTGCCTAATTTCGATATTTTTATAGCGTTTATATCGGAGATAGCCACCTTAATTTCGGCATTCAGTACCTACGGGAGCATTAATTAGTTTGCAGTTACTCGGCGAAAGGTATTTCACATTAATGTGTGTTCCAACTTAACTGCAGTCTTTGTGAATGTCGGCTCCAAAAGTATTCGAAATAGTTGGATCCTCGCCCAATATATCAAGTATTGTGGTGTTTAGCATAGCATTAGCTGACCCAGGCTCGTCGGTATCCGTCACTTGCTCAGGCGCGGCGGTGGTGGCGGTGGTGGCGACCACCACGGGGGTGACCGTCATGACGGCACAGAAGATATAAACGGCGGGCTCGCACAGAGCGTAGCCACTTCGGCGGGTTCTGGGTCGAAGTCGACCTGCATCTCCGAACGTGGCTCAGAACCAATAATCCCATCGAGCAGTAGGCCAATTATAAATCTTTCATCGTATGACATGGCATAATAAATCATGAAATGCTTCATTTCGTATTACCGATCTCCAATGATATCATTACTATGGCATAATTTCGATGATGTCAATATCATATAACGAACGAATGATCAAAAATCTGACCGAAAATCATAATTTTCGCTTTGAACTATGATATCATATGATATTATTTGAAAACCGTGAGATCGTAATAGGCCGGCAGGTTTAAAACGTTGTTATTACGTTCTTGTTCTGAAAACCACCGATATCTAGAGATGGTCGTTATTACGATAGCAGATAATATAATGCATTATATGCACGTAACGAATAACACATTATTGAGCAACGGATTATCCTGCTATCATTATAAACTGCTGTTGATGTTGTAGCGTTGTAGCGCAATGACTGACGTTCCACCCACCGCGCTGAAACCGATAACGTAACACGCGAGAGTGAAGCAAAGAGCGAGAGTGCAATATATGTGTACGGGAGATAGCAATATAAACTGCACGAGTCGCGACACGATAATCGCAAACCACTAATTTTTGTGCTTTCTCACATTGACGTAAAGTTCACTTTAAAATGTTTGATGATCGTGACGATTTGAAATAACAGGTGAATAATAATTATTCGTTATACTGCTGTTTTGAATGAGATTGCTGTTTAAAATTTTATTGTTCGTTCAATTCTGTTCTGTTCAGTTCAGCAACAGATCCAATTAGAGAAATTGTGATTATTTTTTGTTACGATTTAATTATTTCAGTGTGTAAGTGCGTAATTAAAAGTTAGCGTAAGTATAAATAATAATTGTTTTATAGTTAGCGTTAAGTATTTTTAAATATTAAAAATGCCGAGAATAAAAGCCCCGATCGCTCCTATTTGGAACTATTTCGATGTTGGTAACAGTGTGAATACACTGTTGTTCATTGTGCAAAACAGCAGTATAACAGGATAACGAACAGCAGTTTACAATAACAGCTATATGGAAATAACACAGCACTGTTATTCGTTATTTGGAAACAGTCGTTACTCTCATCTCTACCGATATCTCTATTAGTCATGAAACAGACCAAAGTACTGTTCGCGAGACTAATTTATAGGGTAGTACAGCTCCAAAGAGAAGTACGCAAACCCGGATAGGTTATCATTACCATAGGGTAGTACAGCTCCAAAGAGAAGTACGCAAACCCGGACATGTAACCATTGCCACTATGAATACACCGATATCTCCATTAGTCATGAAACAGACCAAAGTACTGTTCGCGAGACTAATTTATAGGGTAGTACAGCTCCAAAGAGAAGTACGCAAACCAGGATAGGTAACCATTACCACTATGTATATACTGTATTTATTCTTTAGTATATAATCATAAAAAGTAGGTGCATGTTACGATTGGATAATTATTATTACTGCTAATCAGTTAAGGAACAATCCTAAAATACTGTTCGCAAAATTATTATTGGGTAGTGCAACCCCAAAGAGAGGTACGCAAGCCCAGTTTAGTGAATAATCACTATAGCAATAACTATTATTTAGTAAACATTCTTCTTAGAGATATAGTGTCATAAAAATTCATACAAAAGGGGTATAAATAAGCCCACTAGGTAGGTATGAAATAAATCTTATTTAACAGTTTTCGTAAAACTATTTCATTGGATTATAAAACTTCATTTCAGAAGAAACCAGTAAAAAATAAAAACGTGACAAATTTACCATTATAGGTATAATTCGTCATTAACTAATTAAGTTTCTCTGGTACTTATGAGAATATAACAAGATGGCTGACTTATCATACTTCTGCCAGTTATCAAACGAGCATTGTACGGGCAGCAAATAGAAAATGATATTTTCGGCCATAGTCACTAATAAATGCACTTATTCACACAATAACTAACCTTGAAACTCCGAGCGGGAACGCCTGTCGAGCAAGCTGGAACGACTCCGTGTACGGCATCTTCGTAACACTTCGAGTTTTTTAAACTTACACAACAGATTTGACAATCCTCCTCACTTTTCCGCTTAGGCATTATAAATAAGCACTACCTCACTTAAAGTAAAAACTTTTAAGACGCGAGAGTGTGATCGTGGCGAGCACTAAAAAGCGAATGAAGCGAGCGGATAGGTCGCCCACCTTGTTGACGTGAGACTCATTTTAAATTTTATTTATACCCTCAAATAAAGTGCGTGACTGGCGTATCACTAGGCGTTACTACAAGTATTATTTGCTAATCCCGAGGACGAAGCCGAGTATAATATAAGATATTATACTTAATTAATTACTTTTTCATCCCCTCTATTCGAAAAACGAAGTGAACGCGAGCAAAATAGGTATTTTCCCCAGAAGATTTTAAAACAGGATGGAAATAAGTTTAGAAGACGAATATGGGTAAAAGTTATCAAGACCAAAAAGATCGAACGCGAATTATTATGAATACTGGCACTTATGCCCGCCAATTCCACGTTTTTTTTCTCTTTCTCCTTTTTTTTCTTGTTTAAGCTTTCGTAGAAAAAACTAATTCGTCTTGTGAAGTCCACGTGTCCAAAAGATTATGACTGTTTATTTTTGAAATTAAATTCGTACAAAATTTTGCGTAAAGCATTGCGGATCTTGTAGCACATGTACGTACCTAAAGAAAAAAAAATGAAAACAGCAGTAATTGTTAGGAGCTTTTATATTTACATAAATTTGTACGAAATTATAGTTGCATTATGTATTTGATATTTCTTTACGAAAATTTGATAAACCTATCCCTAGAGATAACAGAAAAAACAAAACAGCCAAAATCGAATTATCCACATGGGTGAAGCCGAAAGCAGAAAGTTGTAATTATTTAAAGAAAGGTAATTAATAAACATAGTGTTAAGCTTTTGTCATACATTTACTTACACAACTACGACAAGATATCAGAGCAAATCTTTCAATATCGCTCACTATAATTATTTTAATTAGCAAGACACTGCGCAAATACTTATATTTTATCGTAAAGTATCTGTAGGCACCGACATATATCGGAAGATGGTGAGATATTATCTGCGTATACAAAAATATATGACATATACTTATGGAAAAATATATTTATGCGAATGACATGTGGAAAATATGGTATAAGATTTTACCTGCAGATAAATACAGGTGTGGCGATATGCATTCTTGCATTGTAGTATTATTTTTTTTATATCTCTTTAATCAAATCTTGAATCACCATAAATGTTGCCCTTGGATTTCGATAATAGATTGTTAATTTGTTGTCTGATTGATTGTTGTGGAAGTTGTAAAATACTTAGCCCTTAGTCCTTTTTAAGCTTTATATATTCATATTTTAGTAGATAGTTTTAAATTCTAATGCGGCACGTGCATCAAATTCAAAATCAGGATCCTTTTCTAACGAGCTGATGGTTTAGTCCAGAAGCAATAAACGCGGGTTAACTGTATAACACACTAAAAATCCGCGCTAAAAACCAAATCTAGTCTGTTTGAACTTTGAATGATTTTGAGTAAATGTATTGAGTAATATTTACAAATAGTAAATTTTTTATATGTAGATAAAATATCGTATCGGCGTAGAGAGTGTTCTTAAAACAGAAAATAAAAGATTTTTGTTGATAAAACAGAACACTATATTTATCTTGCGCAATAAACAGATGGTAGGCGTTCTCTTATAAGGCCGCTCAGTCGCGCAGCGCGTACCATTCGCAGTGCAATTTAGCCACTGGATAGGATTTCGGAATGGCGTCCATAGAAATTCATATAGAGCGGTGCGCCCATGAAGCTTCATGGGTGCGCCTTCACCGCTGCTTAGCGTCCGTTGCTGAGACGCTGCTGCGTAGTGGCTCACTGCTGCTAACCCGTATGGCCGGTACACACATTGTTTAGTGTTTAGTGCGAGTGGCTTGTTTAGTGTTAAGTGTTTAGTAAAAAACACGTTCGGACAGCTTCTGTTTAGTGTTAAGTGTTTAGTGTTAAGTGTTTAGTGTTTAGCGAATAGGAACGCGTTCTATTTTTTCTGCGAGTCGCCCCTCCCGCTCTCCCGCCTTCACCCCTCACTTAACACTAAACACTCACTAAACACGTCTGGACAGATCTGTTTAGTGTTAAGTCCATATAATGAACAAATAAACTAAACACTGTTTACTAAACAGTGTATGGACAGCACCTACTAATCACTTAACACTAAACAGTCTACTAAACACTAAACACTAAGCACTTGACTAAACAAAGTGTATACCGGCCATTAGTTCACTTCGCTACAGTGGCGGCTCCGGAGAATAAAATGATAACCGCTGTTATCATAGTTATAATGTTATTCCAAATTTGTCATCCTGAGGTGCTAATACATCTTCCTATCTTATTCAGATTTTTCCTGTTTATTTAAAAAGTTAGAAAATATTATTCTTTTATTACAATATACACGAAAAAAACAATAATATTATCTTAGCAAAATATCTGCAGTTATCATACCATTTTGTAAATTATAACCACCTTGTTATATGACAAACGTATATTTATCATTTTATTCTCGTTTTAAAATAGCTAAGCGCCTTTGCTGACTCATTCTTAGCCAAATATTGTTGTCTTGTACTGCACAACTAAGTGTGTTGTTGTGTCTATTTACAATATAGATTGAGCTAACGTAAGAATGTGACAGCAGATATCCAGTGAAAAGGAATTTGGTACAAATCTGTTATTGCTGAGCCTCCACAGGCTCCTTGGTTTAGTAAAAGTAAAATGAATCGCAAGGAATTAACTACTTGTTTTAAATTACGATCGGGTCATGTTCCATTGAACAATTTTGGTTACCTCATGCGCAAAATTGAAAGCGCCAATTGTGTTATCTGTCAGACTAAGGAAGATCTTCTGCATTTGTTGATGGAATGCAAAATTAACGAGACACTTAGAGATGAGTTATTAATAGATACACGATGTCCTAAGCAAGATATTCTGTTTTTGTTTCACTTAACGTTTAGTTCAAGTTTTATTTGTGAAAATAGTAAATGTATAATAAGTTTTTATATAAAATCTCTAGAGTTAAGAAAACAAGTGATGTCTGTCCAAGTTTAATTGTAAATATATTAATAATAAGCTGACTTAACCATTAGGTGTGTAGCTTGATAATAAAAGATTTAAAAAAATAGCTAAGCGCCTTTGCTGACTCATTCTTAGCCAAATATTGTTGTCTTGTACTGCACAACGAAGTGTGTTGTTGTTTCTATTTACAATATAGATTGAGCTAACGTAAGAATGTGACAGCAGATATAGGTACCGGTTTGTGTGCCGACATGTGCTATTGTTTGTTTACTTTTCGAATCAGTGAATAATCAGTGAATAAAAGAAAGCATGGGCGGCGTGGTTAAATGCTATAACGAATAATAAAAATAATCCAGAACCAACCACTGTAACCAAGGTTAATTAATTCTAAGCGTCTAAGTTTTCTTTGTACGTATGGCTTGGAGATACTCTCTTCGCAAAACTCTTCACATTAGTGTTAAAGGACGCCTTCAAGAGATTACACAGGGAAGAATGCGGCTTATATAAATATTATGGTTGAAAGAAGGCTGAGCAATTTGAGATTTGCGGGCGACATTCTCCTGACATGACAGGGGACCATGACACCATGATACAGAAGCTAGGCGATGCCTCTAGAGATAATGTGGCTTAGAGCTGAACCTTACAAAGAAAGATGATGATGATGATGACGTGAATTGCATAAATAATATCGCAAATATCACGGTAAACGACGCAGTCATAGAGAAAGTAACAAAGTATGTGTATCGTGGACAAGAGGTAGTAATGGAGAAAGATAATCAGGCTATCCAGATAAACAGGCGTGTAAGACTAGCGTGTAAGACTAGCGTGGGCAGCCTATTCCAAGCTTGAATTTGCCTTTAAGTTGATCCTAAAGGCCGAACAAAAAATATACGTCAACAGTGTACCTGCCAGTGGAGCTGAAATCTAGGTAGTCACTAAAGAGTATTTCAATAACCTCCAAGTGACGCAGAGAGCTATCGCAAGAAAACTGGTAGGTATTATATTGAGCGGCCGTGAATAAAACAGCTGGCTTAAGATAAAAGAAAAGTAACCGATATAACAAAGCAAGTGTAGCAAGGCTGAAGTGGGAGTGGGCAGACCACGTCTCTAGAAAGCAGGGCAAGTGGTACAGATCTTTGGTAGAGTAGAGACTATGGGGCGAGAATCTCTTATAAGGAATTTAGCAGATGCGTTGGTATGACGACTACGAGATAATAGTAGGAGTACCTTAAAATGAAGTCGTACAAGATCCTGAGAAGTAGCATTGATTAAAGGAGGCTCTTACTCAGTCACTCATACAGTAGAAAAAAGCTATGAAGGAGAAAATGGTACAGTTCGCAAAGATTTTACTCGATATGAACTGTCATTTAGTTTGGAAGAATTTTTTGTAGAAATAAATTATTGATTGTATGCTATAAGTTTCACATTAGTTTTCGAAAAATGACGAACATATAAAATATTGCAAATGTGGTAACTAGACATCTGTGATCAATTGAATTGAAGAATTAGCTCCTAAGAAAATAAATGGCTCGATTTTAGTACTTTAGCCACACCCCGGACACTCCATACAACGTTCGCAAATCAATTACCTATTACTGCTACATAAGCAAATGACGTTTCTACACGCGCAAATGTGTGCGTGGAATCTAGTAGGGCTGAGTTATCAATCGAAATGACGCGGGGAGTGCAGCGACTGCCTTCTCTTTTACCCGCATAGCGCTGTCTCTGTTATCGGCCGGCGCTCGCGTCTACTCGTTCGAGCGATCGCGCTCGCCCTTGTTTACGTGTCAGTGATGTCTACAACGAAGTGCGGCGTGGGATGAGGTATTTGAAATGAGTGCGGGGAGGTGAGTGGCCGTTCTGTACGTAGTACTATTATCTATTCTGTGCTTTAGCTTAGATCAGGTACAGTTGGCGAGACGTCAACCTTTCCCTGACAGGACTTTTTTCAATACAATAATGGCCTTATTAATAAAAATTTTACTCCTTGGATCATCCTCGGATTAGTTACTCCGTGTTTTGTCTTGTTTTGACATATGACAGCCGACATGTGCGGAAACAAGACAAAACACGGAGTAACTAATCCGAGGATTATCCAAGGAATAAAATTTTTATTAATAAGGCCGTTAGTGTGTAAATGACCCGTGCTGGCTAAGTATTAGAATGTGTCAGCTGCATTTCTCGTGTATTTGGTAAAAGGAAAAAAAGAGAAAATAATATCGAAGGCACTTAATAAGGCGATAGGCTAGGTATATTAAAAGTAGTTCTTCTCGTGAAGTGGTTGACGACGCTTTAGTTAAAATTATTCGTCGGGAAATAAAGCGATCTGTGGCGGTGGCTGTTGAGACAGCGGTCAAGATTTACTTTTCTAAAGAGTCTGTCGAAATCAAAGGCGAGCTATCTTCTTTACGTGAAATCCGAAAAAGCGTCGAATTTCTTAGTGCTGAATATGACCGGATTAATTCTAATATAAAAGATCTACAGGTGAGAGTGGCTTCGGCAACTAAAGAAAATTTAACGCTATCCAACCAAATAATAGATATATCAGATAGAGTTAACTTTATGAAACAACGTTCTCGATTAATGAATATTGAGATCAACGGTGTCTCAGAAAATAAGTTTGAAAATTTACTGTCCGTAGTGAAAAAGCTCTGCTCCACTACTGCCGTCCCATTGCTGAACTTTGATGTCCTTTCAGGAACTAGAGTCAGAAAAATGAATGATACTAACGATCACCCTCGCTAAATTATATTAAAATTGCAGTCTGCATTGAAACGTGACCAGATATTGGCGGCAGTATCCAGTTTTAATAACAAAAACACAAACGAAAGACTTAATTCTTCTCATTTGGGATATAGCGGTAACAAGTCTCCAGTATATGTTTTTGAACATTTATCCCCCCCATAACAATAAACTACACGCAGGCACTAGAAAAGTAGCACGCGGAAGAGGTTTAGATATGTCTGGGTACGTAATGGTCGTATTTTTGCACGAAAGGAGGATCATACTCAGATAAGTGTTTTGATTCTTTGAACAACTTGTAGATATGCCATTTTTAACTGAGACCGTAAGTGTTGAAATAAAATTCAATATATACGAGTATTATCAAAACTTCGGAATTGAAATCTAAGACCGACGACTTTAAGCTTTCATTACTGGTTGCCAGCTATGACATTATTATAGTAAGGACAGAAACGTGGCTTGATGACACTGTTTTAGATGGTGAACTATTTGATGCAAACTACAATGTTTATAGACGAGATCGTAATTCGACGTATCTGGCTGGCAAACGGGGATGAGGTGTTCTGTAGGCTTACTCTCGAACCAATTCCGATCGATTGTCATTGGAATTGTGATTTTTCGAACGCTTGAGTAGCAACACTGGCGCCAAATTAGATCCGAATTTTGAGAAAATCATATAACACCGAGTTTGATTCACTCAAATCAGCGGAATAGGGTCCAATTTGGCGCCAATGCGCGGCAAATAAAGGGTACGAAAAATCACAATCCCAATGTCGATCGATCGGAATTGGTTCGAGAGTAAGCCTGCTGATTGCAATTTCGAAAAAAATGTGCTCTAGAAGAGCGAACCACTATGAGAGCAGCTATGGTCAACTTCACAGGTTTCTTCCTTGTCGTTCCATCAACAGCACTAAAAGAAATTTTAATTCCTTGTCGTACCATTGAATGCAGAAATTGCTCTGCTTCATTTTTGATTAGATAACACTCAAATGTGATGTTGTATCATTATATCTACAATTATATACCCACATAAATAGAGAAAGTGCCTTCCTATTGTTTTTTTTAAATACATTCATGCCCTTTGCTTCAATGTCATGATATTGAAACAGAGAATATTTTTTAATGACGGTAGATTTCAGGAGATTTTTCTGGTTAAGAACTGGAGATTGGGATAGATACAATGGGATATTTAAGTAAACAAACTAAATTTGAATCACAGCTAACATAATAATATCTTTATAAAAATACAGAGAAACGAACATACTCGTAGCTACAGTTGCCGGCACTTAAGTTGGCGGGGGATATTATGACTATTGGTTCGAATGGTGGACGCTATGAATAATAATAATACTGAAATATTGGTCAGAATAAAAATAAAATGAAAAGCAGTAACCATTTTTGTTGTACATGAGGCCGACACGCGCAAAATCACAAAATCGACGTCAAAATCTTGCCAGGTTAGGTGCCAGCGACTAAACTATCGTCGCTTCAACTTAAAATTTGGGTACTGCAACCCAACATACAATTATTTAAATTACAATTTTGCCGACATTTTATATCACCCATTTCGATATCACCCACTCTTATTCAAGCATGACTCAGACAAGTTTAGTACAGTCGAGCTCAAATCTCCTAATTAAGCTTGATTGTTGAGGATTGATTGAATCAGCGTGATAATAGTCCTCTTGGACAGAAGAAATTTTAATGAATTGTGTTCTTCTTTGATACACTGCGTTGTAATGTATTTCTGCTATGATATATGACTACAATTCTATAAATATTATAAATGAATGATTAATATTTATATAAGTATACGAAAGTATCTTATTCTCTAATTTATCGTACACTAGTGGGCCCGGCAGACGTTGTCCTGCCCGATTACAGCGCCACCTACTGGGTCCAATTAAATTACATATAAACCTTCCCTGGACCTATTGAAATACACACAGATAATTTCGAAATAATCGGTCGAGCCATTTAAGAGTTTTTGCGAGACTAACACACAGCGTTTCATTTTTATATATAAGAAGAAGATTTGTCATTATCGTCATCAGCCATAAAGTTAGAGTTTCATATAATTAACCGCCTCCGTGGACTAGTGGTTGAGACCACCGGGTGCGGGAGGTCCAGGGTTCGATTCCCACTGTTCGGTTCGGTTTGGTTGGTGGTATGGCTTCTGAGCCCGACTGGCTAGCTATCACCGTCTTACCTAAGTTTGTCGCCAATAATAACAATGTTTATAGCATTGTTGTGTTCCGACAATTAGAGGTAAGTTCCGCAGTTGATGAGGAGTCCAGGCGTAGCTCGCTTCCACCTTCGGCCTTATCGTCACTAACCATCAGGTGAGATGAAGGCCAAGAGCTTCCCTGTCGTATGTAAAAAAATGAGATAAAATTTAGTTTAATTTGTTGAAAAAAGTACAAGTTTAGGTATGCTATTTAATGTATTTTAAAACTTTATATAAGCAAAGTCTCAGTCAATCACAGCATTTTTAACCGACTTCAAAGCATGAGGAGGTTCTCCTCAATTCGATGTGTATGTTTTTTTGTATGTTAAGCGATTACTTCGCCAGATTCTGGATCAATTTTGTAAATTATTTTTGTATTTGATAGAGTATACTCCTAAACCTAAAGTGGTCCCAAAGTTAGGATCTGATGATTAGGATCCCATAAAAATCGAGGGAAAACCTTAAATTTTATAGGTACGTCTAGCGTGTTTCTTGTTTTTTCCGAAGCTATTTAGGTATTTCCGTCTGGTAGTCATGAACCAAGCTGCTTAACTTTTAGGAGTAAGAGGTTAGTTTTTTAAAATACAATAGGCACTTTGTCGCATTCTTCAAGTGTATTTAATACCAGCTGGTAATAAATTCACTAAAAGATAAAAATAAAGAAATATAAAAAATAAAAAACCGACTTCAAATACACAGAAAATTTAAAAATAATATAGGAATAGGTATATAAACGTAGGAATAGGTTAAAAATAGTATAATAGAATGTCTTCAAATTTCGCACCGACTTCAATATAGAAATGAGATATTGTCTGTAACTGTTTTTTATATTATTGTTAACTCTTCAATGTTTTTTGTTCACTATTGTCAATTTCGTCAAGTTAAAGCATTAGGTATTCTACGTTTATGAGATTAATATAGATTTATAATATAACTGGCGTATAACCAATAGATCAACTGATAGTGCGAGCGAGAATATATAGTCTTATGTATGAACTTTTATAGAGTTTAAAAGAGACTTATAACCGATTTTGAATGCCAGGTCACTCAGATCAGCCCCATGGACTTAATAATGAAAATAATCATGGACTTAATAATCAAAACAGGACTGAGCTCCATGAAAAATGGAGGAGTAATTAATATTATACTCATCGGAGAGTCATTAATTTGTAATTCTAGATGGGGATTTTTTTTCATTCTATAAAAATTCCTTTTTTAAAAAAATCTTTATGTAAGAACCTACTTTAAATATAGTTACAGAAATAATTGATAGGTTCTTATTATGGATTTATTTTTGGTTATTTCGATTTAATCCAACAATCTATTCTGACATATACTGTCTTTCTGATGCCTAGCAACCAAGTTGTTTAGTCATTGTATTAAATATATATCTTGAATTAATATGTGAATTTCTTATTTAACAATTGGCGACGAAAATGCCCATGGAAAAATCAAAAAAAGTGCGTGCATGCTTACGCGGCACCTTAACTAGAACCCAGAATTTTCTTAACACACCAACAATAACGACAAATATATCAATTGAAGAAATCGAATCGAGACTACAAACACTACAAGATATAATAGAAAAATTCTACAATTTGCAAGATGAAATCGAAGCGAACACCCCAGAAGACGAAATAGAAATTGAAAGTGATTACAGATATGATTTTGTCGAAATGTACACGAAGTTGAAAACGAAATTACTAATGTTACGAACAAGTAAAACTTCAGTAAATGAAGCAACGAATCATCCTAGCACATCGACAACATTATCTACACCTACCAGCACAGAACGAGAGCATGTGCCGAAAATGAATTTCCAACCATATCAAGATGGTGAGTCTTTTAAAAATTTTACAAAGAGATTATCAGTTTACTTTTTACTGAATAAAATTACAAACCCACAAACTGAAGTCTACCTACTATTATCAGCATTAACACCTGAATTACATGAAAGGTTATATAATTTATGCTCACCGGAAGACCCATTAAACAAAACGTTTGAAGATCTTACAAAATCATTGGATGACTATTTGGACCCGAAACCTTCGTTGTGGACCCTTCAACACAATTTTATATCTCGCTTGCAACAGCCGCAAGAAACGATCGCAAGATATGCCTCCGAACTTAAGAAATTGACAGCAGATTGCGAATTTAAATGTCAGCATTGTAAAAAACCCACAGACGAAAGTTTCTTGTCGCTACAGTTTGTTAGAGGATTATCAGACGGAGAGATACGCACAAAAATATTACAAGAATGTGACACATCGCAAAAATTCGCAAAATTAGTGCAAATGGCCACCACTATGGAAATGGGGAAGAAAGAAAACTCAAGCATGAACTCTAACTTACATAACACTCCATTAAACACAATAAATCAAATATCAAATAATGCTTCAACGAGCAAGTCTAGAAGCCCCATCAACGACTTCCAGAAGAAGACCTCGAGAGGACCTATTACTTTTAAAGACCTTATCGGAAAATGCTTTAGATGCGGCTTAGACCACAAAGCAAACAATTGTGGTGCGATAAATAGTACTTGCAGACGGTGTCAAAAGGTCGGCCACTTAGCTCGAGTTTGTTTACACAAGAATAAGACTAACCAGCTAGATAGCTCATCGTCAACCTTTGATGATAGTGAAACCCCAGAAGATATACATCTAATCAAAAGCGAATCAGTGGAAAAATATATGATCACAGTTCAAATTGAGAAAAAACCAGTACGAATGGAATTTGACACAGGAGCTGCGTTATCAACTATGAGCTTAAATATGTATAGAAGCCTAGGGATTGACAAGAAAATTTTCAAGAGCGATAAAAGATTGCGAACGTACACAGGAGAACTAATTCGTCCTAAAGGAATGACTTATGTGAAATGTACATATAACAATCTGACTATTCACGGAAAATTGTACATAATCGATAAACAGGTGGATCCAATATTTGGAAGGAGCTGGATAAAGGAACTAAAAATTTTGGAACTATCAAATATAAACTCTTTAAAAACAGACGAAATCCCTAAACTTGACGAACTCCTACATCAATTCTCATCAGTATTTCAGCCGGATTTAGGTAAAATACCTAATTATTTGGGTCACCTGACTTTAGAAGATAAGGTAAAACCTATATTCATAAAACCTCGAAGAATACCATATGCCCTGAAAGCAAAAGTAGATGTAGAAATTGAGCGCTTATGTAAGGATGGAGTAATCACAAAAGTGGATCATTCGGACTGGGGAACACCCATAGTTCCGATTGTAAAACCTAACGGAAGCATTCGATTATGCGCCGATTACAAAGTCACTCTCAACAAGGTTATTAAGGATGAAAAATATCCAATCCCTATTATAGAAGATATTTTTTCAGAAATGAACGGAGGAAAATTATTCTGCACACTGGACATTACGAAAGCTTACCTTAATATGGTAATGGATGAAGAAAGCGCCAAGTTACAAACCCTCAGCACACATCTAGGCACATACAAAGTTAATCGATTAATGTTTGGCGTCAAGGTAGCACCCAGCTTATGGCAAATCCGTTGAATGAACTACTTAAAAATGGTAAGAAATTTAACTGGACATCTCGATGTGACGAAAGCTTTAAAAAAATTAAAAAGGAAATTCTGAGTAGCAGAGTCCTAATACACTTTGATCCGAATAGACCTGTGATTTTAGCTACAGACGCATCTCCTTCTGGATTGGGGGCAGTATTATCACATAGACTACCAGATGGGTCAGAACGACCGATAGCATTTGCCTCTAGGACACTATCAAACAGTGAAAGAAACTATAGTCAAATCGATAAAGAAGCTACCGCTATCTACTGGGGACTCAATAAATTCTTTCACTACTGTTATGGTAGGAAATTTATACTGGTAACAGATCACAAGCCTCTAACTACAAAATTCAATCCCCATCAAAACCTACCTGCGTTAAGTACCATGAGATTATTCCACTACGCACACTTCTTATCAGGATTTGATTACACAATTGAATACAGAAAATCAAATGAAAACGCAAATGCCGACTACTTATCCAGATTCCCTATTCACACATCAAATAAAAACAAAATTGACCAGCATAGCGTATACCAAATGCAACAAATAAATACTTTAGAAATATCACCTAAAGAAATAGCTTCAGAAACAAAGAAAGATACCACTCTATTAACACTATCATTAGCACTGAAAACAGGCAAGTCATTGAAGGAACACGGTTACAGAGATAATGAACTTACGCTACAAGATGACTGTATTATAAAAGGGACCCGTATCATGATTCCGCAGAGTCTAAGAACTCGCGTGCTGAAAGAATTGCATTGCGGGCACATTGGAATCCTAAAAATGAAACAGCTAGCGCGCAGTTTTGTCTACTGGACAAATATAGACAAAGACATAGAACATTACGTAGAGTCATGCCGAGCCTGCCGCTTACAGCTAAACGAGCCAGCAAAGGTACCCGTACACCACTGGGAGACTCCGGCGGGACCGTGGCAGAGAATTCATATAGATTTTGCAGGCCCTATAGCAGGATATCAGCTACTAATAATTGTTGACGCTTATACAAAATGGACCGAAATAATTCCCACCAAAACCACAACTAGCTCGTGGTGTATTAAGAATTTGAAGGAAATATTTGCTTTATACGGTAACCCGTATACCTTGGTTTCGGACAACGCACGGCAATTTACATCACAAGAATTTCGCAACTTTTTAGAAAAGAGCGGCACTGTCCATCGCACTAGCGCCCCGTATCACCCCGCGACAAACGGTCAAGCGGAACGTACTGTGCAAACAGTCAAACGAACCTTGCGCTCATTGGAAGGGGAGAGAGGGGACATCATCGAGAAACTACTAATAGTTAAAACGTGACTAAGATCTACTCCGGGTTCATCGGGGAAGACACCCTACGAGCTTATGTTTGGAAGGGAGGTCAGAACACGACTGCATGTAATGTTTAAGACACAGTCACCATCGCTGGCATCTGACAATAATGAGCTCTTAAATCGAGCACACCTGTCAAAAACATTTACCCTAGGAGATCGAGTGCAAGCTAGGAGTTACTCGGACCCTCATTACAAATGGGAATTTGCCAGCATTACACGTCGTGTCGGTCGCGTACACTACGAGATGAAGACCGATAATGGTGACATCTGGCGGCGGCACGTCGACCAGCTCCGGCCTGCCCCCAGGATCCCGAGGCCGGCAATCACGGTGGAGGACTGACATATACTGTCTTTCTGATGCCTAGCAACCAAGTTGTTTAGTCATTGTATTAAATATATATCTTGAATTAATATGTGAATTTCTTATTTAACATATTCAACAGTAGTCTCTGGACAAAAAGAATATTTGTAGATAAGTAAAGTATGATTATTCATATCTAATATTCATATTTAAAAACTAAAAAAATTTATTATTTATCTAAAACATAAAACTTTTAGTTATTATTTGTTACTCATATGGATTTTCATCCTAATATTGTCATACTAAAATTTGTCTTTTTAATACGAGAAAGTTATGGACACCCTATAAAAAAGGGACAAACGGCCTCTCTTCTGGCTATCCCTCTCGGCTCGTTTTTTTAGTTAGAGAACTCAGTCCTGTTTTGATTATAGACACATGGGATGTTGGAATTCAGCGCCATATAGTACTGGATTGAGAAATCATAATTGGTCACATTTTAATGAGCTGTCAGTATGTCCATGGGTCACTATATTCTTAGTCTATGGCATGTCCATGGAGATAAAGATCTCGAAGATCTCTGTTTCGACTCGAGATTTTGATGATATTATGATGACAGTAAGCCTTCTTTTTGCGAAATAAGTATAAAAATTTTAGGCATTTCACAATTAACTTTACATGAGCTGCGTACCACGGCTTACCACGGATACTTTCTCTAGATAAATTAAGTTGAGGGTTATTTGCCAAAGTGTGACGTGAAAATTCATATGGTAAATATCTGAAGTTTTACAATCAGTTATTATAATTCAATATTTATTCATTACAGTTAAAAAATCATTGTGTGGTTCACAGTCACCACGACGCAAGTGAAACTTTTTTCGGATCGTAGGCATTAAACTGAAAATTTTTGGAAAATATTCGATATAAGGCCAATTTTTCAATCGTCAGATAATATTTAGAACTGTAAAATAAATATAGCGGCTTGACAGATTTTCTATATAAAAGATGTCAAACTGTCATTTATTTCACGGATAAAAACAAAGGATAAAAGTTTACTAAGGATTGAAATGTCAGTCCATAAGTTATTAAAATCGCGTTTTTAATTTTAACTTAAATCATTTTCTTCTGTATAGAAAATTATTAATAAAAGTGAAAAGTAGGTAATAAAAAAATACAAACTAATAAAATTAACAAAAAAGCAATAAACAAATTTATAAAAAAATACGCTATACACCGGAACCGCTGCCACACGGATTTTGAGTCAAAAATGATGCATAGACCAATCCTGACCTATTACGAAGTGGTAAAATCTCATATTTTTGTGTAATGCGACACGCAACAGATGAACGAAAAACAATTGTGGCAAAAAATTTTCACTTTAAAAATGTAGGAGCTAACTAATGGAGTTAGTTGTCGTTTATTCATTTGACTTTTTAGGGTTTGATGGCGTTTTTATTTTATGTGAAATATTTTATTTCCAACAATGGATTTGATTGGTTTCATTCACACTCTCGAAGTAAGTAATGTGTGTTGGATAGACACTGCTTACTATGAAATGTCTATTTAATATACTAATAATAAGACATTTTCAACATAATAAATAATGTAAGTACTAAGAAGTTCTTAGTATCCAAATACATAGTTGATAACAATTAAGTATATAGATAGGTACCACACAGGTACGTATCTACTTTTGTTAGGACTGATACTATCAGGGCTAACAAAAGATACTCGTATACAATAATTATTTCATTACAATGAAGGGTAGCGTAGTTATATTAAACTTGACAGACAGATTAAACTTGATTATCGACTTTAGTGTATTTGTGTTATTTATAACATGCTTCCATCTTTTGCAAAACTAGAATTTTTTTCTTAAAAACTGTTTATTTCATTGATAAAAAGCATACAAAAAAACAATAATGAACCCGAGATAAAGAAATCTTAATATTAAAGATTTTAGTAATCTCTGGGGAGTTACTCTTGTTAAATTTTTATTTGTACATTAAAATTGATATAATATTTCCAATGTACAAATTAGAAATATAATCATTTTTGATGTACATTTTTAATTAATGTAGAAACATTTTCAACACACTTGCTCGTAACGTGGATCCAATTTCTCCGGTTTTAGGAACATAAAGCAGCTCATAAAACACGCATGTGTTATAATACGCATAGTGCGGCCATATAACTATAGCCGCACTTTTCGCGTTATTCGTATTAAGTTACAGTAGATCGATATCTTTACTAATAAATTACAAACTGACTGAATAATCAACTGACTAAACTAAACACAAAATGTTACCTTAAAATACAAAGAGATCTTGTGTCAAATAAAATAATACAAAGTATCGTTTGTGTCCGATTACCACATTGTTACGGTTTATAGAAGTCGCGTGCTGCGGTATGTACACAGAATTCAGTTTGGGAAGGGCCGACAATTGACATTTGACCGGATTAAATTAGCCATTACGATTACTACAAGTACTACAAATGCTGTACTTGTGCCCTCATTTCTATGTTGTCACGAGGCATTATACAATCAACTCTTAAAGTATATAAATATTTCCTATATTATAAGGATAAGTAATGTATATTGTAGTAGGTACATTAAAAATCGAAGATTTCGAGACAAATTTATTGCTGCAGTGATTCTGGCGTACCTATACCTATATTGCGTACATATTTGCGTATATATTGAGAGTAGCTTTACTATTAGGAAATATTGGAAAAACCTAACCTTACTAATTAATTTCCATTGTTCATAATTAATTAGATATTATTTATGTTATTTCAAAATCACTAACAGGATGAACTGAAAGAGATAATGCAAATATTTGAATATGGTGTTGTGTGTACATACGATCCACGTTTGATACATGAAAGCCAATTTGTAAGTTAATTTAATTTCGGAGTGCGATCAGATGCGTGGCGAGCCGGGCTGGGAGTCACTCCCTCGCTGAATCTGGGCACCGCCTCACGTACCTACTAGTATTGTATGGAAATAAATAATTGGCCCCGTATTCTTCTTTTGACGAGCTCTCTGTCGGGTCCATTATGTCCATTTGAGCGTGAGCAGTGGCATTCGGACGCCAGTGGCGACGTCCCCGGTCGCCTGCGTCGCGCTCTCACCATCACGCCGACATGAATACCTCCGATCGAGGTATGAATTGCCATACATATTATTTGGGAGCAAACGACAGCTTCTATACAATTTTGTAATGCAATCAGGGCTGCGATCGCCGAGTGCGGTGCTCGTATCCACCACACAAGGTTAATTCTAAAGAGGTCGGAAGTGCGTCTGATTCTCAGTGAATGGCTAGGTCACACACTACTACGGAGGCGTCGGAACGGATCTGGGAGTAATCGTCGTCGGTCCAAGTGCCGGTTATTAAAGTGTAGTGCGTAAGGCAGTGTAGGTACCAATGAGGCTTCTTGAGATCAGGTAGCGTAGATCTCTCAGGATTGTAAGTATACCGAAGAAGATCGCTGGTGATAGTGCAATGGGCAATGGACTGTTTGTGCAGAATTGATTTATGTATACCCAGCCCTTTCTACCCACAGGTGAGTAACTGCATGTAATGCTAAAACTATCTAAAGTTCAAACACCGAACGAAACTGAATAAATAGTGAACTCAAATACTGTGAGTGTACAAAAGCACACAATCGTGCGTGTTTGCATACCGTGGTAATGCTCTTAAAACTTTTGTTAACCAAAAGTTTTAAGAGCATTACCACGGTATACAAACAGAAAAATTGTAAGATAACTATCGATCCAAACCTATTAACTTAAAAATATGATACACGTGATACAACTTATCATCTGTTTAGTAGGGTGACTCTCGTAGTTATTTATTGTGGTTTACTCGTGCGAAACAATATATATAATGCCCCTGAGACAGATTTTTGTAGAGATGACATACATACAACTGAGCAACTAACACATCACACACAACACAATGATATTCGTACTCTATTTAATATGCGAGATCACATTACTTGTATTGTTTACATACAAACTCATGTTTGAGACGATATGATACTTTAATCTGAAATGTCATTGTAAAGTTTATGTGAACATGTTGTATTTGTTGATCTTCTGTTGATTAATGCAAAGCGTAAACTGATTTTTGATTAGATGTTTATCTGAAATGAATAGTGAAGGTGTGATTAGGTAAATTTTCCTCGGGTCCATTTTGCGCGGCCGCCGTTTCTAAAGTTGGCAGGGGAGGTATGAGCTCCGAGTCGGCGCCTCATCCGGTTGCTCGTCTCGCAAATTGTCAATTGGCCACTGCGCCAGGGCTGTCAGCAGCAAGGTTGAGATGACTGATGCCTGTTTTCACGTGATTTCCACAGTTTAGATAGCCTAAATGTTCTTTATATAACCAAACCATATTATTTATCGTGCTCACTCGACTTGATATTGTATCAGGATAGTTAAACCAATTACATACATTTGTTATAACGAATCAGATCCTTTGTTGCTATTATTCTGAATAATATTCAACAATCATAACAGATTAAATTGCCTTAACCATTCTCTGATAAACCCAACTCAATCCAAGTTTATAGGTTTACATTCGCTGTCGTCGTTCTGTCAAAGCTCTTGTTTTTGTGTTTGACGTCCAAATTCGTTTAAATAGGCTCAGGCTTGGAAGGATACATAACAGTATCAGTTTGTTTAAGAAAAGAAATGTGTTGTGTTTTTTATTCCCCGGGCAATTTTAATCATCTAGCCATGAGATAATGACTAGAGCCTTCTCTGGAAATCACCAATTAAAAAATAATACCCCAATTGTTCCCGAATTTTACGCTTAGCAACATATTTTGCGATTCAATTTTATTTATATAGATTTACCTAGCTTTAGTATTAAAATAAATAATCAGACGAGATTCATACTTTTTACTTGAAACTTTTATGATATCAGGAGACATATTAGCTGCTACAATAATGATTTCATCAGTAATCACAGTAGTGATTGGAGAATAATATTGTTGATGTCAAATCAGATCCATTTAAAAATCCTGTGATGGATCTAACTTATCTCATGAATTACGATGCTACATTATAATAAACGAAATTTAGATATTTTATTTTATTTATTTACGTTTTGTCTTTTCTCATTGCACTAAGTATCTTTATAAAAAAGAAGGTGGAATAGTGAAATAATAATACACATATAAATAATAATATGTGGAAAATTATGAATATGAATAATAATTTTGAATTTGCAAACGTTTCAACAAGATTATTTATAGTACACATTCGTAATCAGAACACATCGATGGGATTTGCGTTGCACATTCATGTGCGTTTGTTTTTGTAAATCATTATAGGAATATTAGAAGTTTAAACTAGGCGAATAGACTGAGTGGATCGAAAGACGAGTGATGCGACGTTAATGCGGACTTCCTGCCTTCTTTGATCTGTCAATTTCCTTCACAGTGCATTGGGTATGTACGAGTGTCTAAACGAGCAACGACACGCACAATTTGGCATACATACATCAACACGAGGACTCATGTAGCGCGACCGACACATCTTGTTTTCTGAAATCAGTTAATTCAATAAGCCACATTCGTGCAGTGCTCGTTTGTGCCAATTTATCCGCGATTTTCTCGTTAACTTTACTATTTGCTGGAAACATCTTAGGAGCTGCTGGCTTACGTATTTAACTGAGAAACATGTCTTTTGTTTCTAGGGGTACGTAGTTTTTATAGCAAAATTAATGATTAAGGTAATATTTTTCACATATGTCTATAATCCGATTGGTGTTTGCACGGGAGTCATCTATCTTCTCATAATAAGATATTTTTATTCAATTTTTTATAACAATCAAATTAAATATAAATCTCTCGTGTTTAATTTAATTTCTACTTTGTTTTGCTTGTATGTGTTGATACCAATCCGCATAGCTATTGTACTTTACAGGGTGGAAAAAAAACCGTGGTTGGAGGAGAAGTACCCTTAATACCTATTGATGATGGCAAATTATCCTGAAAGGAAACATCTGTATTTGTATACCAACCGAAAGAGTCATTCATAAGGATCAATTTCTTGTAAACAACATATTATCTTAAATTAAAGGAAGACCAAGAAAAATATTTTTATATTAAGATACTACGGGTCAGTAGACGAATTGAGAACCGAAGTTTAAAATATAATTTTAAATATTCACCATAACTCGATATAAAAGGCGACATGTAGCAAATCTCGTCGAAGAATACGTCTGTGCATACGTGAAAATGGCTCTCATTTTGAGCAATTCACAAGTAAGGTGAACTATTTTCTTTAGATAGTGAGTAAACTTTACAAAAAACGATATATATGTATATTTCTTGGTCTTTCTTATATTAGTATACTATCTTATTTAAAAGAAATTCATCCTTATGAATGACTCTTTCAGTTGTTATCATAAAATACAATATGGTTTTTTTCACATTTCACCGGTTCGATTCCCGGCTCAAGCAGGTGATTTTTAAAAAAACTTTAAATGCAGTTTTAATTAGTTTTGAAAATAAGGGAATGTTTCCTTTCAGTAAAATTTGCCATCATCATTATTACTTAAGGGTACTTTTTTTCCAACCACGGTTTTTTTTCCACACTGTATAAACTACCGTTTATACGGTTATTAGTGATAAAACATGGATAGATTTAAGAACGGCTATAGTTTTTTTACTAACATTTTGCAAGAACGAGCTACCTGTAGAAAGATATTTGTGAATTATAAAAAAGCATCCGATGTTAGTAGAGATTTTAATCCCGGACCTCATTTCTTATACTGAGATTTTGGGATGGTACTTTGTTATGCTGGGATCCAGGGATAATTAGTGTTGAGGATGAAAAAGAGATATTTTTACAGAAATCAGCTTTTTAATGAATGACAATAAAATTTCACGTTACACTCCGAACTACGTACGGAGGTCTATAATTTATTTTTTACAGTTTTATAAACCGTTGGTAAACTTGAAACTTGGGCTACTTTTTTACATCGTCCCCCTTACATCCATGAGCTTCCATCCATACGACGAACTCTGATTAGTGAGAATTAACTGAATAAGAATTTACATAACAAATTTATCAGAGTCAGACTAACCAAAATAGACACAGACGTCTTCAAATGAAAGTAGTTCTAATTCAATAAGCAGTTTTTAAGACAGCATTTAAATAAATAAAAAAAACTTATATCTGCCTAACAAACTAAACAAATTAATTTTGAAAACGAACAAACACCCTTGTTAACGACGTAACAATGAATAAACAATGATATTCATTAATTTGAGAGATCCTTTGAATAATTGTGTAAATATAAGCAATAATAATACGTGTATTTTGCAACTTTCAAAATTGTGTTAATTCCGAAAAAATGGGATGCCTATAATTAACAAGCCCCGGGACAGACTCCAGGCGTGAGTCTGTGTAGTACTTACTATAGTCCGTTGTTAGGGGCGGGGCCAACCCTTTGTTCTTGTATTGAAATTATAAAGGCCCGTTCCTCTATATCTACGAGTATGCTAATATTATAAAGAGGTAAGATTTGTATTGAATAGGCTCCGAAACTACTGGACCGATTTCAAAAATTCCTACGCGAAAATATAAATTTCCTACGGGAAAATATAACATTCCCACTGGAAAAAAGTAACGCGGGTGAAGTCGCGAGCTGTAGGCTATTTTTCCTGCGGGAAAATATAAAATTCCCAAGGAAAACAAAAATAACGCGGGCGAAGCCGCGAGTGGAAAACTAGCATTGAATAAAATGGACTAAATGTTGATTACCAATAATAGCAACGCAGTAAAAATTTTTCGGTACTCGTTTGTTAAAAAACGAACTATAGTTCGACATAATATTGGTTAGGTTCTTGTAACTTGTGATGATTAAAGGTTCAATAGTTGGAAAATAGGTGTATGAAGAGACAGATAACCATTTTATGAAGGAATAATAATAATTTATTATTTCAAACAAGTTTTTTACAATACACTGATCCATTTATGTAAGACAAATATCATTCGTCATATTTGGCCATAATCAGCCGAACTAGGTTTAATACTTCAAATATTATATTAATACTAGATGGACCTGGTACGGTTACAATGTTAGTTAACAATATTTTTCAGTGCTTATCCGTGGTACTACCGTTGGTTCTACGGTAGGAGAAACTACAATTTTTTTGCCTGTGGGAGTTCGGTAGTACTGCGGGTGATTAATTTTGCCCGTAATACCTACTACTTATTATTTTTGATAATAAAAGAACACTATGTGGGTAACTATTAGTTATAATCTTAATACCTAAATAAAATTCTCATATCACAGTGTTTGTAACCAAACTCCTCAAAAACGGCTTAACCGATGTTTATGAATGTTTTTGTGTAAATTTGGTAGGTCTGAGAATACGTCGCGTCGTAGGTTATTTTTAAACCGACTTTAAAAGAGGAGGAGGTTATCAATTCGACCCGTATGTTGTTTTTTGTGTGTATGTTACGCGATTAAGCCGCCAGTTGTGGACAGATTTTCAAATCGGATGGGATCCCATGAAAATCGAGGGGAAACCCTTAAATTGTATAGGTACGTCCAACATGTTTCATGTTTGTTCCGTAGTTATTCACGTATTTGCGTCTGGTAGTCATGAACCGAGTTGATGGTGGAAGGATCCTTAACTTTTGGACTTGACATGACCTTACACCTCAATTCAATTAATTAAAACGATTCCATCTACTAAAAAGATAAAAATAATATAAAATACTTTACAAAAAACAATACATCTTTTCATTTGCCAGTTGCAGTGTAATTTATTTTTTTAAGCTGGAGTTAATTGTAATTTAATTTTTTTATAAAAAGGAGGAGTTATCATTTCCATTGTCAGGTCCTTTTTTACGTTTGTTTCGTCATAACTCGGTAATTTATTAACTGATTTGGTTGTTTTTTGTTTGAGACGGGACCAATCGGGAATTATACCCACTTCTCGATTGATCCTAATGTCACTGAAGTTAGGATCTGTTAATAGGATCTCAAGAAAATCGAAGGAAACATTTAAATTTTATAGGCACGTCCAACGTGTTTCATGTTTTTTGTTTATGAGGTTAAATATAAATAAGGGTTTCCCTTGATTTTCCTGAGATACAATCACCAGATCCCAACCTTGTTGACAATGAGACCAATCTAGAAATACGAGTACATATACCTTCTCAAACCAAAAAGGAATTTTCGAAATCGGTTAATTTATGATGTAGCAAACGTAAAAAGGAGGACGTACAACCGAAATGATAAACTCCTTCTTTTTGTGAAGACGGTGAAAAAAGAAATTACATCATAACTCACAATTGAAAAGTTGCGCTAAAGTTGCTTATAAAATAGTTCGATTAAAGTGTTCCTACATTTCTTTAAAATAATATAAATATTAAAACTAATAATTATCTACATGGCGTTCTTTTATTGTCAAAAATAATAAGTACGTGTACCTAGCACTATGGGCAAAATTAATCATCCGTAGTACTACCAGTAGAACCAACGGTAGTACCACGGGTAAGCACTTGTATTTTTTAATTGTATTCATTTATTAGACGTAAAACGCATGCAAGGCGTGCATAAAAGACCCTACCTAAGTTTCAGTAAAATTTGATTAATGGTATGAACGGCACAGAGGACATTGTTTGTTTTGTTAAAAATCATTTTTATTTATGTAAAATTGTATTTTGTATCGATCGCATGAATTTTGCTTTAATAACAAATTACCTATGTTCATACACTTCAGCAAATTCATACGAGGAAAGATATCAACATATTGATAATTGACAATGTTATTTTCAATTGTGAGTACTTCAAATAAGGAATTACTTTGTCCAACTTCAATCGCATATCTACAGGTGCTAGAATATCGATAGAATCATACTTGTCGCAAGAAAAGTCCGGGAAATAGGTATATGTATGACTCACAAAGTATTGACTATTACAGTGCGATCAATCAATTTCAAATAAACCAATTAATGTCTTGTTACTACTTGATACACGGTGCATAAATCAATTGATCATGATACCGAAGGTTAACAATGGGGTCACAAGCGGTGTCCCTTTGGAGTCTATATGAATTGATTGATATTATTGTGAATTTATTCCGATAGACAAACTCTTGTAACCAATACCGATTGTTATTGTGACTTTATGTATTATTTGTATTGTGCTGCAACATTAGCGTTAAATACGAGTACCAAATTGTCGAATAACTGTGAAAAAAATGGTTCACTGAAGTTCCGGGCATTTACGATTCAAATTGGCGATAATGTTGCGATTTCCTCATGCTAGAATACAAGCCATGTAATTATCTAATAAAAATATAAAAATAACTTCTTTTTTGATTTTATTTATGTTAAACTAGTGGGCCCGGCAGACGTTGTCCTGCCTGATTACAGCGAATCCAACTTTACGTTTAAACCTTCCATGGGCCTATTCACGCCGGTAGCACACCTCCGCCGCGGAACTGTAGTAGCGAAACCGCTGAACGATTCTCCCGCGTTGTCGTTTGTATGGCGCTCGAGCTCAGGCGTGTATAGGCTGTTCTAATACGCATATTTAACTATGGCGCTATCTCTGTCGTGCGCGGATCCGCCCGATCTGCTTCAACGCCGTCTACACCTCCGCGTTGGATTCGCCACCTTGTCTGTTCCGCTTTTAGTTTTGTGCGCGATCTGTCGAAGTCGACAGATTTTGTAGGCGAAACCTGTAATATTTTTATAAAAATGGTGTCAAATTCATTAAAATTCACAGAGGAATTAATTGAAGAGGTCCGTAATAGACCTATGATTTATTTTTAGGTCATCCTGAGTATAAAAAAATACAAGCCTATGGAGGCAGCTTGGACGGGAATTAAATGAAGAAGTTATGTAATAGTTTAAGAATATTCAATATATTATGTAGGTATTATAATTAAAATTTACGTCAGAATACGTCATTTTAGTTAGTATTTTCTGTTAAGTACTCAATTTTATCCCGTATCTTTTCGTTTCTAACTTTTTAAAATCTTGTGTTTTGTTTATTAATGTGTTTTTAAAAGATTATGCAATCTTCGAAGTTTTGCGGGGTCATCTGAAAATAATCATAAAAGCGGTCTTCATGTGACATAAGTTCTATGCATAATCTGTTTTCTCTTAACTTTTTATCTTTGATTTATTTTGTATGCCCAAATTCTTCGTCTTTTTTAAATTAAAGACCTGCATCCCTAGCACGAATCATAGTTTATTTACTTACTATCACATAACGATTGAGATATTAAATGGACAGTTATCGTAAGGCTATCGTGAGCTCGTAACGTATCTAACGATAGTTCTCTCACTGTAAAATAGTCGGTGAGAGATATTACGATAATTAGCTGTCGAATAAAACGATACGATATGTCAAAAGTGAGTTCGTGCTGACGATTCTCATACTTTAGCTCTCGTTAATGTTAGATTAATCACAAGGAGAGACGATAACTTAGCATTCCATGCATTCACCATACGGGTGCCGGGTGCATCGCATTGCAGAGAAGAGAGCCAAGAGCGGTGCCTGGGGCTTATGACCCAGGTGCAGGTTTAAGTAGCTACTTTACAATGCATTAACATTCACCTTCACCACCCCGGCTCCTCTCTCTGCCTAAACATATTTGATACGATTCCGTAAGTGAAGAATGTTAAACGTAAACAAATGGTCACAGCAGTTCACTTTTATTTTTCGAATTACAATGTTTTTCAAAACTGAATGCCCTAACCGTCAAACGTTCGAATCACGAAATCACAGATTAGAGAGAATATGTCTCAAGCAGCAAACTAAGTTTTCGACTGCCAGCGCCACCCGCGGCGCCGATGCGAACTAAAAGTTGCCATTTGTAAGTTCCCTAACATTAAACTATACCATTACGATACCATTAAGCGACCGTAGCGGCTCTGCTATAGTTTTCATACAAAATAATACGATTACCATAACCATAAATATAGTGGTTCGTGCTTGGGGCACAGAGCGACGACGACATTTCACTAGCTTGCCGCTGGCGTAATGGCGCCTGGCGGTTCACTCACTGATTGCGAACTTAGCGTGTGTGGCCTGGTTTCGCTGCGGAACCAGCATAGCGGTTTCGCCTTGTTGGTTTCGCGGCGGAGGTGTGCTACAGCCATCAACAAACACACACAGAAAATTTCGTAAGAATCTGTCGAGCCGTTTTTGAGTTTTAGCGAGACTACGAGTAACACACAACACAGCGTTTCATTTTTATGTATAAGAAGATATTCCGTCATTTGCCTATTACTTTCCTTTACCCAAGGTTACCTGGTAGAAATTGCTACTTTGAAATCGTGTGTTGGTTGTGTTATATTTTTTTGTTGAAAATGATAGTAAAAATATGAATTTTTGGTAGGTATATATTTTTCATCTAACTGTGTATATAAATTTCCCACTTCCGAGGTTGCCAGGAAGTGATTGTTCGTTGGCAATAAGGACGCCTAGGTGTTACATTTCTTTTTTTATTTCTTTTCTTATTTTAAGTTGTACTTTGTCATTGTGTGCAATAGAGTTATATTATTATTATTTTTTTAGCTCTGGGGTCTACTAGTTATTGCGCAAAGGCCTATCACCTTTAAAATTTGTTGGTCTAGTATGGCTTTCGAATATCGTCTTTTAGTTACTTAGGACGTTAAATTCATATTGGAAATGTTACCTATATACGACATATATCTACCAAATGTGCGATTAAGCATGTTTTTAGCATGATTGTCATAACAATTATGATTTCTCCGTCCGCAGAATGAAAAAGAAGATGATTAGCATCAAGGAAATACAATTTGTATATTGGGGTATTCCTCATTTAAATTTTTCTTGCTTTTAAGCGGCAATATTCCTTCAAAACACATAATCCTACTCTTTAAAGGCCCCCTTCTCCTTTATAATTCACATTCTTTTCCACAGAATTTCAGTTTTGTTTCCATTTTAAACGGACTTAAAAAAATGAGTATCTATTTTTTTATGTATGTTCATCGATTACTTGGCTATTTGTGGGCTAATTTTAATTTTTTCTTTGAAATTGAAAGAGTATACTCTCGAGGTGGTCCTATTGTCACTAAGTCATGATCTGATGATGGAATCCCAGGAAGAACGAGGGAAACCCTTAAATTTCATAGGCACGTTTTTTCTGCAGATATTCTGGTATTTGCATCTGATAGTTATCATATTATGTTACTGAGTTGATGGTGGAAGGTGTCTGGTAGGTTAGGAGTTCGAGAATAATTCTTTCAATATTCTTTCGAGCGAGAGACGTTTTACTTTAAGTTATTCTGATATTTGGCCTTGGCTCAAATTCTAATACGCAAGTATTAAATTTACTTAAAGATTGAAATATTTTTTTGTACAATAAAGAAAACCGACTTCAAAAACGTCAAAAAGTCATAAATAATAAAAGAACAATAATGTAGTTAAGTTATTAAAATTGGGTACCAACTTCAATATAAAAATGAGATGTTACATGTATTCTTTTATTATTTATGACTTATTGGTGTTTTTGAAGGCAGTCTTATTTTTTGTAAATAAAAATTACCATAATCTATAAAGTAGTATCTTTAAATTCGTATTTTAAAGTTTGTGTTTATTCTAATTTTAAAGTGCGTTGACAGAAATGTAATTCTTCTCCTTCGTAACTCGTAAGTGATTATTTATTATTAGGCTTGCATCAATCGATAGTTTCTCCAGGTCAGTCGACAGGCTGTTCGTGGAAAACTCTATCGTTGCTGAGTGGAGTTGATATATTCCATCAATCTCGACGTACACCATTTTCATGGTCCGGATGGTAGGAAAGAACCTTGTTCACCGCCTGTGGAGGGTTACCGTGTGTGTAGGGAAAATCTCCAAACGCGGGGCCAATAATTGGGCCCATTAGAAATCACCCTAGCGCTCAAGCCACACCTAGATCAATCATCTGATTTTATTAAAGTTTTTCTTATGATATTTTTAGTGCTATTTTTTTAACAAACGACTGGGAAGCTCGTGCCCTTCATCTCACCTGATAGTAAGTGACGATAATGCCGAAGGTGGAAGCAAGCTTCACCTGGACTTTTCAACAACTGAGGAACTATGCTACCTTTAATTGTCGGGGCACAACAATCTTATAAACATTGTTATAATAGCGAAAAACTTAGGTAAGACAGCAATGCAGGCTTAGAAGCGCTACCACCACCCAAACCGAGCAGAAAAATATAATACCGAGCAGAATAATAATATGTTATTGTTCACACTCTGTATTTAAGTGTGTGAATGCTTATTTGTATTGTTTAAAATTAATTAAACCACCATTTGTGCGTAAACCAAATCATTGTATTTTCGTGACATTACATAAACTTCAAACATAACATGACAACTCATAGTGACATACATTTATAAAAGTATACAAATTCAATAAGGTTCCTAACATATTCCCGGCTTACTTATGCGATTGGTAGGGGACATATTTTTGTTATAGGTCGCTTCAAAACTTTACCCCCTGGTATTCTTACCGACACCACCCTCACCTTAGCATCTTTACCTGGATGGATTGCCAATATCCTTCCAATCAACCATTGAGCAGATGGCAATTGCTCGTCTTTCAAAAGAACCACATCATTTTCCCTCAAATTTGGTAATTTATAACACCACTTATTACGCGTTTGTAAAGTTACTATGTAATCACGGCTCCAACGTGTCCAAAATTCCTGTAATTTTCTTTGTATCAGTTGCCATCTGTCTAATCGGTTTAGTGGTACATCTAACAAATTATCATCAGACAATACAACAGTAGGTTCCCCAATCAGAAAATGACCTGGAGTCAACGGTACTAAGTCATTCGCTGAATCACTAATTGGTGTTAACGGCCTACTATTTAAACAGGATTCTACTTGCGACAAAATAGTTACATACTCTTCAAAAGTAAAGCTACAATTGTCTAATACACGTCTAAGATGTAATTTGGCTGCCTTTACACCGGCCTCCCATAAACCTCCAAAGTGAGGAGAGCTAGGTGGAATAAATTTCCAAGAAGTATTTTCATTTGCCAATGTAGCTATCAATTCATTCGCGATATTTTTGGAAAACATTCTATTTAATTCTTTAGCTGCTCCTTGAAAGTTTGTTCCCATATCAGACCATATTTCTGTGCATTTACCACGTCTCGCAATGAATCTTCTAAATGAAGCAATGAAAGCAGGTGTGGACAAATCGCTTACTAATTCTAAATGCACTGCTTTTGTAGACAAACAAACATACAATGCGACATATGCCTTTTGGAATTTCTTACATCTACCTTTATACAATTTTAAATTAACAGGGCCAAAGTAGTCTACTCCACATTTAATAAAAGATCTAGGCGTTATTCTTTCTTTCGGCAAATTACCCATTAATTGCTCCATGGGCTTTGCTGTCTGCTTAAAGCATGGTATACATGCATGAACTATTTTCTTTGCCAAAACCTTACCAGAAACAATCCAATACTTTTGTCTACTAATATTTAGCATCAATTGTGGACCACCATGAAGAACTTTATTAATATGAATATCTTTCATTATAAGATATGACAAAACACAATGTTTACTTAGTAATATTGGATGCTTAGTATCAAATTTTAATAACGAGTTACCTATACGTCCGCCAACTCTTAAAAAACCATCAGAGTGTACAAATGGATTAAGAGATCGAATCGAATTATTTTTAGTTACTTGTTCACCACGCTTTAGTATAGATATTTCATTAGAAAAATGTAAGGCTTGTGACAATTTAATACAAACATCTAAAGAATGATTGAGTTCATTTGTAGACAAAAATGGAATTTCGTTAGTAATATTATTTAAATTAACTTTCTTTTTAGTGCATTTACTTTTGCAATTATCAACAAAACGAAAACAAAATGCTATAACTCTAACTAATCTATTCAAACTAGAAAACGTCTTGAAATATACAACACAATCATTTTGTACATATACATTAAGACATACAGTCTTAGTTTTTACCTCTAAGTTTGTATCCACAATATTACTTCGATCACTATAGTTAATAACTGTCTCTTTTAAAAAATTAGGTCCATTAAACCACAAAGGACAGCTTGATAACGCAGAAGGCATTAGTCCTCGTGACGCAATGTCTGCAGGATTATCTGCTGATTTCACATATTGCCACTTTTCACTACTTACTAAATTAATAATCTCTGAACATCTATTTGCTACAAACACTTTCCAGTTAGTCGGACTTTTACGTAACCACGCTAATACTATTTCAGAATCACACCAAGTCGTAATACTGTTCGTAGTTAAGTTCATCCAATTTCGCACTTTATCTATTAACTTTGCCAACAAAAGCGCACCACATAATTCTAGTTTAGGCATCGTCAAAGACTTGATAGGTGCTACCTTTGTTCTTGCTGCAATCAGTTTGGTAACAATTTCATCACCTTTAATTATTCTTAGATACACTACAGCTCCATATGCAAAATTAGAAGCATCTGAGAAACCATGCAACTCTAATTTACAGTTATTATTCATAATGCCAAACCATCTATCAATTTTAAATGAAAATACGGACAATTCATTGATATACTCAATAACTCCCTTTTGTAATTTTTCAGGAATTGAATCATCCCAATTAATTCCTGCTAACCAAACTTTCTGTAAAAATGATTTTCCAATAACAATAATCGGAGCTAACCAACCTAACGGATCATATATCTTTCCCATGTCTGATATCAACATTCTTTTTGTATATGTCTTTCTAGGCTCTATAACAAATTTAATTTCAAATTGATCAGTTTTCGGATTCCATAGTATTCCTAATGTTTTAAATGCATCTTCTGTTTTAATAAATAGTGTTTCAGATTTATTTAGATTATCTTCCGAAATATGTTTCAGTAGTTCATTACTATTAGACGCTATCTTATGCATTTCAAAACCTCCATCTTTGAGCAATCGAATAAGTTGCTTTTGAACTTCAATGGCATTATTTACATCATAAAATCCAGTCATAATATCATCCATATAGCAATCATCTTTTAATATATCAGCAGCTTCAGGATACTTATTATGTTCATCATTAGCTAGTTGTATAATCGTTTTGTTTGCTATGTACGGAGCACAGGAAGTTCCATAAGTTAATGTTAATAATCTATAATGTTTTATTTCATCTGTCTCTTTCTCTCTCCATACATTTAGTTTGTCTACATTGTGGTACACTATGTCCTGGTACTAAGCAATTGAAACATAACCTCGCTTTCTGTACAAATTCTCTACGATCACTTACGTCCTTTTTCCAAAACTCTTTACATTGACTTATATAATGATCTTCTGAGCAATAGGCACATTTTTTATTGTCAACATTTAACTTAAAACTTTTTAATTGTGCATGAAAAGGAACATTTCGCAAATCCTTATTTCTATTTATATTAGTTATCATTTCTAGAGATCGGAATCTACATTCTAAAAATTCTGATAACATTATCTTTGTAGGCAATTCTGTCATATTTCCTAAGTGCTGCTCCCATAGTTTATGCGTTTCTGAATCTAATTTCGATACCACAATATGTGTAACTATCGGATCCCATTGCGATGTACAAATATCCATATTGTCGAGCGACATCAACACTTCATTGAATGTATCAAGTAACTCTTTAATGCCTCTAGCCGATTCGAATATCAATTTTTTCAGATATAAAAATTTATTCAACAATTCATTAACTATGCATCTCTTATTTTCAAATCGTTGAACTAATGTTTCCCAAGCTTTCTTATAGTTACTTTCAGTGACAGAAAAATTAATCAATAAATGAGCCGCTTCTCCCACTAAACTTGTTTTTAAATAATGAAATTTCTCTACGTCCGATAAGTTCGCCTTGTGTACTAGAGAAACGTACAAATCTCTAAACGACATCCAATCTCGATAACTTCCAGAAAATTTTGGTATCGTAATGCTCGGCAGTTTCGTTTTTGCAATATCTTTGCCGCTATCACTATTAGAACATGACGCCAATTGAAATTTGCTATTAACTAATTTCTCTTTTATCCAAGTCTTAGTATCTAAATATTTTTCTTGTATATCCTCGAAAACACTATTTTTAAAATATTCTTCATGTTGCCTCTCTTTTATTGAAATTAATGACTTTATCTTATCATGTTCACTTCTAAATGAAAGCCAGTTTTGTTCTAAAAGCTCTAGTCTAACTTCTAAATATGCTTCATTCATACGATCTTTAGGGCATTTTTTCAAATTTCCTAACTGCTTAGAAATATTATTTGCGATTTCATTTAAATTCTCTAACGTATTTTCGCGTGTAGTTTCCATTTTTGTTAGTAAAATCGTCAATTCGCATGAAATTAATAAGAAAATTCATACATACAGTTTTGTCTTCATAAAAGCTCGTAACTTCCGTTATTTCGTTCTCACCCAATATTGCACTTTCAGCTAATCGAAGGACCGTGTATTTAAGTGTGTGAATGCTTATTTGTATTGTTTAAAATTAATTAAACCACCATTTGTGCGTAAATCAAATCATTGTATTTTCGTGACATTACATAAACTTCAAACATAACATGACAACTCATAGTGATATAAAAGTATACAAAATCAATAAGGTTCCTAACACACTCTATTTTTGTTGAATGTCTATCAAGAATATAAGTATCGCCAAATTTTAAAGTAACCTAATCGGTTGGACAAAGCTATTCTCCTTTTTAACCGACTTCAAAAAAGAAGGTTCTAAATTCGATGCGTATTTTTTTTTTGAGTATGTTACGCGATTACTCCGCCAATTGTGGACCGTTTTTCAAAATTCTTTTTGTATTCGATGGAGAATATTCCTAGGGAGGTCCCACTATCACCAAAATCAGAATCTGATGATGGGATCCCATAAATTTTATAGGTACGTAGAACGTGTTTCATGTTTTTTTCGAAGCTATTCACGTATTTGCGTCTGGTAGTCATGAACCGAGCTGATGATGGGCGGATTCTTAACTTTTAGTAGTTAAAGGTTAGTTTTTCAAATACAGTAGGCACGTATTATTATTTAAATATTATAGTATTATAACTAAAATTTACTAAAAAGGTTTCATTCATAAAAAGATAAAGATATTTTTTTTCAAAAAATTAAAGCCGACTTCAAAAACACTGAAAAGTTAAAAATATTAAAGGAATAGGTACAGACAACATCACATTTCTATATTGAAGTCGGTGCCAAACGATGATCTCCCAGAAAGACTTAAAGTTTGGCACCGACTTCAATATACAAATGATGTAGTCTGTACCTATTCTTATATTATTTTTAACTTTTCAGTATTTTTATTATTATATTTAGTATTTTTTCAATTAAATAGTCTATTGTTAATTGAAGTGAGTGAGTGTTAATAACATATTACACATTACAGCTTCACTTTATTTGTTGCCGGAATTAATAGGAAGGAAATACACGACAACATGATAAAGCGAAAAAATAGCACTACTTAGTTAATGCTTCTTGTTGGCGAACCATCAATTTGCATTTGCATAGATTTGTTGCATTCACAATGCATGTTTGACGTGTTATTATTCTATGTTATTATGAAACTCTTAACGTATGTGTATGATGTTGTTGTTATATGGCTACGCATACTGCCTACTGGTCTGTATCGAGAAAATTGTATGATGTGTAGAGATACCTAATGACTTGTTGTAACCGTTTCTGCGTAACTGTGTTTCAGATGTGTACCTGCGCAACTGCACTCCTCCGGCTATCGACGATTTCCCCGCGGGACTATTCACAGAGCTGCAAAGACAGCACGGTGCGATTGTGTTGCATGCACTCATCTCCTTGTACCTGTTCATCGCTCTCGCTGTCGTCTGTGAGAAGTTCTTTGTTCCGGCTGTCGATCGAATTTGCCATGGTCAGTATAAATAAAAAGTTTTCATGATATCATTTTTCGCGTTTGCAAATCTCTCATCCCTATTGCTATTCCAATAAAAGATGTCCATGACAGTGTCTGGAGCAGAGCGGATACGCAATGCACATCAAAATAATAGTAGGCAATCTTTCAATCATTTATCTGTTTTGTTGGCAAACTAGCTAATATTAGCTCGCTCGAAGTTGCTTGTAGTAGCTCGCAACCATTGCTGATAAATATTGAATAACCCTTGACAATTGAGAGTGAATATAAGTACATGAATGTTAGTATTATTTGAAATTTGATCCGAACTAATAACAGTCATTAGACTATTTATGTTTATTTAAATCACAATTGTCTGATCAGCGACAAAATTAACTAACAAGCTGTTAAATCTAATGTTAACTGTCATTGACTGCTTTATTAGCAGAATACCAGATTCTCAAAATACCAGATTCGCAAAATTGCTGAAAGCTAAATCAACTTTAACTGTATCAGGTTTTTTTTTAATTTATTTATTTATACAACAGGTTTTATACAATTTTTAAGCCAAAAGGTCCACAAAACTGTTTGAACAGTTTGTCTGTGGACTCAGTCGAGTCTCATATGCAATTTATATTTATTTTGTATGCGATACAGCTCCATATATACACATACTCATAGATATATATACGTATATCGTGGGATTTCTTATATTGTTGTCAGAGCTGTCAAATTTATTTCAAAATGAGTAAAGCTAGATCATGGCTAGATTAATTTTGGGTATCTAGAATTCTTGTCAAGCCGTAATCATAGATTAAAGTCAAACGCAAAGTCAAGTAATCGGTGCTCGTGGGTGGATTCACAAGATTGCTTGTACAGAAATCGAATAAGATACAGATGTCTACAAATAAATATTTAAGTTTGTTTTATTAATTATTTAGTATTATCTCTTCTCTATATCTCTATCTCTATATATAATAAAATCGTAGGGGTACAAAAATCTGTAATTGCGAAATATTAAGAAAAAAATACACAGGTCGCCTTAAAATCATTAGCAGAACACGATAGAATAGTTTTTGAAAAAATTGTTTGTTTGTTGGTTTGTTTGTTTGTTTGTTTGTTTGTTTGTCTGTTTGTCCGGAAAGATCTCCGAAACTACTGGACAGAATTTGATATGGCTTACACCACAATGCTTACAATTTTCCGGAAGAACATTTAGGCATAATTTCGTTTGTTTAAATTCACTTTTTATTTTTAGTGAAAAAATACCATTAAAATTTTCGAATTGGCTTTAGGTAGAAAAACAACATGGCGCACGTGAAATTATTTTGACAAGTCTGTCACATAGAGACTTAGATAAAGAATGAATAGATAGGACGTGACCGTATACAGGGACCGTATACAAGACCGTAGGGACAGACATAGATGACGTCATACCTGCCTAAAGTAGATGGGTATACCAGTGTTGCTTTAAGTTTTACCCTACTTTATATTTATAGTGGCTTTTACCACTATAAACATAAAGTAGGGTTGATTGATGTACATATTTTTTTTGAGACATTTTAATGAGCGCCCCTCGCTCAATAATATGTCTCAAAAAATAAAAGTGGGAGGAAGTTGCGATTTTTTTTATTGAATTCTTCATTCAACCTTCGCCGCAATCTAAAGTTATTTACACTTTTAAATAAAACTACACTTTTCGGATTTACTCGAGTATATTTCGTTTTAACATTTTACTATTATTTATTTAAGCTATTATGTAAACATCTTTACAAATATAAGAAAAAATATTAGAAATCATCATCATCAGCCCACACGCGTCCACTGCTGGACATAGGCCTCTCCAAGTGCTCGCCACTGAGTACGATCCGCGACCACTCACTTCCAGCTTTTGCCAGCTAGGTACCTTGCGAAGATCGACGCTCGATTAAGAATACAGCGGGCAATATCATTGTTTTTTCTTTATCTCTGCAATTTATTTAAAATCCAATATTTATACATTTAATAAATATTTGTGAAGATTTAGAAAATGTATAAATATTAAATTTTAAATAAACATTTTCTAAAATTAGATTTCAGTAACTCCGTTATTGTCATCGAATAAAGCGTATTAGCAATGAATTCGCGTATTTAAATATTTGTTACAAATACATTTCATCAAAAGCGGGTAGTGATTATGCGTAAACTGTTCAGTAAAAAAATTGATTTTTCTAAGCATTGGTGCAAAAGGGAATGCATAGTAATTTTATTTCCAAAAGGTTTATTTCTACGATATGTTTTTTCAGCAACTTCGCACGTGGTAACTACCTCTTTGACTGCAGACTATTATATATGGTTCAGAGGCAATCAGTGATTCCACACATTTGTGACATTTTATTTCTCGCTGCATTTTATGTATGTACTTAATAATATTTTCAGAAAATCTCTATTGGTTTCTCCTACAGTATCTAAAATGTCCAACCGCTCATTTTGCATCATTAACTTACACTTCAAATCACTTAACATATTTTCAAGTTTGGCTACCTTTTTTCCCAATCGTCTAAGCGATTCACGCACTGCCCGTAGTTTTTTACTTGATGACCTCGCTGATTGTTTCAAACGCAGCATTTGAAGCCGCATTATTCTCTAACACCGATGCGTCCTGAAACAATATGTATACAGGTTAAAAATAAAATAAGGGGCTAATTTTACAACATTAAAAATAATAATTAAGAAAGTAAACTGTATCTGTACTAATGGTCAGACTTGTTATATAAATAGGAAATGTCCAAAATCAAACCATTAATAATATTTTTGGCCATTTCAAAATAGTAGAAAAGAATTTGGTACCTACCCATGTTAACATACTCTTATAAAAATGTTGGTGTCATTAATCCAAAACTGTAAAATTAATTTTGAAATCCCTTATACAAATAGTTGGGTCTGTGAAAAATAAATATAGGTTTCGGCTTGATAGGGATTTACTTTGTAGATATAATATGTATAAGTTACTGACCTGTAAAAAAAGTTAGGAATAGCACCACTCCCAAGAAAAGTGCCTTTTTTGTTTTTCTGAATCCACTGTTGTTCAAAATACTTAGAACACATTCGGGTATGCTTGGTTGGCTGCCAATTCAATCGACCAGTAGCTTTAACCCAACTGTTTCGAGTAATTATCTCCGAAGGAAATCTGTTAAAAACAGACAAACAAGCAAATAGAAAGTTTCACTTCAAAAGAATTACCTTTGTTATCTAAAATGCTCAAAATTTTATACTTAAATATGTCAATATTAATGAAACACAAACTAATATGTGAGTTCCCTTTAACGTAACAAATTACCTACGAATCAAGGAAAAATAGTCGTAGCGTAACTGGTATCATTATAACCCGGCAAAATGTTATACGCGTTGGTTGTATACGTGACCATATTGAATGGCGACATTCTTAACTTATTAGGTTAATAGTAACCTTATAATTAGTTTGAAATTTTATGTTTAATCCCATAATATGATTGAGAACCATAGTAGAAGGATAAAATATTGCAATATAACTTGTATTTATAATTTAAAAAATAGTTTTGGCGCTTAATTTTGACACAATTTAGGTCTTACCTGTAAAGGTTATATTTTCCTGTTTTCTAGCACTATCACTATTACAACCTAAAGCGGAGCAGTGCACCATGATTTAAATGTTCAAATAGTTCACAATTACACTAATTAAACTGTTAAATAATTGCACAGTGAGCTATACTTCACACAACAAATTTCATACACGTATTTGTTTAGCACCAGACGCTGGTGATAAACAATCCCCACTACCAGTTTCACCTATATACGGTGACAAAGACAAAAAAAATGATGCCGTCTTCTTCTTTCCTTTGGCAATATGTATAAGTTTATCTCTTTTCCTCATGTTTGACGGCTTTTATAGCCCATCTATTCATTCTTTATCTAAGCATAGAGAGAAGGTATTTTCTTCCACGAAGGAAAGGCAATGGAACTACGCCATACAGCCTGATCTTAAGTAATTGGATTTCGAAAATTGAAATGCAGGAATTAAGTGTTTCACATAGTACAAATAAAATTTAATATTTTCTGTTAATGGCTGTGCCCAACTGGATTTCACCAACCAAATTGTCTTTTTCTTATGTCGTACCGTGGTGGTAAGGCAAAAAGATCAAGCCATACAACCAATGTATAAAGCATTTTTTATGATAATACTTATCGAGTGACCATAAAATTTGTAGATTGGTTTAATTCTTGACTAATTTTCACAAAATCGGTACAATTTTTGAAATATTTGAAATGTTGAAAAATGAAGATACTCTTTTCAAGGTATTTTGTAAGGTGTTATATGTTTTTACATTAGGACTAAGGAATCAAACTCTTTCATCCATTTAAAACTATTAAAAGTAATAGATTAAAATTGATTATTAAAAAAAATATCTGACTGCAATGTTCTGGGTTACGCGTAGAGGGACGGGACGGGACTCTTGATCCTAATGTCTAAAATGACGGATCACATTTTTTTGGATCCACCCAAGGAACATGGATATCGAACGAAGAACCTAAAGAGTAGAACACATTTAACCTAGCCACGTTGACTTAATTTGACATGACTGCCGATAAAGTTCGTTTCCAAACACAGCGATATGCATATCAAATAAAAGGCCTTGATGAGTAGAGCACTATGAACATAGGAAAATCGCCCTAAATTCAACATGGCCGCCGCTCAAATAAAACGGATAAAAGTTCGTTTCCAAACCCAGCAATATGGGTATCAAATGAAAGGCATTGATGAGTAGAGCACTATGAACCTAGCAACATTGACATAAATTCAACATGGCCGCCGCTCAAAAAAGGTGGATAAAAGTTAGTTTCCAAACCTAGCAATATGGGTATCAAATGAAAGGCCTTGAAGAGTAGAGCACTATGAACCTAGCAACATTGACATAAATTTAACATGGCCGCCGCTCAAAAAAGGTGGATAAAAGTTAGTTTCCAAGCCTAGCAATATGGGTATCAAATGAAAGGCCTTGAAGAGTAGAGCATTAGGTACCTAGGAAAATCGACCTAAATTCAACATGACCGCCACTCAAAAAAAAGGATAAAAGTTCGTTTTCAAACCCAGCAATATGTGTATCAAATGAAAGGCCCTGATGAGTAGAGCACTATGAACCTAGCAAGATTGACATAAATTCAACATAGTCGCCGCTCTAAAAAGAAGAATAATAGTTCGTTTCCAAACCTAGCAATATGGGTATCAAATGAAAGGCCTTGAAGAGTAGAGCATTAGGTACCTAGGAAAATCGACCTAAATTCAACATGACCGCCACTCAAAAAAAAGGATAAAAGTTCGTTTTCAAACCCAGCAATATGGGTATCAAATAAAAGGCTTTGATAAGTAGAGCACTATGAACCTAGCAACATTGACATAAATTCAACATGACCGCCGCTCAAAAAAGATAGATAAAAGTTCATTTCCAAACCTAGGAATATGGGTATCAAATGAAAGGCCTTAAAGAGTAGAGCATTAGGAACGTAGCAAAATCGACATAAATTCAACATGGCCGCCGCTCAAAAAAAAAGGTTAATAGTTCGTTTCCAAATCTAGCAATATGGGTATCAAATAAAAAGCCTAAAAGAGTAGAGCATTATGAACTTAGGAAAATTGCTATAAATTCAACATGGCCGCCGCTCAAAAAATGGATAATAGTTCGTTTCGAAACCCAGCAATATGGGTCTCAAATGAAAGGCCTTGATGAGTAGAGCACTATGAACCTAGCAACACATAAATAAATTCAACATGGCCGCCGCTCAATAAAGGTGGATAAAAGTTCGTTTTCTAATCTAGCAATATAGGTATCAAATGAAAAGTCTTCAAGAGTAGAGCACTATGGACCTAGCAATATTGACGTAAATTCGACATGGCCACCGCTCAAAAAAGGTGGATAAAAGTTCGTTTCCAAACCTAGCAATATAGGTATCAAATGAAAGGCCTTGAAGAGTAGAGCACTATGAACCTAGGAAAATAGCACAAAATTCAATATGGCCGTTACTCAAAAAAAACTGATAAAAGTTCGTTTCTAAGCCCAGCAATATGGGTATCAAATGAAAGGCCTTGATCAGTGAGCACTATGAACGTAGCAACATTGACGTAAATTAAACATGGCCGCCGCTCAAAAAAGACGGATAACAGTTGCTTTTCAAACCCAGCAATAGGGGTATTAATTGAAAGTAGGCCCTGAAGGGTACCTAGAGCAGCCATGCTCTAAGTGTGTTCCGCGGAACCCTAGGGCTCCACAATACCCCTATAAGGGTTCCGCAATAATTTAGAAAAATCAAAACACCCTCTCTGGTCGTACTTTTATTATGCTTATTAATAAAGAATACACTTTTAAAAACTATTGTTTTATTTTAGGGTTCCGTCAAGTATTTCGCTTTCCAAAAGGGTTCCGTCACCAAAAAAGTTTGAGAACCGCTTCGGGGCGTATTGGATGTTCGATGTTAGATGTTACCTGTGTTTAATGTCCTTCGAGACCGTGATAATGCAACGATCGTGAACTAACTAACGATAACTCCAAGTTTGTGTGTTCGATGTTAGTCATTACGGCGAGTTTGCTAACCGAACTATGCCAGCAACACTACATCGCACAGTACACGTTACAAAAACGGAAGTCTCAATACATTTTAAGGCTAAACGCATAAATACGTTTTTTCGCATTCGTTTTCTGAATGCGGGCATCCGAATGCATCAAATCTATACAAAATACTCATTGAATGCCGCACACGTTCGTTTTTATTACGAACGGAACACGTTCTGTACGTACGTTTAGGTAGAATGGTAGAAATCCCGAATGAGAAGAAACGAACGTCTGCGCTACGTTCACGAAAATCCGTGTCTGTATTCCGTGATCGGATATCGAATACGGAAAACATATTTGTACAGTAACCCCCCCATTCATGCTATACATTAACTCTACGAAAACCGCCAGTATTACGAGCGACATAAGAACGGTTCAAAGGTCAAACAGTATAGTTTGACAAGGAGCTTACTGTACGACCAGTCAAAATTGGCCAAGTTGTCATATCCAAACAATATATTTTGTTGGTGTTACCAACACCCATTAAAAAATTTAAACTTTATTCGTATACAGTTCTAATTTATTAACAATTGTTTATTTTAAAGATTATTCTTGCAACTGTGTAGTTCTTTCTACTGAAGAAGAATTTATTAATATTAATAATGTCTCTAAAACAATAATTATACTTAGTGTTTATAGTAATATGTAATGTATTTAATTTTGTGGACTGTTAGAAAAAGAGCATTACGAACCTACGAAAATTGTCCTAATTTCGAAATGGCCGATGCTCAAGAAAGGCAGAATAAAGTTGAATCATTATGGAATAAAATGGAGGAAAAAACAAAACACTGGGTTAAGTATTTTGATGGCGAAACGTAGTTCGCGGGCACAGGTAGTCTATATAAATAAAAATCAATGTAGTGTATAAGTAAAAATCAGATTGTAATGAAACTTTGGTAGGGTGTTCTGGGGCCGCCCGTGAGGGTTCCTAGCAAAAAAATTGGCATTTACGTGGCATTGCAACGCATGCCGGGTACAGCTAGTATTATATAAATTGTAATATTTTTATAAAACTAGCTTTCCGCTCGCACCTTCGCCCGAGTTATTTTTGTTTTCCCGAGGGAATTTTACATTTTCCCGTAGGAAAAATAATTTTAAGCCGATGTTCATTAGGGATAATGTAGGATTTTAAGTGTGAAAGAATTTTTCAAATCGGTCTAGTAGTTTCGGAGCCTTTTTTTATGGAGGGCCCGGCAAATGACCTCCTCCCGCCTGGTGTTAAGCGGTGAAAGAGGTCCAAATGAGTTGGCAGATAGATTAGGGACAACATCCACTATCCTACCTGCCCGCCCCTTGCCGGCCCAAAAGATGCTTTTCACTCCTCTTTTGAAGGAACCCATGTTGTAGGATGGAGGAAACACGTGCGCAGGTAGAGAATTCCAAGTGTGGGATGAACGACAGATGAAGGAATCTTAGAATTTCTTGGTACAGTGTGAAAAGGAGAATACAGTGTACGGAGGACTCCGCAGGCCCTTACGCGTGTTTCTGTTAAGGAATGATTCGGTAAAAGGCGCTAAGAGAGGCAATGTCACAACGAAGTTGTAGAGGCTCGAGGGTGTTAGTTGCCTCTACATCGCCAATTATGCGAATTTTCAATGCAAACAAACAATCAAATCTTTCCTTTTTATAATATTAGTATAGATTGCACTTAACTCCCTTAGTTATCTCTTACGACAACCATGGAAAACATGATAGTAGTGACACATGCATACTAGAGTTTGTTCATAGTTTAAAATGAACTATACCTTTTTTTTTTTTTTTTTTTTTTTTTTTTTCGAGGGGAATGCGTGACCGCACCGTACTCGCCGTTGGCTAGACGACGAGCGTGTGTGGGGCTCTCCCGGCAGAGTGCCAGGCCTACCCACTAAACCCCTCGGTGTTCTTCCTGCCCTTTTGGACGCGCGTGGTAGGGTCCACACTGCGACTACCACTACCAACGCGTCCGGGCTAGCCCGACCTAGCTGGTCGGGCTATCGCCAAGGGGGGATTGCCCGAGAACACCAGGGCAATCCCCAGACGGAGAGCCTTACGGCGGCGTACACGGGGCCAACCGTGCACGCAGGCCCCCACGGCAGGGTCATTAGACGGGCATTGCTTGCGCGAATGCCCGCCTTCGCCTGCCTGTCCGTCTGCGGCGGATGGGAGCGGCTTGAGGATCATTCTCCCGCTCCCTCTCCACGGCCTCCTTCTGCGAGATGACGTCCTCGCAGAAGGAGGCGACAGCCCCCCATTCCGCCTCGCCGCGGAGCATGGCCACGACCATGCTCGGCAGCGAGAGGTCTCCGCCTCCCAGCGCAGCGTTGAGTTCGCTGCGCTGGCGTCGCCAGGCCGGGCACACCAACAGAGTGTGCTCGGCAGTATCGTCGGGAGCGTCGCAGTGATGACACTGCGGCGTTTCCTCCCGACGCGCGACCCGGTGCAAGTAGTGACCGAAACAGCCATGTCCGGTCAATACCTGCACCATGCGGAACGAGAGACTGCCCTGCCGGCGCCCTACCCACTCCTCCAACACCGGACGTATCGCTTCGATCGTCCGGTGGCCAGCAGCTGGGAAGGCGAGTGCCTCACCCCATTGACGCAGAGCCTCCCTCTGCGCTTGGGTACGAACCCGCTCCACTTCCTCGGGAGCGGATCGTCCCCCCCGTTCTCTAACGGCAACCCGATGTCGATACACCTCTGCATGTACGCGTGCATCGACATCCCACGGCGTTTGGCCCGCAAGAACGCAGGCTGCGCCGTGGCTGACCGTGCGATAAGCTCGCACGGCCCGGGTTGCTATGACCCTCTGCGGCCGTCGCAAGAGGGCCATCGTTCGGGGGGATAGGCACTCCGCCCATACCGGGGCTCCGTAGAGTGCCATCGACCGTATCACCCCGTGATACAGTCGACGGCACGCCGATCCTGGTCCTCCTACATTAGGGAGGACCCGTCCGAGTGCGGCTGCGGCGGCACATAGCCGTGGAGTGAGGAGCTTGAAGTGCTCCTCAAAGCTCCATCGGGGATCCAAAACCAGGCCGAGGTACTTAAGGTGTGCCTCGACCGGTATGCGGACCCCCTCCACTCGGACTCGGAGCCCCGGTGGGATCCTGCGACGAGAGGCGTGGAACATCATGGCCCTCGTTTTATCAAGGGCGACGTCCAGGCCTAGGAGGCGGATGCGTCGAACGACGAGTGATGCGCCGACCGACACAAGGTGGGCCGCCTCCTCCCCCGTTTTTGCTCTCGCCGCGACAAGCGTGTCGTCGGCGAAGCAGACGACCTCCATTCGTGGAAGGAGGTCGCCTCGCAGGACCCAGTTGTACCCCAGGTTCCATAGTAGAGGACCTAGTACGGAACCCTGGGGCACACCTGCCGCCATTGCCCACGTATGGACGCACCCGTCCGGCCCCTCGTAGAGGATGGACCTGCCTTGCAGATAGTCCTCCACGAGGGCGCGGAGGTACGGAGGCACCCGGTGGAAGCGGAGTGCCTCCTTTATGCACTCGTGGGGCAGGCTGTTGAAAGCATTGCGGATGTCAAGAGACACCGCAACAACAGTCTCCCCACGAGCTGTGGCCTCCTCCGTCCACCCCTTAAGGAGGGCCACCGCATCCATCGTGGACCGGCCGGTGCGGAAGCCGAACTGGTTGTTAGCCAAATCCGGCCCCCGGTCCTCTAGGTGCTCGACGATGCGGGAAGCGAGAATCTTCTCGAAAAACTTCCCGGCCTCGTCGAGCAGCACCACCGGCCGATACCCAGTCGGGGAATCTGCGGGGCGGCTCTCCTTCCTTAACAGGCAGAGCCTACCCACTTTCCATCGACTGGGGAAGCGGCCCGAGGCGATGCATAGGTCAAGCACCCCTCGGAACCGCTCCTCGAGGTGTCCCAGGGCGAGGGCCAGAACCCTGCTTGGGACACCGTCCGGTCCCGGCGCCTTCTTTTTGCGCCGGAGCCGTTCCCTCACCGTGTCAAATTCCACGTTCGACACGGGAGGGATAGCGACAGCCACTTCCTCCGGAGGAGCATCCGGGGGGACCATTCTGGGAGGCTGGAACGGACCGGGATCGGGGAACAGAGTCCTCAGCACCCGGTCCAGCAGCCCGCTGTCCATAGCGGAGGTAGAGGGAGCGGAAGCTTTAAATTTCCCCCTCACCAACCGGTATGGACGCCCCCACGGATCGTCGTCCAGGAGCCGTATAAACTGCTCCCTGGACTCCTCCTTGGCCCTGCAGATTTCATTCCGCAGGGCCTTCTTGGCTGCCGCATACACCCGACGAAGTTCAGCTTCCTCGTCAGGTGTAGTTCTGGCACGCCTACGACAGCGCACGTAGGCGCGCCTGGCCCTCATACTGGTGGTCCGCAGGTCCGCAATCTCCTGCGTCCACCAGTATACCTGCCCCCTTTCGGGGCAGGCCTGCGCCCTTGGCATGGCGGCTTGGCAGACGACCTTCATATCGTCTGCGAAGAGCTCCACCATGCCGTCGACATCCCCGGCAAGGTGGGGCGGTACTTCTGCCCACGCCCGCACCATCGCTGCCTCCTCCGCCACATCCGGGCGGAGCTTGGTGAGCGCCCACCTTGGAAAGGCGCTCACCGCAGAGCCCCTGCGGCTCAGGGCTCCTTGGGATGCCGCGGAGACCTCATATCGGACATATAGATGGTCCGACAGGGTCTCCACTTCTTCCTCTACACGCCAGTCGTTAATTCGACGGGCTAGTGAGGGGGTAGCGAAGGTCACGTCCACTATGGACGTGCCTTGCACCCGGACGCAGGTAGGGGTGGAGCCCCTATTCAAGATCTGGAGCCCCAGGGACAGAACCCAGGACTCCAAATCTCCACCCCTCGGACTGGTTCTGCAGGACCCCCACGCTGTAGACCACGCGTTGAGATCCCCCGCGATCAGCACCGGTACCGGGGCCGTCCTCCGGACGACCCCTTCCAACGCAGCCAGGAAGACGGCGAAGTCCGCCCGGCTGCGATTGGGGGAGAAGTAGGTCGATACGACCAACATTCCCCCCCACATGGCGGCCACGTAGCCAGTACCTCTCTCTCTTAAAATGAGAGAGGGGGCTGTGCCACGCGCCACCCGCATTAAGGCGGCGGTACCGTCCGCCGCCACCAGCCAGTTGGGCGACTGCGGCGGAACGTAATACGGCTCCGACACAATCGCCAACCCCACACCCCACTGCACCGCGGTCTGACACAAGAGGTCCTGTGCCGCGGCGCAGTGGTTAATATTCGCCTGGAGGAGCTTTATGGGACCACTAGGCATTGGTGGTCTCCATGGGCTCCTCTTGGGCCACTGCGGCGGCTGGTGCTGACTGCGGTGCCAATGTTACCGGGCTCCGGGGGGCTACGATCACCTTTACCGGGGCCAAACGCCCCCTTATCGGCGGGGGGTTGCAGTTCATACCCCCCATGCGATGGCTGGCCGGCCTTTTGGCGTCTGTACAAACGGCGCAATTTAGTGCCGCCATGCAGTCTACCGCCTTATGCCCTTCGGATCCGCAGCGGAAACACAATCCGCTGCGGTCCTTGGCAGAGGGGCACCGCTGTATAGGGTGCCCCATGCCCATGCAGCGGAAACACCGCATGGGCTTTTGCTCCAGAAGTTGGATGGAGGCAGAACTCCATCCAACTTCGAGTCGACCAGTATCAGCCAGGCGTCTCGCAGCCTCCACAGGCACCGAGGCGAAGGCCGCCCCGACACCCCTCACCCCCGTATGCACGCGGCCCACCTTTATGTGGTGGACCGGGCAACCACCGGCCTGTGCCAGAACCTGGCACAGCTCTTCAGCGGACACCGAATCGTCGATCCCGATGACCCGGATGTCCGCTGTCTTTACGGGACGCGACACCTTCGCCGCGTCCCCCAGGGCCTCCCCTAGTTTCTCAGCCAGTGAGTCCGCCTGAGACGGGGATGTTTCTTTAGGGAGCTCGATAATTCGAGCTCCGGTAATTCCCGTCCGAAATTTGGCGGGCCCAATTCCCAATGCGCTAAGGCTTACAGAAGCCTTGGCCTTGGCGATGGCCTCACCATAGGTGAGGCCTTTTGCCACCGCTTCTGGCTTGAGCGCCACAACCACCGCCAGGGAACGTGGTGCTTTCGGTAACTTTGGCGCCTTTTGCGCCTCGGGAGCCCTCTTGGGCGCCACTTCACCTGCTGTCTGCTTCTTGCGGCCGCGCCGCACGACCATGGTCCAAGAGTCCTCGGCTGGTGCCGTGACCCCCGACGAGGAGGGGACCGCCGCAGGTGTTGTGAGCGCAGCCCTCCTTTTGACCACTCTTGCCGCTTTTGGCATATTAGCCGGCGGGGCAAGGGTGGTGTTGACCACCATGGAACTCACTGGCTGCTGCTGTTGGGGCTGCGAGGCCTGCGGCTGCGGCTGAACCACACGGTCCGACGCAAGCAGCGGTCTACGAGTCTGAGCCGGCATTAGGCGCCCGTCCACTTCAAGGCCCTCGAGGCGGGCCGAAACCATAAAGCCCACCTGGGCTAATAACTCCCGCTGGAGGAACTCCATGCTCTCCAAAAACTCTGCTCTGGAGAGTACTTCAGCGGAGGCGGTCACAGTCGGTTGAGCCGTCGGGAGCTGCACCTTCGGCAATTCCTCCTCTATTTCGTCATCGGAGGCAACAGCCTCCGACTCGACAGTCATCACAATTTCGGAGTGAGGGGTCGCGACATTACGGCCACTCGGGCATTCCGCCCCCCGTTCAGAGAAGGCCCGACGAAGGGCCTTCAGTTCCCCCATGATACCGTCAAGTTGACCCCGGAGGCGTTTGTTGTCGGCTTTAAGCCGACGTACCTCCTCCGAGGTATTCCTTGTCGCCAATGTGCGTACTATCTCCACTAGAGAGTCGGAGGCTTCCGTTATCTGTTTCACGCAAGTCCCCTTAAGATTCCGGGATTTGCGTGTAACCTCCGTCAACGCCTTTGCGCTCGCCTCCGCTCTGCCGCATAGCAGCTCGGTAGTGGGCTCAGGGGAGCGCTTCCCCTTGCTCTTTTTGGAGGAGGCCGCTACCTCCACCAGCTCCATCTCAGACTCCGACTCCGAGTCGGTGTCCTCACCAGGCTGTTGTAGCTCCCGCCTAGCTTGCGAGAGCCCAACGCCGTGCGACAGGCCTCCCCTGCCCTTTCGTGTTCGGGGGACTTTCGGGGCATACGGCGCCGTTACCTCCTCCGCCTCGGTTTCGAGGTCCGTGGCAAGGGGGTCCTTGAAGAAGCGACTTAATACCGGCCGCTTCTTCGCAATCTTTTTTGGGAGCGGCGGGAGATCCGCCTGCACCCCATCCTTGACGATTCCCCTATACACGGGAAGAGTCTCATTACAGCTTCGACGGGGTGCAGCCCCGCCGACGCTCTTGAGCGAGAGCACTGGAGATACTACCCCAGTCATTCCCTTGTCCGCACCGTCAATCGGCGAGCGGCTCTTCGCCCTTGCGGGTTCCGCCGGGAGTTTGTGAGTGACGGCCCTAACGGGCCCCCCCTCATTGGCACCGTCCGTCTCGGACATAATGTCCGATTCGGACATATCCCAGTTGTGGGCCCAGCCCAGCAGGGAGCTTGTTGGCGAAAACAGCCTTAAAACCACCTTCGCCACAAACAACAAACAAAAACGGGAGAAAAAAGGACAAAACCTAACCTAACCTTACTTACAAAATTTTATCTCGACGACTTTTCTTTGATACGATTACAAAGACAAATGACGCGATCGTCGTGATAAAATTTTGAAAAACACAACAAGAAATATTAAACTTACGTTAACCTAAACCTACATGTACACCTAAAAATACCCAAAAAATAACAGTCAAAAAACAAAAACACGGAAAAACCTACTCTAAGTGTGGATTCTTGGGCCCAAAAGAGTGCCACCTACAGCACCGAGGTGATATAGGGAAGCCCAATTTTCAGCCCAAAAATTACCGAGTACGAAATTTGACCCACTTGCAGAGTTACTAGGACTTTGCAAGTAGTGTCAAAAGACGCGCCTAGGGGAGATCTATAAGCTGCAAGAGACCCGAAAGTCCTACAAATTATAGATCTCAGGAAAAATGGAAAAAACAAAAACTAAAAAGTGAAACACAAAAATTACGCAGTTACGCGAGATTTGAAAACTAAACAAGCAAAATTAAAAATATATAACAAAAATCTGGCCTAATGCCACCCTAACTAAACAAAAGGCCTTACAAGCTAATATTTTTAAAGAAAAACAAAAACAGAAAAAACGTAATAACTATAAAGTTATTAAGTGAAAACCGAAAAAATAGCAAGATTGCTATTTCGGCTTTCAGGGAACGAAAAAAAACAACAAAAACCCTAACTAAAAATACCAAATATATATCTAAAAATACAAAAGGAGAACCACAAAATAGCCCGAAACGAGCACTATATTCTAAGTAAACAACGAAAAACGAAAATGAAAAACCAACGAAAATACAGCGAAATCAAAGGAGAATTTTAGCGCAGATTGCTATACCAAAATTCAGGCGCACCGTACAGGAGTGGACACGGGTGTACTCTGTCACCTTTGACCCTTGCTATACCAAAATGAACTATACCTACATAATATACACTTAACTCTGTTAGTCGTCTCTAACGACATACAGGAGAAGAAAGGTAGTGGCGACTTATATATTCTAGAGTTTGTTCATCGTTGAGAGTGAACTATGTATATGTACATAATTGCATCTCTAAAAAAATAAATATATAATAATAAATTTTCACAAACCTCAGAAACTCAAACTGATGTTAAATTAACAGGCATGCATGGACTTGTTGATAAATCCATGCTGGCATGTTAGTTGAATAATGATTTGATCAAACATTCAGAAACTGGGTGTAAAACACTTTCATTTCTGCATTATTGACAGAATTGTCTGTATTATGTGTAGGAATTTAATTGCATTCTTTGAATTCCTTGGAGAAATACGAGTATATGGGATTTGAAATTAATTGAATCCTAGTGCATCGTCAGTGTCATTTCTGTAAGCATTCGTGTAATCCTTTTTGACATTTGTATGCCCATCTTGAGTTTATAATAATATTCTCCAAACTATTTTGATCTGAATGTATTTCTCTTTAGTGACCTATTCATTAAAGTAAGTAAAATTTTGTGTCTTTCAGCACTGAACATGACAAACGACGTCGCCGGCGCTACGTTTATGGCGGCGGCGACGTCGGCACCGGAGTTGTTCGTCAACGTGATCGGCACTTTCATCACAGAGGGTGACATTGGCGTGGGCACTATCGTCGGCTCGGCCGTTTTCAATATTCTTGCTGTAGCTGCTTGTTGTGGGATCGGAGCTGGAATGGTATATATTTCCATAACAAAAGTTGCATAGTATTTTAATGTTGTCCAATGTATGTTCATTTTGAACTCTTTCTTTAGGTAGTCCCTTTGGATTGGTGGCCTTTGACTCGTGATTGCTTGGCGTATGGCATCACCGTATCAATCCTTATTTGTATCATGCACGACGAATATGTACAGTGGTACGAGGCTTTCCTCCTAGTGTCGCTGTACGGAGTTTATATCTGCATCATGTATTACGACAAATCAATACAAAGTTTTGCAAAAGGTGACTGAAGCATAACTATTTATGTTATCATACTAAAACTGTCATTGGTCATTGAATAATATTATTATTTTTTTAGGTAGTTGGAAATATATTTCCAATATTTTTAAGAAGAAAGAGAATGAAGAGAAACCAGAGAACCCATTGAGCGTAGACAAAGGTTTGTAAAAAATATGTTATAATTTAAACGCAACAATATGATAAAAGAAACATTAAAGCTAATTAGAATTCACCGCACTTGCAGAAATTAAAGATGTAAAGTCTACTGTATCCACAAATAAAGTTGATCAGCATACATCAGTTCACCGTCAATATAACGGTAATATAAAAAGTGGCCTAACCCCTCGTATAGATTTTAATGAGAAAAATGGTGAGAGTCTATCACAAATTGAGATGGTTTCTAATGATGACAAAAATAATATTATTTATATAGATGTTGAATCTAAGACTGATGATATAGAAATCATAAGTACAGAAGAAAACGTTGTATCTGTTAATTCCGAGGCTAAGGAAGATGTAGAAGAATATATTCATTCACTGTGGAAATGGCCCAGTGGTAGAAGTTGTATAACAAAGGTATATATTGGATACTTAGTTGTTCCCACTAATTATTTGAAATGTTACATATTATGGAGCTTACATATCAAATAAGTTATTAAAGATACTGAAATGCTATTTTATTTGTTGTAAAATTTTGCAGTAAGTACTTCATACAAATGCTCAAATAGTAACCAAATTGTTTACTTTTTTCTAGACCGCATGGATTGTGACGTGGCCAATACATTTAGTTTTCTTGTTCACTATACCAGACTGTGAGAAGCCCCGCTTTAAAAATTGGTTCCCGCTAACATTTATTATGTGTATTGTGTGGATAGGCTCTTTATCTTATATAGTAGCTTGGATGATTACTATTATTGGTATGTTTATAAATATTATTTTTAAAAGAAGAGCTTTTAAAGAATATTGGTTTTAAAAAATATGACCTTTTTACGGTCTGCACTATCAGACAATGATTATAAGAGGGCTTTTGTAACTTTTAGGGGACACACTTATGATTCCGGATTCTGTTATGGGTATTACATTCTTAGCAGCTGGCACATCAGTCCCTGAGGCAGTTTCTAGTGTTATAGTCGCTAAACAGGGTAAGTAATTGTGGTCAGCAAAAAACTATTTTGAATTTTGGTGTCAATAGTTTTAAGACTGCTTAACTATTTGTTAATAATTTACGTTTAAATGGAGAGATGAGTCGTTACTATGGTTGTCCCGCCCGATTAAAGCGACACCTACCGGATCCCATTGTACATTTAAACCTTCTCTGGACGAAAACACAAACAGGAAATTTCGTAAGAATCGTTACGAGACTAACACACAGGGAGGAAGAAGATTTTTATATTATATGTTTGATTTTATCAATATAAGCCTAATTACTTCATTCATAAACAGACATATTGTTACAAATGGATGTTTGTTAGCAGAATATTATTAAAATATAAATATATAAAATAGTAATATCAAATTCAATTTAGTCTACCTTTGACTTTTTGACTGAATCATTTTAAATCTGCTCTATTATGTGTTTCAGGTCACGGATCTATGGGTATAAGTAATTCGATTGGGTCAAATACATTTGACATTTTATTATGTCTTGGGTTGCCATGGCTCATTAAGGCTTCACTTACTCCAGCGGAGCCCGGACATTATTGGGTTAGAATTTTCATTTCACTTTATTATCATCTCAGATATATTTATTATTGTTATTAGCACCAGCGAATTGTGTTGATTATATTGCGAATTCGTAAGCTACAAAGTAATTGCAAAATGCACTGCGACTGCGGGTTTTAATGAGTTTTATCCTTGAATTCTATAACAACCTACTGTTACGATACGAATACAATATAATATACTAATAAAATTTTTGTGCAAATACTGAACTTAAGCATTTTTTTATAATTACCGAAATTTGACAGGTAAAAATAAATTCAATGGGCTTGGAATACTCTGCGATATCGTTGTTGTCGACCCTGCTGTTGCTGTACCTGACGTTTTGGTTCAACAAGTTCAAACTAGATGCGGCGGTCGGCCGCGCCTGCCTCGCCATGTATGCCATGTTCCTGGTGCTCGCGACGCTCATTGAGCTGAACGTTTTCTTCCCGGTCAATATGCGGACGTGCAAGAGATCGGAATTAAAATCTTAGGCTCGTGACTAGAGTTACGTTATTATAAGAACTGTGAAAACTAATGAATTGTGCCTCTTGTTAAATGTTACACCAAGTGTTCTAGTTGACGGGTGTTAGATGTACTTGCTGTTAATGTTTTTATTTATCTAGCATAAGCTCAAGGTTAATGTGAGTGTTGATTTTTATTAAAAATAAATGCGTTATGTTCGCTTTATTTCAATAAATGGTTTGACTTGCTGAGCAAAGAATTAGGTAACAGATCAAGATATTCGAAGTAGAAAGATTGTTTACTAATACTAGAATATATTTTTCACATAGCACATATTGCAAAGTGCTATGCGAGTTATTGTTATTGTTTCAAAAATGTTTAAAATGTTACATCTAGGTAAAGCTTACTGATATTTTTCAAGAGACACGAGGTCTAAGTTGTTGTACATAAAATACGACGTAATCTAACAAAGATTTTAAGAGTAATTAAATATATAGATTTATAATAATTGGACTTTTATTCGATTTTAATTGGAAAGTAGCAACTTTATTAATAAAGTGTAAAACTTAAGCATATTGAAATCCCCCGACTGCAAATATACTGAAGACGCATTTTTGAATGATTAGAAATGAACCTTGAATTCGAACACGAATACAAATATAAATCACGTGCGATTTTTGAATCACTCGAATTCAGTACTGTCATTGAAACAAATTCTATTCTATTAGAAACCGTTACACGCAGAACAAATAAAATCCGCTACGCACTAACATGGTAATAACTCATTAATTTTAAAGACCGTTTCGTATAATTATTCTAATAGTAGAAATCAAAAACGAGTGGGTAGGCCACTCGTTGCAGAATTCACCTTATGAATATTCAATAATAGTGAATTTGGTAATTCATATGCGGATCTTACGATTTCGAATGCGAATTTGAATTCTTTTGTTTCAAAAATGCGTCTCAAAAATGCTGTGCGTTCTTTGTTGATAGTGCTTTTTGTAATAAAGAAAAGAAATACTGGCGCAAAAGTAATGTCATAATGTGAAATTGACTACCATTTGGTAGAAATGAAAAAAATAGCTCTGTTATCATTAATGTCAGCAATTTTACATTGCTGACATTAAGATGAAAAGCTGATATCGCTCAAATGAGCACCTCCCGAGTTGATGCACAATTGTGCTCGTTTTACAGCATTTTGAATAGTTGCTCGCAAAACAATTGGCTCCCAATTGTCGGAATTTTCTTCGATGTTAACTTTCGAGACTTGCAAGGTTTGTGGTTTGTTGTGGTTAACGAGAGATTTCGAAAAGCCCCAAAGAAAGAAGTCTGGCACCGTTAGATCTGGTGATCTGGACGGCCAGTTCAAATCTCCAACACGGGAGATCAATCGCCCGAAACAATATTTCAATAATAAATGTAGGCACTTGCCTCGGACCTTCAACTCTAAGCGGTTTGCAATAAACTGCATTTTTGAAAATGCATACTCGAGCCATGAATTGGCACTTCACAGTCCTCTTAAGCCGAAGATGGAAATGCTTCAACGACAGATTGAACTGGTAATGTGTAATTAATACTAGGTTCGTTATTTTTTATTACCTACCTATCTCATATAATGAATTTGTATCTCTTTGGCTATAAATTTTTCTTAGGTGTTACTAAAATGCAACTGACACAATCAATATATTAAGCACCTATTGTATAGGCATGAAGATAGCGCAGGCACTTCTGTCACGGCGCCAGCGCTGCAGGGCTTCGGCGGACCCACGCGTACCAATCGTCGCAGATGGCTTTCACTCATCACCTGCTTCTCAACTCCTAAGTAGCCTCGCCCCTACACACATTCGCCCTCATGGTTTAAATTGATTCTTAGGGTGGGCAGACAAGACTACGTGGAAGTCGGTTTTAAGAAAATTCGTTTCTGTCACTGAAACCTAATTTTTAGGAAATGTTGTAAGGACTAACAATTTAATTATAAATTTGCATTCGGAATAACACATTTAATGCAACACTTATGACATAATAATGCACTTTATGTGGCATTCTAAATTATATGACAAAAAGTTTTAGAACTAAAGATGATTAGGTAAAACAAAATAACGAATAATCGTACATTACATTCGTACAAACAATTTCATGAGAAGAAAGGGAGTACCGATAACGAAACTACACTGACCTTCAAAAGTAAGTAGGTACTTACTACACTTTTAAAATTAAAATTTTCCCTAAACTACAAAAGATAAAGGATTCAAACAAAAAACATTTTTAGCTCATTTCGTCAGGTTTCTCGGAAGTTATAGTTTTTTATACATTAGTCTTTTTAATACTTTTTATTTTGAAAATATATTTTGCCTACTATAAAAGTTATTGCAGTTTTAAAAGTGTGATACTTACTTTTGCAGGCCAGTGTATGTTCTTGTTCATCGGCTAGAAACTCAAGTATTGGTCTATTTATTCTTGGTCAAAAGAACAATTGAACTTGCAAAATTAAGTATTAAAACACTGAAAAGTTAAAAATGATATAAGATAGACAACATCACACTTCTATATTGAAGTAAGTGCCAAACGATGATTTCCTAGAAAGTATTAAAATTTGGCACTGATTTCAATATACTTAGAAGTGCGATGTTGTCTGTCTTATATTATTTTTATCTTTCAGTGTTTTTGAAGTCAGTTTTTATTTTTGTAAAATATTTTTTCTTTTTTTCTTTTAAGTGAATTTTTAGCTGATATTAATTCACAAGGTCAAGGGCTGGTATTAATTCAGGTCCAAGGTCAGGTCAGGTCAAGTCCAAAAGTTAAGGATCCTTACATCATCAGCTCGGTTCATGACTACCAGACGCAAATACGTGAATATCTTTGAAAAAAACATGAAACACGTTGGACGTATCTATAAAATTTTAGGGTTTTCCTCGATTTTCATGGGATCTCATTATCAGATCCTGACTATAGTGACCTAGGGACCACCCTTGGAGTACCCTATGGAATACAAAAAGAATTTTGAAAATTGGTTCACAATTAAACAAAATCAAAACATACGCATCGAATTCACAATCTCCTCCTTTTTTGAATTCGGTTAAAAATCGATTTAAACCGTGTTTAAACCGAAAAGAGTTGTTGAATCTATAATATAAACGATTACTAGTGAGTTTTAAAATTCGCATTCGAATCTCAACCACTATCACAAACAGATAATTGTAGATAAAGTTCAATCTCAGAAGATCCATTGTTTTTTTTTTTTTTTTTTTTTTTTTTCTCTAATTTAACACTCCACAGACTCGTGGTCCGTGCTCTTTTCATGGAATCTTCTCATTGTGATCTATTTTATTATAATTATTATATTAAGACTTACGACTACTTTTTACTCCTAATCTAAGGTGAGTTGCGCAACTCAATCAATTTAAAAATTTAAATATATATCTTAATAATATCTATTTATACTTATATATACTTAATTATACTCAAATATATATCTTAATAATATTATACGATATGTTAATAATTTATGTATGGACTATTTCATAAGATTTGGACAGTTAGTATACTCGTATTTGGCATAATATATGTTACGTCTGTTTTTTTTTTGTTTTTTTTTTTTTTTTTTTAGTTACACCAAGGTCGCTCCGCTTGATAGGGCCCTGAGCACCATTTTTTTATTGTATTCCATGACCACTTCATCTGTTGCTATGCTGGGAAGGGCAATGAGACGTCTAATTGCGTCCACGCAATGAACTAACAGAAAGTGGCTCAGCCCGGGCACAAAGGCAACACGAGGAGGCGATGCAAGAAGCAAACGAAAGAAGACGCCTCCAATCACAAAGACAATCCCCGACAGACGACCTCGTCAGGGGCATATCTGTTGCCCTGGGCCACGCTCGTCCTCGTAGAACAAGCAGTGAGACAGTACCGGACTCGGTCCCCAAACATAGAACGGTCTCCTCACCCAAAACCACACTGGCAGACATGGGAAGGGTGAGACCGCCATCCAGAATAGTCACTGACCGGGACGGAGATGACCTAGTCAACGCCTATCTAGAGTACCTGGGGACACTGCGGGCGACGCTGCAGGTAAAACACACCACCTGCAGCAAGATACTTGAGGCATTTCAGATAAACGCCCGCATGTCACTACAGGAACTCCTGGACGGGGCGAGGGCGGTGGTCTATAACAACGACACCGTGACTGTGGTGGCGGGAACTCGCCCTATAGATAAAAAGCAGATGGCGGCGTACAGTGGCACGTCAGGCATGGTGCTGGTGGATCATGAAGCAACTGACGAAAGGGGAGCAATCACATTCTGCACACCGATTGAGGACCCAATAGTGGTAATTGCCAAGTGCACCCGCTTCATGCTGGAGGACCGAATTCTAAAAACGGCGGAATCCGTGAGTGGAACTTGGATCTCCGAACCATGGGGTAAACTGGCAATCAGATGGGTTGACGGTGTGCCGGGTTGCGGGAAGACCACGTGGCTCCTCAACAACTTCCAAATGAAGGAAGATATGATCATCACTAGCACACTCGAGACGGCAAAAGAACTGTTGGACAAAGTGACGACTCGATTCGGGGCGGTCGTGAAGGGGAAAATAAGAACCATTGCCTCAGTTCTCATCAATGGTGTGGAAGCATCAAAACGCCTTTTGGTGGACGAAGCTCTCCTAGTCCATTTTGGAGCTATCATCATGGCAACAAGGCTGACCGGGGCAAGAGAATTGGTACTAATGACCGATACAAATCAGATCCCCTTCATAGACAGAGACAACCTGTTCGAGATGCGTTACGGAAGCCCCGCCGCCATCACGTCGGTAACAGAAAAGCTCCTCTGCACACACCGAAGTCCGATGGATGTGGTGTATGCCCTCCAAAACATCTACAAGGGTATTTACACATCACGGCAAGTGCTGAGGTCCATGACATGCAGAATGGCATCGGAGGCGGTGTTACGAAGGGGCAACCCAAATACTCTCTTCCTTACCTTTACTCAAGACGAGAAAGAAGCGTATGGGAGGGAAGGGTTCGGCACCGGAGAACAATCTAGACTGCTGACGATCCACGAAGCACAGGGACTAACGTACGATCACGTGGTTGTGCTCAGAGGAGCAGAAAGGAAGAACCCTGTCCATGATAGTGTCCCTCACGCGGTGGTTGCCATTACCAGACACACGGTATCCTGCACCTACTTCTACCGGGAGTTGAAGGAAGATCCATTGTTTAGATTCATTACACATTTGAAACTAGCTGCGATTCATGGTTTTAAAGTAAAGGTATCTTTAAGACAGCTATCCGTCCAAAAGATTTTGCATGAAGAAGCCTTTTTTCAATCAAAACGGTAACTTTCTACATTCCTATCTGTTTTGTCTTCTTTGACTCAGTCTGTTCCCGACATACTAACGATGTCGTCCTTCCCCCGCGTCAGTGGAATCTCTCGACAGGTCCTTTTAGGTCCCGCCGTAGTCTCCATTGTAGGATAGTACCTGAGTGCAGCTTTTCGTTTATGTTTAGCCCACAAAATACAATGAAAGAGTCCACAACTCTCCACATTATACTCTACAAGTAATAATTAGCGCACAAGAAGGCATTTTTTATATTTCTGAAGCAATTAACAACGTTGGGAACACTGATCGGCGTGATCACATGGTAAAGTCAAGCTATGCGCATTTGAGCATAACCGTGTGGCGCGTATATGCTACGCACATGGCCTATCTAACCAACCTCTCACATGTTCTGTGGTCCAGCCCATTACTACTTAAGCTTTACACGGTGCGTGATATTCGTGACTTGACTCGGTTTCCGGAGCCACTTATTAGATCTCCTGTCTCGGAGAATTAATCCTACTAATCTCTCCATTGCTCCATATAGAATACAATGAAAGAGGTTAGAAAGGTGATACAACGAGATTTGTACGAGAACTGTGTCGCCGGCCCGTCGCCACTACATCTACTTTGCAAGTATCTAATAATTTTATTGCACAAGAAGACATTTTTAGGGTTCTTTTCCTCCATAGGAAAACATGGAACCCTAAAAGGATCACTTTCTTGTCCGTCTGTGTGTCAGGGCCCTTTTTCTCGGGATCGCGTAAAGATGTAAATTAAAATTTATACCAAATACTCGGCTCTACGGCCTCTTTCAGCTGTGAAAAAATCACAGTTGTATGTTGATACGATTAAAAGATATTTTTTGACCGTTTATGTCGCATATACAATTTGCGCAAATTTTGTGATTTCACAAGGGAATCAAAACTTATAGGGTACTTCCCGATAACCTAGTCATGAAATTGTGCAAGAAGTAAGATGCATGACAAGGAAAAATGCTGAAAAACATAAATATGTACATAGTTAGGAACTTACATTCTTAGATAAGTTTGTATGGTCCCCCTCTCGGTGAGTAAAAAACGTTAATTAGTATGTGGACCGTTGTTTCTAAATTCTTATACAAATAAATAACATTTCGTCTGATTTATCTTTTTTTGGGATTATATTATTATAAAAAAGTAGTCTCAATAAAAGATCATCCTACAATGAGATGAATTTATTGTGTCACTAGCTGACCCGGCCCCGCCGTACTGTGGCTCAGTAGCACACATTGTATAGTACACAATGAATGACATCTATTGGATGGTTATCGCAACCGCCATCTGTAAGAAACTTATGAAACTTACGAATAATTACAAACCATTTCATTCGCAAAAATAAATATGGTGGCCAATAATCGAGATAAAAACTATCCTATCTTTAAATGGGACCAAATACACTCTACATAAAGCCAAATTTCATTCAGGGTCGCCTGCTCGGGTACCTCCGTCTTAGTTATTAAGTAGGTATGCTTGTTTGCCAACCTAATATTATAAAAATCTCATGTCCCAGTGTTTGTAATCAAACTCCCCTGAAACGGTTTGACCGATTTTTATTTAAAAAAATGTGTATATTTGGTAGGTCTGAGAATAGGTCGTAGGCTATTTTATATACCCCTAAGTGATAAGGGTGGCCCTCTTCAGTAAGTTTTTGAGTGTTGAGCTTTAAATGCGAAACGTAGTTCGCAGGCACAGCTAGTTGTATATAAAAAAATATGTGTTTTAATATAGGAGTGTATAATTATTGAAAGATTTTAAATCTACAAATTTTTTTTTGATGCTTTCCATTTTGAGATTCGAGTTTATCGTTTAAATTCTCGGACCTTTTGACGCGATCCAGAGTCGTGCGGTACGGATTGTCGACGATCCCAGTTTTACGGACGGCATTGAACCCTTAAGTTTAAGGAAAGACTTTGCCTCATTGTGCGTATTTTACCGTCTGTACAACGGGGTGTGTTCTGAAGAACTGTTCGATATGATGTCAACGGCCACGTTTTACCATCGCACTGCTCGCCATCGGGAGGGAGTTCATCCTCACACCTTAGAACCAAAATGGTCGCGTACGGTACGGTTCACAAGACATCATATTTAAGGTTGGCAAAGCGCTAGTGGTACCACTGGTATTGCAAGCGTCCATAGGCGGTAGTGATCACTTACCATCAGGTGATTCACATGCTAGTTTGCCGCCTTTGTGGTATAAAAAAAATGTTTTAACGAGTCACGCAAGATATTTTGCTACTACTATTTTTGCTGGCCTGTTTTAACAAACAATTATTGATTTATACTACTAGAGAACTATACAAATAAGGGTCAGAATACATCATGGCTACTTGAATAAAAGAAACACAGATTTGTATGTTAATTTAATTTTATTATATCTAATACTTTTGACCTGTTTCATCTAACTCAAGCTTCAACCGATGTTTTGAAATTCATTGTTGTTGCGACGGTTGACCCTCACCGACTCCCGGGAGCTGCCAACTTTCTGTGATGTAATCAGAGAAATTGTAGTATAAGTATCGTATTAAACCAGTACTAAAACTCAATGATAAGACCCCAATGTTTAAAAAACACATTTAAGGCGCATAGTAGGGTCAATCATAAAAAATCACTGCAGGAAAAACCGGTTCTCTTCATAAATATTGAATAAAAAAATCTTTAAAAAAGATATGTTATTATTCAACGCATTCTTTAGAGGATGGTCTATTAAATTTTTTGATAAATTAATTAAAACTTGGTTAAAATGTGACCCAAACATGCCTCGATTTTAAAACTTTAAACCTAATCGCGTCGTAAATATTAGGTTAAATCATATACTTTTTATTTCAATAAATATAGTGAATAATATTCTAGCGGATGATTTTTTTAGATTTTTCATATTCGCCTTTATTAATTTTTAATTGAAATAATTCATCTTACGCGTAAAGGTTTGCTTAAATATTGCCCTCACTCTCACTAACTCACTCCTATGTAATCAGTGCGGGACGATCGATGCAAGGTCATTGGGACCACTATGCGCCTTAAGCCATATATTCAAATATCATATTAATTCGCTTAATTTCTTGCGAATTCTTAAATTGGCTATATGAGCAAGAGTTAAATTGTTTTCTTTTTAGAATAGAATAGAATTAAAAATATAATAGTAAAACCAACATTTATTATAGGAGCAATTCTGGTTTTTAAATTCGGGAGCAATTTTATACACCAATGAAAACGTATAAGCCTGTGAATCATTGGATAAGTATACAGTAAATATTCCAGCAAAAATCGTGCTATGTATTCAAAACCATGGCAATTATTTTGAACAAGTTAATTTATTGAAAAAAAAAATGAAACAGTATTTTTTAACACTGTCGACGGACTCACCTCCACAATGAGCCTAATGATGTGAAGGCGAGTCCGTCGCGAGTGTCGCGACTCGCAATATTTTTCTTTTGTTTGCGGCTTTTTTAATATTACTTCCCAATTTAACCTCCACAGGCTCGTATTAATTGCATCTCAAGAATGAGATCGATCTTGAGATGTTGTTTATGACAGATGGTCTGTACATCACATCACATGTATATCACATTCATAATTTTCACCATAGAGTAGTATAATACAATTCTTGAGGCTGTTGGTTGACTCACACTTATAAGGTCTCCAGTAATCATCTGAAAGCTACCAGAAGAATAAAACCTTATGGCCACTAGCAAGTGATATATTGGTGGCACTGGACTGGAAGACTTCTAGCAGTTAATTTCTCTAGGTCTTCATTTATAAGTGGCAAGAGTATAAAGAATACCACATCTTTGTGAAACCTGTAGCATCGTCTAAATTCATCAGAACTGTAATAATCAAAAGGATTTTCAAAATCTCGTACCACTTTTCTGGTAATTATTCTGCTTTGCTAATTGATATAATTATCAAATTCTTCTTTACTACTGTAATCCATATTGTAAAAGGACGCTATTATTTTCGAATACAGCCGCAAAAAAAGCAAAAACAAAACCTCGAAAAGCAAATAACCTAAAATTTTTGTAAGTCAAAAAGAAAATAACTATATAATAGGCACTATGCGTTGCGTAATACAGCTAGCAGGCTACCTTGGCTGTGCGTTCATTTTAAGAGACGCATAGTGCCGATCACCACTTAAGTATTGTCTATGAATAGGTTTTTGGGACCCTGTGCGTTAACGCACACTGTGAGACCTCATAGTAATGTCACAGATTAGATAATAGTTACTACGTAACAGATACATCACTCCCATAGAAACGCTCGAATCGCTGTAATAATAATAACCAAAACCGACAGACAAAAGTCGCTGCAAGAAGAAAAGGTCTCTATGAACGCGCGCCGAGAATCGAGATTCCCGCGTACACCGCGTGATTGCGTCATCGAGCGAAAATTTAAGGGTTGTACAAAGAACATAAACAAAATGGTATACGTAGGATTAATGAAATAAAGTGATTGCGAGGAAAGCCCCTGACTCAAATGTGCTTTAATTTTATAAAACGATAATAATAATAGTACTTTATTTGCAAGAATATGGTAAAATACATGATTGGTGTTAAATTATACCTACACATGATTCCTCATAATCTACTTCTAAATTGGCAGTGCGCAAATATTTAAAAATTTTAAATAGTACATGTCAAAAAATAAGAGAATAGAATATTATTTTATCGTCATTAATACATTTAAAAATTTAAAAAAATACAAATTAAGTATTTAAAAATTACCAATTCCGTCCAAGGCGAAATTTTTTTTTCATTGATTTTATTCATTTGTCAAATTACAAATGATTAAAAAAATTACGAATTATTATGAAAAAAATACACATAACTGATGTTTTTTTTCATGTTTGAAACTTTGAACTCACGGTTATTCAGTTTTACTAAAATAAAATTTTTGAAAAATAAAATTTTCGGAACAATATTCGATTTAGGTATAAAAATCCCGTTTGTAGTTCTGAAAAGAAAATTATAAATAAAAAAAAATAATTGATAAAAAACAAAACGAAATTAAAAACCAAATTAATATAATAAACAAAAAAGCAATAAAAAAAAAACAAATTTATGAAAAAAAGCAAGTTACAACATTTGATAATAATAATAAATGTCTCGCGTGCGGCGCGGCGGGTGGCGGCGGCGGCGGCCCTCTGCCGATCGGAGCGCCGGCGCGCTACTTAGCGGTAGGTATTTATAACGCTGCATTGCGCGAGTGACGGGGGCCTGGTAATGTTTAGCATAGACGAAGAATTCTTTATATCATCCTTGTGTTTAGGAATACGGGTGTAAATCTATTTAATGTTATTAATTTTTCACTTTTATTTTAATTTAATTTGGAAATTTATTTATTAATTCAATTCAAAATCTTATTAATTATCATCAGTACAATTTTATTTACTTTTATTATAATAATTTAATACTAATTTATTTATATGGATGCAAATCTGGAATCAAAGCTTTTCATTTCATTTCATTAAATGTCACAACTGTATCATAAGATTGATCTCAACTGAGATGTGTTTATAAATACGAGCCTTAAGAGTCATTACTCATTACCGAATAGTTCAGTAGGCGTTACGTCAAACTGTAAATTTGCATTACGAAAACCGTACTTACTATGAGCGACATAGAGCGGTCCAAATGTCAAACAGTATAGCTTGAAGCGAAGCTTACTGTACAATAATAGGTTGTATGCTTTATGATTGCATTTTTATATATAGGTATTCCGCAAAATAATGAGAAACTTTTGAGTGTTTATTCGCTACTTCTTGTTTTTTTGGGGAAAAATTACCATACAACCCGAGAATATCTGCTAGAATAGTTACAAAAATGGAATTAATAAAATCACTTAAATATCGGTAAGTATCAATTGATGAATTGAAGATTATTTATAAATGCAATAATATTCCACCTACCGCCCGTCATACAATAATAAAATACATATTTCGGGAATTGCTCTATTTATAGTACAGATACAGAGATTAAGGTATAACATAACCTTAATCTCTGTATCATCCACTATAGCTTTTGTGATGGAAACAAATTATTATTATTATTTCTCTTTACAGCCGATTGCACCAAGTTTTACGTTTTACTTTTTCGTAAAAAGTAACAACTTAATATATAAAAATGGCTCGTTTCACTAATAAATATATAATTCGCGCCGTACATTTAACCTTTTTAAACGTAAAGGATAAAATAAAATAAAACTAGAGGTGAGACATTATGGTGCAATTCTTACGTATTTATATTGACTTTTACTATTACTTTTACGAAATCGCAAAACGTAAATTTAGTGTAACCAGCTGAAAGAGTTATTTTAAAAGTTTTATTTTTAAGACTTTCTTGACAGACTGCAGATACCATTTGAATGACAGCACTAGTGGTGCAATTCTGTGTAATTACGTGTCTGAAGCCAGGAATTAAAGTGATGTGCTGAAAACTGAACTGACAGCATTATAAGCAGTGAGCGTCCGCAGCCGTTCCATCTCTCGTGCGTTCAACTCGATTTCTTGCTGGGTGAGGCGCGGGCGACGGCAATGTGGATGCTGGGATGGCAGCCAGCGATGGATCACCGGCGTCAGCAGGTCGCGATGAACCTTTGGGGAAATGAATGTAGACTCTTTTAATTCCTTTTTAGAATATCAATAGTATGTTGGTAATGTAATAAGTACTGGCATATACGTAACAACAATTAGTGATACCATTTACCTACAGCTTGGCATGAAAGTTTGGAGCGCTCTAACAGGTGAAACTAAATCGCTTCGTCGTGTCATCCGTAAATCGCATTTTTGTGCGTTTTGCTTATTTTCTTTATCTATACTAATATCATAAAGCTGAAGAGTTTGTTTGTTTGTTTGGTTGAACGCGCTAATGTCAAGAACTACTGATTCAAATTCAAAAATTATTTTTGTGTTGGATAGTCCATTTATCGATGTGTTGTGTTCGATTTATTCGATTGTGATTGTGATGTGTTCGATTTATCGTGTGTGTATAAAAATGTATTGGAAATAAATAATAAAAAAAAAAAGTTTGCGGGCACAGCTAGTATTTCATAAAGCTCGAATTTAAATCAAAAATAGTTTATAAATACACACACTACATATAACTTGAAAAAGAGAAACAATAAAGTACGGGTGATGGGCGATTTGCATAATCAATAGGCTCCTAGCTCGAAATGATAGAGTTAGCCTCGATTTTCAGCTGGTGCTCTAAAAGTGGTTCCCGTAGCCAAATATACGTATTTAGCTACTGAATTATAAGGACCTAAACGATTTACCAATTTGAATGATCATCTGAAATTTTTTGTTTATTTAATAATAATGGGATGAAATAAATTAGAGCTCTACTTCATAATTTTTAATTGTAAGAAAAAAAAACTGAACTCAGAGGCTCAAAAAAAAGTATAATTATTTTTTATTTGTCATTTCGATATTAATAGTTCACGTATTGAATTTCTGTCTATTAAGTAAAATTATTTTTAATTTAATCTTTAAGTTTTGTAAATCTTGTAAAGTTTATGCAATTCTTGTAAAGAGGGCGGCAAGTTATTTCAAAACTAGGTGGCATTATACTGGCGCAGAGGGAGGCTCTGCGTCAGTGGGATGAGGATCTCGCCTCCCCAGCTGCCGGCCATCGGACGATCGAGGCGATTTGTCCGGTGTTGGAGGTGTGGGTTGGGCACCGGCAGGGCAGCCTCACATCCCGCATGGTGCAGTTATTGACCGGGCATGGCTGCTTCGGTCACTACCTGCACGGGGTCGCCCGTCGGAAGGAAACACCGCATCACTGTGACGCTCCCCATGACACTGCCGAGCACACACTATTGGTGTGCCCGGCTTGGCAACGCCAGCGCAGCAGATTCAACGATGCTCTGGGAGGTGGAAACCTCTCGCTCTAGGCGGAATGGGAGGCTGTCGCCTCCTTCTGCGGGAACGTCATCCGCAGAAGGAGGCCGCGGAGAGGGAGCGAGAGGTAGACCCTCAAGCCGCTCCCATCCGTCGCAGACCGACAGGCATGTGAAGGCGGGCATTCGCACAAGCGATGTCCGTCTAATGAGCCTGCCGTGGAGGCCTGCGTGCACAGGGCCAACAGGGCCAACAGGAATAGAATAGAAAATTGATCGCATAACAGGGCTAGTTTTCTCGGGCGATCTCCCCTGGGCGATGGCCCGACAAGTTGGTTAGGCTTGCCCGGGCGCGTGGGTTAGTGGAGTCGCAGTGTGGACTTTACCTAGTACGTCCATAAGGGCAGGGAGAACACCGGGGTGTTAGTGGGTAGGCCTGGTACTCTGCCAGGAGACCCCACACACGCTCGCTGTCTAGCCAACGGCGGGTACGGTGCGGTTACGCATTTCCCCCCGGAAAAGAAGGTAAAACTGCCGCGACAACAGTAATTCATAGATTAAATATGTCGGGGCTGGTAAGAGCTCGGTGGCCTAGTTGGTGAAGGCGTCAGCAATAGCATGGTAAGTTGGAGACGCGGGTTCAAATCCCGCCCGAGACGATTTTTTTCTTTATTGATTTTTCAATTTTTTGAGCATTTTTAAATAAAATGCAAAGCTCTACTTATACAAAAATTTATAACGCTATTAATAAATGGGGGTGGCAAAAAAATCTTATCACCTATATCTATCTATACTAATTTGTTTAATTGAACGGTTCGAATTGAAAAAATATTGTTGTGTTGGATAGTCCATTTATCGAGGAAGGCTTTAGGCTATAACATCACGATATTGATATTTTCGGACATCCTCGCCAACGACGTCGCGTGCACAGCTAGTAGAGGTATAAAATAGCCTAGGAAACATTCTCAGACCTAACAAATAAACACAAAAAAATCATAAAAATCGGTGAAGCTGTTTCGGAGGAGTTCGATAACACACATTGTGACACGTGGTTTTTATATATTAAGTACTCGTAGTTTGTGGAATGCAAAAATAAAGAGTGAAAAAAGGCATCCGGCAAACATCATTTCCCTCCCCAGCGAAGCGAAGATGTGCGGAGGGATATCTCCCTCCGCACATCTTTGCTTTGGTGGAATCCGGGCCTTAACTAAATAATCAAAAAGGTTGGGCGTTTACAATTGAAATAGTTATATAAATATTGAATTTAGTGAATGTTCCCTAAAATGCAAAACTAAAGAAAGATTTATATTACCATGGCAGGATCATTCGGTTGGGTGAAAAACGAGACGATAGTTCCGATTATGATGCAAACTATCATCCCGACTAATGTGTAGTACAAATAGCTCAGCCTGTACAAGAAGAACGTGCCCGATCTGTTGAGAATAAAATTACATTAACGGTCTTATTACAAAACCGGGTTTAACCTGGCGTCAATGACGTGAAAATAATTACAAGACCGATGACACCGGGTCATCATGACCCAATTTTTATTAATAACTTTTACACGAAATTTAGGAAGTCACTTTAATTTTAATTACTGTTTATCTAAAAAGGGTTCTTTAATTAGGTACTAAAATAAAAATAATGCTTATAAATTTTATATATAAATTTTTTTAAGCTTTCTTGATAACACATGCAAAATCAACGTTGAAAACATAACATATTAAATTTTTTTATATTTGGTAAATTATTCTTAGTAATAATAGGAATCAATAATCTTACAGATTAAAGGGGAGGTTAAACAAACTTTTTATAATTAAAATTATAAGGAATCACTCTTCTAATTCATCATTCAGAGTCATGGAACTACTGCTGTTATTGCAGAATGGAATCAAATGGTTTACATAAATGTCATATACGAGTACATGAAAAGTATGAGATGTTTTTTGTCCTTTTTAGTCGGACATATTTGACATCTCTTGGGAGTTCCTCGTTGTTATTAGCCCAATGTATTATGTTCGCATTTATGCCCGATATATTCAATATAAGTGGTGGTCAATTTAAAAATCCGAAGCAGACTGCGAATCTTTATTGTCGGAATCTGACTCATCTAACAACGCTATAATACTTTCCGGGTCGTTGGATAGTTACATTTTTATTAAAAACCCTAAAAATAAAAGGTATATTAACTTATAACATCCAAAAAAAGAAAAAATGTTAGTCATAAAATTACCACGCCAGCGATGACGCTGGGTCATAACGACCCGTTTTTACTTGAAACAAGTGTATCTTACTGCACAGGTGGTGTCGCATTGAGAATACTAACGAGACGGGTAGAGGGGTGCTATATCTCCAGCTACATAAAGATTCACAGCACACGACTAGCGCAAAAATAAAATATGTCCGTTAAAAATTGCCTCGGGTCAATATGACCCAGCGTCATTGATGCCGGGTTAAACCTGGTCTAAAGTTAGTCTTGGTTTAAATGTAGTGCGCTTTCACTTGTGTCAATATACATAGATAGAGACAGCATCAACTTAGTCCTAGTTTAAACTAGGACTAACTTTAGTCCATGTTTTATAATAAGACTTTATTACAAAACACGATGGATACGTACCCTTAAATGTTATTGGGGTGTTCAGTTACACCCTGAATAAAGCTCGATTTCTAATGAATAAGCATTTATTTTGAGTTACAAAACTTCACAACTCAATATGTTCACACGCCTTCTGCTGTGCATGGAGCTTCTCTAAATGTGCGGGTTGGACGGGAACGCTAGGGCCTCGTTCATAGTTGACTTGTATCTTAGTGTAGGTATTGTTGGGAATTTCACACACGATACACGTTGGGAGCACATTTCGACTATTGACGTGAGAGCATCAGCATTGAAAATACTAACTAGCACCTTCAAAACTGTTCACTTACCGATCGAATTCAACAGTATGTCTTGGTGACGGAATAGGAGTTGTGAGCGATGTCAAATTTCCCAAACATCCGGTGACCGATACTGGTTTAGGTACGACGACGATATCTCCCCTCATCATAGCTGCTTGGGTTCCTAATGATATCCAACCGACCAGTAGTGTGGACGTTACACCGCCGGCTAATGCGCCCTGACAATAATAAAATTAAAGATATTCAAAATTAACGCTAAGGAAGGCGTATAAAATCGCCCTTTAATGACACCCGTTTCCCATTTTTAACCGACTTCAATAAAGGAAAAGGTTCTATGTTCGGCTGTATCTTTTTTTGATGTACTATACTTACCTACTAGCGACCTGCGCTGACTTTGCACGGGTAGTCTAAATTTTTATATGTCAACATTTTTTATAAATTAAACGTCGTTGTTTTGTCGAGTATAAATTAAATGTATACAAACAATCATCACTTTTTTAAAGTCGGATCAAATGATTAACTAAATGATGATCTACTGGGATGTCTCAAAAAATTAAGAAATTGAAGTCAGCCAAAATTCTACTGACTTCACTGTTTTACATTTTAGTATTCCATGAATTCAAAGTTTTTTTTGTAAAATATTTTATGTAGCACCTGAAAAGTTAAAGTAAGCCAGTACTACGAAATTCAATATTTTACCGTTAGCTTTATAGATGACCAGCAATATTTATTAGCATTTTGTGTATCAATGATCTATCTGATTCACATTCACAATCTAGAAATATATTGGGATTGCTGACAATAACACAACAATTTTTTTTAAATATTAGGGTGTAAATGGCATAGAAAATATTGTCGAAATTTAACAATGTAATTAATTGGCAACAACGGAATTTAATCATAAAAATTTAAATTACTACGTATTCACTGCGGTCGATAACAAGTAGTGTATCTGATTTTTAATGAAAATTGCTTACTGTTGCATTCACCCAGGGTAAGAAAAGTCCCATCGAGAACAACCCCAGTAAACTTCCTGCCGTTATGCCAGCTAAACTCTTCCCAGCTTGTATCAAAGCACCCATGTGTTCCACTAAAAATACTAATGCTACACACGTGGCCCCTGTAAAATTATTGCAAAATAGGTATAATTGTATATTGATAAATACAGGTCAAGAGACGTGTTAAACAAACCTATAACAACGACGATCATTTTCATAATAAAACTTGCAGTTTTCTCTGAAATAGGTTTGTTGTATGCAGGCCGGATAAGATCTTCAAAAATGACTCCACACATTGAGTTTAACCCAGTCGACATGGAACTGAATAGTAAAATGAAATATTCAATAATATAAAAAAAGATTCTACTTGAAATGCAAAATAACGACAAAACAGAAGTTAAGATAAGATAATGAATAAAAATATGTAGAAAGGAAACTTTCAGCATTGTTCTGTAAAAGAATTAAAGCAGGAAGAATACTTTTTTGTTTGCAATAGAAAAGTAGGAATAAAATTCACTTAATAATGTTTTTGTATATAAAAAAAAATCAGAACGCAAAACGACGTCTTCCGATAATTGCGAAAAATGAAACAAAACCATTGCATTTAATTAAAGAACTAAACTGTGCAATGAAGGAAACCAAGAGCTCATGTCGGAAAAAAAGAACAGATAACAGCGCACTGTTTACCTCAAAGCAGCACTGAATACCCCGCTCATAAAAATACCAGGCAAAGCAGGTATCGAGCCAGTAATGGTCATCACGAAGTATGGGAGCAGCTGGTCGCTTTTACGGATAGCGCCAGTAGACAAAGGATCACAGTCTGCGAACGTGGCGTAGATGACCAGCCCAGTATAACAGCATAACGAGACGATTATGAAAATTCCTGCTGCCATTATGAATATTGTCCTGTAATAAAATCTAATTGTTAAGCGAAACAGCTTCATGTACAAATATCAAAATTGTCCCAACTTTTTGATGATGACATGTATCATTACCATATTAGCCACAACCGGCCGGTGCCTTGCATTGGCTCCTTGGAAGACCAATGCAAGCACGTGTGCTTTCTATATTTAACCGACTTCAAAAAAGGAGAAGGTTCTCAATTCGATTTTTCAAAATTTACATTACTACATCCTTGTCATAACTAATTGGTACAGTAAGCGTCACAGAGTTGTGTAGCTCAGGAGTGATTGATTCAAAAGATACTTATCCGACGCAAGGAGTGATTGAATCAGTATATCACATCAGCTTTGTATCTCAGTAACTCTTTCACTTGCCTGAGATGTCCGAGAGCATTGAAACGGCATTGAATCAGTAACTCAGTAACTCTTTATCTTTCACTCGGCAGGGTTTTACGAATACAAAAGGCCGAGAGCGTTGATAGTTAAAGTAGTCCTAAACATGTCAAGTATGAAAGGAAATCAGGTGACTGATTTTCATATTCACAACAATATTAAGGGAAATTATTCAAAGTAATTATTATGAATACAATTTAATTATAACTCTCTTTATGAATGCTAAGCTAATTATAATAAATCAGTTAATAAACAGTAATTCAGAAATTGACAGACACAGAGCACACATTCATTATCTTATTGACAAAATAAAGAAACACTGAGTCATTGAGTTAATTATCTAGGTCCTGAAGCATCAATGCCTTGGCAATGGCATGAATTACTTAACTGAGGTCTGAGCTAAAGTGATATAGTGATATAAAAGACTGATACGTATATCAGCAGCTCCAAAAGATACATATCTCTCTTTTCTTCTCAGTGATATACTCCGCGTAAGTCTACTTTGAATGGCACTTATGTCGCTCGTAATAGGAGTGGTTTTCGTAGTGTAAATTAAAAGCTTTATGTGACGCCTGCTATACACGTTGACATACAGTATTGGCTACTTCAGCACATGAGAAAGGAGAGTTTTAAAGGCATACTGAGTAACAAATTTAAGCGTCTGATATTACCTAATTGTATGTTACGAATTTGTGATACAAAAACATACAAATTTGACGATCCAAACTTTATTGAAAATTAAAACAACAACACCTAAACTAGTTCGTGAGAAAGCACACTAAAACCATACGTACGTTGGATCGTACTTTGCTTCATCGATAATCATGATAATATTACTCACACCCGAGCTCTTTTGAGAGAGGACAAAGCGAGACATCGTTGAACCATTGCCTGGTTTACGCTGCAGGATGCGAGCCAGCCGAAGTAGTTACCGAACACGGTTGACCAGAACGTATGCCGGATTGTTGGGTCTGGGTCCATTCTGGAATTGTGCAACAAATATTGTGCCTGTAATTGGCTTATTCTAACCTTGTCATTCACTTTCTGACTCTCTTTTTGTGCGTTTAGATGATTGAGGTAATTTGTAAGCGTTGAATGATAATGGTATAATGTACTGATAGCAACTCAGTCACTACAAACAAATTAAGTTGCGTAAATGACTTAATTTTATTTCTTAGTTTTATAATATAGCACAATACTAGGTAGCTGTTCGTACGGGTAGGTATACTAAAAATCTTTTGACAATACAATAACATAAGAAACCACAGATTTGGAATAACCTGAATGTTAATCTCTCAATTTCGTCACTTTTTATATGATTTTTTTACATTATTAATTTTTACTTATTTGTATAATTCTTCAAATTCTTTTATACAATCTTTGTCCTGACAATAACGAACACAACCAAATAAATAATTAACCAATTTGGGGCAGTCGTTTTGAAGTTATGCGCGTACATATATTTTGATGATTAATTTTTATTTATATAGAAGATAGATTAGCGTACTTCCACTTTACATGGTTGTAACTATCTAATGAAATGTAGGAACAAGAAACAAATGACAAATCAATTTTTGAAAAAAAAACTGACTATCGATCTAGATCACGATTGCGACCGAAAAATGTTATTAGAGTGAGATATTAAGACCACGATACGGGCGTGAAATCCGTTCATTATAATATTGATATCGTTAATTTTAACAACTGAATGGAAAGTGTAAAATTGTATGTCTTTAATTTTAAGACCTAACATTTTACAATATGGGAAGTACCTAGATTGTATATTTAACTCCCAAACACGACCTTACTATATTTATATAAATAAAGTATTAGGCAATGTGAGTACTTGAAAAATAATAAATATCATACTTAACTACATAAATATAAGGATAGGTATACCTAGTAGCGGAATCCTGTTGAATAAGAAGCTATGCCTACTCCACACTTTAGTAGTTGAGTAAGTGTCATTTAACACAAAAAAGATTTTTTACAATAAAATAATGTCCCATTATCCGCAGTAGACTATCACATTACTGTTGGAATCTATGAGAATATTATAAGGGGTCTTGGCGGAAATATTAATATTAGTTTAGTTATATATTTTGTTTAGTATATGAAAGAATTCGTGTTTACATTATCATCGTTGCTAAGCGTGTCACCCACAACAAAAACGTGGTGCACTCCAACAAAATATGAATATTAGAATATGCGATGACCACAGACAAAGCGCGACGAAGAAAGGAGTTCGCCACAATACAACTTACCGAAAGAATTCAAGCCTATCGCCTTTTTTGTTAATCGCAATAACGTTTTCTACACCCCCAAGTCGCCATGTGCCGTATGCCAGCACAAAAACTACGCCGAAGTACATAAGCACCGTTTGCAAAGTATCCGTCCACACCACAGCTTTCAGTCCTCCCTAGAAAGCAATTTTCCAATAAAAAACTCGCTATAAAAATCTAAGCGATATTAAATCGAAGAAATTGAATTTACCGACCTCGACATGATTTAGGTCGAAGACCAGCAATTTGCCTATTGAAGACGGAGATAGAATAAGGTCAATTATACCACGCTATAGTACTCACGAGAGTCGTGTAGAAAATACAGACAACACACACAATCGGTGTTATTAGGTGTATGTTGATACCGGTCACTGAAAAATAATATTGATGTATGATGTAAACATTTTTAGGTATCGTTGAAAAGTATTTGGATCTTTATTACCTTGACTGAAGGCCAGTGCAGGCACGTAAATCACTATAGGTATGTAAAGCATCATCTTAATAATAAATATTATAGAACCTAAAAGACGCACTTTTTGATTGAATCTTAACCGCAAGTACTGAAAGCAAGAAAAAGTATTGTGTGTTTGGTGAATGGTTGAAGCAAAAGTCATAAATTGCCAGTCATAAAGTCTCTGTAAAAATATCATTAGTAGATACCTCATAGGTTGACGTAATTTGTAGATTGTAGAAAACTGGTAGATACACCGCAGCAATTGTTAAGGAAACGAACCATTCGGATAACACAATGGTCCAAAGCTGTGTCCCGTAAGTGTACATTTCAGCCGGCAACCCCAATAAAGAAATACCAGAAACGTAACTGCAAAACAAAGCTAAAATTACTCATACCCCCGTTTATTAACAATCATTAAGAAACACATTGAAAATTGAATACCAAAAAGTAATAAGTTTATTTTAAAGGGCGTATTCCTGCATTATGCAGGCGGACACGACACGTACGAATTTATTTCATGTGTCTTGTTGTAGTGTTGTAATGATGTACCCATTATTTTTTGATACATTTACCATATTGTATTGACTGCCTTATTTGTATTTAATTGATGTTCATTATCTAAAGAATAATTAATAGATATTGTAATGCTTATGCATTATCATTGTTTACGTATAACTTATTCTGCTGCCCTATTTCATTATTAACATGGGAGAGACGTAAAGAGTTTATTAGTCATTTAATTTAAATAAATATTGAAATTAGAAAAATTACGAAATTCGCAATCATGAATCACATGCAAAATTTGTATTAACTATCGCGAGTAATCGTTTCACGAGTGCGCATAGGTACCTGGCAATCAATGACATGGATATAGGAAACATGCCCATCGTTTTCCCACCCATGAGGTATTCGGAGGTGGTATTCTGTTTTCTTCTAGCAAAGAACGCGAAGTAGACGCCGATCAGAGCCGAGAGCAGCAGCATGGCCCCGAAGACGAGGTAGTCCAACCAGTCGAAGTATACCACCGCCATGTTCGACTGCCGGCAAGCTGCCTGCGCGTCCGCACAGCGTGACACTTGAACTACATCTCGGTGAATAATTGGCATTTACCGAGCGGAACTGGCTGCTGAGTGTCGCTATATTTATCCTTAGAAGGATCTCGGACGAGCCCAATGGAGGGATGAGATCGGCTAATTGACTAGTTACCGGTGTCGCCGTCTCGCTTCAATTTGTTGAGGTACTCGCATTCCTTAAATTGTATGCAACGTAGTATTGGAAAGCGGAGCATTGAATTTATTGCCGACCAATTTTAAATTTATTGCGGACTAGCTGTGCCCGCGACTTTGTCCGCGTGGAATAGTAACTTTTGTTGAAGTTGATAAAAAGCCTATGTTATACCTTATATAATTAGCTATCTATTAGTGTAAGTCCCATCTAAATCGGTCCAACCGTTCCGGAGATTAACGGGAACAAACAGACAGACAGAATTTTTTTTTAAATTGTGGTTTTCTTATTGGTACCCGATTAACATTCATACCCATTTAGTAAAAACTTGTTATTTTGACATTAAAAACAGACACTTTAATTTTATTTATTTGTATAGACAAAGTTGTTATATATTATTTATTGTACGCAACCAATATAAATTAACAATGATAACCATATGACGTACAAAGGCGAGCTTATTTCTTTCAGGGATCTCTTCCAGCCAACCCTAGATTATGTAGGTATGCTATTGAGGGGATGATGGTATTATAGAGTTCCTAAATTGATACAATGATAAAATTCTTGGTTTCTTTTCAAATCATCATCACAGCTCATATACGTCCCCACCGAGGAGCTCGCTATGTTACCCTATGTTAGAGTGATTAGGCCTTAGTCAACCACGCTGCTGGCCCAGTGCGGATTGGTCGACTTCACATACACCATTGAATCTCTTCGCAGATGTATGCAGGTTGCCTCACGATGTTTTCCTTCACCGTAGGAGCATCAGACAAATGTACATATGAAATTCGAAAAGAAAAACACATTGGTACATGGCGGGTCTCGAACCCCGACCTCCCGATTGGAAGGCAAGTGCCGAGTCCACAGCGCCACCGACGCTCAAATACATCAATCATCTTTTCAAATACATTTAAATATTTGTACTATATTGTGCCGAACGAGCAGAATATCAAAAACAAAAGAAGAACAAAAAAGAGTAAGCAAAACAACAAAAACAAAAGTAGAGGAAAAAATCATAGGTACGTACCTTAAAATCGTATCGTATCATATTCCGAGGACCTAATTTCTAAAGTAAACTGTTTATATCTTTCTCGAGATTGATAAATATGAGACTAATGCTACTATAGGTAGTTTCTTTTCCGTCCGCCCACGTATTTTCGTTTTTCCCGTTGTAGGCAATTCTATATTTTCCCATAGTAAAGTATAATATTCAAATAAAAAATTCAAACTTTCAACCCCGATTTCACCCGTTAAGGGAGGAATTTTCAAAAAGCTTAAATATTTTTATTATTTTGCTTGAAAACAAGGGTTCATGCTTTTAGCTTCAATGATAGCGAAATTACATACAAATTGTCAACCCGTATTTTACCCCGATAGGGTTAAATTTTGGAAATTCCTCTCTTAATCTATGTAAGTGTTATAAAAGGAACAAAGACTGTCTCAATTTTATATGTCTAGCTCTACAAAATTATGGCTTTATTAAATATCGTGGGCACGTCCAACGTGTATAATGATTTTTCTGAAAATATTCAAGTATTTGCATGTGGTAGTCATCATATCATGTTACTGAGCTGATGATTGAAGGTTTCTTAGAGCATAGTATGTTTTTTAAAGTAATTCTGGTGTTTCGCTTGGCTCGAATTCTAATACGCTGGTATTAAATTTACTCAAAAGATTAAAAAATAAAAAATAAAACCGACTTGATAAACACCAAAAACTCAAAAATAATATAAGAGTACATACAACAGTTTTATATTGAAGTCGGAGCCAAGCAATGATCACTTGGACAAATAATATACTTAGTTATCTACAAAAAATTTGGCACTAACTGTTGTTTGTATAATGTATGACTTTTTAGTGTATTTGAAGTCAGTCGGTTTTATTTTTTTGTAAAACATTTTTTAGAAGTCGTTTAATAACAAATAATTATTTCTTTCTTTTCATACCTACATACTACATGTATTTTTAATAGTGCTCAGTGGTTTGCAATACTCTCTTTTGATTATTTGTATTCGTACAAATTACATGTACAAAGTCGCGAGTAGAAGCTAGTTAAGTATATTTACACTTAAAACGTATGATTTTCAGGATTCTTATATACCCTTCTATGGTATAAACATAACTTTTGTATATATTTGCGATTCATGTCAATATCCCTATTCTACCTATATCTAATAAAAGTAAGTATTTGAAAATAAATGGATTTTTTCTTTTAAAATATTTTTTTTTTATGGAGGGCTCGGCAAATGACCTCCTTCCGCCTGATGTTAAGCGGTGAAAGAGGCCCAAATGAGTTGACAGATAGAGTAGGGACGACATCCACTATCCTACCTGCCCGCCCCTTGCCGGCCCAAAAGATGCTTTTTCACGCCTCTTTGTAGGATGGAACCCATGTTGTAGGATGAAGGAAACACGTGCGCAGGTAGAGAATTCCAAGTGTGGGATGAACGACAGAAGAAGGAATCTTGGAATTTCTTGGTACGGTGTGAAAAGGAGGATACAGTGTAAGGATGACTCCGAAGGCCCTTACGCGTGTTTCTGTTAAGGAATGGAGAGGGAGGGATAAGGTTAAAGAGCTCCTCAGAGCATTCCCCATGGAACATTCGGTAAAAGGCGCTAAAAGAGGCGATGTCACGACGAAGTTGTAGAGGCTCGAGGGTGTTAGTTGCCTCTACATCGCCAATTATGCGAATAGCGCGACGCTGCAATCTGTCCAGAGCATTGAGGAGGTACTGAGCGGAGCCGTCCCAAAGGCGCGAGCAATATTCCACGCAAGACCTAACCTGAGTTTTATACAACAAGCATAGTTATTCCGGCGCAAAAAACATTGTTCAGGACAGCGAGTTTCCGTGAGGCAGTAGTTATGACGGATTCGATGTAGTCTCTGGGGTTCAGATCGCAGCGAATGTTGATTCCGAGCAAGGTGATGTTGCTCTGTGTGTGAAGGGTTGTGCCCTGAAGAGAAGGAAGGGGTAGGAACGGTGACTTTTTCGCCGCGAACGCGCACATCTGTGTTTTCTTAGCATTGAACTCAACAAGATTGAGACTCAACATACATACATCTAATTAGATACCTACCTATTTATTTCCACATATTTTTACTATAGCTGCGGCCACACCGCTGTCGCTGTCTTCGAATTGTCCTCATTGTCCCGGACATGAAAAGGTTCTTTCTGCCAAACCTATTTGGGCGTAACTTTAAATAAAAAAAACTGCTGTTAGCAAGGTTTATTTCATGTAACGACGATCATATTTTCTATATTTCACATTAAACACAGTAAGTACTGATAGACCTTAGAGCATTTAGCCAAATGCTCTAAGTGATAGACGTAAATGCTTAGCATAACCAATGAGCTCCGACAAGATTAATAACAAGATTTACATTTAAATGTGATTACAAACTTGTGCAACAATTGCCAGGATAGTAAAATATCTAAGTGTTTAAGACATATATTAGATTAATAAAAATAGGATCGAAAAACAATCAAATAATTTTAAGGAATAGCGATTCCAACATGATTTCAACGAACAAACAGTACTTATACCTAAACATGTTTGCCAAAGTTGAACAATTGAACTAAATGCCAACAACAAATTTCACAATTAATATGATATTCTTTTAATGAATAATAACAAAAAAAATATTATTACCAAATATTTATCATATTCAACATATAACTTATTACTAATTAACATTATTATAAACATCAACATTACCAATAAAATATAAATCAATATCAAACATATGTGTACAACAATCCATTTATTTAATAATAAGAAATGTATTGCTAAACGAATTAAAAGAACTAACTATAACTAAAGCTTCTGAAGTAGGGTAAGTACTATTAATCACTAAATAAGAAGAATTGGAAATAAACGATCTATCTATCTATCTAATTGCTGAAATAAGCTAAAACATAAAAATCTTTAAAGACACTAATAGCTACAATTCATTTATGCAATCGTTAGACTTATGTTTTAATGTATAATTTTATTTAGCTACCTTATGAATTTATTACAAATAACTACAGAACACCAGTAAACGTCGGAAACCGTTTTTAAGTTATCATCACAGCTTATATACGTCCCACTGAGGGGCTCGAGGCTACCCTAACTTTGAGCCTACCCTAAGTTTGAACCTACCCTAACGGTTCTATCAATAAAATGTTTACTCCTTGGATCATCCTCGGTTAAGTTATTACGAGTTTTGTTTTATTTTGACATATGACAGCGGAAACAAGACAAAACACGGAGTAACTAATCCTTAGATCAACTACAATTTAAAAAATCATCTACAATTTTTATTAATAAGGCCGTTACCGCCTTATTAATCTTCGGATTATTTACCAGGCAGGACCGAGTCCAGACCAATCGATTAGAAGGGCAGTGCCGAGTCCACAGCGCCCACGACGCAAGTTTATTTAAGTGATGATGATGATGATGAAGTGTAATTCATTGCTTGCTCACGTTTAAATTTACACGTTTCATTAATCATATTTTAATGTCACTCTAGTCTAGATCAAATGCACCCTTGATATCTTATTAAGGCGCATAGTAGGGTCAATCATAAAAAAATCGCAGAAAAGAGCGGTTCTCTTCATAAATATTGAATAAAAAAATCTTTAGAAAATATATGTTATTATTCAACGCATTCTTTAGAGGATGGTCTTTTTAATTTTTTGATAATTTAATTAAAACTTGGTTAAAATGTGACCCAAACATGCCTCGATTTCAAAACTTTAAACCTAATCGCGTCGTAAATATTAGGTTAAATCATAAACTTTCGATTTCAATAAATAAAGTGAACAATATTCTAGCGGATGGTCTTTTTAGATTTTTCTTATTCGTCTTTATTAATGTTTAATTGAAATAATTCATCTTACGCGTAAAGGTTTGCTTAAATATTCCCCTCACTCTCACTCACTCACTCCTATGTAATCAGTGCGGGACGATCGACGCAAGGTCATTGGGAGCACTATGCGCCTTAATATACATATGTTCACCTTATTAAGCCAATCGTAGGGAAAATTATTATTTTTTATATTTGTCAACAAAAGAAAAAGTTGCCTTCAAATATATTCAATAAAAGTATGGTTATTATACTCCTCTAAGAAGTGTTTATTGAAATCGAAGAATATCTAGATTTCGTGGTTTTTAAACACTACGTCCGCAACATAGGCGTCATTAGCGTACCTATCAAGAATCCAAAAATATTTTAGTTCACTTAGTAATTTTTTTTCTTTAATGGACATAATAGGCCGCCACATGTTTACTATACAAATCGATTGACAACAGAAGTAGATATCTCTTATTTGCTAGAAAGATGTTAACCATCGTATTAATTACAATATTTTCCCTATTTACAATATCCATCACCACAATCTTCAAGGTACCTAACTAATCTAACAAAAAACACCAACAAAACAAAAATAAATATACCCTATCTACAAAGAAAAAATTTATATATCTGTCAAAATTAAATGCTAACGAACTTTTTTCACCGTTCGCACTGCGGGTGTAGAAGTGACATTAATGCCTTATAATTAAAAGATAGATTGAAATCTTCAGCAAAATAGTATTACATTCGATTTGTTCATTAGATTTCTTAAAGGATAATAAACGAGTTTTGCTCAAACGGTTGCTGTCCATAGTCAAAAATATTGTCAATATGATCTTTCTACAGATGGTACGGTACAATCAAAATCAGCTTTAAAAAATCATAATAACGGTACAAAATTCACGATAGATATGGTAATTTAACTACGAGACCTTAAATAATTATTTTTCAAATTTTCCGCGTATGTAGAACTCAATTTCCCCCTAATTTTAAACTTTTATACTTACAAAGTCATATTTACTTAGAACGAAGAAAACGTTCAACCAAAAAAGAGGATGAAACGTATATTTACGAGAAAAAAAAATTTAAAAACCTTTATCAAAATAATCTTGGGAACTATTAAATTTTCTCTAATAAGACTGCGAAAATTTTTAAATGGAATTTGATATCCTCATATTGAAACACCTATTCAAAGGTTTAAATATTACTATTTTACTGGCGGATGGTTTATATAAACAAATGATGATCCGATAATTTTAAGAGATTGTGTAAAGAGACTTCCTCACTGGGTCAGTCTCGCTTTATGTTCTGAGAAACAAGCCAATCGCCGCCATCGTTGCAAACATATAGATAATTTGACAACAAAAAGATAACAAACAAGCTTGAATACTGCTACAAAAAATTGTTCAAAAATGTTCTTAATTATGCATTATGCCGCTGAATTTGTTAAATATCTACACACTACCTACCTTAATTTAACTATGATACCAATAAAAAGGTAGATAATAACATTTATTAATTACGACAATAGACAAATTGAATTATTAGTTGATTACATTAAGAAATTTCAGGTACATGGACTCTGATGATCTCCTTAATCCTAAACTTATTCACTAATATAATATGATGTCTATTATACTATTTAGGAAAAAAACGAAAAACAATTTTAGCCAATGGAAGGTAGAATGAAAATCCAAACTTATGGGAAGTCAGGGCAGGTTGCTAGTTATAACAATCAAATATAGCCAATGTCGTTCAGGAAAAAGGTAGCTCTCTACGGCTGAAAGAATTTTCAAAGTCGGTTCAATAGTTTCAGGGACAATTTTCTATTAACAAATTCACAAAGTTACGAACTGTACGAGTACTTCTTTATAATATTAGTGTAAACTAGACGTGACATCTCTGACCTATTTTGAGGATGATCCATAATCGATCTTAATTGCCTATATACAAAAGTCCCTTCAAACCCACGAAACTGACGCGGGAAAATGGTCTAAATTCTTACTTTTTAGGGGAGGTGTTTACTATACCAGTAGTGAGCGTATCCTCAAATTTTTGGCACCCTGTCAAACGGTTTTTTTTACATTAAGTGCAAATACACATGACCGACTTTCGGTGACCGATTTTTTTAAGGTGAAGTTGAAACAATATGATCAACATGATCTTTCTACAGATGGCCACCTCCTCTAAAATCAAAATGAGCTTCTAAAAAATACAATAACAGTACAATATCCAAGTTTTCCGCTCACCTCTGATTAGTATTTCTAATCTAATTTCCTATTTTCCTACTACCTAATCCTAAACGTTTATACTTACTAAGTCGTAATTTACATTACATTGAAGAAAACGTTCAAGTTAAAAAGAGGATAAAAAGTAAATTGTATATGTATTTTTTATGAAAACCTTTATCGAAATAATCTTGGGAACTATTAAATTTTTCTCTAATAAGACTAAGTCCAGACTCAGAATATTTTTAAATGTTATATGATATCCTCATATTGAAACACCTATTCAAATGTTGATTTTAACCCTTGCTCTGAGTAGGAACTATGTCAGAATGCTCCCCCCCCCCCCCCCCAAAATTACATCCTGGATCCGCCCCTGAGCCACCGGGGGCTGCCTTGTAAATTAACTAACAGTAGACAAACTACTTAAAGACAAATCGTTCATAATTTTCATAAATGCACAAATGTGTTGTTTTTAAAACTTAATATCATCTAAATATTCGACTTTATGTACCGGTCATTCAACATACAAGATGGAATTTCTTCAGACTCCAACTACTTTACATTTTTATAAAGTTCAACCTTACCTTAAATATCTAGTTTCGCTATTATTTTTTTCAACTAGGTGCATTTTAGAAATTTGGTAATGGAGAATATTACACGTCTTATCACCACATATCAAATACTGGACGGTACTTGACACTGCAGTCATTAGGATTTAGGTCCCGGGACGTCTCGTGTCTCAAGTTCCGGGACTTTTTGTAAATTTAGTTGTCTCGGATCTCGAGACTTTCGGGTCGAGACTCCAAACGAGACATGGTTGTCGAAATTGTATTGTAATCATTTTTATTTTCAAATCATTGATAGAGCCTTGCGTCATCTGTAAGTCTGATAAATAATTACTTGGTCTACTACGTAACTATTGAGTACACAATACAATTAATGCGTTTAAGTCTGTTTTATATTTAAATTATTTTATTACGAAACAAATCTGTGATTATGAGAATTACCAATGTTATGATTATGACCATAATGACCAATGACTAAATACTAGATAGTAGTTATTATGAATTAGTATGATTATTACTAAGTTTGTTTTATAATTATAACTATAAGATTTAATTGCTTAAAAGTGAATTTGTGTGTGATTATATGAAATAAACATTTATTTAGACTAAAATTAACGTTAAAATTATTAAGATTACATTTTATGTTTAATAAATGTAAATTTTTACAAAAAAACTGCCTTTTTATAAATAGGTTTCACCAGAAATTAACTCAATTGAAATTTTATTATTTAGTCTTGAGCTCCCGGGACGTACCTACTGGGACTTTGATCGTAGGCTGTCTCGTGTCCCAGGACTTTGAAATTGTCGAGAATTCCCAAACCGCAGCTGCCATCTACATTCGTTTTGCGTTTGATTCCACATTACCAAATTTGCCAATCGCTGTTGTCAAGCGAATTCCCCATGATTTATTTTTTTGTAATTTCAACGAGATTCCGGTTAATCTCATATAATAATATTTATTAATTATGGCCACCAAAACTACAAATTCATTAAAAATTTGAAGTAAGTACTCTTGAAGTTCCTCTTAATCCTAAACCCAATTAACTAGGTTTAAAGTAAAATTTTCTAAATTGTAGCTATCAGTTATCTTATATGCATAATAACAGCTAAATTAACGGTTAACTTATAACAGAATGTAATGTGCTATAGTATTCATCAAATATAGTATTACCTACGGAAATTATAAATATTTCATAAAATTACATCGTCTAGTTAAAGAATCTCATTTGGTAACAAGAGATATAATAGTTATAAGTATACGGAAATAAGGTAACTGTACTGTAACCTATTAATAATAATTGTAATGCGTTTATATACAAAATTTAGAATTTTGCAATTCAGCCTTAACTTCTAACTGGCCATCAAAACTTTATATGAACATTATGAATAGTATTCCAAATTGACGTCGTTACATACAATAACATGAAGTGATTTAATTGCACAAGTCAGACAAATAATCAAAGTGAAAATTTGGTACAAGCAGCATCAGCAAACTATAGAAGTTGATAAAAATCTGCTCCTCTACTAGTAGTAACTAATCAAAGGAATCGCTAAGATAGGATCAAGATACTCCAAAGTGCATCGATAGAAAAACCTACAGAACAATGTCTCCTCTGTAATGTCAAGACTATTTTTCAATAGTTACATCGGTTTAGATTGTTCCAACCTATTACTGAATATTCGAAATAGCCTATTACCAAATGCATTTAATACTTACTTGACAGGAATATAATATTTATGTATACATACATATGTACATAATTATAACAGTTATATGTATAATACATAATACAATAATTAACTACCAGGTGAATCTTTCTAACCTTCATTTTAATATCAAGGGTGTAAACCTTGATCTAACAAAGTTGAATACTAAGTTTATTTTTACAAACTTTTAAGGATAAAACATTATATTATCCAACATTCAACACCATTCTCAATCACAGACAATTCCATTCCAGTACCATTTGTTTACATATATATCTTAATTTTTCTAACGCAAGTCTATGTTTTAAGTAGCTACGTATTTACTTCATATAATAGAACAGAAGGTAGTTAGAGAATTTTGTCTAACATTGAACATTACTGTAACTTAACTGTGTTTATGACAATCATATCTAATGAGTGCTCATTTATAATTTTGTATTCATATGCTATACATATATACTTATATCCTTGATCATCTATTTCCAATGTTTGAATATTCCTAGTTAAAGAAGTTTAAATACAGATATCGCTCTTAGCTCTATCGTTTGCAATTTGACGATTCGCAATAATTACACGTACTTTTTGATGCAAACATTTAGCGTCGACGCTTATAAGTCTGCCGGCGAGGCCAGCTCTAGTCGAGACCTTCTGCGATCTCTGGTCACTGACAGCTGTCCTGACGAGGATCGTTGTAAAGAGGAGGAGCGAGGTCGCGCCGTCTCCGATTTTGACTTCTTTACCTTGCTGCCTCCACTGGCCGGCTGCTTACCTTTCAAGGATGATACCGATATCACTACGTCGGTGGATACGCCATCTTGTTCTGTATGAATAGAAATTTTACTGTTATTGTGCTGGATGCGCCTATTTGGCTTGGAGGAGTGATATCATGAAAACTATTTAAGTGTGTATTAATGTTATGAACTACATAAGATAATTGATGGATAATTGAGATCATTTTTATATCGAATCGAAGTTATTTTGTTCATATAGTTGAAAAAAGTGACACTTACCTGTACGCTTGATCACTTCTCCAGCATTGTTCAAAAAGAATTTTGGTTTAGAGTCCTTAAGGGATTCCTTAAAAAAAGAATAGAGTTAGTAAAATATTTGTGCTGTCTAAATATAGAATTGTAAAACAGGTACGAACCTTTGATTTACTAGATTTGGAAGCAGAGTCAGTGCTTCCGCGCCACCACGGTCACTGAATCTCACAAAAGGCTCGACCGGACTCCTTACCAGGAGTGGAAGCCTCACCCTCACCATTCTCACCCTCGGGTTTCGGAGTTCCTGCTCCAGATGCAGCACCTCTGAAAACATATACAACATCTGACTCGAATCTTCTATCTCAACAGAAATTCCATTTCATATCCATAAAAAAATGGTCAGCTGGTCACTTACGTCATATCCACACGAACTGTGTTGTTATTCTGTTGATTACGCATAGCCAATGTTGACACCATTGGTGGCCGTTGAGGCTTATTTGCAAGCAATCTCTCAATCTCCACCATGATGGCAGGCGTTAGTTGTGGCACAATCTGATCGGAATAAACAACAGAGTTATAATAATCCTGATTTTTTTTAAAGGTTTCAAGTATGCCGTAGATATCAAACCTGTAAGGCATGTATGTTTTCTTTGAACTGTTCTACGCTTGTCGCACCCAACAGAAGGCAATTGACCGATTCATTCTTCAGGCACCATGCTACTGCGAGTTGGCTCATGGAGCAATCTAAACAAAAAAGAACATTGTGATGGAAACACTCAGGACTAGATAATTCAAGAATAGGTTTTTTTATTTTATTTATTTACCATACTCGTAAAACTACATTTAAATTGTTGTTAAAGCAGTCTACACAAACTAATACAAGTTATTGTAAGGTATTTGTAAGATACACATCTTACAAACACCTTACAATTTATTAGTTTAGAAATAATATTCATTTATTTATCTTGTTGTAGCGGCTGTACCCATGAAGCAAAGCCCGGTACGCTGGCTGCAGTGCAGCATCCATGAAGCAAATCTGTACCCGAACAAACGCGCTGAGTGCGATAAAGACAACTGCAGCTTGGACCAAAGATTTCTAGGAAAAGTACACAAAATAGAAGTTTCGTAGTCCCATTGGTAGTCCTCTGTTTTCACCTCGTAAAAGTAGAATGAATGAATGAATAAATTCTTTATTGTAAAGAAGACGCATATCCATATATACCGGGTTATTTTCCATCAGGAGCCAAATTTTGTATGCTTGTTTAGACAAGCAAAATGAACAACTTTTACTATGGGACCAAACTCGAAATCGCGAAAAAGTCAGCTGTTCCATACAATTAGGTTCAGTGGATGTTGAACATTTGTATGGAACAGCTGATTTTTTTTCGCGATTTCGAGATTGGTCCCATAATAAAAGATCTTCATTTTGCTTGTCTGAACAAGCACACAAAATTTGGCTCCTGCTGGAAAAATATCCCGGTATACAAACAAAACAAGAATTAACAAAGGGAACCCTTATTGCCTAGGCGGCCAACTCTCGATCTGGATCAGGTACCTACTTCCTGTTGACCTAGGATCATGAAATTTAGCAAGAAGCAAGGTTAGGAAAAAATCGGAGAATCGTAAATGCGTACGTAATATGTACATAGTTGGGCACTTATGTACTTAGATCAGTTTGTACGGAACCCTCGGTGCGCGAGATCAGTACGCACTTGGCCGGTTTTTAGGGTTCCGTACGTCCGAATAAAAAAATAGAACCCTTATAGGATCGCTCGTGTGTCCGTCTGTCTGTCTGTCACAATCAACTACGAGTATCTCCGAATCTACTAGACCGTTTAAGTTAAAATTTGGTATTCATATCAATTTCTGTGACCCAAACGCATAGGTGTGGCGTGAATAGATGAAATCTGTATATGGGAGGTCATTTTTGGGGGGAAGGTGGAATATCAAATGAAAGGTCTTGTGTCTTAAATGTAAAATTCATTTTATTTTGTAATTTTAAAATAAATAGCTTCCAAGTTATTCAAGAAAATAGACGAAAATTGACCATTCCCCCCTTATCTCCGAAACTACTGAACTTAAAATTTTGAAAATTACAGAAATTAGTTTTCTACTTATACATTATAGGAAAACCTATAAGAAGTCCATGATATTAAAATAACATGGTAAATCACTCAATGTTGTGTGTACCAACTTATATTTGCAGGTGGAATGTGTGGGAGAACATATTTTTCAACTCCAATGTTAATTTATCTAGTCAATGGTACGGAAACCTTCGCGCGCGAGTCCGACTCGCACTTGGCTGGTTTTTTTTCTCATATAATCTCGACAGATTTGTTTGCTGGATGTTTGTTGAGTGCAGGAGAAAAGTCAATTGCCAATTTGTAAGGTTTTCGAAATTATAATAGTCTCTTTTAAATCTAATATATAAAATTCTTGTGTCACAGTGTTTGTTACCGTACTCCTCCGAAACGGCTGGACCGTTATGAAATTTTTTTGTGTATGTTCGGTGGGTCTGAGAATAGGTCGTAAACTATTTTTTATACCCCTAGGTGATTGTTATGGCGAAACGTAGTTCGCCGGCACAGCTAGTCTAATATATAAAATTCTCGTGTCACAGTGTTTGTTACCAAACTCCTCTGAAACGGCTCGACCGATCTTTATGAAATTTTTTGTGTATGTTCGGTAGGTCTGAGAATAGGTCGTAAACTATTTTTTACCTATTTTTTATTATGGCGAAATGTATTTCGCCGGCACAGCTAGTCTTCTAATATATAAAATTCTCGTGTCACAATGTTTGTTACCGAACTCCTCCGAAGCGGCTTGACCGATCTTTATGAATTTTTTTGTATATATTCAGTAGGTCTGAGAATAGGTCGTAAACTATTTTTTATACCCCAGGACAGTGTTGGGCGTAACCAACTACTTTTTGTAATCTGATTACAAATTACGATTACATGTAGTTATGATTACATATAATCGAACTACAAATAATCAGGTTACCTAAAGTAATCGGTAATCTGATTACTGTAATCAAGTAGTTATAACTACTGATTACTTTTTTGTTTTTATGTGTATACCGACCGGACTACGTATCATTCAGGAAGCAAATTCACAAGATTCAGTAACATAACTCATCTGCTGTTTCACATACCATTAAAAATAGAATATATTTATTGTCATTCATTAAAAATCCTTATACGGAAAAACTACGGAACTACCTAGTGACACAATTTGGAGAATAAGATAAACAAAGCAAATAATAGTAAAGGCAATATTGAATTTTAATTACGAATTATTAACAAATTACCAACATAGTACATTTTACGATTTTGCTAAATTTAAATTAAAGCTTGTTGTTGAAAATGTTTTTTCACTATTAATTTCTTTTATATTTTTTAGTTATCGATGGACCTGTTTCTAAGTCTGTTGTATTCGTTTTTAGAGAATCACAGTTTTGGGTTTGATTTGTGAGCCTCCCTTCTCCTAGAAAGGTTGCAAACCAATGATATTAACGCCCATCTCACCAAATTACAAAAGTCATAGTATGATGAAGCTAACTGTTGGTAAATACGTGTGTGTCCTTCAATATGTGATTCGCCATTTTGAGACAGCGGTCATCTTGGATTTGCTTTTATTATCATGGTGTACTGTATTTTACACGCCAAACTCTTTTATTGAATAGCCATATTGAATAGGGGCTATATAAAAATATATTATTTGCCATTTTATGACGGTGTGCATCTTGGATTTGAATTCTTTTCATGGTGCTTTGTAGTTTTGTAAGTTAAGCCCTTAATAATTGGATACCCATATTGTGGGGGTTGTACAAAAATATGAAATCTGCCATTTGTAACCGCAGCTATCTTGGATTTGAATAATTTTTCATCGTTTAATATCTTACAAGTCAAGCTCTTTCATTTGATACCCATATTGTGGGGATAGTATAAAAATAAATCCACCATTTGTGACGGCAGCCATGTTGAATTTGAATTTCTTTTCATGGTGTATTGTATTTTAAAATTCAAGCCTTTCATTGGATACCCATATTGTGGGGGATGTACAAACATAATTGTAATCTGGCATTTTGTAACGGCAACCATCTTGGATTTTAAATTATTTTTCATAGTTTACTATAGTTCACAAGCCCTTTCAATTGATACACATATGGTGGCGGTTGGATAAAAAATATGTAATCCGCCATTAGTAACGGCACCCAGCTTGGATTTAAATATCTTTTCATGATGCACTGTATTTTACAAGTCAAGCTCTTTCATTTGATCAAGCTTGTGTACAACTACAACTACTTTTAGTAGTTAGTATGTAATTGAAATGTTTAACTACATTTTACGATTACTTCGTGTAATCTTTTGTTGTGATTACTAACTACACAAAGTAATCGTTGTTCGTAATCAGTAGTTAGATTACATTTTGCCCAATACTGCCCCTGGGTGGTTATTATGGCACAGCTAGTAAAAACTCCTCCGAAACGGCTTGACCGATCTTTATGAAATTTTTTGTGTATGTTGGGTAGGTCTGAGGATAGGTCGTAAACTATTTTTTATTATGGCGAAACGTAGTTCGCCGGCACAGCTAGTAATAATATATTAATCTTACTTATAAACGTTAAAGTGATTTTGTTTGTTACGCTTTCACGCCTAAACCACTAAACCACTACCACAACAAATTTTAATGATATATGGTGTAGGGATAGCTTAAGCCCTTGGAAGTAACAAAAGATACTTTTTATATATACATTTTAATGAGTTCGAAGTCACGGGCAGCAGATAGTTGTTAACAGAAAAAGGAAAACATAGGAACATGCTAAAAGTGCTAGATAGATATTTTACAAAAAATTAAAACCGACTTAATAACACTGAAAAGTTAAAAATTATATAAGAATAGGTATAGACAACAACACACACCTATGTTAAGGTCGGTGCCAAATTTTAAGACTTTCTAGGAGATCATTGTTTAGGTCTGACTTCAACATAGAAGTGATTTTTACCTTTTAGTGAATGGAATATAAGTGAAGTTAATTTTTATATACATTTTAATGAGTTCGAAGTCACGGGCAGCAGATAGTTGTTAACAGAAAAAGGAAAACATAGGAATATGCTAAAAGTGCTAAAAAAACATTTTACAAAAAATTTAAACCGACTTTAAAAACACTGAAAAGTTACAATTTATATAAGAATAGGTATAGACAACAACACACTCCTATGTTAAGGTCGGTGCAAAATTTTAAGACTTTCTAGGAGATCATTGTTTGGGTCCGACTTCAACATAGAAGTGATTTTTATCTTTTTAGTGAATGGAATAGTTTAAGTGAAGTTAATCCATCTATGAATGGTATTAAATTGAGGTGCAAGGTTAAGTCAGGTCAGGTCAGGTCAAGTCCAAAAGTTATGGATCCTTCCATCATTAGCTCGGTTCATGACCACCAGACGCTTAGAATAATAACTAAACTTATTATTCCAAGACCAGACGCAAATACGTGAATTAACTTCAGAACAAACATGAAACATGTTGGACGTACCTATAAAATTTAAGGGTTTCCCTCGATTTTCATGGGACCCCATCATTAAATCCTGATTTTGGTGACCTTTGGACCACACAAGGAGTATACTCTATTGAATACAAAAAAAATGAAAATCGGTCCACAATAAAATTAGCAGAGTAATCGCGTAACACATACAAAACAAGTTGAAAATACCTATACAACTTAAGGGTTTCCCCTCGATTTTTATGGGTTCCCGTCATCAGATCCTGACTTTGGTGACCTTGGGACAACTCCAGGAGTAAACTCTATCGAATACAAAAATAATTTTGATAATCGGTTCACAACTGGCGGCTTAATCGCGTTACATACACACAAAAAAAACTGGGCTTATGTGATGCAACGTATGTGATGTTACGTCCATCGGGAGACATCGGTCTTAATAGAAAATGTATGAAAAATCATTATTTAGAACTACTGACACTTAGCTTACGTGACGTCATTACCGCGACCAATCACATAACGTGGCGTGGCATCACATAAGCCCAGTTTGTTTGCACCTTGATACTCACTAAGCGTCACTGCAAGATTTGCTAGGTCTCGCAGTTTGTCTCCATAAGTGCGTGGTTCTTCACCATCTACCTGTTCCTTACTACCCGAGCTTGGTATCTGAAATTCAATATGAACGTTTATAGTTGCCAAATTCAGAATTACTAATATATTCGTTAGCACTAATTGTAGAAATCAAGTTGGTTAGGATATAAAATTTTAGGATTATTGCATATACGAGTATGACAAAATGTGTCTGCATAAGTCGTCAGTTTAACTCCCTAGATAATAATTGCCGTTCGGCCTAGGTCAAATTACGACTCAATTGATGTTGAGCGCTAATGAAATATTAATTATCCATTTGTGAGTAACTGAATAAATGACAAATTTCAAAAACTTAAGCACATATTGCATTGCGCTTCATTTTTAGGGTTCCGTACGTCCGAATAACAGAACCCTTATAGGATCACTCGTGTGTTCGTCTGTCTGTCGGTCACAGTCAATTATCTCCGAATCTGCTAGACCGATTAAGTTGAAATGTGGTACACATATCAATTTCTGTGACCCAAACGCAGAGGTGTGACGTGAATAGATGAAATCTGTAAATGGGAGGTCATTTATAAGAGGAAGGTGGAATATAAAAAAAAATTGAAAACTGCATCGTGTGACATATTATTTAATGAAAGGTCTTGTTGTAAAGATCTTAAATGTATTTATTTGTAATTTTTAAATAAATAGTTTCCAAGTTATTCAAGAAAATAGTCCAAAATTGAAAATCCCCCCCCCCCCCCCCTTATCTTCAAAACTACTGACCTAAAATTTTGAAAAAAATACAGTAATCATTTTTCTACTTATAGATTATAGGAAAACCTATGAGAAGTCCATGATATTAAATTAACATGGTAAATCACTCAATATAGGTAACATCGTACGGAACCCTCTTCACGCGAGTTCAACTCGCACTTGGCCGGTATTTTTACCTGTAAGATCAAGTTAGGTGGAACTATCATTATACGAAAAAATTACTTATATTATATCCTCTAAAAAATCAAGTAAACATAAAAAAATATAAAGCTTTACATCAGGAACTGCAAGATCTTCTTCACACCAGCTGAATGTGCTATATTTTCTGTTGAAACGTGACTTTGCGAATAGGCCAGTAATCTCCTCTCGCCCTAGACCTTTGCCTGTCGTTAGAGCGGACCACACCATCATTCCTGAAAAACAATACTATGATTATAATTTTTTGATATATTATATTATATTTATTTGTTTGTAACCAGTCAAGCATAATTGTGTCAAGCAAAGAAATAGGTGGCAGCATTCATATTTTTTTATTAAATAAATAATAAGTACTACACACATATAATTGTATAAGATAGAAATTAAGATACACATACAAAAACATACTCACAAACATAATCATATAAAAGATAGGTATGGCATCACTGAAAATTCGACAATTGTGAAATTAATTTTCTAATTCCCCATACATTATTTTCACAAACCCAACTATTTGTATGGGGGATTTCAAAATAAATTTTACAATTTCCTATTTTCAATGATGATGAATGACACTATAACTTTTATATGACTATGTTTACATGGGTTGGTTATTTTATTAGTTTCTGATTTATTGGTATAATATTATTAATGAAGTATCAGGGAAATCATTATCTACACGTGGATTACAAATGGGTCTAATGGGAATATTAAATGTACCCTGTAAAGATAATTGTAAGTTTAATATATAAATAATAATAATAAAAGAAATGATATATAACATTTTCTACTGAAGCAAAGGTATGTTTGTTAAGTACTTATATATGCATGAGCTGAAGTCACCTATTACTAAACTTACCAACTCCAATTTTGTGATACAGTTCAGGCATGTACAGTTCAGGTTTTTCCCGGCAGAACATATGATATTCAGTTTGTTCTACTATAGGTGTAATGCAATTGAACTGTCGACAGTTTGTGTATGCATCCATTATCTACAAATCGTAGATAAATATCAATATAAGTTTCACAATCATGATTACAAAAATACACTGCTTTGCAAAAAAAACCAGCACCTAAGGAAGTTTACGTTCAAAGGCTGATTTCAGCCAATACAATTGAATTTGTTTGACGTTGCTTGTATAGTTACAAGAATAAATATTGTAAACTAATATGCGTGAAGTGAACTCTGGCAATTTTTTCACAATTTTTTAATGACTTTCATAAATATGTTGTACCTACACTACCAAACAATCAGAAGTAGCAAACAGGACAAAAAATCTGTTTATTTAAAAACGGAAATCCTAATAACGAGCGTGTCCTCATTTTACCAAAATCACAGCTTACATCAAGATGTGCTTTGGACAATATTTTTAATAACGTGTAGAATACGAATCACTCTTCTGCAATTACTCTTTTAAGTCCCGTGATGTAAGGAGCGTCTTGCTCCTCTAGCCCAGATGCTTTATTGGATCGAGGGCGATTTTTTCGAAACACACGTTTCTGATCCTCACCATATCCTCAGCTTTATCAGAAAACAATACTTTTCCTTTTATAACCCTAACATTTATTAAGAAAGGGTTTTTGGGAGGAAATTTGACACCTAAGGGGTTTGTATAAGGGTTGGAAGTTTGTATGGAACTTCGTTATTATTAAAGCTAAAAGCATGAAACTTTTATTTGGAATAATTATTAGAAATGAAAAAACACATGATTTATTTTTTTTGATTTGGGTTGAAAGGGGTAAATTATAGAAAAACAAAAAGAACGCAAGCATAAATATAAAATTTAAAAAGAATGTAGTTTTAATTTTTTTGTAATAACCAATGTAAGTAACCGTTTCAGTAATTACGCTAAACAAATTACCGAGCAACGTTGCAAACATTGGGTTTTTTCGTTAATTTAAATTATTAGCTTTCATCCTAGAAAAATTCAAAAATACATGCTTGATTAAACCATAAAATTGTTATATTCTAATTCTTATAATATTTATTAAGAAAAAATATATATAGACCATAGAGATAGATAACAATCAAAAGTAGGTACATGTTTTTTTGCAAATGTGTATATTATAAGAAACTTATTGCACAGAAAGTACCTCAGATGGTGTCCATCGAGCTGTTCCCCAATACATTACCCAACCCTGGTTGATGACAAAATTCATGGCTCGGACTAATTCTGAAAACCGAAAATAATATATTAGGCCTTTCTCGAAAATGGTGCAAATACGATAAACAGTTTATGCATGTTTATACCTTCCATCGGGCATACTGGATCGAGTTTGTGCAACAGGACCACATCTATGTATTCCACTTGGAGTCTCGAAAGAGAAGCTTTGACACTCTCAACAATATGCTTACGAGAAAGACCTCTTTCATCTGACCTGTTATTGGCAAACCTAGTAAGTCAAGAATCAACACACTTTAGGATTAAAGTCGCAACAAGCACAACAATCAAAGCCTTGAATGTCGAAAGTGAATCAATCCATTTGTTATTCGTGATGACGAACATTGGCAGTGAATGAAGCGAATGAAGACTTTGTTTTATTATTATAATAATCATCTCGTTTGTGTCTATTTGGTATCGAATCAGGTATTTGCTTTATAATGCTTTCAAAATATTAACTAATACAATGAGTAAAATAAATCAAAGTTAAAAGTAAATTTCAAGTAAATAGTGGGTACATGTAATTTACTTATTACTCAAAAGCATGAAACTCGTAATTTTTTCCTCTCCTTGAGTGTGTAGCTGTACACAATTGTATTTTATGCAATAGTTATATAATAAAGATACTTAAAAGTCGAGGGTCAATTACAAAACGAGGCTTGCCGAGTTTTGTAATAAAAGGTCCGAGAATTTTGAAACCTAATTATGTACCATTGCATGCAGTACTTTTTTATGACAGCTAGAACGTGATTTCATAAATAAACAAGAAATTTTTAAATACATGCTTTTAGTACTAGTCAATACGAATCATACGAGTCCAAACTCGATGGGGTTGTGTCGTTTTATTGCGGAGTTCCTATAAACACCTTCCAGCTCTAGCATTGGATCAGTTCCATGTCATCATAATATTGCATTGTCACGCGATAAACATATGCATGCAAAATTTCAGCTCAATCGGAAACCGGGAAGCGGGTTAAATTTAACTTGCAAGATTTCATTAAAGACACCGGCACAGGTGAAAGTAAACAAGTATATAAAATTTAAAAAAAAGTAAAATTATTAAAAAAAAAAACTTTATTAAATACAAGCTTTTAGTTGTCGTCAATACGAATCAAACGAGCTCAAGCTCGATGGGGTTGTGTCAATTTATTGTGGAGTTCCTATGGCCACCTTCCAGCTCCAGCATCAGATTGTTCAGTGAATGTACTTAATACACACTGGACAGATGTATCAAGACGTATCACGACGTAAATAATTATATTTCGCGAAATCTCATAGTATTCAAGTTATATGGATTTTCTCAAACATTTTCTAGGAAGTTTGAATAATAACCTTATCTCCAGTTTAATTACATAACTATGTAGTATTAGAGGAAAATGAAACATTAAATTAATCAGTAAATATTCAGTAAATATAACTACCTGGCGATTTGCTGTAATAATGTCCAAACTGTAAAATGACCAACGACCATGTTTGAATTTAATTATCTCAAAACTAAATAATGTCCAATCTGAATAATGTCCAACTTGAATCATATCCAGACTGCATACTGTCCAAAGTGCTCGAGGCTTGTGTGCATAAGCAATTTTCCTCATTTATCCACAGAAACCTACTTCTGAGTCATTTTCAGTCCGGCTTTAGACCTGGTCACAGTACTTCTTCTGCTCTCCTCAAGGTGACCGGGGACATTAGGGCTGGAATTGCAGACAGAAAGGTTACCTTACTCATTCTTGTTGATTACACGAATGCGTTCAACACTGTTCACCATGATATTTTGTTATCAATGTTATCTCATCTAAAGGTCTCACCCAAGGTAATTGAGTGGTTCTCTTCATATCTTCGGGGACGACAGCAGTCGGTCATTTGGGAAGAGTTGTCTTCCTCATGGCGTAATCTTGACGCTGGCGTTCCTCAAGGTGGCATTCTATCTCCACTTCTTTTTTCAGTTTTTATAAACTTTATTACCCATCATATTCGCTGTGCGTATCACCTGTATGCTGACGATTTGCAACTTTATACTCATGCAGATGTTGATAGTATAAATGATGCCATTGCTATAATCAATCAAGATCTCAAAAGTATTAAGGATTGGTCCGAGCAATTTGGAGTCCGCGTTAACCCAAATAAATGCCAGGCGATAATGGTGGGCAGTTCCAGGTTCATATCTAGACTGGAGCATCTGAACCTTCATCCCGTAATTTTTGATGGTGAAGTTATCCCTTTGAGCAACAGTGTCAAGGATTTGGGGTTGCATATAGATTCAACGCTCAACTGGCAACCTCAGGTAACTAACGTTTGTCAGAGGGTTACTGGAACTCTGAGATCTCTCTACCGACTGAAAAACTTTCTGCCTATTGACATCAAAAAAATGCTTGTACAGTCTTTAATTTTTCCTATAATAGACTATGGTGATGTGTGCTATTTCGACCTGAATGCAGATCTACTCAACAAACTTGACCGAATTCTAAATAACTGCATTCGATTCGTCTTTAATTTAAGAAAATATGATCATGTTTCGGCATTCCGAATGCGCTTAAAATGGTTACCTATTCGGCAGCGTAGGCAGATGAGAGCCTTAATGACTTTATACTCCTTACTTCATAATCCTAACACACCCTCCTACCTCAAGACACATTTTCAGAACTTATGTACCTCTCATAACAAAACCCTTCGTTCTGCCTTCAATGGTATTCTCATAGTTCCTCCTCATCGCTCTGATATTGTTCACTCATCCTTTTTTGTCCAATCTATTCTTTTATGGAACGCCCTCCCTCTAGAGGTAAGTAACGCCCCAAGCAAGCTTAGCTTCAAACATAAATTGCGAAGGCATTTTGCACAACAGAATTAATTTTTTCTTTAGACATTGGCAATCAAAAGATTGCAATTATCTCGTTGGTCGTAGGCATTTTAGATAATATATATTAGTTTATTTTAATTATTTTATTTGTGTAGTAGAATTTTATGTTATAGTATATAATATTCTTAATAAGCTGTTCCATTTCTCGGTACATCTACCGCATCACCCTTTTCTGCACCACCCTAAGGTTGACTGGAAGAAAATGCAACAGGCATTAAGTCCGCCTTTGTACGAACATTGTGTACATAAAGAATAAATAAATAAATAAATAAATGTCCAAGCTGAATCAAGTCGATACCTACAATCTAGGGTTGTTTGTTACGAATGCAAACATTTTGACATCCGCGAATGCAGATGCCAATTTCAGTATTTTTTAGAAGCTTTTACTTTTACTTTGAGATGTAAGAGTTTGAGAAGTGATATCCTCAACACCTCAAATAATATCGATTAAGATCTACCCAAAGCTCTAAAAATGCGATCTTCAAAGTATGTAATCCGATTTTCTCGTAACCAAAATTGGACAATATTAGAGTTGGACAATAATACAGTAGGACACTTTTACAGTTGGACAATGTTACAGTTGGACATTTTTACAGTCAGACATTCTTAAAGTTGGACATTTTTTATTTATTGGACATTTTTATATTCAGACATTTTTATTGCAAAGGCTTGAAACAATCTCTGGCCTGTTTATGACCAGAAAACAAGATTCACTTTCGACAAAGCAACATAATATCTTATGAAGCCATAAGCGTTTTTTCACTCATCTTGACCGTGAATTGATTTTATAGTGTCCTTGGTTGCTACATTCAAAACGTAATCATATTAACATTACACTTTATTGGAAGAAAATAAGATTGGATATAGTTTCAATAATATCCTTATTCCTTTTACATCTTATTTTCCCCGTAACGTCATAGCGTGCAACTAAAAATCTAATATTTGACACATACACATTCTATTTTATCAAGTAGGTTTATGTATCACGTAGGTAGGGTATTTGGAAAAAAAATAGGTAGTAACTAATTAGTGCCTAATTCAAACTGATCTGATTGTTTATTGTATTCAGGCAACTTAAGCCCAGCATTGACATACGAGTATACTTTACAAGCGATCGTTATCAAACTATACCTACAAATGAAGTGTTATATTATAATACATACATATTTAAACATAGTAAATACATCATGAAAGTTATAAGTATAAACGTTATCAATATTTCTTTTGTCCGATATATTAATAGTTTTAGTTAGTAACATAGTAAAATATTTTTGTTAGTAATCTACTGTGGACTGTAAAAGATCCGAAATAAAGAGTTATTATTATTAATAATTATATAGTATTGAAACGAAAACCTTTTCAAAATTTGTGATTTTATAAAACAAATCTAATAACTTTCTTTATATCCCTACTTTATTTTATTGAATATACTACTGATATATAAAAATATTATATAAAATAGCTGCGGGTCGTGTATGTAACCCAGTGACATCCACCACAGAATCGCTGCTGTAGTGATCAGTATGACATAGGTAGATCAAATAATGATCAGTATAAGATACAAAAAATTGCAAACCCACGTAATTATGTGAAATATACGACATTGTGAGAATTTCGAGACTGCGTTCCACTTCATGAAGTAAAACTCACTAGCATCACTTACTTGGTACTCCAGTAAATTTTGGTAGTGATAATTATACTGGGTCTTCTGACGTTTCTCTTCTTCAAGATTCTGCCGAGTTCAGCTTCCCCTTTAGCTGTGATTATTCCATTGTCATTTACTTTTTTTTTGCGCTTGTTTAAAACTATGGCGTTATGAATATGCAATGAACAAAACGGTCAGTGATTAGATGAGCGGTTAGTTGGTTAGTACGAAATGTCACGAAAATTACTTAAGCTGTTTATATGGAAAGTAGAATTCTACTAGGTTAGGTTGTATAGATCGCAGATGGTAGTTATTACGAGTGGTATTGTCGAGTCAAGCGCGGATCCACCGTTGTGGGGAGCATGCCCACAACCCTAATAGACTTGTGACGTCACACTTTCATGGTCTATTGAGATCGATAGGCTGACGATATTATATCCAATGCCATAAAAAAACAATGAATCTTGGTGAGAGTATCATATGTTTTGGAAACATCTTTGTAGGAATGGTACTACTATACGATCATGAGCGAGGTCATACTCCGACTCGCACTTGGCCGATTCTTGGATGGCTGTGACCACAACCTTTCTTGAGGGCTGGATCCGCCCTTGTGTCGAGTACATATTACACTTCATGAAAGCAAACTTTTTCTTTACGCTTTGTATAGTTTCGAGGGTTAGATTAGGTTAGTTTACAGGGTAAAGATCTTTGCTGAAGGAAAACCGTGAAAACTCAGGGTTTTACAAGGTTTTTTTGTTTACCAGACAACACAATAGTGCGTACAATTTTGGTCCTTTTGACCATTCTTGTAAATCTACGTTTGACAATAGTATAAAGCACAAGTACTAAAGAGGGGATGCAACAGTGTTTCATGTGAAAACTTTAATGTTAGTTCAATTTTTGGTTCTATTTTCGCACTAATCTAATCAAGTCTCTTTCAAGTTTATATTCAATTACCAGAAACAAAGCGGAATGTAGAATATACACTTCCGGACACCGAAATCGAGCCACCTGGCACTTTTGGATTATATCATCCAAACTTTTAATAATATTGGAGAACCAAAACGATTGTATGCAATTTTGTAGCTATCATACTCATTTTTAATCTGATGTGCTGATTTTTACTATCCCAGCTATAAAATTGCACAAACCTTTTTAGTGGACCAAACATTTTTAAAAAGTTATGAACGATTTAATCCAAATGTACAAGGTGGCTCGATTTAGGTGTCCGGGAGTGTAGGTATGTTATTAACACGAAATCTAAATTTAAATATGTAGTAGGTTTAAATATGCCACTATACATATATGAAATTGTTAAAACTGAAAAAGCGGCAAATTATTTTTTTTTGCAAATCATTTAATGATGAAAGCAAGAAATGTAACTGATATAAATATATTTTGTGTTTAAAAGATCTTAATGAACCCTTTGCGTGTAAAATAGACAACGTGTAAGCGACAAGCATGTTTATGATTTTGTATTCTTTTTACATAATCACAATGAACATAATATGAAATAGACCTACCACAATGAGCTTCTGATAAGTCAAACAGATTGATTCCATTCTCTAACGCTGTCATAACAACGTCTTCAGCGCTTTCTTCATTCAGCATTGTCCACATGGCAAGGCCAATATTAGGCACCCTGAGGCCAGACTTGCCAAGATTCTTGTAGCGCAAACCAGGAGTTATACTTGAAGCCATGGATGTATGGTTCCCCAAATAGCTTGACATGTGCCGTGATGCCGCCACTTCCCCAGCTGATTGAAAAACACTGAGTAAGCATTTCCAGAAGTAAAATAACTAATTTCAAAACTAAATGTCAAATACAATAATATATAAGGTTAATTTAAAATAAGGAGGCAAATTTTAAATATTAAGACAGCCACAAAGTCGATAATCATACCTATAGACTTATTGTAATATTTTTCAAAATATTCATAAAATATTTAAAGTACTGAATGAGTTTATTTTTGTCCGTTATTGCGATTACTCATTCATTGCACTATGTGGTTAGCTAGATTTTTTTGTATTCCACAGTAATTTTTTAGTCCACGAGTTCATTTTGACAGTTCATAGAAATAGTACAATAAAATTTTACATAAGAAAAATCTTTCCTTAATAGGTAGTACAATTATGTTGCTGAGACTAACGGCCAATTTCAGTAATCTTGTATTAGCTTAGGCCAATCCTGAATAGAATGCTGTCAGCTTAGGACATCTTTAGTGACATTCTTGTCACTAAAGATGTCTAAGCTAAGACATGGTTAGTGAAATCGGAAATAAGTCTCGCTTGCAAAGTTGGCTCCTTAATTTAATTTAACCTAGTATATTGATTGCACAAAACTACTTCATCACATATTTAATACCTATTAAATAAAATATCGAATATTAGGTTATAACAAACAATCATTCCAATACATAGGGGAAGGGGTGATACAACCAGGCAGGTCGTTGTTGATTTTAAATAAATAATCATATATTAATGAAATAAACTGATGACACATTTAAAAATAAAACGTTACGAAAAATAGTCGTAAGTTGCATGCGTCCCTATTTTCAGAAAGAAGTAAGAAGTGTTTTTTCTTGCTAATTTACCTATTTCACAGTAAGACCTACACTTTTTAAAGCTCGTTTTTATATAAGTCTCTTTAGCTTTCATAGGAGTGCTTGCCATGTTTATATTATAATCTTTAGAGATTTTTGAAAACATTGTTTCACATTTGAAGAAAAATCTATATATTCTAATAATCCACCTAACATACGGAACTGCCAAACTATTTGCTCGTTCAAGCGGCGGTTAAGGGAGTTTTATCTGTCCAGGGTCCTAACGTTAATCGTTAAAGTTATAGATATTGGTAATTAATCGTTTGTTGTTAATCGTTAACCTATATAATAATTTATTATATACATATTATACAGTGTGTCCCCGGATAAGGTGCATAAACGAAAATGGGTGAAACTAGACTATAATTTATCGAAAAAAAAAGATATTTTTTAAAAATTAAATTGTATTTAATATTGATTTTTTATTTTTTTATTCTCTTTTTAACACCTTTTGTGTTTGTAAAATTGTAACATTGTAACCACTGCGTGGATTTTGATCAAATAAAAACAATAATGATGCCAAAAGATTAACACTGAATGGTAAATAAAAAAAGTACATAAAAGCAGTCAATAGGGAGGAAAACATTTTTTTTCACTAATTTTGAACATAAAAGTGTTAAATTTTGAGTAAATATTTATTTTTACCAAATAATGCCCCCTATAACAATTTCTTTTTATTACCTCTTATTAATCAAGATGTTATAACCTTTTCAACAAAATAAATCAACATTCTGTCTCTAATGAGCGCTCCACATTCTCGCGAGAACAACACGAGAAGCGTGAATGTGGATCCGATTCGCATGTTCTCGCGTAGTTCTCACGTAGTTCTCCGACTTTTGTCGGTTTTTTGGCGCGAGACAAAGGCGCGAGAACTATATTGAGAACCTTGTACCAGGGTTGGAAAAAATCATGATTTTTTAATAAAATCCAATTAATCATGATTTATTGAATAAATCCTAATTTATCATGATTTTTTTGATTTTTTCGTTTTTATCGTTTCATTTTAATAAGTAAGCAACTATTTTGCGGAAACGAAAGAGGAAGAGGAAAAATTAAATATTTACCCAGTTCTGAGGCAACTATTTGGAGCGATAGCCTCCTCAGCATCAGTGGAAAGTTTTTTTTTTACACTTGGCATTGTTCACTCGAAATTACGTAACAGACTAGGGACCAAAAACCTGGAAAATTAGTTTTTTTAATCAAGAATTACAATAATGACACTGAAATATGAAATATCTGATTTACTCGGAAATAGATATTCATAAAAATACATTTTTCTTCACAAAAATAAAATAAATAATTTTGATTTAATCACTGATTTTGTGCCAACCCTGCCTTGTACCTTCTCGCGAGAATCTCGCGAGAAGTGTGTACCCAAGAAGTTCTTGCCGAGGTTCTCGCGTACTTCTCGCGTAGATTCTTGCCGAGACTCTCGCCGAGAATCTCGCGTGAATGTGGAGCGCTCATAATACATGCTTAGCGAGGGGCCTGCTAACGCGCCGTTCCCTGGCACCCGCGCCGCTGCCTTTTTGTCAACCGCTGAGGTAGCTTTTCTTAAATTAGTATTTAGTTAAACACATTTAAGCATTTTTTAAACTTAAGCTAAGCCTTTTCAGTGTAAATGGAATTGATTAAAACAGGAAAAACAAATCACAATAAGTATTTATTACAAAAAATCTAAAAAAACACTTTTTATTGAATTAATGCATTAAATGTTCACAATGGCCACCACGCTGTTGCAAGCACATCATTGCACGTAAGGAAATCTGTTGCGTAGCCCTGCGGACCATGTCGGGGTCATTTTTCTAGGGAATTTAGTAATCTAGTAAGTGCATTAAATGTTTTATTAACGATTTATTGTATATTTCTACAGTGCCTTAATTTTTGGCTTGACTTGTCCTAATTCAAAGATAGCAATACATTTTAGCACTACATAACTATGTCAACTACAGAGCTTATATCTTCAAAACACGTACGTACATGCAAACATTTCGTTGCTTCTTAATTTAGTCTTTTATTTATTAGGTAAGATCGTGCAAGGGATGTTAATAATATAAATAATTTATATGTGGTGAAAGCGATACTTATAAACATAAATTTGAACATAGGGTTCACATTAATAGAGATTCGCTTCTAGTATCTAATGCGACAAAATAGTCAGAATGCATGCTTTCAAAGTTAGAAATGGCAGCTCCAACATTATCTTTCTAACTGATGTATTCGTAAACTAAAAGAAACATCGAGTCCACATAAAAATAGGAAACATCAGTTTTTATACCAATCTTCACGGAGGATTTCATCTTTTCGGATAGCACCGTAGACACAGTTTGTTTGGCTAACGGCATTTTGATTTTCGTTTTGACTTGTTACTTTATCGTATTCGTTAATCTGCTTGGAAATCGTCGTGAAACTGTTATTGGAAAACAATGAATAATGAAAATGACAAGGTACATGAAGTAGGAAGAGTCGTAGCAAATCCGTAGCATTATGCTACGACAGTTACCGTCTTATTGCAAAAACCTTGTTTTAATTATGTTAATCTTTCCATCATAATTATTATGGTCGACAGACTTAAGAGAACCCTGCTTGAAGGACTTCTTATTTCACAATATTCTATAATGAAATCCCATACACAGGATCGGAACGATAAGTTATTTCACTCACTGATTATTAATTTATAATACTCACAAATATATTGTAAAGTTTATTAGGAACTCATCATCATTTAAGCCAAGAGAAGCCGACTTTTAGATATAGGCCTCTCTCCCAGCCATCTGCAAACCGATCGGACCTGCGCCTCCCGCACCCAGCATCTTTATGCGCTTAAGGTTTGCAATTTTTTGGGTTCTCTTCTTGTTTATGATTACAGACAGATATTATCATTTCTGATGCGTTCACTTAGAGCATAGCACTCTCCATTGCCCTTTGAGTGACCTTTAGCCTCGTGATGGCAATTCGAGTCTTCATTTGAGATTTCCCATTGTAAGTGGCCACGTCTCAGTGGCAAATTACACGAACTGAAGACTTTCGTCTAGAGACCCAGAAATAGATAGAATCGAGAATATACTGCGTAGCTTCTGGAACGCTGCACAGCCGAGTTAGATTCGTCGATTTACTTCTTTCTGGGACTTAGTCTTCCAAAACTGGACTATTTGTCCAAGATAATATTCGTCCACAACTTCCAGTTTAGAGCCTCCAACCTTCACCAGCGTGGGTACCACATAGGAAATTGACATAATGTTAGTCCTTTGCATGTTTATTATAGGCCCTACTTCTTGGGAAACTTCACAGAGATCTTGGAGCATTGTCTCTAGATTGTAACACTGTTTTTTCTTAAAATTTCATAAAACACTAATTTTGCAAAAACACTTTGGTTTCACTGTAGTTTTAACACAAATTTCACAACTAAAATCACAATTACAATAACTTTGTCAATTAATTTCACAATATCAATGTCAAGTGTCAACGTCAACGTCGTTTCACGTCACGTCAGTGACATTTGCAATTGTCTTTGGTCATTGTTCACTTTTTGCATAAACAAAATAAATCTCGCGTTTATCCTGGCCTTATTTACAAAGATAGTTTTTTTTCGCCCAAAATCCCGTGCTTCCATTTAGGTGGGTTGATTTTCTCAAAATTCGGAATTTGACATTTGGACCGTTTGTTTTGATCATTTCTATAGACATATTTTAATAAAATACACTTAAACTTATAGATCATATAATTATAGTTTCGTCGAATAGAATTTGGAAAGCATTCACAATTTGTTTAAGGTTAATTTTTCATTACGTTTTGTTTTTCAACTAAACATAACTTTAGCTGGAAATACTTATTGCATAGGTATTGTAGAATTTCGAAAGATCCGTATGTTGACTTGACACATCTTGAAGCAAGTTAAGAGTCTTACGAGTGTTATGAAATGAATTTGGTTTTAGGAGAGGTTCCGTCGCCAATACGGCGCTTAACATTCAGCAAACGGACCTCGGCTCCGTCGCTTCCACATAAACGCAAATCTGCGCGCAAGTGGAGCGTTGGTTTAGTCTATCGTCTAGGTTATGACTAGTCTGTGAGACATCGATCGAAGTAATTTGTTATTGATTTGAAGATCATAAAGTTTTTATATATTTATTTCGTAGGTATTTCTCTCGTTTTCCGTGTGAATTTAATTCGAAAAGCCACCCTGAATTTAACAAAGTGAGTTATTTTTGTTTTCAGCTTGAAGAGTAAAAGCTCAATCATATTTATAATCGCCGGCGCGCGATTCGGTGAATTAGTTGAATAAATAAATTATATCAATAGATAATACTCCGCCCACACTAAGGTATCTAATTAACTTATTATATTTCATGATTTAAAACAGATTTTGTTAATTTTATTTTTATTTGTGGGTAAATTGATTATTAAATCAAACATATTACATTTCCAAAATTCGCCTTTTTCATCCCCTATTTCATTAAAAAACCTTGATAGTAAACGGCATCTTAGTGGGATTAAGGCATATATTGAGTAACACTTGCGAATTTCATGTTAAATTCTAAATTTTCACAATATTAAGTTTCACATCCTTCTTTGGCAAAGAACTCACAAATTAAGCTGTTTTCTTTTTATTAATAGCAATAATTATACACAAAATTGGTGCTCTCCCCTCCATAGGTCCTTTTTATTAACTAACCAATAAGACAATTTGTCGATTTATTAAAAATTATGTTTTAGAATTCATTTGCTATGTTTATTACATGAAGTTCAAATGTATTGACTGGGATTCCTTCAGAACTCAGTGTTAGACCCACTGACCTCAAGATCATAGGCATATTTAATTATATTTTTAACATAACACTGTGCCATGAATCTCCAGGGCAGTTCCCGGAGGCCGTAGGGCTCCGCTGCAACTAACCTACCTAATAACCTAATATCAAGGAGGAATTCTGTGGAATTACACAAATAATATTAGAAACAGAGAATAAGTTAAGAAATTGGAATATTATATCTCTGACCCGTGATCGCAGAAACTTAGCATTGAAGGTATGACCCACTAACAACCGCTCCGGGGAAGGCTACTAATTTCTTTTAAAAAAAAGGAAACCTATAACTATTTGTTCGTGTACTTTATTGCCCCTCATTTTGTAGTTTTGTACCCAATTTGAACCTGATTTTTACCTGCCGAGATTGATCAAACAAACCTGAACCATCCTGCCCTTGGCTTGTATTAAATAAAAATTTAGTTAAGTGCTTTGCATTGAGGGATTTTGTTAACTTCAGTAACATTATGCATAAGTGAATTACAACCATGTACCTACCAGAATAAAGCTTTTCATTTTGTATCGGACTAAAGGAATAAGTTTGTTTTTTTTTCCTTCAACTTTAAGATTTCCCTATATTACTACAATTTAGCAAGAAAAAGCATTACAAGATCCTCCACAATATCAGCCACGATTACAATATCAAAATGATAGTGAGTCATGTACTCGACGTTTATGTATGCTATTGCTGAGTCCTTTCTAGTCTTAAGGCTTTGCTTTTTTTGCAAGGTAATATGAGTATAGTTGATTCACAGCTTCACAGCTGTTCTAAAATATTAAATAGAGTTATATTTGTATTTTTTCTATCGAGTGAAATTTTATTAATTATGTCTCTGTTTAAGAATGTTTAGATAAAATTTTCAACACTATTATATATGAATTTTAGAACTGTATATTGTATATTTGTGGCGGTACACTAAATCGAAATTGTTTGAAAACGGGAAAGTAGGGCCTTAAAGCGTAAATACATCCTCCAACGCAGCTGTGAACAGTTTCATCATCCTTGGTTTCGGCAATACATATAACGTCGCCCTACACCTTCACACTGCGCTGAAGTTGTATTAGTTTCGAGTTTTGGTCCTGAAGACGGACTGACATGATGGCGTTTTCATACAATGAATGCAACATTGCTGTGTTCCGGTTTGAAGGGCAAACTATTGCAGTGAAATTACTGGGTACCGTGACTTTACATCTTATCACAAGTTGGAAACGTACACTGTAGTTCTTGTGGGGGTTGCAGAGTTGCTGCGAATCTTGCAAGAACCACACTAAAGTGACTGTTACCACTTACCATCAGGTGGGCAGTTTGCTTGTTTGCCAACTTAGTTGTATAAAGAAAAACGCCAAACATAGTGGAAGATTATACTCTTCGGTCTTCTGTGTAACTTGCCACAGCATATGAATGTGGTCTATGGTACTATAGCTTTTGCGAAATCCGGCTTTTTGGGAGGCTGGAAGTCGTTCGTGATGAATTTTGAGAACAGTTTGTATACATGACTTAAGAGTGTGATGGGTCTTCAATCGGGCCTTGCCATCCTTTTTGAAGAAAAGTGCCACCACGCCCTTGTGCCATGCTTCTAGCATTTTGTCCTCGAGTGTGACGGAGTTAAATAGCCTCTGCAGCGCCTTTCGAACTGGGAGTCCACTCGCTGTCAGAAGCTCGGTTGTACCTTTATCATCACCCGGCGCCTAGTTTTTCTTGAGCTGTTCGAAAGCCACACTAATCTCGTATAGGCTGACGTCTGGGCTGCTTCGGTCGAGTGCGGGGTTAATTTGGCTTAAGGTTCTGTGACCTGAATAATAGGTGCTTGCGATGATACGTAAAACTGTCCACAGATGTGTTAGATCTTGGGCATAAGCTCAGTCGGGATGTAAGAATGGCAAATCTCTTGCGAACACTTTGGAGCCCTTGTTTCGCTCGATGGCCTCTTTGATACGTTCCGTTCCGTATTAAATCTGAACTTATAGATCTGATTGTTAAGTCACCGACGAGCATCTTTAGAAGACTTCCTTCCATGCATTTCCTCCATCAGCTTGTCGGCTTTAAAATCTTACCTCCTTGCTTAGTACGGGTGAGTTTGAAAAACTTAGTACAAAAAGCCCCCCCGTAAGAACAGTTTCTTCAATTAGGCACTATTTTATTATAAAAAAAGCTTTCTTTTCGTGTTTTGGACACTTTTTACTTATTCTGATACTAAACTGTGTTTTGTAATAAGACGGCTGGTGCTAAATAGGCGCTATGGGTAAGACTTAGGTTGTTAAATGAAGTTTCTAACATAACATGACGTGAATTTGCAATTATAATTATGACATTTTAGACTAAATTTTTTACGTGTGTGTAAAAAAATTCTAGTCAATACGCTTTAATGCCGATAAACATGTTTTTTTTTTATATTTGGAACTTTCTAAACTTCATATCTTTTTTCATATCTTTTTTTAGTAACCCATGGCGCCTAGACAAAATTTTCAATTAAAAAACATACCATTTTTATATTTTTATAGCAACTAAACTGCTGTCATCAGTGTAAAACTAGTGGATATTATTGATGTCTAATAGATTGAGCAATATTATTATTTTTACTATATAATATATTAAATATTAATTAGAACGTTATATCATCGATGTATTTTCCTGAAATAGTTAACAAATCTCATTGTTTTTTCAACTATTTCTGCATAATAATATAAAATATGATTCGACCATAATTATATGTATACCTAAAAGAAACAAATACCAAAGGGTACTAACTAAGGAACTGTTTAAAAACATTGTTTGCTCTCAAAATATATTTTCAATACAAAATGTCTTCTGCCTGCTAACAGGAATATTTATTAATAGATCAAACATTGGCATACCACTTTTTGCATTTCGCTGTTGACCTTTCCTTGATTATGGTAAATACATACCTTGATCCAACATCTGCTGTGAATTAGCGCTGAAATCGTCCATACAATCGAGCGACGCTATTGGAGCGCGACATCTGAACAACAACAAAACAAATCGGTCAATAAAACAAGTACCAATCCTTCTACATAAATTCATTAATGTAGGTAGCTTGCTTCAATGCGTCCGTTACTAATAAAAATGTATGAGGTAAATTGTTTGAGTTTTAATCAATTTGATTTATGAACTTATATGCACAAGAGTGAAATATATTACAAAAATTACTCTTTCACTTCTCATGCTTGTAAAGTTGTTTTTTATGTTGAGTGAAAGCTGCATAAAATGGCATTTTATGTTCTTGTGCATAAAAATAATTGACCTTTTAAAACTAAGGCAATTAGGCCTTACAGCCACATACACAATTCTTTTGAGGTTTATATCTTGAGTAGTACATATACTATCTAATTACACATTTAAGATTAATATGGGGATGCATTTTCTATAAAAACAATTAAGAATCTGACCATAATCGCACATCACAAGTAGGAAAAAATTTTATGTGTGTCGCGGCGCAAAATATTGGGTGCTGTAAAAATATCATTAAACTATGTCTACGAGTAGTGACGATATGTATCTGTATTAAAATTAAATACCAGATAATAAACTAAAATGTATATAATAATAGTTCTCTGCAATCATAATATTCAAGCAAAACAGAATTTAATTTTTATCTAATAATACCTACATGTGTTTTAGGTAATATTTATTTCTTAGACAATATACTTACATATACTTAATCTCCATATCTCCTCTCCATATATAATAAAATCGTAGGGGTACAAATGTTTGTCCGGAAAGATCTCCGAAACTACTGGACAGAATTTGATATGGCTTACACCACAATGCTTAAAATTTTCCGGAAGAACATTTAGGCATAATTTCATTTGCTTAAATTCACTTTTTATTTTTATTCAAAAAATACCATATAAAATTTTTGATGACAAGTATGTAGAAAATCAACATGGCGCACGTGAAATTATTTTGACAAGTCTGTTACATATTGCAAAAAAAAATCTTTTCTGTTATTGGCTGTGCCCAACTGAATTTTGCCAACCAAGAAGTTTAAATTGTATTTTTCTTATGTAGTACCGTGGTGGTAAGGAAAAAGGATCAAGCCATACAACCAATGTATATAGCATTTTTTATGACAATATCACGTCACAAATATAAAATTTGTAGGTTGGTTTAATTTTTGGCCAATTTTCACAAAATCGGTACAATATTTGAAATGTTGAAAAATGAAGATACCCTTTTCAAGGCATTTTGAAAGGTGTTATATTATGTTTTTACATTATGACTAAGGAATCAAACTCTTTCATCCATTTAAAACTATTAAAAGTATTACGCGTAGAGGGAGTACGGGACTCTTGATCCTAATGTAACATTGACGTAAATTCGCCGACATAGCTGATGCTCAAAAAAGGTGGATAAAAGTTCGTTTCCAAACCTAGCAATATAGGTATCAAGTGAAAGGCCTCGTTCGTTTCCAAACCTAGCAATATGGGTATCAAATAAAAGGTCTCAAAGAGTAGCGCATTATGAACTTAGGAAAATTGCCCTAAATTAAACATGGCCGCCGTTCAAAAAATGGATTAAATATCGTTTTCAAACCCAGCAATATGGGTATTAAATGAAAGGCCCTGAAGAGTACCTAGAGCATTACGAACCTACGATAATTGTCTTAATTTGTTAATTTCCAAATGGCCGCTGCTCTAGAAAGGCAGAATAAAGTTGAATCATTATGGAATAAAATGGAGGAAAAATCTAAACACTGTTTTAAGCATTTTGATGGCGAAACGGAGTTCGCGGGCACAGCTAGTTAATAATATTTGTAACATTATTATTTTCTTCAATCATGTTACTTTCCTTGATTTGTGTAAAAACGGATTCACTTACATAATTACCTCTATAGACGCATTGAAACAGGCTTTTGGTTCGGCAAAGTATTGCTACTGTACTTATCGAAACTAAGTACCCTTTGAACGTTTTAATACAAACAAATTAAATATTTAATGTAGATATCTAAATCTGTTTGACAATTTATTTAAGACTACCAAAAGTCCATATTTCAAACAACTCTTAAATGTAAAAAGCAACAAAATAATGTAAAGAAATCCTATTATCAATGATGAACACATTTTTTTGTTTGTGTGAAGGATAAAAATTTTCTTCGTTTTTTAAGTAAGTACCTGATATAAAGTAATTAATAAATTTTACTAATCCAAAGGCAATCGGAAATGTATTTATCTTGCAGTGTAGTGTAATATGTTACAATATAATATACCTATGTGTTATAATCATAAGGTCATAATAACTATTATTTCAAAAGTTAATGTAAATTGATTCTGTAAATGTTATGAGTTAATAGAATCTATAATTTATGGTGCTAAGAGACTTCTGAAATGCAAATCAAATTTTAACTGATCCTACTGAAAAAAAAATAAGTGTTCTTGTGTGCTAAATGTAGTGAACGCAATTATTTTTCCCACTATTCTTTGATATAGGTAATAAAGCTAATGATGAATTTCGCTATGATATCTAAGTACTGGATATATGTGTACTAAATGATCAGGTACTAGCCTAACCTAGGCGATCTAGCTTCTAATTCATAGGCTATATGTATGTAGGTCTAGCTATTTTACAAATATCCCTGCTTTTGGCCAGATGCTTTATGGATATCTAATAAGATGACAAGTATACGAGAAGACAAGCACATGGTTTGAAACAACTTAGTTTTGTTTAAAAAATAAAATTTTAATTTAACTTGTAATGATTCCTATCTTTGTTTACACGCATATACTATAACAGGTGCGAAAGCGACAGGTCGAAGAACAAGCAGTGACGGTAAGGAAAAGGAGTAATGAAGTTTGTGGCAAGCGACAGTGTAACACAAACAAGGGACTATACCATACCTGAATTCATTCGGCAACAGCGGCAGTATCGGCATAAGCTACCGTCCAGTAGCAGACTATTAAAATCCAGTTGATCATTGGAAATTATTGAATTAAAATTGGAATAGGTGTTAATAATTGTTGATTATTCTGTTACAAGACGGCGGCGTTCCAAACCGTTCTTTGTGATACCTACTCGCATGCGTCGAACGCGGTGCGCGATGCGGGCGAAGTGCGCTGTCAGCTTTTTTGGCCTTTGGGAGAAGACATAACTGTGTCAATCATGTCTCAAAGTAAAGGCACATACAATCTAAATGTGTCATCAGCGGGCAACGAGACGAGCGTGTCAGTAAAAGCAAACCGAATAACAATTTTGAAAAACTAAATAGCGGTAGTCTCAGTACTCGCTTGAAACGGCAGAGCATCGATTGGCATCCGCAAAATGGGTTCAGTTCTCGGAACAAAGAAATATATGGAGACCGACCGACCGAGAAAACTACGTCAATTCGAAAAGTACATAGAAACAGTGACCGAGAAAAACACTTTAATCTGAAAACCACATAGAAACAGTGGACTTACTTACGACATCATCAATGATGTACTAAGCCAGTTAGTTCACAAATATTTTGATGAGCCAATACATCACAGGAATCTAGATAATGATTGATGATTTTTTGATGATAAAAATATAAAATGACGGCTCGCATTCGCTTCACATGTGCGATGTTAAAAATAGACAAATAAGAAGTTCAACATTATGTCACACCTGAACGGGATAGATAATGTTTCATAATCAGTAATCTTGTTAATAATACAGCCTAGTGTACAACATGATACAGAGCTATGCCTAGTACTGTCTGTTTTCGTCTTCATATATTTCTTTGTTCTGAGGTAGAGTGGATGAGGTGACATCTTCTCCCTGGAGGCGAGCCTGAAGGTAAGTTACCGATATATGGTGGGCATTGGGTTGGAGTCGACGCTGGCGCTGTCGGGACCCAGCGGCGTGTGAGGGGTGCAGCGGCTCAGTGTGGACTCGCTGCGAGACATCTGCGAGCCTTCCTTGCACCGGCCGCCACTTTCCGCCCCTTTGCATTGCATCTCGTGACGTTTCATTCGGCTCCTATGCTTAGCAACGGCATCTTAACTCCCTATAAACATCCTGTAATGAAACAAACCCTCCACGGACCGCGAGACGACCGAACGGGCGTAACACTCACAGGTAAACATAGAAAAGCATGCATGCCCTAACGCTAACATCTAGACCTAGTCAGAAGTCGAGTTCACACAGTAACTAAGGAGTCTAGTAAAATCGAGGACAGGTAAAATAAAGAATGTAACAAGATATTGTGTCGAGCTGAACTTACCGGGGTTGCCGCGATGTCTACGCACTGAACATATTCCGATGGCGTGATGAGAGAAAAACTGCGAAAATTTTCACTGTATTGCAGGCGCGGAGCCTACACGAGAACAAAGCCGCAAGGGGCGCGCAGGCTCGAAGAGATACGCCCCCGCCGCACATGCGCAAAACACTAGCTACGCTGACCTATTTCTAGATTGCCAGGCTTTAACTTATCAAGGTCTGTACGTGCAATCAGGGTAATACTGATGTCAACAACAAATTTCAAACAGCCAATGCAAATTTTCATCCGTGACAAAAGTTTTTCAATCTACCTTTGAATTGTTAATCAATATTACTTTGTGTAGGTGACTTTTCCTTACGTAATAATTCTACACTCCATTGCATTGTAGGTACGCTTAGCAACTGTTAAACTAAGGGAAAAATTTTCAATCGTCAGAAGACTTTTAACAGTAAAATAAATAAATAGTCATTTGCAAAACAGAGCCTATATTCTAATAACAACACGACGGGCGTAAAATTTTATGTCTGATATCCGACTGCCGATGAATTATAAAATTGCACTACTAGTTTTTAAGCCTGCAATTTTACTCAACAATTAGATCATTCCTCCTAGATTAATATAAATCTTATTAATTTTGAATATTAATAAAGACTTTAATATTAAAAATTAATAAGATTTTTTATTCCGGATAAAAAAAAACAACTTTAATTGTTTTTATTGAAATTATGTTGTCTAAATCCAGTAACACAATCATGTTTTAAATGCATTTAGCGTTAAACGTATTTTGTGAAGTCTTTCTGTGTATTCGTTACGTTTTCAAGCTTAAACCGCCTAATAAAATAAAACTTAAACGGTTGAAATAGGGGTTAATAAAACTAACTTCAATGTTAAACTCGATTAAGCTGAAATTAAATTTTCGGGCATAGCCAAAAAATATATTAGTGATACTTTATCTGCTTTGAAATGATGTCTGCAAATAATTCAAAAAATACTGTTTACTAAAGAAAAATATGACAGGAAATATAAAATCCACAATTTTTCGAAAATATTTGGTTGATTACATAATGTAGGTATATCTCAGATGTCTGTTCGGTCTACTGGTCATGTTTCTGCTATAACTTTTAAAATTACAATTTTAAAAACTCTCTTCAAATTCAAGGATAATGAAGAATAATACATTGACCACTGGTCCGACAGATCAAAATAAACTATGTAGTGATAGTCCGATATTGATGGGACAACAAACGTAGGTGTGGGCAACAATAGTAGATTATGCACCAAGGGATTAAAGCAGTGTCTAACGTCACGGGCGCCATATTGAACCCCGAGCGTAGCGAGGGAGTTAAAATTTAACTCCTGCAGGCGTAGCACGGACCGTGGACAAAACAGGACATGAAACAAATAACATGTTTCTTCTCGCTCTCTCATATAACAATGAAGCGCGACGGGACGAGGATTAATCACTTTCTCTTCTGTAGTTCACCCGCCGTGCTAGGCCTGCTGAGCGAAGCGAGGGAGTTATGTAGAGTCCTAAGTGAAGCGAGGGGTTCAAGTCACCTAAGACGAAGACACTGCTTTATTCCAGAGGTGAATACTCTACTTTTTATACCATCTGCGAGACAATAAAAACTCAGGGCTCTATAACCAATTACTTAGGTGGTAATTTTCATCATAAACACTGTCACATTATCATTATCACTATCACTATAACTATGGTTAAAATTACGATATTATCATGAAAACCATAAAATACAAAAAAAAAGGTTTAATTTTCTCAAGCACGAAGACGTCACGCAGTAATTATAACTTAAGTAAAGCTTAAAACATTACAAAAACTTAAAACGTATTTAATAATAATATAACATGAACTTAAGTCTACATATCGATTTACAATACGATACGATCAGCTGCTGGACCCTGTCAATGACCTTTAGTAGCACGCAGGACGAATATTAATTTGTTAACAATAAAATGGTATCAAATAAAATTATTTTATTTTTCAACTTTGTTGTAAGAATATTTACTTTTGAAACAGCAATTAATTACTACACACAACTGTCGAAATAAATCACAAATAGTCGACAACCTATTGACTCCAAATAAAAAAAAAGCTGAAGCACCTGGACATTAACTTACGTTTTTTAACTTTATCAATAAAACACTGAATAAACGTCTAAAAAGACTATTATTGATGCCACAAAACACATTCCACTAAGCACTTTATTAACGTAAGCAACAAGATATAACAATTTTGAAATACGTAATGGCATTGGCGGCAAAGTTTTAGCTATGAAAACAATACAACGGAATACTATACTGTTGGTGCAAATTATGGAACAAATTGTAGAAACATTCTTTATTTTTAAGTATGCCGCGTAATTTTTCGAAATGCTGTTTATCCGCTGGCAGCATTGATTTACTAGTAAATCAATAGCTGGCAGCCTTAAGTGTTCTTGATTTACTCTGCTTTTATTCGTTTTTATCGATAGTTAATGGTGGCCGTCAAAAGATGGCGCTTTTTGCATAAAACGTATTTTATCAATAAAAAATAAAGTGAAATGTAATTGTTTATTTTAGCTTGCAGTGTTATGTAGATAAATATTTTATAATTTTGGTAAAGAAATTATGTATTTAGATTTTATAAAAACATTATTTACACAGGTAGAATGTCTTTGTCTCTAGTGGATGCATGCTACTGCTGTATGGGCGTAGAACCTTTGCCTTCCTAAGCTAGCATCTATGCGAAATTTTCATACAAATTTTATGTTCCATATTTAAAACACTTTAATCCCTTGGGAGTTTCATACAAAATTATATCCCTTGGGATATAATGTCTTGCTTTACGTTGCAGTTAAGGGGGATCTAATTGAACATTGTCGAGCAGGTGGTATGAAATAGTAGATTATGCACCAAGGGAGTAAAGCAGTGTCTAACGTCACGGGCGCGATATTGAACCTCGAGCGCAACGAGGGACTCTAGAGTAGCGAGGGAGTTAAAATTGAACTCCTGAGCGAAGCGAGGGAGTTATGTAGAGTCCTAAGTGAAGCGAGGGGTTCAAGTCGCCAAGACGAGAGACTGCTTTATTCCAGAGGTGAATACTCTACTTTTCATACCATCTGCGAGACAGTAAAAACTCAGGGCTCTATAATCAATTACTTAGGTGATTAAACAAACACTGTCACATTAACATTATCACTATCACTATAACTATGGTTAGAATTATGATATTATCATGAAAACCATAAAATACAAAAAAAAGATTTATTTTCTCAAGCACGAACACGTCACGAAATAATTATATCTTAAGTAAAGCTTAAACATTACGAAAACTTAAAACATATTTAATAATAATATAACATGTATGAACTTAGTCTACATATCGATTTACAATACAATACGATCAGCTGCTGGACCCTGTCAATGACCTTTAGTAGCATGCAGGACGAATATTAATTTGTTAACAATAAAATGGTATCAAATAAAATTCTTTTATTTTTAAACTTTGTTGTATATTTACTTTTGAAACAGCAATTAATTACTACACACAACTGTCGAAATAAATCTCAAATAGTCGACAACCTATTGACCCCAAATAAAAAAAAGCTGAAGCACCTGGACATTTACCTACTTACGTTTTTTAACTTTATCAATAAAACACTGAATAAACTTCTAAAAAGACTGTATTATTGATGCCACAAAACACATTCCACTAAGCACTTTATTAACCTAAGCAACAAGATATTACCATTTTGAAATACGTAATGGCGTTGGCGGCACAGTTGAAACGGCTATGAAAACAATACAACGGAATACTGTTGGTGCAAATTATGGAACAAATTGTAGAAACATTCTTTATTTTTAAATATGCCGCGTAATTTTTCCAAATGTTATTTATCCGCTGGCAGCGAGTGTTCTTGCTTTACTCTGCTTTTATTCGTTTTTATCGATAGTTAATGGTGGCCGTCAAAAGATGGCGCTTTTTGCATAAAACGTATTTTATCAATAAAAAATAAAGTGAAATGTAATTGTTTATTTTAGCTTGCAGTGTTATGTAGATAAATATTTTATAATTTCGGTAAAGAAATTATGTATTTAGAGTTTATAAAAACATTATTTACACAGGTAGAATGTCTTTGTCTCTAGTGGATGCACGCTACTGCTGTATGGGCGTAGAACCTTTGCCTTCCTAAGCTAGCATCTATGCTAAATTTTCATACAAATTTTATGTTCCATATTTAAAACACTTTAATCCTTTGGGAGTTTCATACAAAATTTTATCCCTTGGGCTAAAATGTCTTGCTTTACGTTGAAGTTAAGGGGGATCTAATTGAACATTGTCGAGCAGGTGGTATGAAAAAAAAATTGCGTACCTACCACCTAAAGCTTGAAATTCAGTTTCTCGTCACAAAACGACAAAGTGATTATTCCCTTGCAACAACACATCGACATAACCTTTGCGATATTTTTTTACACACAGGAAGTTTAGACCACTTTCTTGCTGATCTTACAAATGTCAAACTAGGTTTATTCATGCATTGCTGACTTACCCTGGACAAGATGGTGCTCGCACCAGGTCCTTGCACCGAGGGCTGACATCACTAGTGGAGGCCCGCCACGGCGCCGTCTCCACGGTGATGGCACAGCCAGGAGACTCGACGCTGCACCCATCTATGTCTTGGAGTTCATCTGTACACGTATTGAAATCACGATTATCAACAGTTCAGAGATTCCTGGTTACCAGGCATCAGAAAATTAATAGGTAAGTAGGTAAAACGAAAACATTTTAATCTGAAAAGCTAAAAATTATGTTACCATCAAAATCGTGTAAGCAAAAAAAAACAGGTTTGAAAAGGCTTTTCGAATTTTTAAATTAAAAAACAAAATTTAGAAGCAGAATTTTAGTTTTCACTGTCTAGAAGTGATGTTTATTAATGAATGTTTTAAGCGTGACCCAAATCTGTAAAAGCTCTGTGCTCGAATCTTTCCGTCCGTCCGTCCGTTCATCCCTCTGCTCCTGGGGGGCTACCGCCTAACTTAAAGCGATCACTCGCTATCGCTGTCGTGTTCTAATAAAATACAATAAACAATAGTTCTAATGTCATCTGAGACATTAAAACTATTGTTCTAATGTCATGATAACGATAGCGAGTGCTCGCTTTGAGTTAGGCGGTACGGCCGCTCTCTGCTCCTGGACCACCTTGAGACCTCGGGTTTTCACTAGATGATAGGGCTTTAATATTAAGATAATATTCAAATAAAAAAGATTAAAATAGGTTTATGTATAAATAGTCTGTAATACCTATGAATGACTGTATTAGCTAGATCCTTTCGCCTGTGGAAAAAGAAATTATTAAAACTGTTTTCGTCCCCAAAGAAGGAATGATACCTATATGATTCCTTACGCTCCCCAAGTCAAATAGTAATTTTTAATCTAATTTTCTTGAGTGTCTATAAGAAATCAAAAAGCACTTGACTTAGCGCTTTTGTATTGAGTACTTAATAATAATTTTTGACCTTGACTTTGACTTAAAGCAATTAGAATTAAAGCTTACGGATGAGATGCAAAATTCACCAAAAATGAAGTTAAATAATGTTGGGTTTTATTAATACATAAAAAGCCCACTTCCTAACTCGGATACCACTGGACATACTAATGAAATCAATTTTGATAGATCGACTCGACTTATATGTACCTATAAGTAGGTATTGTAATTTTCCGTAGCCAGCAGCCAGTAGCGTAACCAGCAATAAATTGTTCCGTATTGCACTCATCTTGAGTGAACCAATCTCAGTATTATTTACTCAAGAGTCAAGATTCACGTAGTATGGTGTACGAGTAGGTACGTATCCTATTTGTTGCTTGTGTTGCAGTTTAAGAGTACGGAGTACGGAGAACCACAACCAATCAAACATCAAATGTCGATCAATTGGAATTTGTTTCAAGCTTCAGATTTGTTCAGTAAAATATTCAAATATAACCCACTCATAAATAGCCATTTAATATTCCCACATTGAAAATTAAACAGGAAACTGGAATACGCGAAGCAGCTAAGGACGAATAAAGGTCACAACATTTTCATATATAAATATTAATATAAAATCAATATTTCAAGGCGGAAAAAATGTTGCTATGGAAATCGCAATATTTCCCCGTTAGTTCTCAGCGTTTGTGCTTTGAGGTTATTTTTCGTAATAAGTACTTATTGTTTTAGGTAGGTACTACTTTAGTACTTAGGTTACAAATATTTTGTTTGTTTGTAGGTATATTTTGTATTCCTACATAACATTATTAGGGAATCAAATGATCCAAGATATTCAGCACACCAAATAGATAGATAGATCTTTTTCTCAGACATGCTCAGAAATGTAGGCATTATTGTAGTAAAAAGGAGACACAATGTTTGTAATTCCTGGCTCATACATTACTTTACCGGCCTAGGCCAGCAAAGTAAGTATGAAAATTTTTGGCCGCTGCTCAAATGTTTTTTAATTCATCTACTTATAACTTGAATTATGTAACTTGTCATGCAGCCAATTGCTACCACATTATAAACAATGCACTCTTCGAGTATAATATTTGAATATGACCACAATTTTATTATAATATTGGTATAAAATCACACGAAAATATGCTTAATTTTCATTGCGAGAGAAAAAAGCCATAATCTACAGTATTACATTTCTTGGACAAAATAAATGACTGGGCTGTATAGGCCTTTTTTTTTTTTTTTTTTTTATGGATGGCCCGGCAAATGACCTCCTCCCGCCTGATGTTAAGCGGTGAAAGAGGCCCAAATGAGTTGACAGATAGAGTAGGGACGACATCCACTCTCCTACCTGCCCGCCCCTTGCCGGCCCAAAAGATGCTTTTTCACGCCTCTTTTGAAGGAACCCATGTTGTAGGATGGAGGAAACACGTGCGCAGGTAGAGAATTCCAAGTGTGGGATGAACGACAGAAGAAAGAATCTTGGAATTTCTTGGTACGGTGTGAAAAGGAGGACACAGTGTACGGATGACTCCGAAGGCCCTTACGCGTGTTTCTGTTAAGGAATGGAGAGGGAGGGATAAGGTTAAAGAGCTCCTCAGAGCATTCCCCATGGAACATTCGGTAAAAGGCGCTAAGAGAGGCGATATCACGACGAAGTTGTAGAGGCTCGAGGGTGTTAGTTGCCTCTACATCGCCAATTATGCGAATAGCGCGACGCTGCAATCTGTCCAGAGCATCGAGGAGGTACTGAGCGGAGCCGTCCCAAAGGTGCGAGCAATATTCCACGCAAGACCTAACCTGAGTTTTATACAACAAGCATAGTTGGTCCGGCGCAAAATACCTACGCACCTTGTTCAGGACACCGAGTTTCCGTGAGGCAGTAGTTATGACGGATTCGATGTAGTCTCTGGGGTTCAGATCGCAGCGAATGTTCATTCCGAGCAAGGTGATGTTGCTCTGTGTGTGAAGGGTTGTGCCCTGAAGAGAAGGAAGGGGGAGGAAAGGTGACCTTTTCGCCGAGAACACGCACACCTGTGTTTTCTTAGCATTGAACTCAACAAGATTGTTGGAGCCCCATTCGGAGACGAGGTCCAGCGTCCTGTTGAGCTCAATGATAAGATTCTGCCTTTCCCTACCAATATCACCACGAGCAGCCCCCGAGGCTCCGTGATATCCCCCATGCACTGTACTGTCGTCTGCATAGCAATGTATAGCTCCCAAGGAAAGCATATCATTGATATGCAGAAGAAACAATGTGGGGGATAGAACGGAGCCTTGCGGAACACCAGCGTTCACTGCCACGAACCGCGAAGCGCAGCCGTCAACGACAACGCGAATTCTACGCTCGTGGAGGAAGCTGGCAATCCACGTACAGAACTGCGCGGGTAATCCGTATGCCGGAAGCTTGGAAAGAAGAGCCTTGTGCCAGACTCTATCAAAAGCTTTGGCGATGTCGAGACTAATAGCCACCGATTCGCCGCGCTTATCGATAGATTCACCCCATTTGTGCAAAAGGAACGCTAGAAGGTCACCTGTTGACCGTTTAGGACGAAACCCATACTGTCGGTCATTAAGTAACGAGTGACCTTCCAGGTAACGGATCAGCTGTGTATTAAGGATCCTCTCCATGATTTTACACAAAATGGAAGTGACGGCTATAGGGCGATAGTTAGCCGGATCAGAACGATCTCCCTTTTTGGGAACCGGCTGGACATTGGCCTCTTTCCAAGATTTCGGCACACAACCAGCAGAGAACGACAGACGGTATAGACGCGTAAGGACCGGAGTCAACTCCGCTGCACACTTCTTAAGAACAATCGCAGGAATGCCGTCTGGTCCACTCGCTTTTCGAGTATCGATCGACTGGAGCTCCGCCCGCACATCACACTGTCTGATACGGATATCGGGCATGGCGCTGCCACAATGGGACAGTTTCGGAGGTTGTGTACCACAGTCATCGACACGGGAATGAGCCGCAAAGAGTTTTGCCAGGAGGTCGGCTTTCTCCTGCGGCTGATGAGCAAGTGAGCCATCGGCAAGTCTCAGCGGTGGCAGCGAGGGTTGGCAGAAGTTTGATTGCACAGCTTTGGCCAGGCGCCAAAAAGAACGGCTACCCGTAGGGTGCGATAGCAGTTCCTGGCCCACTTGTGCAATGCGCTGAGCATCCGCTCTAATGTAAGCCCTCTTACATAACTTGGTGGCATTATTGTAGGCTGTTTTCAGTAGGCTTGTATTGGGATCCTTAGATGCTCGGCCTCTGATCCAAGCGCGGTAAGCCAGCTGTTTGTTTTCAACAGCAGAGGCGCACTCGCGATTGAACCAGAGGTTACGTCTGCCTCTACTGACGAGATTGGAATGCGGAATATAATATTCCATTCCTAGTATGATCTCGTCAGCAACAGAGGTAGCGCAGGAGTCCGGATCCATCCTATTGAAACAGCGCTGCCACCAAGGAACAGATGCGTAATAATCCCGCATACCGTCCCAATCTGCTGACGCATAGTGCCACAGACGGCGTGCTGCAACCACAGGCGACGGTCGTGACGCCTGAGGCACTGAGACGGATACCAGGCAGTGATCCGAAGATCCTAGTGGAGCTCGAACCACCACCTGATATCCGTCAGGGCGATTTGTCAACAGAAGGTCCAATAAAGAGGGCGCTTGACCGATAATATCTGGTACCCTGGTGTTCTGGGTGACCAATTGTGTCAGGTCGTGCGTGAGAGCGAATGCGTGGGCAGTCCTACCCGCATGGTCAGTTTTAGAGGAACTTAACCACAACTCGTGGTGAGCATTGAAGTCCCCTAAAAACACCAGCTCGGCGGAAGGAAATCGCTCCTGCGCGTCATCTGCCACCCGACTTAGATGTTCAAAAAGTCGAGTTGTCTCCAAGTCACCACGATGGGAACGGTAGACGCAGACGTAGACACGGCAATGAGTGCCAAAATCGACGTGTACCGCAAGGAAGGAAAAGGAAGGTTCCTCCAAACAGCGCAGGCGACGACAGCAAACGTCCGCCCGGACGAACAAGCAAACACCAGCCTTCGCCTTGAAGGACTCCTCAAGAGCGTAGCCGGGGTAATTAAGGTAGCTTGTATCGGCCGGGCAGATAATTTGCGTCTCCGTCAAAAACAGCATTGCTGGACGGGCTGTCTCGAGATGGTGGTGGACAGCTAAGAGGTTAGAGTGGAGCCCGCGGATGTTAGCGAGCCCCACCTCGAATAATGGTGTTTTGGTGGGATAATGCACCGCTGTACGACCAGTCTTAATATTTTGCGCTGCCATAATTATTGGAGTGAGAGGCGTGAAACTGAGGTGTCCTTGCTGCGCTTCGCATAGTTAATGTGTGTAGGCCTGTTTCGCCAGGGAACAGCCGACAGCTGATTTGCGCTGACCCTCCGCACGGAAGGGCCCCCGAACCCCCCCGGAAGTGGCCGCCGGGACCCACCGTCCGGTCACCAACCGGCACGACGGACCACCCCGAGATTATGCGTGGCATGGTGGGGCAGCCTCAAGGACTGGTTAGGTCCGCTTGGGCCCCTGTACTATACCACGGGCGGCCAGCGGAACAGCCGTTTCTTCGGGTCTTCCTGGGCGGAGGGTCAACGCAGTCAACCTGGCACTGGGTCGACGGAAGCCCGCACAAACCATACGAATCTCAGCAACAACCCCTCAAGCTCTGGCTGTGCGCAGACTGATCCCGAAACGCGGACAAAAATGGCCACTTGACGGGTTTTACATCATGCGCACGGTGGTCGCTAGCCAGTCGGGTTTTTCAAGCCCTACCACCAGAAGTTGGTCACTCGATTAGCACCACCCGGGGATCACGTGTAGGGTCTCGAGGGTAAAACCTACGGACGTGAGCGACTCCAATCCCCAAAACTTGGCCTTGTTTCCTTTGCACTAATTGAAAATTAAAAAAGGATTAGTATCACTAAAGGCTAGACTACTATAATAAATTGCTTTATTCGTTCTTTTATTCAGATTTTACCTATTTGTTTCCCAGTATTACGTCTTTCATTATTTTCTCAAACATTCTCGGAAATGTAGGCATTATTGTAGTTAAAAGAAGACACAAAGTTTGTAATTCTTAGCTCATGCATTACGTGTTCTGTGTGCATTACTTTACCGGCCTAGGCCAGGAAAGTAAGTATGAAAATTCATTTTTGGCCGCTGCTCCAATGTTTTTTAATTTATCTACTGTCAGGAATAAAGAACAAACCTTGGTAGCTATAAAAGGCGAACGCCTGTTGCTCGCAGGCGCATTCTACAGTCGAACACCGTTGCGGTAACATCCTTCCGTATTTGCTATTAATTTTGCTTAAGTTGTTCTTGTGTTTAAGTGTTGATTGTGTTAAGTGAATTATTAAAGTTGTTGAGGAACATTCCTCATTCTTTTCTTTTAAAAAAAAAATAAACTCGGCAAGGATTTACAATATCAGAAGTGGGATAGGATCAACGTGATTCTATCTGGCCAGGCATTTTGCTTTACGTGTCCGAGACAAGAAACAAAACAACCGGTAAAGTGAAATCATGATTCTCGTGAACGCGAAAGTCGTCGTAACCGCGATAACGAACGCGGTAGTAGTGAACGTCGAAAACGAAAACGCCGGTATCGTGATCAAACTCCGGATAGTAATTTGAAACGCGAGATGAACGCAATATTGCTCGCCTAAGGACGCTAGAAAGACAAGTAGCAGTAAAGAACACGTCGCCGTCATCTCTGCGAGGGAGTGGGCGTCCTGTGTCACCGCCAGCAACAAGACATGATCCAGGCAGGCGTGTGTGTGACTACACCGTCGCCGAGCCGATCAGCGTCGCAGGTTCGCTGTTCGAGGCGTACTCCGACGCCGACTTCGCTACCATCACCACCGAGTATGCCTCGCACATGTAACCCTGCGGGTGTGGAATCGCTCGGTGTGGTCAGTGAATCGAACGTGTCTTCAACGGTAACTGATCGTATTGTGGATGCTATTCGGTCCATAAACACTGTGGTAAGATCGAGCCAACATTATTACATTTCGCATGTTGATCCCAATTTGGATAATATTGATGAGTGGTGTGAAGAAGTTGACCGCGCCAAAACTTTAAACAATTGGAGTGATTTTGAGTGTTTGTCTCGTATAGGCAATTGTTTAAAGGGTGACGCTAAGACGTGGCTGAACGCATAGGTGACGACCGAGCGTACTTGGAGTAGTTTCAAAAAGGAATTTAAGGCTTTATGCCCAAAAACACCTGATATAGCAAATTTCTTGATTGAAGTCATGAGTTAATACTTCGACAACTACCCTACATACGCTGAGTACGCTCGCTGCTCGCTATTTCTTTTACCATCATCCTTGCTTTTACGTATGGTTTGTGCGCTTAGTGATGAGTTGATTTCTGCAATTGTAATACGTGTCGTGACTGACCCTCAAATAAGGGCGTCCGCGATAAATGCAAAATGAATGCCTAAGGATTTAGTCGATTTTTTATCAATTTATGTGAAATCTTCGTGTATATTGATCACGTTCTAATTTTAAGTCAAAATATAGACCAGAAGTTAGACATACTACGTAGGGTACTTTCAACTTTGTCTAAATCGGGATTTTCCATAAATTTAAAGAAATGCTCTTTTCTTTCGCCACAAATGAAAAATTTAGGCCGTACCATCAGTTAGGGTCAGGTTAGACCGAGCGCTGAAATAGTTAATGCTTTGGTAGATACTGCTGAAGCCACTAATATAAAACAGGGTCGTCAATTTATTGGGTTAGCCAGTTACTTTCGGCGATATATACCTAGCTTCGCTCAAAAGACTGCCTGTATTGCGGCATTGACACGAAAAGGCGTAGAATTTAAATGGGAACCAGAACAACAGGCGGCTCGTAAGGAAAAAATTGAGTGCCTTACTAGTGACCCTGTGCTCACAATTTATGACCCTTCTTTACCAATTGAGGTGCATACAGATGCAAGCTCAATAGGTTATGGGGCTGTTCTATTCCAAGTACATGAGAGTGGTTACAAATGAGTGATTGCCTACTATAGTAAATTGACACATGGGGCTGAAAGTAAGTACCACTCGTACAAACTTGAGACCCTTGTTGTAGTTAAAGCGTTCCAGCACTTAGGCATTATTTCATAGGTGTGCAATTCACTGTAGTTACATACTGCAGTGCGTTGAAACTTACTCAACGCAAAAAGGATTTACCTCCTAGGGTTGCCCGGTGGTGGGTATATCTACAGGACTATAATTTTAACTTAGATTACCGAAAGGGGTCACTCATGTCTCATGCCGACTATTTGAGTCGAAATCCTGTCAATATGTGCACAATTCAGAAGCCATTGAATTGACCTCATATGGCTCAAGCTTTGGATACCGAAACGTAAACATTCATTTAAAGACTACGTGACCGTCAATTGGATGCAAGGCGATACGTTGTCAAAAACGATCTCCTTTTTATTAATAACACACCTACTGGTGAATCTTCTCGTCCTCTGTGTTTCATTCCGAAAGGGCACAGATTAAGTTTGCTCCGTATAATTCACAACGAGCATGAACATCATTAGGTTGATAAAACATTTGATTTGATTACAAAACACTTTTGGTTTCCGGGATTACGTTCTTTTGTGCAAAAATACATAGCACATTGCTTGGTATGTATTACTCATAAAAAAGTTGACCGAGTTCCGTTTCAACCCATACATTCTTGGGAAAAGCCAGAGGTACCGTTCGAAACGGTTCATATGGACGTTTTGGGACCACGACGGGACGTTTTAACGACACGGTTAGCGCAGAGGTCGAGTGGTCGCCTGCTGCGCGGCGGGTCGCGGGTTCGATTCCCGTACGGGACAAATCTTTTGTGTGGCCTACGGAAATTTGTTCCGGTCTGGGCGTATTGTGCGTGTGATATTCTATGTTTGTGACTGCACCCACGGCACAGGGGAGGATCCTGGTGTGGACCAACGTTTTTTAAACAACAAAAAAAAATCCAGAAGTAGATGGCTATCGATACGTCCTAGTTGTTATTGACGCTTCTTTTTCAAAGTTTTGTCTCCTCTATCCTATGTACCGTCAAGACAGCATTGAGTTAAAACATCATGTTATTAATGCTATCTCCTTGTTTGGCACTCCTAAATTAATTGTTGCCGATGGGGTCGCATGTTTCAGATCTTACATTTTCTAGATTGGATTAAAAATATGGGATGTGACGCTCATCTGATCACACCTGAGATGCATTAATCGAACGGGCAGGTTGAGCGTTACTGCAAAATGATTAACGGTGTTAAACATGGTTCGTATAGAGGCAAACCATCGTCAACGGAAGTGGCCTTCTGTTATGTGAAAGCTTCAGCTAGTGCTGAACATAACGAAACATAAACCACACAGTATTCCGCTCTCAACCTTCTAGTGGGTATTGACGCTGCTACACCTCTTATCCGAAGCCTAGTTCGTGATGTAGCACTTGAAGGCTCTCTCTATTTGATGAGCCGACAACGAGCTTCTGAATGGTTGCTATGCAACCAACAGCATCAAGATGCCTATGTTAATCAAGGGAGAAGGTCTCCTCGCGGTTTTGTACTTAATTCTTTTAGTTTTTGTCAACGGGCAAGCTGGACTCCGGCATGCGCGGCCCATACCGCGTCATGAAAGTATTGCCGCACGGGCGCTATGAGCTGCAGCCCCTGGCCGACTCCTATGGGAAGTCGACGCAAGCAGTGGCAGAGTACATGATCCCGTGGTGCGGAGAGTGGACTCCTGATGGATGCGCTGCTTACTTCGATGGTGAATGGTGCTTATTGAGAAGTGTTGAAATAAGCTTCACAGAGTGCCTCTTTTCCTACACATTTTATGTGGACATGCTTTCATGTATATGTCCATGTCCATGTAAACAGGACAAGCTTCACGTCGTGCCTCTGTCTTGACTCGTTAAGTTATGCTTCACGTCGTGCCTCTAACTTAACTTGCACAAATGGACATATTGGACATGCTTCACGTAGTGCCTCTGTCCATGGAACCAAGATAAGCTTCACGTTGTGCCTCTGTCTTGACTCGTTAAGTTATGCTTCACGTCGTGCCTCTAACTTAACTTGCACAAATGGACATATTGGACATGCTTCACGTAGTGCCTCTGTCCATGTAACCAAGACAAGCTTCACGTCGTGCCTCTGTCTTGACTCGTTAAGTTATGCTTCACGTCGTGCCTCTAACTTAACTTGCACAAATGGACATATTGGGCATGCTTCACGTAATGCCTCTGTCCATGTAACCAAGACAAGCTTCACGTCGTGCCTCTGTCTTGACTCGTTAAGTTATGCTTCACGTCGTGCCTCTAACTTAACTTGCACAAAGTTACGTTAACGTCGTGCCTATGACTTGTAACATACGCGCTAACGTCGTGCCTATGGCTTAAACAGTTTCTGATTGAGTTATGCTAACGTCGCGCCTATGTCTCAATCAGGTATGTGACTTTGGATCCCGTTCATAACATCACGTAACACGGGTGTTATGTGCGAGATTTGTTCTGTGTAGTATTTTCCTTTGTCGAGAAAGTGATTGCTTGTTGTCTGAGTTACAAAAAGCAGCCCTCTCGATTGTTTCGATACAGGTCGTGCAGACACAGAGTAGGAGTCCTACGAGCTGGGCAGCCAGGTGATGATGTAACATTGCAGTCGCCTGGGGACAATGGACAGCAGCCTGGAACGTCCGGGATGCAGCCTTCCACGGATGGTGCCCCTGATCCACCATTCATCGCCAGTCGCCACCGACACTCAGCCTCAGACGGGTCCAGGAATTTCCATGCCTCTGCTGGACTAGGAGTTGAAGATTTCAAATGGGAGTCCGAGGACGGTCTCCTGTCAGGAAAGGCCGTGTCAGGAATAAAGAACAAACCTTGGTAGCTATAAAAGGCGAACGCCTGTTGCTCGCAGGCGCATTCTACAGTCGAACACCGTTGCGGTAACATCCTTCCGTATTTGCTATAAATTTTTCGTTTGCATTGTGCTTAAGTAGTTCTTGTGTTTAAGTGTTGATTTGTTAAGTGAATTATTAAAGTTGTTGAGGAACATTCCTCATTCTTTTCTTTTTTTAAAAAATAAACTCGGCAAGGATTTCCAATACTACATATAACTTGAATTATGTAACTTGTCATACAGCCAATTGCTATCACATTATGAAAAATGCACTCTCCGAGCATATACAACGTGTCTCATATCTCCCCATAAAAATTATAATAGGTATTTAATTTTATTTAAACTATCAAAAGTGCCAACCTTAAACTGTTCTAAAACTGAATTTTCATAGACAATTAAATTCTATTGATATAACAAGTTTGTTGGCGCTTATCCTAGCAATAAGGATAGTAGGTTCTACCAACACCTAGAATAGCGGGAATAATTGTAATACCATAGGTCGCTTGAAAGTAATGGTCGAAGAAGAGTCGGAAATGAAGGAGAATCGCTGCACCCTATCGCTACGAATAGAAACAGCAACTCACCATCAGCAGTCACGGCACCGGGCTCACGAGCTGCAGCTCTCTCACTCGCCCTCAACAGCCTTCGAAGATGGATGCGGTGATGAAGGACCAGCCTCGACCGGATAGCCAGCCGAGACAGCGGTGTAGAACTTTACTAACGCATTGGGCACGTAAAGAATCACAAGAACTTGTAGCACGTCACGTCGTGATTATAGAAGGAAGAAAGCGGTAGATTCCGGGATCAGCATCCGGACGAGTCGCCGTTAGTTCGTAGACTGACTTTAGAGTGCAGCAAAGCGGGTATTGTATATTAAATATTTAAGAAGAGGGTAAATTATAATTATGAAAAAAAACAAATACCTGACATAGGCACGAACATTGCCCCCGGCCTAAAAACCATGGGTTTTTATAACAAAATCTAAAACTAAAATTAGGGAGCAATGTAAATTAAATGTTGTTATTGCGAGGGTAAAGTGCAAAGACGCACGACGGGTCTTTTGTAGACACCAGTCGCAGTCTTGACAGAAGCTACTCTGACGACACCGTCAGCTCCAGGGTAAGTAGCCACGACGACGCCAAGAGGCCAGTGAAGCGGGGAAATGTTATCAGTAACAATCATCACTATGGAACCGATTGTAATCGGGTTACAAGCAGTATTCCATTTTACTCTAGATTGCAATAAGTGTAAGTATTCTTGCTTCCATCGATTCGCGAAAGACTGAATCATCTGATCTAACAGTAAATAGCGGTTACGTAAACTAGTTTTATCTACCGAAAGATCATAGGCGGGCAGGTGTTTTACAGGGCTAGGTAACAAAAAATGTGCTGGTGTTAAGGCACTAGGTTCCGAAGGGTCATCACTCAACAAAGTAAGCGGACGCGAATTTATCACGGCCTCAATCTGCGCAATAACAGTTAACAACTCCTCGTAAGTAAGCAGTTGCGTACCTATGACTCTGTAAAGATGCGTTTTAAATGCTTTCATGAATATTTCATAATGTCCACCAAAGTGAGGACTGCGTGGAGGATTCAATTTCCATTCGATGCGGCTATGAGTAAGTTCATTCGCGATAGACGATTGGAAGTTAGCGGATTCTAAAAAATTGTACATTTCGTTTAAAACGTTTTTAGGGCCTATAAAGTTAGTCCCGCGGTCGGAATACATATAACAGACTGAACCACAGCGAGACAAAAAACGTTTGAATGCTGCTAAAAATGTATTGGTTGATAGATCAGTAGCTATCTCTGCGTGCACAGCCCTAGTGACTAGGCACACAAAAATGCACAAATAACATTTAATTGAGTGGACTCCACGCTTTCTGTATGGGATTATACTTATAGGCCCACAGTAATCAACAGCGGAATGAGTAAATGCTTTAGCTACATTTACTCTGCAAGCGGGCAGATCGGCCATCATAGGGTAGCATGGCTTAGGATTAAGTTTGAAGCAAAAATTACATTTATGAATACAAGCTCTAACTATTCTTCTACACGACAAAATCCAATATTTCTGACGCAAAATGGAAGTTAAGGCTACAGAGCCGGTGTGACAGTTAATACGGTGATAGTAATTTATTATAAGTTCAACTATGCGATCCTTACGTGGTAGGAGAATAGGGTGTTGTTGTTCATAGTATAGGTCAGCATGACGCAATCGACCACCGACGCGGATAAGTCCATCACTGTCTATAAAAGGAGCCAACCTTTTAATCGAATTAGAACAATATTTTCCAGATTTTATAAGTTTAATTTCATTAGAAAAGTAAGTAAATTGAACAATTTTTAAAATTTCTATTTCAGCTATCCATAATTCAGCAACGGTAATTAATTTGTTATTACAGCGGGGAATTTTCTTTATAAAACGCAATACATACACAACGGAGCGGAGCAGAACGAGCCATGAGGACACTCGTTGCGACAAAGAAGTAAGCGGGTGTGATTGGTGGGAAGCGTCAGGAGCGGTTGTTGTTAAAGTAACAACTTTACATTCAGGTAAGTCGTTCGGAATAAAATCTGTTTGTATAGCGGAAATGGGCCATTCAGAATGGTCAAGAAGTAACCATGGGGGACCGTTAAGCCACGAAGAATTATTTAGAAGCTGTGAAGGCAACAACCCACGCGACAAGCAATCGCTGGCGTTGTGCTCTCCTGCAACGTGATAAAAATGGCTAACGGGAAGACGCTTTTGAATTTTAGTAACCCGAGTAGCTATAAATGTTTTAAATTTATGGGGTGAGCCGTGCACCCAATGAAGAGCGACCATCGAATCGGACAAGCAAGCTATGTGCTTTATGTCCTTTCGACATTGTATAATATTAATAACCTTATTCACTAACTTTGACATTAAAAGAATTGCGCAAAGTTCAAGTCTTGCTACAGACTGAGTTTGAAGCGGGGCTACTTTAGATTTAGCGCATACCAACCTAACAGTAGGTGTGGAATGGGAAGCTGAAACACTGCGAAGGTGTATAACACAACCGTATGCTCGCTCGCTGGCGTCAGCAAAGGCTACGATGGACACTTTCGAGTCTCTGTACACACCTAAGTGGCGTGGTACGTGTAATTTTTGAATAGTAGGCAATTCAGTTACGTAACTATTCCATAGTTTTATTATATTAGCGGGCGGTTCCTCGTCCCAGTCAATTTTTAACAGAAAAAGTTGTTGCAGTATTAACTTAGCGTACAGTATGACTGGCGCGATAATACCGAGGACGTCGAATTGGCGGGCAATAACTGATAAAATGTTGCGTTTAGTGCAAGGACGATTTATTAACGAAACAAAAAACTTAAAGTCGTCAGTAACTGGGGACCACTTTACCCCCAGCACCTTTAAGTCACTGGAGTCCTCGAATGGAACGTCAGCAGCGTATCTATGGGAACTTGGCAGTGTGTCCAATAATTCTTCAGAATTACTAGACCACTTCACTAAGTCAAAGCCCCCGGCCTTGAACATCCCTAGCAACTCATCTCTCAGTTGTAAAGAGTCCTCAATGGTGGGTACAGAATAGCAGATATCGTCCATATAACAGTTCTTAGAAGCGACTTGAGCGGCAAGAGGAAACGAAGCGCGTTCGTCTTCGCACAATTGTTTAATTACACGCATAGCTAGAAACGGACTGCAGCTTAAGCCAAAACAAACGCGGTTAAAATAATATGTTGTAAGCGGTTGAGTAGGGTCAAAGCGATAAAGAAATTTTAGATATTTGCGATATTTATCGTGAATTAAGATACGAAAATACATTTGCTTGATGTCAGAAGTAAAGGCTATTTCATAAAGTCGAAAATCGATTAAGATTGAAAACAAATCCTTTTGTAAGTTCATACCAATATGTAGAATATCGTTTAACGACACATTGGAATCAGTTTTAGCGCTCGCGTCCATCACCATACGAACTCTAGTAGTAGTTTTGTCCTGGCGTATTACGGCGTGGTGAGGTATATAATAACCGGAATAATCATTACAGTTAACAGAAGGGGAAATATTATTATTATTTATATAATCGTTAATAATCGAATTATATTCTGTACGTAACTCTGAACATAGGTTTAGTTTTCGTTCGAGTGACAAGAAGCGTTTCTTAGCAGTATTGAAAGAATCACCCAAAAGAGAGGGATCTTCGGCGAACGGCAAAGCGACTGAATAGCGTCCGTCGTTATCACGGTAAACATTATCTGTGAAAATAGTTTCACAGTCGCGATCAGCTGAACTCAAAATAGCTTGACAAGGTGTAGATATCTCCTCAAGTTGCCAGAATTTTTGTAAAGTAGTATTTAAATTAAAATCATTTTGTACTACAGCGGTTAATGAAATAGAATTATTATGAACGGTTTTAGAGGTATATGCATTCCCAAGAATCATATATCCGAAAATTGTATCAAATGCGGTAGGCATGCCCGGTGGTCCGGTTACCCGAGCGTGAAGCAAGAGGTCAGCAAAGAATGATGCGCCTATGAGAATATCTATCTCACCGGGAGAATAGAACTCGTCATCGGCTAAGCGGATATTTTGAAGATAAGTAAACATAGATTGATCAAGATTTAGGGTTGGTAAATTATCAGTAATGCGGTCAATAACACATACGTCGAGAGACATCGATATGTTATTATCAAAGCGGGAATATACGGTGACATTTGTGGCACCCCTGATAGGATTAGGAGACGAACCAATGCCTTTAACTACGGCCTTTGGTATTTTATGAAAAGAAATATTTAATTTTGAACAACACGAAGTCGTTATAAAATTACTCTGTGACCCGGGATCGATAATTGCGCGGACACAGCATAATTTACCATGCGAGTCAGCGGCTAAAACTTTAACGGTTCCTAGTAAACATGTAGTATTACTACGCGGGGACGGTAACATATTGCACAATGCAATATTTTTCGTGCCTGAGTTATCCTGCGCAGCGGAGGTAGGCCGTGCGGTGGCAACGCCAGACGCATGAGCGGCAGCGGGCACGCAGGGTGCGCGCTCGCACTCCCCAGTCGATAAGTTGTTATGAGTCATGTTACCAGCGCGCGCAGCGACTGTCTCACTCTGAGTCGTTTTGCGACACAGCAGAGTGTGATGCTTAGACATACAATGTCTACATCGGTTAAAAGAATTGCATGTAGCAATCGAATGTGATAAACTCAAACAATTAGTACAACCATTATTAGTTTTTATAAAGTTATAGCGAGATTCAATTGATAATTGTTTAAATGCGTGACATAAAAATAATTTGTTATGCGTATTTTGCTTGCAATAAGCACAGGGAATATTAAAATGTGTATTTGCATTAGTAGAAGACACTAAAGAATGAACTGGTTTTATCAAACGATTTTGTTGACCAACAGACTTAGAAGTAGATGTTACGGGGTTCGATGTCCGGTCTAAGACTTTACATTGTTCACGTACAAATTGTATTAGACAATCATAAGAAGGAAACGATAAATCTCGTTTATTCATTTCAAATTGACGAGCGGTATTAACATCAAGTTTTTTAAATGCGAGGTAAAATAAAATATAATCAGACAAATTGTCCAAATTTAAAGATTTTAAACTGGAGACAGCTCCACAAAACTTTTCCAAAAATATTTCAAGATTTTTTGCATTTGCAGAGTTAAAATTCTTGAAATTAAACATTTCATCTAAATAAGCAGAAGCGAGACATCTTTTGTCCTCGTATTTGTCAACTAACGTTTGCCAAATCATGTTGTAGTTATGTGCGTTCGGTGCAATTCCCGCACAGACGGAAAGTGCCCGGCCAGATAGCTTACCAATCAAATATTGAACACGTTCATGGTCACTTAAATCAGAGTTGTCGTGAATAGTGTTTTTAAATGATTCGTAAAATATGGGCCACTTAGTATGGTCACCAGAAAAATTAATTAGGTCTAATTTTGGCAGTTTTACGGCAGGTTTTTTCAAAGGGGAATATTTTAATTCTTTATTATCAGAATTTGTATTAGATTTATTTGATAATTTAGATATCACACGTTTACAATAGCTATAAAGTTCATCAAAAGAATTTAAACACTGAAAATTAGGTTCTGCATCAGGGTTAATTTCAAGCTCAATGTCAATAATTTGATCAGTAATATTATTAAAATCAGTTCGTAAAATATCCAAAGTTTCGGAATTAGCGAGAAAATTTTCTATGGAATATTCATCAGAAAACGCACCTTTATCAATAGAATAAATATTTTGTAAGCGAGAGAAATAACTATTTCTTTTAGCATTAAAACGTCGCAAATTCTTCTCCATATCATCCTTGCCCTTTAAAGCACCAGCACTACCAGGCGGCATTATGAGTATTATATTTTAGACAAGTTTGCGGACAGCTGATTTCAAATTTTTGAATTGACTACAACATGCGCTGCTCACGTAAAATGGAAGCAAGATACCGTTACGCGCAGTGGCGTAGTTATCAATATACCTACAATAATTAAATGTTAAGACAAATTTTGCATAAAATTAACTGAAATGTTAATTTTAAGGCGTAATTTAATGAAATACTTGTTTGTAATGTGTAAATTGAAACAAAGATGTATAGCTTAGATAAAACTTGAGTAAAGAATATGTATAGAAATCGTATGTATCTTTGACCTTTATTTTCTAACGATCTTATGCGGGAAATAAATAGGTAAGTATTAAATTACGATAGATACAGTAATTTACGTAATAAGATAAGTTTTATGTGGTTAAATTAGATATAACGTGGCTACAATAAACGATAACTAAATATTTAGCGTAAAAAAATCCAGGCTCGAAGTGGCCAGAAAAGGGGGGTGTTGGCGCTTATCCTAGCAATAAGGATAGTAGGTTCTACCAACACCTAGAATAGCGGGAATAATTGTAATACCATAGGTCGCTTGAAAGTAATGGTCGAAGAAGAGTCGGAAATGAAGGAGAATCGCTGCACCCTATCGCTACGAATAGAAACAGCAACTCACCATCAGCAGTCACGGCACCGGGCTCACGAGCTGCAGCTCTCTCACTCGCCCTCAACAGCCTTCGAAGATGGATGCGGTGATGAAGGACCAGCCTCGACCGGATAGCCAGCCGAGACAGCGGTGTAGAACTTTACTAACGCACTGGGCACGTAAAGAATCACAAGAACTTGTAGCACGTCACGTCGCGGTTATAGAAGGAAGAAAGCGGTAGATTCCGGGATCAGCATCCGGACGAGTCGCCGTTAGTTCGTAGACTGACTTTAGAGTGCAGCAAAGCGGGTATTGTATATTAAATATTTAAGAAGAGGGTAAATTATAATTATGAAAAAAAAACAAATACCTGACATAGGCACGAACAAAGTTATTAAAATTGACACATTCTTTTCGGTTAAGTAAATGAATATTATAATTTTTATGGGGAGTTATTATGAGACACGTTGTAGGTATATGAATATGAAAACAACTTTATTAAAATGTTGGTATAAAATCACACGAAAATATGCTTAATATTCATTGCGAGAGAGAAAAGTTATAATCTGCAGTATTGGATTTTTTGCGTAAAATATGATTGGGCTGTACGGGCTTTGTTTCATTTGCACTAATTGAAAATTAAAAAGAATTAGTATTACTAAATGCTAGACTACTATAATTAATTAATTGCTTGATTTGTTTTTTTATTCATATTATACTCATTTGTTTCCAATTCAATTCAATTAATAATGGTTTATGAAATAATCACATAATAGGGGGTCTTAAAACACTAGTGTGTGTTTAAAATTCGAGGCTTGCCGAGAATTTTAATAGTACCACACGAGTGTTTTAAGACCTAATTATGTGCAATTTCATACACTACTTTATCTACACTCATGCAATCAGTGGTCACATAGATTAAATAAAAGACACAAAATTCAAACAAAATCAAACTCATTTATTCTAATAATTATATGCATTTTGAACAGTGCAATTGTGAAACTAATACAGAAATATAAAACTACATACATTTATATTATTTGACTTCCATTTCACTACTATAAGACATTTTTTAAGTAAAATTAAACTTTTCTTTAACCAATAACAGCAAAATAATGAATGAAAAATTCAGAGAAATGGCGCCAACACCAACATTCTACCGCGCATGCGCTGTTGCACGCGCCGCCATAGACAATGTACTGGCACAAAAGAAAATTGTGACAAAACCTCCTTGGTCGGGCTTCGTCAATCGAACTGTATTTTATTGGAATTCGAGTTACATTAAAGTACTGGTTTTGTATGGCGAACCTGTATTATAATGTAATTTGTAAAAGGCCAAGGGCTTTAAGTTATGCCTTTAAAATATTAGTGTTGAGTTCTTAATATTAGAATTAGAACATGAGTGTAGATAATAGTACATTATGGTACAAGTGTGTAATGTTGGTGATTACCGCTGAGGCGCATTGAGGCCCGAGCCGTCAGGCGAGGGTCTTAAGAAGCCGAGGACGGTAACCATCAATACACATGTGTATCATACAACGTTTTTCAACACACTTCTGAATAAAACAATACTTAAATAAAAAACCATTTTACATAGTAGATAAAAAGTTTACTTAGAGAAACAATTAGTAAATGTGCAGTTAGTAAAATTATAATTAACTATTTTTGATGACATAGCGGTCTCATCAGATAGATTATTTATTGAAATACTTTCATGTTCTATTGTTATTTGTGATGGTTCATTATTAGTGTAGGTAGGTGAAATCCAATCATTGGACGTACTTGGTATTTCGCCAGTAGGATGCGTCTCAGAATCAAGTTTAATTCTTTTTGTGATTTTTGCACAAATTTCCAAAGTTTTGTATGGAATCTTCTACGTATGATTCTGCTACATTGTTAGATCGCCACCCGCCATGTCGCTTCAAAGTCATTATATCAGCTCCTGAATTTGCCAGCAATGTAGCTGAAGTTCTTCTGAAACTATGTCCAGTGTAGCTCTCAGCATCTACTAAACCCAAAAACTTAGCGATTTCTTTAGGCATAGAACCAAATTTGTTTATACCTATAGGCTGACAGGTACATTTACCATTCTGGTAATTTAGAAAGAAACGGTCATTTTTTGTTTTTGGCGAACGCAAACTTTCATACTTCTTAACAATATCATAGAATGGACCGTGTATGGTGAATGACCTAGGTATTTTATTTTTCGTGATAGGTATCTTCACTAAAAGCATCTGGCCATGGTTCTCTATATCAGTATATTTGTTAATTCTTGTATCCTACAGGCACCAGTTACACCAAATATTAAAGCAACCTGAAACAAAAGAAACAATAATTAAGGTCAACACATAACACAAGCTGCTATTAAATATTTAATTAAAATTAATTTAACTAACCTTTGTAGCCAAATATTGGTTATCTGGAGCATCTTTAATACATTTTTCAATATCATCAGATGATAAAACCTTTGATTTTTTGCTTCTAAATCCATCAGATAGTCTCTTTAGATAAGCTGACAAATTCGAGTATGTTTTTAAGCCCACTCCATTCTTTGTTCGGACTGTACTTTTTAACATTGAGTAAATACACCACAAAGAGCTAGGTTTGTACTTAGAAGATAATTCTTTAAAGTACGCCATGAACACATTTTCTGAAAAAGACTGCGTATTCTTGTTGTTCTGCCATTGTATGAAATTTTGGTACGCTAATAGATATTTTTCCTTTGAGTTTTCTGGTAGTAAACTTTCCATAACGTTCTGGGCTTCACATCTTATATCGGGCGGTGTACAACATAAATCATTTTCTTCATAAATTGTATTTGCAGACATCTTAATTAATAACTAACTAAATAACTTCAAAAGAGAAAACGAGACGAGTTGTGAAAAATGTTTTGTAATGGCGGGAAAAATTAATCAGTTTTCCTATGCGCGCGCATCGGCTATAGACTAATAAATTTCGTCATGGCGGGAAAAATTAATCAGTTTTCCTATGCGCGCGCATCTGCCATAGACTAAAAAATTTGGTTTCTTTTTTTTGGGCTTTTCGCGGATAGCATTTTAGCGCAAGTGTAAGCGTAACTCAACCAATAATATTAAAAAAAAACTATTACTCACTCGTGAATAATAGTAATGAAAAAGTCACAGTTTGATTATAGGTGTCATTATGTGCCTAATTGCCATGGGATTAGAGCCACTTTATGAGGAAGTGTGTTGAAAAAATCTTTATTGTTTACCATAATGTGTTAAATAGGTGGTTCACAAAAAATAAGATCATTATGGATCTCTTGGGCACGCAATTGTTGAACAAGAGAGAGGAATCTTATTATTATTAGGTACCTACTATTGTTTTATTTACAGATCATAAAGCTAAATTATACGAAGATCACGGCAATTATAAATATTTGAATAAATAGACAACATTAAACAATATTTTAATATGAAAGGTTTTTATTTATATAGTATTATTATTACACTGAATTTCATTAATAATTCCAGTATTACGTCTTTCATTATTTCCTCGCAATTATTGTGAAAAGCACTATACATACCTCGGCGGGAATGGGATTGCCGGACTCGTAATAGGGAATATGCATGATATTTTTTATTTCTTAAATTAATCATTTAGGCACATCTTTATAACATAGAAAAAAATATAAATAGGCTTGAAAATAGCAAATTATTTTAAAACATTGAATAAATTGGAGCCGTTCAAACGGTTATTAAAATTGTTTATTAAAATGGTTATGTTTTGTTGTAAGTGTGAATAAAAATTAACATTTAACATTAATTAACAAATAAAACTTGTAACATTTATGAATAAAAATCTATGTTATGAACTAAAATATACCATGTTACATACATAATAATTACCTTGCAGCTTTCACTCCTTTGATCTCTGCACTCGTAAAATCGAGATTTGATGCAGAATATGCTAATATGATAAATACCTAGTACAACGCCTCCCTGCAGACTTAAAGAAAGAAACCAATGACGAAACATTTGCTCGCCGACTGAAAAACCTTTTGTTGGATAAAGAATTGTATTCGACCAAAGATTTCATTAAATTGACATAGTAAAATTGAAATACCTATTACTTTGACATTTATATAACATATAAATTAATATTATTTTATAATTTTATTTTTTGACTTTACAATGTGTAATATTATCTCTATTTATATTAATTTTTCGGAAATATTGACAGTCAATTTTAATAATGTTAATGTATTTAATAATGTTATTTTTAATTTGACAATCATTTCTCCCGCAAACCATTGTATAATATTTTTATGATGTAATTTGTGTTGAAATGAAATAAAATAAATCTAAATCATCTATTTTCGGTGCATTATCCGATTGTGCTTTGATAAAACCAGTTTCTGTCATCGTCCTAGATTGACTACAAAAAATATATATTCACAAGTAATCACTAATACAGGAATAGGAATACAGTTTTAAACAATTTTTCTTATAAACACTACTAACACGGTATGAATATCGACGCCGATAAATGATGTGACGTGACCATTGACATCACATTCCATTTCGACCAATGGTGACTCGTTTTGTAAATTTAAAGGACAATGCCCACTTTTGTATGGAGACTTGCCCCACTTACAAATTTCCATGAACAGAAACAACTCTAGGCTCATTTTAAACGTTTTTCATCATTGAGTAGAAAACAAGTAGGTATTTTTTTCCACCTAAGCAAGCAAGCTCTGACGATGGTCAAAAACCTTAGAGCATTTACCCTAAAAAAACTAATTAACCGCGATGATGTTGAATATGCTGCAAATCTGTACTGGTAGAACGCGCCTAAAATAAGTCGCAGTTCCCTTTGCTGCTTGTCACGTTGAATTTTTTGCGATTTTTGTTTCACATTTGTTTCCTTATTGTTGATAATACTGGATATCAATAAGTAAGTATATTGATAGTATATTGACTTTAAATGATCGAAAGTTCAGCATAACTAGTTTGACGTCTTGCAACTATATGAGTCGCTTATGTTAGATTAGGAGCAATTTTTATGAATATCTACGAAACTGCAGCTTTAATTAAAAAAACAATACTTTCTACTCAATGACGAAAAACGTTTAAAATGAGCCTAGAGTTGTTGCTGTTCATGGAAATTTGCAAGTGGGGCAAGTGTCCATACAAAAGTGGGCATGGTCCTTGAGGAATATGATAAACAAATGGTTGTAACAGTTCACGTATGACAAGCTAGAAGAAAATGTATTACGAAGTTACTAGTTTATCCTAGGATCTCTAGGATATACAAACACACTAACACAAACATACACAACATACCTAAACAAATAAACATGCAACCCTAAAGTCTATAAACGCACACGCAAACATACACACGCAGACACGCACACAATTACAAACACAACATACATAAATAATATATCACGCATAATGTACTATTATTTTCCTGTCTTTTGAAGGTGAAAATCTTACCTTACCTGTTTATTAAAATGTTATAGGTAACTCGCAATATTCATTAAGATAATTGCTGTTAAAATAGGAATATTTTGTTTATGGTGATTTAGATATTTGGGACAGTATCGAACCAGAACCGTATCAAGTTCACAGCTAGCTTTATTGATTGGCTAGACAAGCTTAAAATAGGAAAATATTAGAAATATGAATAGAAATATGCGAATAACGTACCCCTTTTTGATAATCGCGACAAATTGATGAAAATGCCGTCTGGTTCGCTGATGCTATGACTGGACTGCGGCTTCGGCAACTGAGCGCTCGACGCCTTTTTCAGTACATTCTAGAGAAATAGGTACCTATATGTAGCACATATTATTACAGTACATTCTAGAGAGATAGGTATATGTAGCACATGTTACTACCTCAATCTGAAATTACTAATGATACTCGCGGTCATGTACTTCGATATCATTACTTCTACTCGTCGAGCTAATATGGAGAAGATATTATGTGTTTCTTCGAATATTATCTAACCTTTTAAAATCTAATGAGTTTGCCTAATGTTGATTACCTTTTCAGAAATAATTAACAAGACTGAATGAATATTATATATACGTGACTATGGTTTGTGAGTTTGTGTGCAATAGCCAATAGTTATGTTACCAGTCATTCAGAATTACCACAGCTAGTCAGTCAGAATTGACATATTATATTTATGGAGTTAAATATGAAATGTAGTCTATATAGAAAATGTCATATCAATCAATGGAAAATTCCCGTGAAAATTATTATTTTTTATATATACGAGTATTTACTGTGGCGAGGCAAAGGAATAAGTGCATACAAGCAATTTTGTTTGCCTATGTCTTGAAACTTCTCATTTTATTGCACAATACCTATAATAAAGTTGGGTACATAATTATAACATTATAGAGCTTCTTATGGACATTAGATAATCATCATCATCATCATCATCACAGCTCATATACGTCCCCACCGAGGGGTTCGAGCATTAGATAATAATAATGTCTTATTCTTGATTAAGCATCTTAATTTAGAGATTTCATTTAAGATTGTTTCAAGATTTAACAGCGTCTATAACTGAACGATTCGAACGACTGGGAAAATACCGTCACAGTTTAACAATATGCATTGAACTTTGATTATAGCTATAAGTGATATATATTTGATTATACCCATAAGTGACGGTGTCCCATTTCTTTTAACAGTGAGTTCAGACCAATGTTAATATTTGTTGAAAAAAAGGAAAAAGCGAAAAAAAAAAGTTTACATTTTAAATTTTCAGTTTCACTCACACCGGTGCGTTGAGTTTGACGTTAGATGACCCAAACAGTTGATTTCGGGCGCAGTATGATGGAAAAGTTATACGATTTAGATTGCGAAGTTAATTTTTTGTGTATTTATTGTGGTTTTTTGATAGAATATGATTTGTAAACATTAACTAAATTATATTAGGTACACCAAAAAATTTAGCAAAAAATAATAATAAAAATTGGAAAATTTATTAATTTACCTGGAGAAAATTTCACTGATTATTATCAAATTAGGATCATGGTCTGAACTCACTGTTCAAAGAAATGGGACACCGTCACTTATACCCTGTACCTATACGTGTCTGTAATCAAAGGCATTGTAAAACTAATGGTACCGTTATCTTACACAGGACCGCAGCCAAGTCCTTGCGACCGTATATCGGTATCGGGTGGCGGCAAGGGTCCGGGGGTGCACCTCCTACCAGAGTAGGTAGCCCGCATGAGAAGACTGACGAAAGAGGGGGCCATGCTAGAGAGGGTAGAGACGCTCGAAGCTGCCGGCCAATGGACGATCGAGGCCGTTCGTCCAGTGTTGGAGGTGTGGGTTGGACGCTGGCAGAGTAGCCTAACCTTCCAGATCGTGCAGGTTCTGACTGGGCACGGCTGTTTCGGACCTCTCCATTGGCGAAGTCCTAGCTTATGTAAACTGCTGGGCCTGTTTTCATATGCACCCCGTTCGGTGAATTGGCCTTCTGAATCTGAACGTACCTCCACCGGGGGCGGAGTGGTTCCGGAGGGTTATTAAGCTAGATAGGGGGACGTCAGCGGAATAGCCGCTGGTGTACTCGAGTCCTATGGTATATCAAAGTGGGCGGCCAAGTAAGCTTAGTCCCTCGTTGAATCCGTGAAAAGATTCTACCGCCCAAAAAAGGAACGCAGCCAAATAAAATGATTTAGTTTTTCTGTGCGCGGTTGGCTAAGCACATTTGATACCTTTAATAGCAACCTGCATGCGGCTTAACGCTACGGTTCGGTAATAATAAAATTCACATCGGATGGGCTATACGAGGGCTATAGGTACGCTATTATTTCACGCAAGACGTAGAAAATACACTTACTCTATAGTATTTTGAGGTGTCTGGTATAGATGGTCGGCTATTTCGCCATCGAGCTGCTTGTCTCTGGAGGTCACACAGCCTGTGGTGCGACCATGATGTGTTCATGCCACGCAAGTCCTCTACCGCCTCTCCTATCTGAACATAACATAAATTTGTTTTATCTATATCTTTCCTGAGGATATAATAATTATTTCGCTGTATAAAATTGAAATCTCGTGGTAAACAAAACGTACAAAGTAAAGATATACTTAAGTGAATAAACAAATCGCAATTTTAACTAAGAAGAAAGTAATCGACTGCAATGATTCATACTCAGCACATCAGATTGAATATGAATATGTCAGCTACAAAATTGCATAAAAACTATGGTTGTCCAAATATTTTTTGAAAGTTATGACGATATCTAAAAAAAGCAAGGTGGCTTGATTTAGGTGTCCGGGAGTGTATAAATGCGACCAGCTGGCCTATTCGCTAACTACGGTAGGTAACTAGAATTGTAATTTTTGAAAGGGGAATAGAAAGAAAGAAAGAAAGAGAGAATAAAATATTAATTAATAATAAAATCCAGAATGAGCTTACAAAAAGTGTGTTTAGAATAATCGATTTTGGATAATTAAATTTTAAACGTGCCACTAAGTTACTATGTGAGCGACTAGAAATACAGAGACGGCATCATTTGATATAAAAAAGGGCAGGGGGACGGGGGGGCGCAGCCCCCCAACAGGGGGGCACGGGGGGTGAAGCCATCATAAAAGAAAATAGGGGACAAAATTGCCTACTGTAGGTAAGGTTAGGTTCAGAACATGACCATGCGTAGCGGAGCGAGCGAAGCGAGCGCAGCGTCATACGGTATTCTATGGGAACTTATACCACTGAAATCATATTATTAAGATCTTCCAATTTTAACATCTTTTAATTCTTAAATAGGTTCAAGGTGTGGCACAAACATGATTAACTTATGCACAACCCAACCTTTTCCCATACATTTTGAGATTAGGTTTGTGAACGTTCCAAAAATTAATATCTCGAAAACTATACATCGCCGAGAGGGGGGAGAGTGGTACAAAGAGTGGCTCCCCTCCTCCTCTTGTTATTAATTTTCAAAAATTAATAACAATGATTTAAAAGAAATTTGAGCCAAAGTACTCTGCTCATTATGGTATTTTTCAAAGTGGTTTTTATATTCGAAACACCTCATTTAAGATAAAATGCCGCTCAACATAAATATAAATAATTTGCCAAATATTGAAAAAAATGCAGGACATAATATTTGTTTGAGTGTCACTCAAACAAATATTAAGTCGCCCAAATATTATGAAGCTCCTCATTTTGTATTTGAAGTAAGTCGAATGAATGTTTATAAGTTACTGTTCTGTTAATTTATCGTCATTTGAAGTCAGTCGCTCACTTAGTAATACAATAACCCAAATTAATTATTTTTGTATCTTAAATTTTTCATTTACAGTCACTCGTTTAAATACTACCCATTTTGAAAGACACTTAATATCCATTACTGGTTTAGTGATCTTATGTGTTACAGCAGCGTTCATGATAACAGAAATTGATGTTAATTTCCTTTCAAAAATGACAGTTCTAGTTAGCAACTGAAGTTACAGAATAGGCCTGTTGATCTCTCGACATTCACGTTTAAAATTGAGTTAGGGCCCGATTAGCAAAGTACGGGCCATGCCCACTCTGCATTTAGGGCCCTTGAAATCCTGTTGTGTAGTATATTAAACGTTTTGAACCTAACTACCAAGATTTTACTCGATTCAGGTCTACAATGACTAATCAAAAACTGAATATAACTACGTTCGTAAATATTTCGATATTTACAGTTAATTCTTTAACTAGCTGTGCCCGCGAACTACGTTTCGCCATATATTTTTCCCGTTTTTGCTACATTTTTCATTGATGCTCAGCTCCTATAAGTCATAGCGTGATGTTATATAGCCTAAAGCCTTCCTCGATAAATGGACTATCCAACACAAAAATAATTTTTCAATTTCAATTAGTACCTAGTTCCTAAGATTAGCGCGTTCAACCAAACAAACAAACTCTTCAGCATTATAATATTAGTATAGATACTACAAAGGTACCTCTCTTTTCTGTTCCTCCTCCGCCTCGATAGCCCGTTGATGCAACAGTTCTATGTCCAACTTCCTGACTTCCTCAGCTTCTCGAGCTTGGCACTCTTTTTCCTGCACAAATTTCACTATCATATTAGGTAGCTTAAATTTTGAAATAAAAAATTTGAGTTTAACATGATTTTTGGAGACATTGTTTCCATCAATTTGTAATAAAAGAAAATCGTTGTATAATTGTGCAATTTCATTAATATTAAATTTAATATCATTAATATTGTTGTAAATATGGAAGTACAATTTTTTTATAACTCGACAAGTATAATACAAATTCTATTGAAAATTGGTTGATATTATTGTCATTGCACCTAAATGTTGAACATTTTAAAATATGTTATAATTTACAAATTATTAACTTTTTCAATTTTTATGATTGCGCAGAACGGGAGGGAAGTTCGGAAAAAATAATGGTAAGGAAAGTTGCCCTAATATTGCATATACCTTTTGAATTTGCCTTTCATGTTCAATTTTTTGTTGCTCGAGTTCTTCTTCTGGAATTGGAGGCGTTTCATCGCCACTGGAAGCGTGTTTTGCTCCTATAATAAAAAGTGAAATTTCCTGAATAAAATATCCCTTTCCAAATTAATAATTTTGAAAAGGGTGGTTCAAAAGAGGAAAATATACTCCTCAAAGCATGTGACATTAACCCTGAATCAAAACCTATTTTTAACGGAAGACAATTGTTTTCATTTCATTAAATCCCTAGACAGAACAAGGAAATAGTACATTTTTTGCCGAGGGGAGAAAGTGGTCATTGCTAACGAAGGCGTAGTTTTAGGTCGTATTTACTACACTGAGAAAACTGGTAATCATGAATAACGTGAATTCAGTTTAAAGTATGGTAAATTCACCTAAAAGACGGAGTATAGTGATATCACAAAAATTACGATGATAATACGTCACTGGCTTTAGTAGGATGAGAATACATTATATGATTGTTTCCTACTATTTATGCTTCATTTCATCATATCTCCTATGATGTCTTATTATATTTCGTACAATTTTTAATGACTTTCTCTTATCTGCAGTGACGTCCTATTATTATTCGTACTACTTATAGATGACTTCCTCACATCTCCTGTGATGTTCTTTTAAATTTTGGATTTGGTCTTATTATTTTCCCAACTATCTCTGGTGATTTCCTTTTACTTTATGTGCTATTTATCATTACATCCTCTTACTTCGGGCAGGGATTATGTATATAAGGCTACACAACGACGATATAATGAAGCGTAGATCCTAATCCCTGGCCGAGATAACAGGATGTAATGATAAATTAAATAGAGTCGCACGTTGCTTGGTCCATCGTCACACTCACACACATGCACAAACTTGCAATTAAACTCTTTGTTGCACTGTACAATTGTTTAACTAAATTAAAAACTAGAGTACCATTACATAAACCTTAAATAGACAATCCCGCCGCGGCAGCCGGCTGCGACTCTGCGAGATTAACGAGGCGAGAGCCAATAGGTATGCCGAACTAATGAATGACTGACTGAATGAAAAAGCGAATGGGAATATTCTACGGTGTTCTGGTCATCATGTTTTTGTAGAAAGCACACAAAATGATATGATTCCTCCTATAATAGTAATATATTAGAATTCACTCAAAAATAGTATGATTTTATATTAAAATTTGATGCTTACTCTGAAAACTAGAAGATTCTGTAATCGTATTTTAGTATGTTTCACATAAAATAATATGACTGTAATTTAAATGAATGTTCCGTAACCTACAAATTTCACATCATTTTATTACACTACATTTATGGGACTTCATCATATTTTCAGAGATAATTCTTCATAATAAACTATGAAATCTTTATAAATACGGTGATACATCGCTGTTTCTTATTATTATTATCTGATTTATGACTATCACATAAATTTATAGGACAGTGTACTATTATCTAGTATATAATGTTATTATTTGAAAAAAGAAACTATTATTTTATGTGATCAATTTTTAAGATGACGAGTACCGTAATACTTCTTTTTTTTCTTAAATAATTCGATGCTATCTACACATTTAAACGATAGCGTAGTATTAATCTATTATTTCTTTATTTTAAGAGACCGCACCTATTTTATACTTACGTCATGTTTTTTTAAGATTACTCCAAAATGACATTTTTCTCAGTGTACCAATGAGTTGGAAACTTTACTTTGTTCTTAGTATAAGGAACTATGTATCACTTGTTTTTATACTACACCTAAATGGAAAATAAAAATAATATCTCTATTAATTGAAATGTATATGTTTAAATACAGTTATTAAGCATGGCGTACTTTCAGAGGCAATAAATTACCCATGTTTCGAAAATTAAATTTTTTGCATAGGCATCTTTCTTTTACGAGCTCGATCATTATCCAATACTAGCTGTGCCCGCGAACTACGTTTCGCCATCAAAATACTTAACACAGTGTTTAGTTTTTTCCTCCATTTTATTCCATAATGATTCAACTTTATTCTGCCTTTCTTGAGCATCGGCCATTTCGAAATTAGGACAATTTTCGTAGGTTCGTAATGCTCTAGGTCAGCGGTTCTCAAACTTTTTGGTGACGGAACCCTTTTGGAAAGCGAAATACTTGATGGAACCCTAAAATAAAACAATAGTTTTTAAAAGTGTATTCTTTATTAATAAGCATAATAAAAGTACGACCAGAGAGGGGTGTTTTGATTTTTTCTAAATTATTGCGGAACCCCTATAGTGGTATTGTGGAACCCTAGGGTTCCACGGAACACACTTAGAGCATGGTTGCTCTAGGTACTCTTTAGGGCCTACTTTTATTTAATACCCCTATTGCTGGGTTTGAAAAGCAACTTTTATCCGTCTTTTTTGAGCGGCGGCCATGTTGAATTTACGTCAATGTTGCTACGTTCATAGTGCTCTACTGATCAAGGTATTCATTTGATACCCATATTGCTTGGTTTGGAAACGAACTTTTATCCGTTTTTTTAGCAGCGGCCATATTGAATTTTGTGCTATTTTCCTAGGTTCATAGTGCTCTGCTCTTCAAGGCCTTTCATTTGATACCTATATTGCTAGGCTTGGAAACGAACTTTAGTCCACCTTTTTTGAGCGGTGGCCATGTCGAATTTACGTCAATACCTATTGCTAGGTCCACAGTGCTCTAATCTCGAAGACCTTTCATTTCATACCTATATTGCTAGATTAGAAAACGAACTTTTATCCACCTTTATTGAGTGGCGGACATGTTGAATTTATGTCAGTGTTGCTAGATTCATAGTGATCTACTCATCAAGACCTTTTATTTGGTGCCCACATTGCTGGGTTAGAAAACGAACATTTATCCTTTTTTTTGAGCGGCGGCCATGTTGAATTTAGATCGATTTTCCTAGGTACCTAATGCTCTACTCTTCAAGGCCTTTCATTTGATACCCATATTGCTAGGTTTGGAAACTAACTTTTATCCACCTTTTTTGAGCGGCAGCCATGCTGAATTTACGTCAATGTTGCTAGGATGATAGTACTCTACTCATCAATGCCTTCCATTTGATACCCATATTGCTGGGTTTGGAAGCGAAGTTTTATCCGTTTTATTTGAGCGGCGGCCATGTTGAATCTAAGGCGATTTTCCTAGGTCCATAGTGCTCTACTCATCAAGGCCTTTAATTTGATATGCATATCGCTGGGTTTGTAAACGAACTTTATCGGCAGTCATGTCAAATTAATTCAACGTGGCTAGGTTCAATGTGTTCTACTCTTTAGGTTCTTCGTTCGATATCCATGTTCCTTGGGTGGATCCAAAAAATATGATCCGTCATTTTAGACATTAGGATCAAGAGTCCCGCCCCGTCCGTCTACGCGTAACCCAGATTTTTTAATTTTTTTAATTATCAATATTAATCTATTACTTTTAACAGTTTTAAATGCATGAAAGAGTTTGATTCCTTAGTCCTAATGTAAAACATATAACACCTTTCAAAATACCTTGAAAAGGGTATCTTCACTTTTCAACATTTCAAATATTTCAAAAATTGTACCGATTTTGTGAAAATTTGTCAAGAATTAAACCAATCTACAAATTTTATTGTGACTCGATATTATCATAAAAAATGCTTTATACCTACATTGGTTGTATGGCTTGATCCTTTTGCCTTACCACCACGGTACGACATAAGAAAAAGACAATTTGGTTGGCGAAATCCAGATGGGCACAGCTATTAACAAAAAATATTAAATTTTATTTGTATGTGAAACATTTCTTTCCTGCCTTTCAACTTTCGACTTCCAATTACTTAAGATCAGGCTGTATGGCGTAGTTCCATTGCTTTTCCTTCGTGGAAGAAAATGCCTTCTCTCTGTAGGTACTATGCTCAGAAGTACTCAGAACAATCACTTTAGATAATCTTATTATTCTTCTGAGGTACTATGTGACAGATTTGTCAAAATAATTTCACGTGCGCCAAGCATTGTTCGAAAATTTTATATTTATATGGTATTTTTTCACTAAAAATAAAAAGTGAATTTAAACAAACGAAATTATGCCTAAATGTTCTTCCGGAAAATTCTAAGCATTGTGGTGTAAGCCATATCAAATTCTGTCCAGTAGTTTCGGAGATCTTTCCGGACAAACAGACAAACAAACAAACAAACAATTTTTTAAAAAACTATTCTGTGTTCCGCTAATGATTTTAAGGCGACCTGTGTATTTTTTTTCTTAATATTTCGCAATTACAGATTTTTGTACCCCTACGATTTTATTATATAAAAAAGAGATAAAAGTCAATTTAAAAAGTTTGGAAGGAAGTAGTTTTCATACATATTTTTGGATGGATTTTATACGAATAAAAAATATAAAACCCGATTTCAAAAACACTTCAAAGTTAAAAATAATACAAGAATGCAGACATCATTACATTTCTATGTACCATATTGAAGTCGGTAGGAGATCATCGTTTAGCACCGACTTCTGATTCTGATGTTGTCTGTATTCTAATATTATTTTTAACGTTTAAGTGTTTATGAAGTCGGTTTTTAGTTTTGTAAATTTTTGTTTTATTGATTTTTTAAGTGAATTAAATTCCAGCTTACCTAAGTGAAAGAATATGACAAAAGGCCAATACGGGCCTATTGTAATTAAATAAACTTAACGAAACTAACACCTTACTCCTTAAAGTTAAGGACCCTTCAATCATCAGCTCGGTTCATGACTACCAGACGCAAATACCTGAATAGTTTCGGAACACGTTGAATAGTTTCGGAAAACAGGAAATACTTTGGATGTACCTATAACATTTTTGGGTTTGCCTTGATTTTCCAGGAATTCCATCATGAGCTCCTGACTTTAGCGACAATGGGACTACTTCAGTAGTGTACTCTATCGAATACAATAATACATTGTTACCCTCGGGGTGAAAGTAACTTATTTAGTCCCGAGAAGGGCTTGTGGCCAATACTTCGAGGGACTTGTAGCGATGGGCGACTCGAGGTAAATTACTCGGGTAACTTGTGTTCGTCATCCAGCCCGTTGACCCGAGTTGATTTTCATCCTTTGAACAGAATAAGGACAGATTCTCAAAAAGACAGATTCTCAAAAGGACAGATTCTCATATGGCCAGATTCTCAAAAAGTCAGAAATGGGACAGTTGCACACACCCTCACATAATACAATTTAGGATAGATAAGTATATCCTGTGGGTATCCGATAATGTTTTCAATATCAAAACGAATTCTTAGGAAGAAATGAGAATATATAACAGTTATTAGTCCTCATTGATAATCGACCGAGTTGGCTCGGTCATTCATTACGGACTCGGACTACTACTACTTTAGTACTATTAATTTATTTATTCTGTACTACTACGGCGCATGGTGCTGCTACGCATAGCAGTGGGCGAGACGAGTTGAATAGCCCGGGCCCGCGCATATTTATATCGGTATTTTTGGATAAATAACGTAGTTTCGTTTTATTCCAAACACATAAAAATAAATACGACTTTGAATCGTCAGTCGGTCGAATCAACTTGACCCGAGTCAGCCGAGTTGCAACCCGAGTTAGAGCTTATTTCAACTCGAGTTACCCGAGTTGAAAAAATTGTGACTCGACCCATCACTAGACTCAATAAGCCTTTAACCCGAGGTAAACATCTTGCTTTTCATTACGAAAACAAGGAAAGTAAAAATAGAAACATGCATAAGCTTCAGAAAAAATAAGTGAATTTTATTGAGCTTTAGTAGTACGCAGGACGAATGTTACATTAATAACAATCAAATGTTATCAACTTATTTCTCAACTACGTGGCGTATTTACTTTTATAACGCCAATTAATTAATATACATAACTGTCGAAATAAATCTCAAATAGTCGACAGCCTACTGACTCCAAATAAAAAATAAAAAACCGGCCAAGTGCGAGTCGCACTCGCGTACGAAGGGTTCCGTACCATTGACTGGGTAAACAACAGTAGGTACACAAATTTAATATTTATTATTAAAGTAAATATACAATTAAGTATTTTCTGAATATTTCAAGTGCCTACCTGTTACCATTTATTGATATCGAGCAAAAAAGGGCAAAAAAATCGCGTTTGTTGTATGGGAGCCCCCTTTAAATATTTATTTTGTTTTTAGTATTGTTGTTATAGCGGCAACAGAAATACATAATTTGTGAAAATTTCAACTGTCTACCTGTCGCGGTTCTTGAAATACAGCCTGGTGACAGACAGACGGACGGACAGACAGCGAAGTCTTAGTAATAGGGTCCTGTTTTTACCCTTTGGGTACGGAACCCTTAGTAATAGGGCAAAAAATTTCGTTGTTTGTCCGTCCGTCTGTCTGTTACCAGGCTGTATCACAAGAACCGCGATAGCTAGACAGTTGAAATTTTCACAAATTATGTATTTCTGATGCCGCTATAACAACAATACTAAAACAAAATAAAATAAATATATAAGGGGGGCTCCCATACAACAAACGCGATTTTTTCGCCCTTCTTTTTGCCCTTAGTAATAGGGTCCCGTTTTTACTCTTTGGGTACGGAACCCTAAAAAGGTGAAGCACCTAGACATTTACTTACGTGTTTTAACTTTATCAATAATACACTAAATTTATACTTCTAAAATGACTGTATTGATACCACAAAAAAATATTTTACATAAAATAAAAAACCGACTTCAAAAACAATGAAAAGTTAAAAATAATGTAAGAATAGATACAGACAACATCACACTTCTATTATATTGAAATCGGTGCCAAATTTTAAGACTTTCTAGGAGATCATCGTTTGGCACCGACTTCAATATACGTAAGAAGTGTGATGTTGTCTGTACCTATTCTTATATTATTTTTAACTTTTCAGTGTTTTTGAAGTCCTTTTTTGAAGTCGGTTAATAAAAACATACGCATCGAATTGAGAACCTGCTCCTTTTTGAAGTCGGTTAAAAACACATTTCACTAAGCACTTAATTAAGGTAGTATGTATTCCTATATTATTGTTAACTTCAGTGTTTTTGAAGTCGGTTTTTTTGGGGTTCGTTTTTAACTTTACGTTCTAAATGTACTTTTTCATTACTCATACTCTGAAAGTAGGTCTGAAGTTGCCTGAGGAGCGGGTTGAAAGTAATACTTTTCAGCCCTAGGGAGAATCACATTCAACTGACAGCTGCTGTCAAATTTTAAAAAGAAACTAGTTCCTTTTTCACATTTTTATTGAACCGTGTTCCGACATTCTATAGCTACTCAATTACAGCGCGGTGTAAAATTAAAATAACATAATATTAAGTATTTAAACTTAAAGAATATATTTTTAAATGATTATTTAATTTATTTTCGACTATTTCTTTAAAATAACATAGATTTGGGCAAAATATTTACCATTTTTTAAATTATGAAAATGAAAAATAATGGTCGAATAGCTGGCTGGCCACAGAAAAAAAAAACAAAATAAGCGGGAAAGCGGCAATGCGATCTTCATTTGTTTTTCCATTTGTAGAGTTTTGTTAATACTTCCGTATAGCAGAGATTTGTATTAACTGTTTTAATTATAATTGTATAACATTGTGTTAATAGTTAACACAATGAGTTCATCTGATTCAGCTAGAGGCGTTAACTGCCTGATTTTATAAGAGAAAGCGGGCTAAAGCAGAAGTTGTTAATTTATGTATGTAAAATAAAATTTACACGTTTTTTCTTTAGCTAATTCATTGTTTTAATTTTACTTTCCTTGTATTCGTAATGAAAAGCACAGTGTTTACCTCGGGTAAAAATCGGATAAGTAATAAGTTCCCCTGTCAAACTATTTTCTGTCGAACGAATATTCGCATCGAAGAGAACCGTGGTAGGAAACATGCGAAATTTCCTGACTGCACCGAATAGTCGCCCCGCCTCTATTGTATCCTATCAAAATAAAAAACAAAAGACCTCAAATAAGTTACCAATAATCATTAAAAAAGTAGCTTACAAAACGGTGCTTAAAGTAAACTTTTAAGTAGTTCGTTGAATACAACCTCAATTTAAAAAAATCGTCTCTATCTTAATATTGAAGTTGCCCTTTCTGTATTTCTAGTTGCTCACTTAGTAATTTAGTCGCACGTTTAAAATTTTAATATCCAAAATCGATTATCATAACCATAACCCACTTTTTGTAAGCTCATTTTGGATTTTATTATTAATTATTATTCGTCGTCAGTTTAGTTAATTTTTCGCTTACTGAAATCCATACCGCTCAAGTTATTAAAATAGTATCTCATCATGAGTCGCTACGTATTTTAGTCGATCGTTTTATTATTCCCCATTCAATAGTAGCAAATAATTATTGCCTCAACACGTAGCCATACCATATGGACTATTACTACAATGAAAAACGATTGCAAAAATGGTGAACATTCGGAGAATATTTTCAACTCATTTTTTCTCTTCTTCGTTAAAAAAAAGAGATACCTCAGAGGCCTGCCTTGGCTTGCAAGGATGCGAAATGTACGTTAGGACGAGTTTGCCCAGGAAATGCCTTTTCAACCTCTCCTAAAGATTTTTGTTATAAGAACTCGGGAATATACACGCCGTCAGAGAAGTCCACACCTTGGAATTCTCTGCCAGTTTCACAACCAGCGCAAATATCAACAAGGTGAGGATGTAACCACCCACCATGATCGCTCAAAACAATATTAAAACCGCGCTGAGAGCGGGATGGCGATATACGCAGCAAACGCGGTGTCTCTGTTTCAATATTGTTTTAACCTTGCTATAAGCGATCATGGTAGGGCCCCCTAGAATTGGGATGATGACTGAATTCTAATTTTCACATCTCGACATAAAATATTAAAAAAGCGTAGAAAAAGATGCAATCATGTGCAATTAGAATTAAAATCGGTTTAGAAATATTGGTTGGGGAAAAAGTCTTTTCGCATTATAGTATGTATAAACTTGTAATAAAATCTCTTTGGCTATACTATTTGTATCTGGCTGGTTTTGGTATCATTGAAAGTTTAAATTTTAAAGAACATAATTCCAAATTCAAATTAGGAAAATGTGTGATTTTCATTTGTTTTTCGTACCGCCAAGATGAGTGAATCTAATGAAGAAATTCGATACATTTTAAAATTTTACTACAAAAAAGGTAAAAATGCAACGCAAGCCGCGAAAAAAATTTGCGATGTTTATGGACCTAGTGCAGTGTCTGTGAGAGTAGCACAAATTTGGTTTAAGCGTTTTCAATCCGGAAATTTTGATGTCAAAGATGCACGTCGCTCTGGTCGCCCTATTACAGATAAAATGGATGCCATTTTTGAAAAAGTGGAGCAAGATCGGCATGTCAGTAGTTACGACGTAGCTGAAGAACTGGGAATTGACCACAAAACAGTTTTGGCGCATTTGAAAAAAACTGGGTACACAAAAAAGCTCGACATTTGGGTACCTCACGAGCTCACTGAAAGAAACCTAATGAACCGTGTACTCATTTGTGATTCTTTATTACGACGTAATGAAACCGAATCATTTTTGAAGAAGCTGATAACTGGTGATGAAAAGTGGATCACGTACGACAAGAACGTGCGAAAAAGGTCGTGGTCAAAGGCCGGTCAGGCTTCACAGACTGTGGCGAAACCCGGGTTAACTCGCAACAAGGTGATGCTGTGTGTGTGGTGGGATTGGAAGGGCATTATTCATTATGAGCTGTTACCACCAGGCAGGACCATCGATTCTGAACTCTACTGCGAACAACTGATGAGATTAAAGCAAGAAGTTGAGAGAAAGCGGCCGGAATTAATCAACAGAAGGGGTGTGGATTTTCATCATGATAACGCTAGACCTCACACATCTTTAGCCACTCAGCAAAAATTAAGAGAGTTTGGCTGGGAGGTGTTAATGCATCCGCCGTATAGTCCTGACCTTGCACCTTCAGATTTCCACCTGTTTCGGTCTCTTCAGAATTCTTTAGGCAGTGTCAGGTTAACATCACGAGAGGACTGCCAAAACCACTTGTCGCGGTATTTTGACCAGAAGTCCCAAAATTTCTATAGCAATGGGATCATGTCCCTACCTACAAGATGGCAAAAAGTTATCGAACAAAATGGTACCTACATACTTTAGTTAAATGTAAATAAACTATATTAAAAAATGTTTTGAATTTTCTTAAAAAATGCGAAGAAACTTTTTCCCCAACCTATTACATAAGATACAAGCATTTTAAGCTGTTAATTTCGGAGCGATTAGACAGAGAGATCCGACATCAACCGTGACGTCATCGTTGAGTACGGCCATATAAACTCCATGTAAAATGCCGTTTTGCTAGAAAGAGATGGAGAAAAATCTTTAATACCTTATATCTTGGTTGTTTTATAGTTATTCGAAAACCGATTTTTTCTTTCTGTTTATTATATGAATGAGCTTCTATTAAAGCAAAAAAATTTTTTTTGTCATCTAGTCAATTCCGTTAGTAAAAAGGTTTAAGCGGGATCAGCTCATGCAGCCCTTGAGTACACTCCCCGAAGTACAGTCCGTAGAACAGTCTACCACAATACCACCACAATACCACTTGACAACAGATAAAGTAGATTTCTCCCCTACGTTTACATCATACATAATATATCAGTTCGTCTGCGTTGTATGTACCTATTGATCCTAATGTTTTCAACATCGCGTTCTACTCTTGTGTATCCGATTCTGGTTACATGAATATTTCATAAGCATAAGCTACCTACAAAACGTTAATCTTTTAAAGTTTCATGTTGACTATGGAATGCACCTACCTACCTAACTATCTAGACAAAGATAAAACATATTGTAATGTATTATGTATTCAATAGTAAATATAAAGTTATGTCTGTTTGAAATATTCTCTATCTACCTATTCATTATCGTCCTGTCTGAGTGTATCATCACTGAACTCACACTTTTCAAGCTGACGTACACCAAGTATAAGTTCAATTTGTAGAAATCATATCCCATTATGATGTTAAATACACGATAAAAATTTGTATAGGACTGATAGGACTCTGCGATTAAGGAAGGACGCTTGAAACATTCGTAGGTATAGACTCGAAACTACGAGATGCTGCACTGCAGCCAGCGTACCGGGCTGTTGCAATTGCTTAATTTAATTAAGTAGGAATCTTTTAAATGACACACAACATACACTTTCCTCACGGCTTCGAAAATTGTTAAATGCTCAATATTGACCTAGTGAGAATAATAGTAAATAACACCTTTTAGCACCTATGGTCAAAACGCTTACCAGTTGGCGGATGGTAGGATATCCAAAATTGATGCGCCAGCTTATCGCAGGGAAGAAGAGCAAAGCCCACAAAATATGGAGGTAAACTGTCAAACAACAGACAAGAATACGTTAACGAACTGATATCACCCAGCGTGTACTGAATTCTCAACGGGTAAACCATGAAAATTTATTCATAGATGTTTATTTTCTCGGTTACGTATAGGTACGTGGTTCATGTTATGCGAAAATCTGGCAAATATCCAAGGAGCGTATCAACATGAGCTTTATCAAAATTTCGTAATTTACAAGTTTAATTGTTTTATTTCATATCACCTCTATTCGAAACAGGGACCGAAATAGATTTTTTCCCCTGAGGGGCTAAAAGTGGATATTGTCAGTAAAATTGCAATTAGCAAAGAAAGTTTTTTTTTATAATTTAATAACAACATGAAAATTAAAATAAAACAGTACGAGTATGTCTAGCGTGTTCCAGTGTATTTTACAGAATGCATGTCACAATTTAAAACATATTGTATATGGGACAACCTCAATGTGTGCACTAATATTCACAATTATTTATTTTATAAGCAGTAAAACCAAAACCAACCTGTCCTTGCCATTATATACTTATTAAAATAATTTAATAGTTATTTATTCTCTATGTTATTAATACAAATAGTATGCAAACAAATAATGCGTGATAGACTTGAAAGTGATGTTTTGACTACATCCGAGCACTCGTAACAATACAAGAAACATTCTATAAGGAAATGGCGGAGCATGAAATGTCCTGTGTTCTGATTGGCTAAACTCTGATTACCGCTCGAAAAAAAATCCAATTCGAACTTTCTTACGAATAGTGCGGGAATCATCCCCCAGTACCTTTCCTTTTGTAAAAAGCACCATTTGCTGTCGTAGCGTAGGAAGACCGTCGAGAAATCACTGATGTTGTCTATCTGTTAAAAATTGCTTCTGCAGGCCAATTACGGATCTTTCATCGTATGACATGGTATATATTTGAGAAAAAGAAGTCATATGAAATGCTGCATTTCCTATTATCAATCTCCAATGATATCATCACTATGGCATAATTTTAATGATGTCATCATTAAATAATGAACAAATTATCAAAAATCTGACCGGAAATCGTATTTTTCGTCTTGCACTATGATATCATTTGCAAAACCATGAGATCGGTAATAAGCCCTCTGGTGTAGTCGATAGTCCCTAAAATCTCCCTGAGAGCTCCAAAAATTCCACTAGATGTAATCCTCCTATGCTGGTGCCATCTACATCTTCTAATTTCCGTCAAAAGTCATAATAATCTTTTGTGTGCAGGCAATAGTTTCAACATACTCTCCAGGCAATTTGACATCGATTTTTAGCTCCGGCATTGCAGAGATGAAGCTATCGATACGTGGTTAGTTTTTAAATAAAATTATATTTTTACAAGCTTTTATTTACTTTCACCTGTCTCGATACGTGTCTGAAATGAAATATTGCAAGTTACAGTAGGCCGCCAAAACCAGGCCAATCGATTCACCGAGGTACACTATGGAAATAAATTATCTTTTATACTTTGACTGAATAATATAACAACCCTATTTTTTTCTGGTTATTTGAAAACGATTAAAAATCCTTTTTTTTGTAATTAAATACGCCGTCTTAGACAGATCACTATTTTTTATATGTATAATGATATAAATTGCTGCCATCTATTGTCGGATTTTTGAATTTTTATGACGCAGTCAACTACAATTTTTAATGAAATTCAAAATCGAGTCTGCTGCAAAAGCACATGCTTATTAGTTGAATGCGTATTTTATTTTAATAAGTTATCGAATTTAGTTCGAAAATAATATTTTATTTTTATTTAAAGCTAGTGTCGTTACTTACCATTTTATTTCTACAAAATGAGTCAATAATTTATGACATTCCCGTTTAACACAAGCTATGCCATCTATGCAGTTTTGGATGGAACTAATTATAGATTGTTCCTGTGTGTGTCTGTATTCCGTGACCATAGATCGTCATTAGATCGTATTTTAACATTTTGTTGCGTTTTTAGGGTTCCGTAGTAAACAAGGAACCCTTATAGTTTGGCCATGTCTGTCTGTCTGTCCACGGTTTTACTCAGAGACTATTAGTACTAAAAAGCTGTAATTTGGTTTGGGTATGTATATTAATCATGCCAAAAAAGTGGTAGAAAAAAATATTGAGAAAAAAAATGTTTATGGTACCTAGCTCCCATACAAGTAAAGTGGGAGTAATTTTTTTTTTCGACTAAACCATCGTGTGTGGTATTGTTGAATAGGTCTTTAAAAAATAATGTAAGGTTTAGAACACCATTTTTCGATTTAGGGATCCGTTTCTGAAATATTTGGTTTTAAAGTGCAAATTTTGTTAGAGGTAAGTGTACCCCCCTCTATCTGCTGAACGGTTATACATATATGGACACGTGAAAAAAATGTATTACAGTAGTATAGTATATAACGAAGTTTAAAGGAAAACTATCCGAGTTGAGAACTAAGTACAAACTAAAAAGTTATAGACGACCAAATTATAAAATGTACTCGGAAAAGTAAGATGCAACGGCGAATGCTTACCAAATTTTACTCTGTTTATATGTTTAGATCTCGTAATTATAAGCTGGTTTAGTTGTGCACTAGGTCTTCTTAGAGTTTATATTATTGCTAAAGGTGTAAATACCATTTCGATAAACGCTCCCTTCTAAAAATCTGGGGTTTAATTTCATCCGTACATCCACATTATTGGTGATTTCTGCTGGTACAGAACATTTTCGGGGTTATTGCCCGTGGTTCACCTATATAGTTCACCTTAGTGTAGGTACTACAGGAAAAACAAATACCCCTTGGTTCACTAGTAGGTCACTAGTAGGTCATTAGTGGACCAAGAAGTATTTCTTTTTCCTAAGCATAAGCATTTAACTATAAAATTGGAGATTGGCATTATAACATTTCATCGAATTACAGCTGTGTGTTAAAACCATAGCCTTATTAATAAAAACTTTGATTTTTTGTTGTTTTGATTAATAAATCCATGGTTTAAACTAAGATATAATCAAAGCAAGTATAAATAATGGGTCGGATTTAGAAACGAGTCACCTGAATCTGAGAAAACTGAATGTGTAGGGGGCTCAAGTAAGCTCGTCTAAGACCCCCAAAACCAATTTTCAAATAATTTTTAAAATTTGTATGTAATGTACTGTAAATTCGTGACATGAAACGTAATTTCGCTACTTTTCTAGTCTAAAACCTGGAAAAACCTTATGTGGCGAAATGAACTTCGCTGGAAATAGATGAGAAATTCGAGGCTTAGGATATATAAATTTTAAATGGGGTCGCGAAGCCTCATTAGGGGGGTAGCGAAGCCCCTTTTAGTTGCTGGAAAAACTACTCCAGTAAAAAAACAATACCGAACTTTTAAAATATTTATTAAGAAAAATGGACATAATCATTTGTATCAAATTTACAAAAATAAAAACTTATAAGATCTCTTCCATCTTAAACATTTGTATTAAATTAACAAGAAATTAAACAAAAAACATGAGAACCTACTCCTAATGCGAAGGTTTACGCTTGTTTTTCATTAATCACTTTTCTTTCAGTTTAGCAATAAATCGCACTAGTCATGGCTTTTGCTCCGTCCGTCACTACAATGCAATGGCAATGCATTTCTTTTACCATAAGTACCTATTCATATTTTGCGTAGCTTCAAGGAACATATTATGCAAGCAAAATCTTGTATGGATTGAATATTTGTCACAAGATAAAATACTTACAGGGAAAATAAAAGCAATGGGTAGGGGGTCGCGAATATATTTCTTCATTGCAGCTTTAATAATAATAATAATGCCTAATTTAATAGCAACGTATTTAGTAATCTGTGGCAACGTGTTGTGAGGTGTGAGTGTGAACTCAAAGTTGGCATTTGCAACTACGGAACCCTACATTGCACGTGGCCCGAAACGCACTTGGCCGGTTTTTTTTTATTCTAAGTATAGTGAAAATGAAAACGTATTTACATAATAAAATATATTTCTGTTGTAAAATTTTAATATTCCAGACAATGCCCTACTGAGATCTCTCCATTCTTAAGCATCATTAAAACATTTTGTATGTGTTCTGGCCAATTGCACTTACCTTGTCTTAGCTTAGGACGATCTTAAGTGGCATGCTGTCACATTCTTTTAATTATAGACGAGAAGTGACAGCATTCTTTTTAGGATTGTCTTAGCTAAGACAAGGTTAGTGCAATTAGTCTCTAATAGTTTGGTTGGGCTCTTGTGTTTTATAATCAGGGTCACCAGGTACTCCAGATCTTCGATTATCTTAGTTTTTATAGTTTTCCCTTTATGTGGCCATTAAACCCTAACTCTGTACCAAATTTCAGCTCTCTGAGTTTATGGGAAGTACTAGTTCTATTTTGATGATCATGAGTGAGTGAGTGAGTGGCATAAATGCGATACTTTGCTTTCGCTTAACTTCGGAACTAAATGACCGACAGACTTGAAATTTTGGATTTTAAGTATGTGATTATAGCTTACTGGATGACGAAATTTTCTGCGTTCTGGTCTTCTCCAGAGGTTCTCAAATAGGGGCCTGAAAATGCGGCGAAATGGTTCCAGTAAAGGATGGTACGGCAGTGTTTGCTTCGCGCTCGACTTGGCGGGGGCACTGCCATGCCCCCAGATTGCCAATATCACCATGCAAGCAGAAACAAGACTTAATTTAACAAGACTTAATAATAATACTATATTGTTCGTTCGTTTCTTTTGTCTAGCGAAGCAAATACAGCTCCAGCTAGAAGTGATATTTATGTTATTATATTATTGTCTCTCGAGTAGATAGAGAGCACGGAGATGCAAAGACACGAATTATTTTATTTTCTTGAATATCAGTGAAATAATCTGGCTTACAAACTATACAACCCAAACAAAAATAAACTACACTAAACACTGACAGTGTCTATACGGAGATTCTCAAACAAGAGCAAGTCTGTTTTTTGAGAATTTAAGCAATAAAGAAGGGCCCGACTATAATAGTACTGTAGAATGGGGTAAATTGGGACGAAATCAAACTTTGATTTGAATTTTAACCGATACTTTGGAATAAACCTTAATTTAATTTATGTAAAATTTTAAGTCTTGATCTTATTTAAACCACAAACAATAGAACATACCTGTAGTTATTATAATATCTGCGAAAAAACGCCAAAATAATGCCTATCCCAATTTACGCCGCAACTGGGGTAAATAGGAAGTAGGCATGGCTAAATTGGGAAATTTGTCAGGGCTGTTACCTTGCCAATGCTAATAAACTACTTAGATATCTACCTACTGGGAATTTCTATCTAATGTAAGAGAATGAGAGTAGTTTTTTTCTTTTTGTGTATATTCGTGGCATTTCTGTAAACAATCAAGTAGGTAATTCAAATGAAGAATAAAAATAAGCAGAATATGCAACTAAAATAAATCATATGATACATAAACATTTTCCGTGACAACCCTAGGAAGTCATTCCATTTATAGTCTGATTTTTAATTCAACGGAATTCTGACAGATGTCATCCATAGACAAATCAGATATAAATAACCTTTTTTGCTCAGATTTTTTTATAATTTAATAACAAAAAATATGAAACAGAATTAGATCAAGTAATGACATTGTAAATAGTGTTTGTTAATTAGTGCCTAGTGTGGGAGTGGGGTCATAAGATATCGTAGCCTCATATAAAATTGTGCTTATTTAAACATATTAAATTAATCTTTCCTGTTTTAATTATGTTTGTGAGCATTTATCAAATAAAATATTTGTAAAAATATTTGTATTTGTTTTGTGCACTCAATGCACACTAGTTACAATGTAATTTTTTAAGTGCTAAATGCAAAAACAGAGTAAAACAACATATTTCTCAAAAATATTTATTAATTTTTATCACTTATATCATCATTGTCGTCATCATCAACAACTCGGATTATAAAAGAATCACACACACTATCCAGCAGATCATTAATAGGGCACATTTTATCCTATAAGGTTTATGCATTCTTGCCATTTTTCAGCTGTGATATTATATGCCCTCTAATATTAATTGTTTCACTTTGCGCAACTCGGACCGTGGTGCATGATGCGGTGTAATAGTAGTTTTTCAATTTTGAATGTGATATCTTATTATATTAGCTCTTAGAAGAAGCAAACATTTTACAAACGAAGAGGTTTTTCTAAAAAAGGTTGGCAGCCTATGGATTATTGAACAGGGATCCCAGTAATAGAAAAATAATTTCCTTGACAATTATTGTAACTTCAATAATATGATATTTAACAATGTAATAACCATTTTAAAATTATCAGTAATTTTTTAAGTCTTAGTTTTTCTAATTGAAACCTTAAATTCCATAAAGGTTTATTTTTTATTTTGCTAAAAGGCTCTCCCTTTTTAGGAAGAGGTTTTCAATGTTGGCAACACTTTTGAAATGTCAGAATTCTGTCGAATTAAAAATCAGACTGTAACCTCAGAACAATCAAGTTATTCTTCTGAGACTGTAACATAGAGTGCGTTTCATCAAATTGTACCTTTGCCGTTATGTTGGCAGCAATGATTTCCAGTGTTGTTCTCCAATCAAATGAAAGTTCATAAAATCTGCAGAAGCATCTTCGCGTGTTGATTGTGTAAACAGACAAGGGAGCCAACATTACGGCAAAGGTAATATTTGATGAAACGCACTTTAGTACTTCTCGTTTCTACTTTAAGGGCCCATGGCGCGAAAAATAGCAAAAAAGCCGTCGGCGTTTTTGATATTTTACGTTAACGTTCCAGTTAACTGACCGGGAAAAAATAAATTTAAATTCTTAAATTATGTGTTTACACAATCACCGTCACCATTTTTCAAATTTACATACCATTTCGTTAAAAAATAGCATCCATTTTACTTAAAATTTAGGTTACACCCACATACCGTTCGTGATTTTTAGCTTCATTAATTAACCCTATTATATTTTACTTTAACAAATATATAGAACAAAGGTAAGCATAACAACATAACACCGTGGTTTTTTTCTAAATTATCGTACATTGATTTTTATATGAATTTTTTAACATACATTTATCGATTTTCTTACAAATACTTGGCTCGGACGCGTCGAAATTCAGTGTGCAATCAAGACTCGAAGTGAGAGCACGTCGCTTTGAGCTAGCTCCCGGTTACGTAATTATTTGTGTATGTATACGACGCGAAGTCCTACGGAGTAATCGGAGAAGTTGATAACTAACAATTTTATTATTTGTGGCTGCCGTACGAAAAACCTTCAACCTTTTTACAAGCTTTTATTTAACTTTTGCATGTTCGGGTCTAATCTTGCGAGTTAAATTTGACTCACTTCCCGGTTTCCGATTAAGCTGAAATTTTGCATGCATATGTATAAATATATTATGATGACGACATGGAGCTGATCTGATGTTGGAGCTGAAAGGTGGCCATAGGAACTCCGCAATAAAACGACATAGCCCCATCGAGTTTGAGCTCGTTTGATTCGTATTGACGAGAACTTTGATCCTATATGCTAACCAGGGTCTGATGCTGGATCTGGAAGGTTGCCATAGGAACTCCGCAATCAAACAATGCAACCCCATCGAGTTTAGGCTCGTTTGATTCGTATTGACGAGTACTTTGGTCCTATATGGTAACCAGGGTCTGATACTGGAGCTGGAAGATAGTCAAAGGAACTCCACAATAAAACAACACAATCCCATCGAGTTTGGGCTTGTTTGATTCGTACTGACGAGTACTTTGGTCCTATGTAGTAACCAGGGTCTGATACTGGAACTGGAAGCTGGCCATAGGAACTCCGCAATAAAACGACACAATCCCATCGAGTTTGGGCTCGTTTGATTCGTATTGATGAGTACTTTGGTCCTATGTGGTAACTAGGGTCTGATGCTGGAGCTGGAAGGTAGCCAAAGGAACTCCGCAATCAAACAACGCAACCCCATTGTGTTTGGGCTCGTTTGAATTGTATTGACGAGCACGTTGGTCCTATATGGTAACCAGGGTCTGATCCTGGAACTGGAAGGTGGCCATAGGAACTCCGCAATCAAACAACGCAACCCCATCGAGTTTGGGCTCGTTTGAATTGTATTGACGAGTACTTTGGACCTATGTGGTAACCAGGGTCTGATGCTGAAGCTGGAAGGTAGCCATAGGAACTTCGCAATAAAACGACACAACCCTATCAAGTTTGGGCTCGTTTGATTCGTATTGACGAGTACTTTGGTCCTACATGGTAACCAGGATCTGATGCTGGAGCTGGAAGATAGCCAAAGGAACTCCGCAATAAAACGACACAATCCCATCGAGTTTGGGCTTGTTTGATTCGTATTGACGAGTACTTTGGTCCTATGTGGTAACCAGGGTCTGATACTGGAACTGGAAGCTGGCCATAGGAACTCTGCAATAAAACGACACAACCCCATCAAGTTTGGGTTTGTTTGATTCGTATTGACGAGTACTTTGGTCCAACATGGTAACCAGGGTCTGATGCTGGAGCTGGAAGGTAGCCATAGGAACTCCGCAATAAAACGACACAATCCCATCGAGTTTGGGCTCGTTTGATTCGTATTGACGAGTACTTTGGTCCTATATGGTAACCAGGGTCTGATACTGGAGTTGGAAGGTGGCCAAAGGAACTCCGAAATAAAACGACGCAACCCCATCGAGTTTGGGCTTGTTTGATTCGTATTGACGAGTACTTTGGTCCTATATGATTTTTCTTGATAAGTACTTTGAGCCTAGCCTAGATAATATTTATACGCAACCCCATCAATTTCTTTTGTGCGACCTTCCCCAATTTAGGTGTCAAATGAAAGAGCTTGAATTGTAGAATGAATTGTAGAATATAGTATATTCTGAAAGACAATCTAATATAAGATGGCCGCCGTCACAAATTGACAGATTATTTTTATGTACAATCCCCACAATATGGGTCTGTATCAAATGAAAGTTCGTAAAATACAGTACACCATGAAAAAAACTAAAACAAGATGGCCGCTATCACAAAAGATTTTTAAAAACAAGCTTTTATTTTAATGTCCTAAAAAAAGAAAATAAACTTTAATTTATTTTTTTATTACAATCTAGCGAATGGCTTCAATCATGAAGCAAATACAAAGAGGAGATGTTATAAGCATCTAGGTCCAGCTCCTATCACCAGAGTCCTGACGTCACGCATTTTTAGTTTTAGCTACTTAACGCCAGAGGCGCTGACATCAGTCGATCTTTTTATCTGTCGGATTAGTACGTCATACGCTCTTTTATTATTTCAGTTTTAAATTACCTAAGTACAAAATGAAATGTTGTATTCTATCGTGCAAAAGTTACACAGACGACAGAAACAAAGTGAACGAAAAAAAAATCTCTTTCCATTTGAAAGTACATTAAACAAGCATTATTAATTTATTACTTGACGTATTGCTTCTAGAATGTTCGACGCCACATGGACGCTTCTGTCAATGTCCCGATAAAGCACAAAAGGCCCTCTAGTGGCGAGTAAAAATACTAACGAAAACGTAGGATGTATTAAGGGCGAAAACAAAACACGTGAATTAATATAAGCAGTTTTAACGATTTTTATTTTTAGATTATATTGACACAGCACTTAATAAATTATCTTTCTCCTACGAATGTATCTTTTAACATAATTATCTTTCTCCTACGAATGTATCTTTTACTGCCACCTAGTAATGTATAGCGGAACTTTTATGTTAACGTCAATAATGCTGGCATTTTAGTAATTCTACTCGCTACACGGTGACAGTGGCGTCGCGCACCCTCCCCCCGCACCCCGATTTCCGGCTTCACTTGATTTCATACGGAAAACGCGATAGGGCACCTCCTCTTTGTATTTGCTTCATGGCTTCAATGCACTAAAAAGTGCGTTGAGCACAAGAAAATATTAATTTCATATTTGTTTATTACTAAAATATTATGTATTTTATATAAAATAATTTGTAGATACAACTAACAATAAAGAACTCGGTTGTCATTAAAATATTTCGAATTATTCGAGTAATTAGTTTAAAAAAAGTTTTTTTAAAAACAAGCTTATATTATAATGCCTTAAAAGAGGAAAATAAACTTTAATTTATTACAAGATATATTTTCTTATAAAAATATAAAAGCTTGTCCCGAGAATCAGGATAAACAATAAAACAATTTAACTTGATTATTATATTTATTTTTTTGTAATAAATAACGTTTTCACGTCATGTGTGTATGACAATGCTGTGCAGTCCTGAAATTTAAATGCATATATGATCCCTTTTTTGAAAAACTCGAATCCGTTATATCTGCTGCCTCACGGAAACTCGGTGTCCTGAACAAGGTGCGTAGGTATTTTGCGCCGGACCAACTATGCCTGTTGTATAAAACTCAGGTTAGGTCTTGCGTGGAATATTGCTCGCACTCCGGCTCCACTCAGTACCTCCTCGATGCTCTGGACAGATTGCAGCGTCGCGCTATTCGAATAATTGGCGATGTAGAGGCAACTAACACCCTCGAGCCTCTACAGCTTCGACGTGACATCGCCTCTCTTAGCGCCTTTTACCGAATGTTCCACAGGGAATGCTCTGAGGAGCTCTTTAACCTTATCCCTCCCTCTCCATTCCTTAACAGAAACACGCGTAAGGGTCTACGGAGTCATCTTTACACTGTATCCTCCTTTTCACACCGTACCAAGAAATTCCAAGATTCCTTCTTCTTTTTTTTATTGCTACTAAGTTGGCAAAAAAGCAAACTGCCCACCTGATGAGTGGTAACAGTCACCTATAATACATGTGGCTCCTATGACATTCGCAGTAAAACTGCAACCCCCACAAGGGCCACAGTGTACGTTGCCAACTTGTGACTTAAGATGTTAAGTCACGGTACCCAGTAATTTCAGTGCCATATCTTACCCTTCAAACCGGAACACAGCAATGCAAGCACTGCTGCTTTGCGGCAGAAATAGGTAAGACGGAGGTACCCAAGCACACGACCTTGGTACAGAATCTCCCTTCGGTAAGTCTTCTGTCGTTCATCCCACACTTGGAATTCTCTACCTGCGCACGTGTTTCCTCCATCCTACAACATGGGTTCCTTCAAAAGAGGTGTGAAAAACAACTTTTAGGCCGGCAAGGGGCGAGCAGGTTGGATAGTGGATGTCCTCCCTCCTCTATCTGTCAACTCATTTGGGCCTCTTTCACCGCTTAACATCAGGCGGGAGGAGGTCATTTGCCAGGCCCTCCATAAAAAACTGCTTAAGTACCTTGCCCTTGCATTGCCCTATGTATTTACTTGGTAAGCCTTAAATAAATAAATATTGGTAATTCTAAGAAAAAAAATATTTGTTTGTGTTGTGCCGGCGAACTACGTTTCGCCATAATATAAAAAATAGTTTACGACCTATTCTCAGATCTACCGAATGTGCACAAAAAATTTAATAAAGATCAGTCAAGCCGTTTCGGAGGAGTTTGGTAACAAACACTGTGACACGAGAATTTTATATATTAGACTAGCTGTGCCGGCGAACTACGTTTCGCCATAATAACGGCGAACTTACGTTTCGCCATAATAACGGCGAATTTACGTTTCGCACTAATAAAAAATAGTTTACGACCTATTCTCAGACCTACTTAATATACACAAATAAATTCATAAAGATCGGTCAAGCCGTTTCGGAGGAGTTTGGTAACAAACACTGTGACACGAGAATTTTATATATTAGATGTATCATGTAATAAATTAAAATTTATTTTCGTCTTATACGACGGTACGGCCGCCTAGCAAAATATCGTAGATGTTAATTTTGAATTTAATAGGTGTTTATTATTTACTGTGTTATACTATAGTAAATACAGGGATGTGTTTGATCAACTTTTATTTTTACAAGCTTTTATTTAGCTTGCACTGTATGTATGTATGTAGATTTGACCACTTCTCGGTTTTCGATTGGGCTGAAATTTTGCACATAATAATATGTATATCGTGACAATGCAATATTATGATAACATGGAGCTGATCTGATGAAGGAACTGTACGGTGTCCATAGGAACTCCGTAATAAAACGACGCAACCCCATCGAGTTTAGGCTCGTTTGATTCGGATTGACGAGTACTTTGATCCTATATGCTAACCAGGATCTGATGCTGGAGCTGGAAGGTGGCCATAGGAACTCTGCAATAAAACGACAAAACCCCATCGAGTTTGGACTCGTTTGATTCGTATTGACGAGAACTTTGATCCTATATGGTAGCCAGGGTCTGATGCTGGAGCTGAAAGGTGGCCTCAGGCACTCTTCAATAAAACGACACAACCCCATCGAGTTTGGGCTCGTTTGATTCGTAATGACGAGGACTTTGGTTCTATATGGTACCCAGGGTCTGATGCTGGAGCTGGAAGGTGGCTATAGGAACTCCGCAATAAAACGACACAACCCCATTGAGTTTGTGCTCGTTTGATTCGTATTGACGAGTACTTTGGTCCTATATGGTAACCAGGGTCTGATGCTGGAGCTGGAATGTGGCCATAGGACCTCCGCAATAAAACGACATAACCCTATCGAGTGTGGGCTCGTTTGATTCGTAATGACGAGTACTTTGGTCCTATATGGTAACCAGGGTCTGATGCTGGAGCTGGCAGGTGGCCATAGGACCTCCGCAATAAAACGACATAACCCTATCGAGTTTGAGTTCGTTTGATTCGTAATGACGAGGACTTTGGTCCTATATAGTAACCAGGGTCTGATGCTGGAGCTGGAAGGTGGCCATAGGAACTCCGCAGTAAAACGACACAACCCCATCGAGTTTGGGCTCGTATGATACGTATTGACGAGTACTTTGATCTTATATGGTAACCAGGGTGTGATGCTGAAAATGGAAGGTGGCCATAGGAACTCCGCAATAAAACGACACAAGCCCATCGAGTTTTGGGCTCATTTGTTTCGTAACGACGAATACTTTGGTCGAGTTTCGTAATGGCGGCCATGCGGTTACAAAATAATAGTAAAAAGATTTAAAAAAAACGTCGCCCCGCACTAGGATTTTATTTTAAAGCCCTAATAAGACGAAAATAAATTTTAATTTATTACATGATACATCTAATATATAAAATTCTCGTGTCACAGTGTTTGTTACCAAACTCCTCTGAAACGGCTCAACCGATCATTATGAAATTTTTTGTGTATGTTCGGTAGGTCTGAGAATAGGTCGTAAACTATTTTTTACCTATTTTTTATTATGGCGAAACGTAGTTCGCCGGCGCAGCTCGTCTAATATATAAAATTCTCGTGTCACAGTGTTTGTTACCGAACTTCTCCGAAACGGCTTGACCGATCTTTATGAAATCTTTTGTGTATATTCAGTAGGTCTGAGAATAGGTCGTAAACTATTTTTTATTACGGCGAAACGTAAGTTCGCCGTTATTATGGCGAAACGTAGTTCGCCGGCACAGCTAGTCTAATATATAAAATTCTCGTGTCACAGTGTTTGTTACCGAACTCCTCCGAAACGGCTTGACCGATCTTTATGAAATTTTTTGTGTATATTCACTAGGTCTGAGAATAGGTCGTAAACTATTTTTTATTACGGCGAAACGTAAGTTCGCCGTTATTATGGCGAAACATAGTTCGCCGGCACAGCTAGTTTTTAATAAAATATAAAAGCTTGTCGCAACATGTACCTATTTTATAAAAAACAAATATTTTTTTCTTAGAATTACCAATATTTATTTATTTAAGGCTTACCAAGTAAATACATACGGGCAAGGTACTTAAACAGTTTTTTTTATGGAGGGCCTGGTAAATGACCTCCTCCCGCCTGATGTTAAGCGGTGAAAGAGGCCCAAATGATTTGACAGATAGAGGAGAGAGGACATCCACTATCCAACCTGCCCGCCCCTTGCCGGCCTAAAAGATGTTTTTCACACCTCTTTTGAAGGAACCCATGTTGTAGGATGGAGGAAACACGTGCGCAGGTAGAGAATTCCAAGTGTGGGATGAACGACAGAATACTTGCCGGAGGGAGACTCTGTACCAAGGTCGTGTGCTTGGGTACCTCCGTCTTACCTGTTTCTGCCGCAAAGCAGCAGTGCTTGCATTGCTGTGTTCCGGTTTGAAGGGTAAGATATGGCACTGAAATTACTGGGTACCGTGACTTTACATCTTAAGTCACAAGTTGGCAACGTACACTGTGGCCCTTGTGGGGGTTGCAGTTTTACTGCGAATGTCACAGGAGCCACATGTTGACTGTTACTACTTACCATCAGGTGGGCAGTTTGCTTTTTTGCCAACTTAGTAGCAATAAAAAAAAAGAAGAAGGAATCTTGGAATTTCTTGGTACGGTGTAAAAAGGAGGATACAGTGTAAGGATGACTCCGTAGACCCTTACGCGTGTTTATGTTAAGGAATGGAGAGGGAGGGATAAGGTTAAAGAGCTCCTCAGAGCATTCCCCGTGGAACATTCGGTAAAAGGCGCTAAGAGAGGCGATGTCACGACGAAGTTGTAGAGGCTCGAGGGTGTTAGTTGCCTCTACATCGCCAATTATTCGAATAGCGCGACGCTGCAATCTGTCCAGAGCATCGAGGAGGTACTGAGCGGAGCCGGAGTGCGAGCAATATTCCACGCAAGACCTAACCTGAGTTTTATACAACAGGCATAGTTGGTCCGGCGCAAAATACCTACGCACCTTGTTCATGACACCGAGTTTCCGTGAGGCAGCAGTTATAACGGATTCGAGTTTTTCAAAAAAAGGATCATTGCATTTAAATTTCAGGACTGCACAGCATTGTCATGTGTGTATGACAATGCTGTACACAACGTTATCTATTACAAAAAAATAAAAATAATAATCAAGTTAAATTGTTTTATTGTTTATCCTAATTCTCGGGACAAGCTCTTATATTTTTATAAGAAAATATATCTTGTAATAAATTAAAGTTTATTTTCCTCTTTTAAGGCATTATAATATAAGCTTGTTTTAAAAAAAAACTTTTTTTAAACTAATTGCTCAAATAATACGAAATATTTTAATGACTACCGAGTTCTGTATTGTTAGTTGTATCTACAAATTATTTTATATAATATATACATATAATAAATTAGTAATAAACAAATATGAAATGAATATTTTCTTGTGCTCAACGCACTTTTTAGTGCATTGAAGCCATTCGCTAGATTGTAATTAAAAAAATAAATTAAAGTTTATTTTCTTTTTTAGAGCATTAAAATAAAAGCTTGTTTTTAAAAATCTTTTGTGATAGCGGCCATCTTGTTTTAGTTTTTTTCATGGTGTACTGTATTTTACGAACTTTCATTTGATACCCCATATACAGACCCATATTGTGGGGATTGTACATAAAAATAATCTGTCAATTTGTGACGGCGGCCATCTTGGATTAGATTGTCTTTCAGAATATTATACTATATTCTACAATTCATTTTACAATTCAAGCTCTTTCATTTGACACCTAAATTGGGGAAGGTCGCACAAAAGAAATTGATGGGGTTGCGTATGGATATTATCTAGGCTAGGCTCAAAGTACTCATCAAGAAAAATTATATAGGACCAAAGTACTCGTCAATACGAATCAAGCAAGCCCAAACTCGATGGGGTTGTGTCCTTTTATTGCGGAGTTCCTATGGCTACCTTCCAGCTCCAGCATCAGACTCTGGTTACCACATAGGTCCAAAGTACTCGTCAATACGAATCAAACGAGCCCAAACTTGATGGGTTTGTGTCGTTTTATTGCAGAGTTCCTATGGCCACCTTCCAGTTCCAGCATCAGACCCTGTGCATAGGACCAAAGTGCTCGTCAATACAATTCAAACGAGCCCAAACTCGATGGGGTTGCGTTGTTTGATTGCGGAGTTCCTATGGCCACCTTCCAGTTCCAGGATCAGACCCTGGTTACCACATAGGACCAAAGTACTCGTCAATACGAATCAAGCGAGCCCAAACTCGATGAGGTTGTGACCTTTTATTGCGGAGTTCCTATGGCTACCTTCCAGCTCCAGCATCAGACTCTGGTTACCACATAGGTGTAAAGTACTTGTCAATACGAATCAAACGAGCCCAAACTTGATGGGTTTGTGTCGTTTTATTGCAGAGTTCCTATGGCCACCTTCCAGTTCCAGCATCAGACCCTGTGCATAGGACCAAAGTGCTCGTCAATACAATTCAAACGAGCCCAAACTCGATGGGGTTGCGTTGTTTGATTGCGGAGTTCCTATGGCCACCTTCCAGTTCCAGGATCAGACCCTGGTTATCATATAGAACCAAAGTACTCGTTAATACGAATCAAACGAGCCCAAACTCGAGGGGGTTCTGTCGTTTTATTTCGGAGTTCTTTGGCTACCTTCCAGCTCCAGCATCAGACCCTGGTTACCACATAGGACCAAAGTACTCGTCAATAGGAATCAAACGAGCCTAAACTCGATGGGATTGTGTCGCTTTATTGCGGAGTTCCTATGGCTACCTTCCAGCTCCAGCATCAGACCCTGGTTAGCACATAGGTCCAAAGTACTCGTCAATACGAATCAAACGAGCCCAAACTCGATGGGGTTGCGTTGTTTGATTGCGGAGTTCCTATGGCCACCTTCCAGTTCCAGGATCAGACCCTAGTTACCATATAGGACCAAAGTACTCGTTAATACGAATCAAACGAGCCCAAACTCGATGGGATTGTGTCGTTTTATTGCGGAGTTCCTATGGCCAGCTTCCAGTTCCAGTATCAGACCCTGGTTACCACATAGGACCAAAGTACTCGTCAATACGAATCAAACAAGCCCAAAGTCGATGGGATTGTGTCGTTTTATTGCGGAGTTCCTTTGGCTATCTTCCAGCTCCAGCATCAGACCCTGGTTATCATGTAGGACCAAAGTACTCGTCAATACAAATCAAACGAGCCCAAACTTGATTGAGTTGTGTCGTTTTATTGCGGAGTTCCTATGGCCACCTTCCAGTTCCAGCATCAGACCCTGGTTACCATATAGGATCAAAGTATTAGTCAATACGAATCAAACAAGCCCAAACTCGATGGGGTTGCGTTGTTTGATTGCGGAGTTCCTATGGCCACCTTCCAGATCCAGCATCAGACCCTGGTTACCATATAGGATCAAAGTTCTCGTCAATACGAATCAAACGAGCTCAAACTTGATGGGGCTATGTCGTTTTATTGTGGAGTTCCTATGGCCGCCCTTCAGCTCCAACATCAGATCAGCTCCATGTCCTGATCATAATATATTTATACATATGCATGCAAAATTTCAGCTTAATCGGAAACCGGGAAGTGAGTCAAAAACTCGCAAGATTAGACCCGAACATGCAAAATATAAATAAAAGCTTGTAAAAAGGTTGAAGGTTTTTCGTACGGCAGTCACAAATAATAAAATTGTTAGTTATCAACTTCTCCGATTACTCCGTAGGACTTCGCGTCGTATACATACACAAATAATTACGTGACCGGGAGCTAGCTCAAAGCGACGTGCTCTCACTTCGAGTCTTGATTGCACACTGAATTTCAACGCGCCCGAGCCAAGTATTTGTAAGAAAATCGATAAATGTATGTTAAAAAATTCATATAAAAATCAATGTACGATAATTAAAAAAAATACCACGGTGTCAGTGTTTTGCTTACCTTTGTTCTATATATTTGTTAAACTAAAATATAATAGGGTTAATTAATGAAGCTAAAAATCACGAACGGTATGTGGGTGTAACCTAAATTTTAAGTAAAATTGATGCTATTTTTTAACGTATTGGTATGTAAATTTAAAAAATGGCGACGGTGATTGTGTAAACACATAATTTAAGAATTTAAATTTATTTTTTCCCGGCCCGTTAATTCGAACTTTAACGTAAAATATCAAAAACGCCAACGGCCTTTTTGCTATTTTTCGCGCCATGGGCCCTTAACAATTCTCGTCCCTGTTAAGCCGTACCCTTCCTATTTAGAATGTTTACATTCAAATTTCCCCCAAAAAAAAATCGAATTTGGTATAGTTTTGAATTATATCTAATTAAGTCATTAAAATGAGAAATTACGTAAATGATTCATTGTAGAAGTGTTCTCAGAATATTAAAGCACACAATTAATATGAAGTTTAGCAATAAATATCAGAAAATAGATCAAATGTCAAATTTGAAAGCTGTCAAAAAGTGGTATCAGAGGATCCATCTATTAGCATGGGTATTTGATGCTAGCATTTCGTGTTAAAAATGCTTAAATGAAACGCATGACAACCAGCAAGAAAATGAAACGCAGAGATGCTAAAAATGTTGGTATTTTGGCTAAAAATGCTTATCTGGAACGGGCCGCTAGTTATTTTTTCAAAAATTGCTTGTTTTATTATTTTGTTTTTCTTTATTGCTTTTTGGTTATTATATCAATTCCTTTTTTTATATCTCAATTTGTTTTTTATTTATAATTTTCATTTCAGAACAAAAAGATTTAGGTTAAGATTAAAAACGCGATTTTTATAAGTAAGTACCCTATTTAATAATTTTTCGGATATTTTCAGTTAAATGCCTACTAACCGAAAAAGTCTCACTTGCATGTTCGTTTCATAAAACCACAGTGATTTTTTTCACTGACTATTTTGTATGGGGGATTTCAAAACTAATTTTACAAATCTGAATTTTTAATAACACCTTAGAAGTGATACATTCAACTATGTTAGGTACATACATAGTAAAAGATAATATAGGTAAGTAATACGTAAAGATTATTAATGGACATAAGTTGCCTGACTATAAATAAATAAAATTAATGTAGGTACTAATACTAACTACTTGAATTATTTTTTATTCTCAATGGTGATTAGGTATATTTTGAATTTTGGCAAATAGGTAGGTACGGTGTTTTATTAGATTTTACCATTTACAAATAGTGTAGCTTTCCGCTCGCGGCTTCGCCCGCATTAATATTGTTTTCCCGTGGGAATTTAATATTTTCCCGTAAAATAATTTTGTAGCCTATTATATAGAAGACTGTTATTTATATTTAGGAGCTCGAATAATAAATTTCATAGAAATTGGAGCAGATTTTAATTATTTTCCATAGAATTTTTCAACCCCTAATTTGCACAATAAGGGGGTGAATTCCAATAAACCATGAAACACGTGTTCAATGAAATGTTTTTAAGAGCATGATTCTCCAGGTTTATCAAAATCGTTGCTTATTTTAAAAAAATCCATACAAGCTTTCATCCCTTTCATCCCTTCAGGGTTAAATTTTCTTAAACTTTGAATTAAAACAACTGTCCAAAATTCACGTTTCTACCATTAGCGGTTACGGCTGTGCGTGCGTCTATAGATGAGAACTTCTCTTTTTATAATATACTAGCTGTGCTGGCGAACTACGTTTCGCCATAATAAAAATTAGTTTACGACCTAGTCTCACACCTACCGAACATACACAAAAAAAATCATAAAGATCGGTTAAGCCGTTACGGAGGAGTTCGGTAACAAACACTGTGACATGAGAATTTTGTATATAAAAAGATAAAAGATATATAGATTGACAGTACACGTATACGTCACAATTTCAATAAAAGATTCGAAATTTCAACATCAAATCTAAGCGAACGGATGGCTCATGAGGTTATACTGCGAAATTACTGCGCTATACCGCTAGAGGTCTGCGGTTCGAACCCGCGTAATGCATGTTATGTTTTTATGGTTTTTTATCACAGCATTAATAACAACATTCTTTAAAATGAAATAGAAAATTAGATAACTGGTAAGAAAGAACAAGGAAAAAAATTGTTTAAAAATAGTACTAAATTATATAATTTCGGAATTTGATAAAACAGTCGAATAAATTAATTTCAGTGGGCTATAAATAAGTATATAAATTTTTCTCAATGATATTTTATATAATAAAATTTGAAATTAGATTGCTTAGTTTTTTATAGGTAAGTTTGTATACATACCGGGTTATTTTTCCAGCAGGAGCCAAATTTTGTGTCCTTGTTCAGACAAGCAAAATTAAATTCTTTTACTATGGGACAAATTTTCAACATCCACACCTAAATGTATAGAACAGCTGATTTTTTTTTGCAATTTCGAGTTTGGTCGCATAGTATAAGTTGTTCATTTTGCTTGGCTAAACAAGCATACAAATTTTGGCTCCTGATGGAAAAATAACCCGGTATAAAAATAAACACTTATTTTATTTTAGTATAAAAAACTAAAATCACATTTCTAACAATATACAATATGTGAGTTTGTATTTTCTTTAAAAATAATAAATAAATTGTAAAATGATGAATACCTAAATCAGTGAAAAAGAAATCGTCTTGGGCGGGATAAGTCACATGAAAAATTTGCAAGTTTGCTTTATTCTTAACCAGTTTTTTGAATTTGAAGTTACAGATGATAACCTTGTGATAATAGAAAGTACCCACTACCAAAATGACTTATCTCCAATGATATATTTACTTTACATCTTAAATATCAAACGTAGGTATATAAAATGTATGACATAAATCCAATCCATGGCGGAACAACCCCTTAGGTATAACATGGATTTATACGTCACTTTTTTACCAAATTGTAACACATTTAGCGTACCGTAAGCATATGATGTTTTATAAGACCTATTTACGCATAAGTCATTGTAATAAACTAAACGAAGCATAAACACCTAATGTGACCACAGTCTACACGCGATAACGTTTTATGGCTCCTCTTTATTATCGGCGATTACAGACGATTACGCGCGAGCACGCTTGTGTAAAGGGCATACTCAGCTGTACTCGCCTGTACGCGCCGATCATCGTCTATGATCGCCTGCGACCCGTGAAATGTCGGTTTTTTGGGCACGCATCAAAGGGAATCACGGGTGGTTGCTTTGAGGTCTCCACATGATCGCCGGTCATGTTCTATGCTCATGCTCAATTGCTCATGTTCACTTTGTTATAATACGATGAATGGTCAAACACCACCATCTTCTTTTTCTACATTTTTTCACAACTTTTCGTTGAATCACATTAACAAAATGGTTGTACACCGCAACCACAGACGATCGTGTGGATGCTTGCACGATGATCGTGCCGATTATAGACGATCACACGATCAACGATCATAGCCGATAATGTATAGTGCAGGCATACATTATCATATCAGGCACGCATACAAAGCGTACGAAGCTTCGGCACAAACACAGATTAGAGAGAATATGTCTAGAGGCACGAAGTCTTGCGAGCATGGAACTCTCGATAAACAACATTTGACAGCTAAGATCGACATACTCGATAAAAATCGATAAATTTGACAGATATTCCTAAAGAGTGAAAAGGACAGATGCTTTTGTCGATATATGTCGATCGATATATTTTATGTCGATCGACAAGTCCATGCTCGCAGGTGATTCGGGAAATCGGAACGATAGACGCAGGTAGGGCCATGATCATAGTTAATTTAGCGCCCCCAGGGCTGCGTTCGAAAACATCACCCGGAGTAAGTCGGTGGTGGGGGGAGTGTGGCCGGTTGGGGTGGTCGGAGTGTTGGTTGTTTTCGGATGGCACGGATATTGTCTGCTTTGTTTACATAACTAAATATACAAAATGGGAACCATGTAACAAGCAAGCTTTGAGCACATTGGATAAAATCCAGGCTAAATGCTTACGCATTATTTTAGAAGCCATGAAGTCATCCCCCATCAGTGCCATGCAAGTTGAATGTGTGGACCCCCCTCTTAAATTAAGGTATCTATCTGATAGGTTATTTTATAAAATTATAGAAAATCCTAGCCATCCCTTGTTACACCGCTTAGTCCAAATCCACAACCTTATTCCTCAAGCTAGATACTGGTCTCACAAACAGGTGCCATGCCTAGTAAAATCTTATGAGGAGTACATATCAGGCCCAGAGATTTTTCTGCATACAGACAACCCAATCTTCAGGCTAAGCTATGAAGCTATCCTCTTCCAACCCAATATCATTTTAAACTTTGGCATTGACATTGACAATCTAGACATCAATGTACAATTTAATTCATAGATATAGAATGGAATAGATGGGCTATAAAAGCCGTCAAACATGAGGAAAAGAGATAAACTTATACACATTGCCAAAGGAAAGAAGAAGACGGCATCATTTTTTTTGTCTTTGTCACCGTATATAGGTGAAACTGGTAGTGGGGATTGTTTATCACCAGCGTCTGGTGCTAAACAAATACGTGGATGAAATTTGTTGTGTGAAGTATAGCTCACTGTGCAATTATTTAACAGTTTAATTAGTGTAATTGTGAACTATTTGAACATTTAAATCTTGGTGCACTGCTCCGCTTTAGGTTGTAATAGTTATAGTGCTAGAAAACAGGAAAATATAACCTTTACAGGTAAGACCTAAATTGTGTCAATATTAAGCGCCAAAACTATTTTTTAAATTATAAATACAAGTTATATTGCAATATTTTATCCTTCTACTATGGTTCTCAATCATATTATGGGATTAAACATGAAATTTCAAACTAATTATAAGGTTACTATTAACCTAATAAGTTAAGAATGTCGCCATTCAATAAGGTCACCTATACAACCAACGCGTATAACATTTTGCCGGGTTATAATGATACCAGTCGCTACGACAATTTTTCCTTGATTCGTAGGTAATTTGTTACGTTAAAGGGAACTCACATATTAGTTTCTGTGTTACATTAATATTGACATATTTAAGTATAAAATTTTGAGCATTTTAGATAACAAAGGTAATTCTTTTGAAGTGAAACTTTCTATTTGCTTGTTTGTCTGTATTTAACAGATTTCCTTCGGAGATAATTACTCGAAACAGTTGGGTTAAAGCTACTGGTCGATTGAATTGGCAGCCAACCAAGCTTACCCGAATGTGTTCTAAGCATTTTGAACAACAGTGGATTCAGAAAAACAAAAAAGGCACTTTTCTTGGGAGTGGTGCTATTCCTAACTTTTTTTACAGGTCAGTAACTTATACATATTATATCTACAAAGTAAATACCCTATCAAGCCGAAACCTATATTTATTTTTCACAGACCCAACTATTTGTATAAGGGATTTCAAAATTAATTTTACAGTTTTGGATTAATGACACCAAATTTTTTATAAGAGTATGTTAACATGGGTAGGTACCAAATTCTTTTCTACTATTTTGAAATGGCCAAAAATATTATTAATGGTTTGATTTTGGACATTTCCTATTTATATAACAAGTCTGACCATTAGTACAGATACAGTTTACAAATTTCTTAATTATTATTTTTAATGTTGTAAAATTAGCACCTGCTTTTATTTTTAACCTGTATACATATTGTTTCAGGACGCATCGTTGTTGGGTTTCGGTTCAAATTTGAATACGCCCCGAAAGAGAAAAATGCGGCTTCAAATGCTGCGTTTGAAACAATCATCGAGAACATCAAGTAAAAAACTACGGGCAGTGCGTGAATCGCTTAGACGATTGGGAAAAAAAGTAGCCAAACTTGAAAATGTGTTAAGTGATTTGAAGTGTAACTTAATGATGCAAAATGAGCGGTTGGACATTTTAAATACTGTAGGAGAAACCAATAGAGATTTTCTGAAAATATTATTAAGTACATACATTCCCTTTTGCACCAATGCTTAGAAAAATTGTTAAATAAATTTTTTTACTGAAGAGTTTACGCATAATCACTACCCGCTTTTGATGAAATGTATTTGTAAAAAATATTTAAATACGCGAATTCATTGCTAATACGCTGTATTCGATGACAATAACGGAGTTATTGAAATCTAATTTTAGAAAATGTTTATTTAAAATTTTATATTTATACATTTTCTAACTCTTCACATATATTTAGTAAATGTATAAATATTGGATTTTAAATAAATTGCAGAGATAAAGAAAAAACAATGATATTACCCGCTGTATTCTTAATCGAGCGTCGATCTTCGCAAGGTACCTAGCTGGCAAAAGCTGGAAGTGAGTGGTCGCGGATCGTACTCAGTGGCGAGCACTTGGAGACGCCTATGTCCAGCAGTGGACGCGTGTGGGCTGATGATGATTCCTAATTTTTTTTCTTATATTTGTAAAGATGTTTACATAATAGCTTAAATAATTAAGTAAACTGTTTTAAAACTAAATATACTCGAGTAAATCCGAAAAGTGTAGTTTTATTTAAAAGTGTAAATAACTTTAGACTGCGAGGTGGAATGAAGAATACAATAAAAAAATTCGCAACTTCCTCCCACTTTTATTTTTTGAGACATATTGTTGAGCGAAGGGCGCTCATTAAAATGTCTCAATAAAAATACGTAGATCAACCAACCTTTTTACCACTATAAACATAAAGTAGGGTAAAACTTAAAGCAACACTGGTATACCCATCTACTTTAGGCAGGTATGACGTCATCTATGTCTGTCCCTTACGGGTATACGGTCACGTCCTATCTATTCATTCTTTATCTAAGATTTAATTCCATCATACATGATAAATGATAGGAATGAACACAAATCTTCACAGGACGCTTCCAAAATGTCTGATACAAGTAATGTGGGATGTGCTGTATGGATTCCACGTCATAGTTTAATTTTAAATTTTAAGTGCCATCCCAACACATCATCTTTTACAGCGGAGGCAATAGCTTTATTTGAAGCTATCTCCTTCATTGAGGCCAATAGATTTAAGAAAAGTTTAATCTTAACTGATTCTAAAAGCTGCTTACAATCCTTATCAAAATTTGTTTTACGATCCAAACATTACTGCCCTATAATTTTAAAAACTAGAGAAATTCTCTTCCGCTGCCACCAACTCGGTTTAGAAATAGCTTTAGCGTGGATACCAGGTCATCGTGGTATTAAAGGGAATGAGAAAGTAGATATTCTTGCAAAAGAAGCAATATCCAATGGTCATGGTAGCTATGTAAAGTGTTTTGCCCAAGATATTCGAGCAAATGCTGAAACATCTCTCAAACGCCATTGGCAAACAGAGTGAAACTCAATTCGTCTTACGACGGGTAGGCATTATGGTAAAATACAACCAAAAATCCCTGTTAAACCATGGTTTTTCAAAAGCAGATCTATTGATAAACGCGCCACCAGTGTCATAATTCGGTTACGCTTAGGACATAACTGCTCTCCAGTTTTCCTAGCTAAACTACACATACGGGATAGCTCCATATGTGAATGTGGACTAGATGAAGGTACCCTAGATCACATATTTTTTAATTGTCCTAAAAATAACTGTTCGTTTTATAACTGGTCACCAAATAAAATTCCTCGTCCAATCAATATGAACTCAATACTATATGGTATGAATTCTACAGTCATAGATAAACTAGCTAAATATATTACAAAATTTAACATAAAACTTTAGACGGAAATAACAAAAAAAAAAATATATATATATCTAAACATTTTATTTAAGTATCATCATCACAGCTCATATACGTCCCCACCGAGGGGCTCGAGCCTACCCTATGTTAGGGTGATTAGGCCTTAGTCAACCACGCTAGCCCAGTGCGGATTGGTCGACTTCACATACACCTTTTGAATTTCTTCGCAGATGTATGCAGGTTGCCTCACGATGTTTTCCTTCACCGTAGGAGCGTCAGACAAATGTTCATATGAAATTCGAAACGAACCAGTGGTACATGGCGGTCTCGAACCCGGACCTCCCGATTGGAAGACAAGTGCCGAGTCCACAACGCCACCGACGCTCCTTATTTAAGCTCCTTATTTATTTAAGTATGTAGATATTTAAATACACATGGGTACTTCCTGGTAATTTACTAACACTAACTAATAACAAACAAAAATACCCACCAAGTGTGATGTATAGCTATACCATAGACGAAGAATAATATAGACTGCCAATGTCATACAACTATAAGAAAGGTCCTATTCCCGCCTTATATCTAGATGGCGCTGACCTATAAGGTTGCTAACTTAAATTTTGTTGATAATTTATACTGAATCATGCCTGAAAATTAATAAAAAGTTGTTTTAATAATAGTAAATTACAAATAATTCTACAATATTCCGCCAGAACAATTTTAATCTTTATCGATAAGTTAAGTTGTCCTATTACACGGTTTCTACGGTAACACAACTGGTCAAGTCGTTTCCTTTAACGACACCCAAAACAAAACACTTACATACTTAATAAATAAACGTGTCTTTTTCGAACTCGACGTTGGCGGAATTGTCTACAAACCCTGCGTTCCAGATAAAGCACTGCTACTTTCTGAGGCTAACATCTGATGTTAGCCTCGTTTTGCGTTTCTTTTAAGAAATGTTGACATTTTTAGCCGCGCTAATTGTTACAAATGAAACGCAAGGTACTGATTTTTCGTGCTGAATTTTGACACCTCACTTAATTAGTCCAGCCAGTTAAAAATTTTTATAATATAAATCAGAATTGGCTAATACTACAAATATCTTTCAATATTTTTTTTAAATCCGCTGAAAATCCTTTTTGATTCATGAAAAAAAGATTCCAAATGTCAAATTTGAAAGCTGTCAAAAAGTGGTATCAGAGGACCCATCTATTAGCATGGGTATTTGATGCTAGCATTTCGTGTTAAAAATGCTTAAATGAAACGCATGACAACCAGCAAGAAAAACTAGCATCACCGGCTAATGGAACGCAGAGATGCTAAAAATGTTGGTATTTATGGCTAAAAATGCTTATCTGGAACGGGCCGAAAGACAGAACCCAAATTATATTTATAAAAAAAAATATATACAAAAATAAGTAAATATACAAAAATCGCTATAATGCATGGATTACATTCCTCTGTTTCATCTACGAAAATGCTGAAACCAACAGAAAATGAATTCAATTAAATTGCGGCTTAACCTGGCTTCAGCAGAAATGAACACCAATTTTACAATCACGTCACAGATACATCTATTTGTTGAAGGATTCAAATATTGTCAATGTTTTTGTATCTGATAAATTTTAAATAAAGAGACGTTTTTGTTTTGAGTTTTGATCGAGTTTAGATATTCCCGATCATACACGTATAAATAAAGAATGCAGGTTACTGCTAACTTAATATATTTTTACATAAGAAATAAAACATAAGCAACAAAATACCGTAACTAGGGAAGTAACAAACATCAGTAAAGTCTGTGTCAGTATTCAAAATTGAAAACCACAAACCATATGGATAACTAACAGCAATGAGATTACAAGTATATGTCAACTTCTTGCTCTAACAAGTTTGACAGAAATGGTGTCACAGATATATTATTGAGTTTTTGGAATTGCTTTTAATATAGGTATATAATTTACAACGAAATTGTTAGTTTAAAATGTTTAGTAAAGTTTAATAAGTGTTTTATATAGTCGACGGCCAAGATGTTTTTGTATTGAAAAGTGAAAAATATAAATTAAGAAAACGTTCAAGATTTCATTTCAGATTCCGTAAGAATATTCCTTAAAAGGTTATCCCGTAAGAATATTCCTTAAAAGGTTATCCCGTAAGAATATTCCCTATCAGCATGAGATTTCGAGAATGATGGTGGTTTTGAATATAATAGCGTGAGTTTCCGAGAATGATTACAATTATGTAAGTAATAAAATTTCAGTACAGGGTTAAATTTTTATGTAGAGTCTCAATATCTCTGACGAATTTTCAAATAATGATACATCGAAATTTAATTATGAAAATGAATATAACATGTGGAGAAAGAAAATCAAATATTATTGTCGGCTAGAGATCTCAATTCAGTTTTCGGAAAAAGGGAAATACTTTGAAAAGAAAGATGCAAAAGCGAAATATATTATTATATGCTCTGTCGGCGACAAATACATATACTTACCACATCATAAACTGCAAAACGGCTAAAGAAATGATAGACAAATTTGAAAATTTTTTTTGGGAAATGAAGACACACAAATATGCCAATTATTAGAAGATTTCTATACTTAATAATAAATTTATAAATTCGGTTATCATGCAAGACGTGACCAATTAGAAACCATAGTCACAAGAATTAGATCTCTTTGGTATGAAATTAAAGATAATTAGCTTTTAACAAAAATTTTATGTAGTTTACCGGAAAATTGTTTATTCAAATTTAAAAACTGCATGGGAATCGACAAGCAGAGAGGAGAAAATAGTGTGTAATTTAATAAATAGAATTTTGTTGGAAAATAAAAAATAAACAAAAATGTCTGAAGATAAAATGAATGATATTGTCAAAGTGACAGATAAAGTGCCGGGTGAAGAAAATGCATTCTTGACAATAAAGAAATGCTTTAGCTGCGGGAAATTTTGGAAGAAATATGCAATGTTTCAAATGCATTCGTTTTGGGCATAAACATACTGACTGTACAGAAAAATTTAACTGCAAATTTTGCAAAATTAACATTCACTATAGCAAATTCGGTTTGAATTGGAAATTTAATTTATTCTGGATTCTGGAGCTACATGTCATACGGTAAATTGTTCACATTTATTTAGAAATTTTCAAAAATGTTATAAAATAATTATGACAGCTGATGGTAATATACATAATTATCATAGACAGTATTGGAGATATTTACTGCAAATCTGATTATTAGACTGAAAAATGTTTATTTTGTACCAAACTTGAAAAAGAATTTGATCTCAATATCGAAATTAGTAGAGAATAATTGTAAAATTAACTTTTTCAGAAGGACATGTAAAGTTTTTGACACATTCGGCGGCAGATGTCTTCTGACTGCTACCCGTGACAGAGATGGATTGTTTTCCGTAAGACTTCGGGTTGAGAGGTACGGTAAATTTTGTAAAGAATGCAAACTTTTGGCACAGAGCTCTCGGTCATGTGTCATGATTCAATTCTGAAAACAAAAAATATTGTTAATGGAATCAATACCGAAATTAAGAAAGAGGTGGATAACTGTGAAGTCTGCATCCAATCTAAATTATGTAGGAAACCTTTGAATACGATTAGATATAGAGCCAAAAATGCACTTGAAATTATTCATAGTGACATTTGTGGTCCAGTTGATATAAAAACTTGGGATGAATATAAATATTTCATTACGTTTTTGGATGATTATACACATTTTACCACGGTTTATTTATTAAAAACAAAAGATGAGGTATCTCTAAAATTGAAAATTATATTACTTTTGCAGAAAATCATTTTAGTGGAAATGTTAATTTTAGATATGATAATGGAGATGAAAATTCTAGTCATAGGTTTAAAAAATACTGTTTGGTTAAAGGAATTACCATTGAGTATTCAATACCTTATAGCCCACAACAAAATGGCAAAGCGGAGTGCTTGAATCGTTCTATTAGGGAACGACCTAGAGCACTTTTGTTTGATAATGTCTTGCCAAAAGAATTATGGGGTGAAGCTGTTATGGTATCAGCATACTTATTAAATAGGTCATTTAATACAATTAATGATAAAGCTTTAGCGGAATTATGGTTCGGTAGGGTTCCAAATTTAAAACATTTAAATATATTCGAATCTTTAGCTTATTTTAAAAGGAATTATAATATTGGAAAATTAGACTCTAGCAGCCTTATTAATAAAAATCGCCTATTCCTGCCTTAATCCGAACGTACTCTTGGAGTAGTTACTCCCAGTTTAAGCTAAGAGTAGCTTTGTGTTTATGACATTATTAATAAACACGGAGTAAGCTCAGACTAATAAAGCATTGCTTAATCTCGGATTAACGCGAATGTTATGGCAACCCTTGCATTTTAAAAGAAAAAATAATGAGTCGGTGAACGATTTAAACATCATTTGATAATGACAGAAATAAATGTGATGACAGTTTTCACAGTTTTTTAGTTTGACATTGTCATCTGAGGTGTCTTGTTGTGGTTGTTTTGGTTGTTATTTGTGATCGCGTCGCAATTATGTATATTTAGGAGTGCAATTAAAAATTGTCATTAATAAATGCTTTCCTTGGTGCTTTCCCCCTCAGAGAGTTATTCACTGAGTTACTTCCAGAAGAAAATGTTACGTGATCTAATTTTACCTTATCTTCAAGAAGCTGGTTTTGCTTTATTTGCATTGAGATGTTATGTAGGTATATTATAATTATATCCAATGCAACAATGCATAATTTTGTGTTTTCTAATTTCGTTGTAAGTAGTTTTGTTACCCACAAATTATATTATTCGCAAAGATAACGCTACTCCATCCTTAATCCCTCCTTAAACTAGGTAGCTGGCAGGTTTAACTTTTACTCCAACAGCCTTATTAATAAAAATCGCCTATTCCTGCCTTAATCCGAACGTACTCTTGGAGTAGTTACTCCCAGTTTACGCTAAGAGTAGCTTTGTGTTTATGACATTATTAATAAACACGGAGTAAGCTCAGACTGACAAAGCATTGCTTACTCTCGGATTAACGCGAATGTTATGGCGAATGTTATGTCAAACTAAAAAACTGTGAAAAAGAGTTGGATTAGCTTACTCCTTTCTTACTCCGTGTTTATTAATATGAAAATTGTTTACTACTGATTTGATACTCGGAGTAAAGTTACTCAAGCTTTAGTCTACGTTTATTAATAAGACGACAAGAGTAGAGTTGGATTAGCTTATTCCTTTCTTACTCCGTGTTAATTAATATGAAAATTGTTTACTGCTGATTTAATATTCAGAGTAAAGTTACTCAAGCTTTAGTCTACGTTTATTAATAAGACGGTAGATGTAATAAAGGACTCTTGGTTGGATATACAAATAATGGTTATAAAATATGGGATCCGATTAATGGCAAGATTTATTATTCGAGAGATGTTAGGTTTATTGATGATAGAGATAAGATTGAAATATTTTAAAAACAGTGTAGGAAACAAACAAAACGAAATAATTTGATGATAATGAAAGTTTAGAACAGGAAAGTAGAGATACTCGTAGTTTCATGAGAGGAGCAACAACAGAAAATGTTGACCTTGAGAAGGGAAATGTTCAATTTGAGAGAGGACGTGCTAATTTTGAGAATAGAAATAGAGTTAGAAGCAGTGAAACAAGACAAAAGAGGAATACTATAGAGGAAGATGCAGATAGGACTATTGATAAAGATGGGATTGTTGATGTCGAGAATATCTTTGGTGAAGATAGAGTTGTTAATGAGAAAAGAGTTTGTAATGAGGATGGAGTAGTTGATGAAGAAACGGCTAGTGATGAAAATAATGATATTTTTATGGATTGTTGTGAAGAGTTGTTGATTAAGAATGAAACTGATTGTAGAGATAATAGTAATAGTAAGAATATTAATGAAAATAATGAAGTTGTAGATGATGGTAGGAATGATGAAAATAGAGAAATTAATAGTTGCGATGAAAGTTTTATGAATGAGTTTGAGGAAAATTTACAAAAGTGAGTTTTGCCTGAGAGGAATAGACGTTTACCGAAAAGGTTTGAGGATTATGATTTAGATATGTCACTTTTTACGGATAATGAGGTATTACAGTGTGATGAAAAAGAAAAATGGAAACAAGCTATTAAGGAGGAGAAAGGTTCTTTAAATAAAAATAAAACATGGGTATTAGTAGATATGTGAAGTCGCACAATTAGTAGATAGGGCAGAAGCCAAAAATAGAAAAGTTATTTCGAGTAAATGGATTTTCACTATAAAACCGGGTGGTAGATATAAAGCGAGATTAGTAGCTAGTATAAAATTTGCAAAGTTTATATGGATTGAAACAGGCACCTTTAATGTGGAACATAAAATTAACTGATTTTCTTAAAAAGTTAGGTTTTGAACAATTAAAGTTAGATCCATGTTTGTTTAAGTGTAAAGGTAAGGAAATCTATTTAGCTATATATGTAGATGACGGACTATTAATAGGGAATAATGAATATGATTTAAATTCGATAATTCTAATTTAGAGAAAGAATTTGATATGAGAAAATTTGATAAAATAGAAAAAATTTAATTTAAATCATATATTGAACAAATGTTAGAAAGTTTAGGATATCATAATTTAAAAGAATGTGTGTATCCAGATATTCTGATTGATGTACATCAAGAGGGGAAAGGGAATAGTGATGATGTACATCGTTATAGACAGTTGATTGGCTCATTATTGGTTTTGGTAAATAAAACAAGGTTAGATGTTTCATTTCATGTTGGGTACTGTAGCAGACATCAAGAATGTCCTAATATTAATGATTTTAATAATATTTTTCGGTACTTAAAAAGTTCAATAACGTCTGGTATACAGTATTCTCGGAGTAATGACAAAGTTTTGAGAGCCTGTTGTAATGCCGATTTCGCAGGTGATCCTGACTGTAGAAAAAGCACGACTGGCTTTGTCATTCTGTATGGCGGCGGACCTATTCATTGGTGTTCGCGAAAGCAATCCGTAACTGCATTGTCGAGTACAGAGGCAGAATATATCTCAGCTGCTGAATGTATTAAAGATCTGCTTTATGTACAGAGTCTGTTAAAAGAGATTACTGGTGCAATTCCAAAAACCCAATTATTTGTAGATAATCAGTCGGCTATAGTACTAATTAAAAACGGAATTTTAAATAGGAGAAGCAAACACATAGATGTGAAATTTCATTTTATTAAAGAAAAAATAGAAAAAACTTAATAGAAATATTTTATTGTCAAACAAATAACAACATTGCGGACATATTAACTAAAGGATTGGACAGAACTTAGTTTTTGCGCTTAAGAAAGTGTATTGTAAGTGATCAGCGATTAAGCTGTGGACTCTTTGTGGTGTAGTTATTTTATTTAGTTTTTAATTGTTTGGTAATTCAATTCAAAGGTTTTATTATGATTTATGATTATGAGTAAGGTGGGGATAAAGGGATTGTTAATTTGGTTTTTTATTGTAACGAGGTGCTATACTCTAGATATACTCGTTGCATTCCCGCCTAACTTGACTGCATTTTAAACTTAATGTTTTTGTCTCAATGACATTATGTTTTCCCGTCACTCAATTGCGGCCATGAAGACGCATGAAAGTCGCGTTGCCACGATTTAATTTAAAATAAATATTATCAAATCAATATCTAAACATTGATAAACTAAATAATGCAGTCGATGTATTCTAGTCACTAAAATTCAAGGCACTTATGTGTAAGTCTTGTATTATTCTGGTGGGTTTTTATTTGATTGTTATCCATAGTTTTACAATAGCTCTTATATTTTTACAGAGTGCCTTTTTATTTCTATATTTGTAATGATTGAAGATTATATACATCAGTGACGCAATCGGTGTTTCATTTATCTGGCCCTACATACCCACTGCACCACTGCGTCACCTGCTGCTCACCACGTTACATTATTAAGGGGAATTTTTTATGTGTGTAATTAGTATAATGTTTTAGCAAGTGTGTGTTGTGTTCTAGTGTGGAAGTAATTGTTTGGATTTTAAATTAATATGATGAACAAATAGATAAATACAAAATTTATAGGGGATGTTGCAGGATTTGTCTGTTTTTGTGTCTGATAAATTTTAAATATAGAGACGGTTTTTGTTTTGAGTTTTACAGAAATGTTGCAAAGATAATATATTATTGAGTTTTTGGGATTGCTTTTAATATATAATTTATAACGAAATTGTTAATTTAAAATGTTTAGTAAAGTTTAATAAGTGTTTTATATAGTCGACGGCCAAGAGTTTTTGTATTGAAACGTGAAAAATATATAAACAAGAAAACCTTCAAGATTTAATTTTGGATCCCGTAAGAATATTCCATAAAACATTAACTTATTGTCGACGTTACGAAGTGCATCGTCGTTCTCCGAGATGCACAAATTGTGTGTGAATATAAAATCTTTGTAATCACAATCACAAACAACTGGTCAATGGTCATGACAATAACTAAATAACTCATCAAGATGAGTAACAGTAACAAGAAGACATAATATGTCATAAGTAGGTTTAAAAGACAAAAGCTGAACCACAGTAACACTAGGTGTTGTAACTTCAAGTAACAATAAGTAGGTACCTAAGGTAATAGTAAGGTTTCCGGTAAGTCTCACTATTTCAAAATGTTCTTAAAGATTGCTAAGTAAATTTTTCATACCACTTAACTTGGCTAGGAAACGTAATATTACCTATGGAGGTATAAACGGTATAGTCACAAACATGTGATGTTTGTGACTATACCGTTATAAATGCAAGTAACAGAAAATACTTAAAGTAATATTATAGTTTCTTGTAATTCTTTCTACCGACAAGAGCTCTTGAAAATAGTTAGCAGAATATTTTTTACCACCTAAGTTAATGTAAAAGTATTAATCGCAACTTATTTACAGCTTCTTAATTTACTAATTAGAAAACCCTATATTGGTATTATGGAGTATTTTTTATAGCCCTAATCGTTACAGCGGGGTTAAAATTTACTTTTATGTAATTCTAAGCAATATTAACATTCAATTTAAACATTGTAACTCTTGTTTTCACTTGAAATCATTAAACATATAAAATACTAGCTTTTGCCCGTGACTTCGTCTGCGTAGAAATCCTTTTTTATTGATTCCCTTTACAAATACACGATCGATTATAATTAGACAGTCATTGCGCCGTGAACATAAGAACTCTGTGCCGACTTCCTTTGATAAAGGAGTAAAGGTAGAAACAAACTATTGTGTCGTGGTGTGTTGTGACGCATCAGAAGCGTATCGGTTTCGTACATTTAATATGGCTAGAAACATATTATTACAGTGTGGTGTATTGTGGCGGCACACAACACACCACACTGTAATAATGTCGTGTCGTGTCGTGATATCTGTCGTGGCGCGGACCGCTCGACTGCGATCGCGCCAGAACGGTGGTGGGGGTTCTGGCGCGCCACAACACAACCTAGTAGTGTGTTTCTAACAGTGTTGGTATCTGCGCTGGCGGACGCTCGTTCTAATCAAAATGACTTCGGATTAATAGAACTTGTGCGTCAACGCAACCTGTTGTATGATACAAAGTGCAAAGAATATAAATTATAAAGTTTAGGTAATCTACTATCAGAGCTGCCGCTTGGAAAGATAGTACAGGAATATCAAATAAACCTACAGGCGTACTTGCTAACTACAGCTTCTTTAAAGAAACTTTATATCCATTACTATTTAGGTGATTACATGTGTTACGGCGGCGTTCATAATAGCTGAGCAGTACTTAATAGATATTAAGTTTCTTTCAGAAATGATAGTTCTAGTTACAACTGAAGTTAGAAAATAGGCTCGCTGTAAGTGAACAAATATTTATTTTAAACTAGCTGCCCGGACAGACTTTGCTCTGTCAAAAGTTATTTACTCTGTGATTTGTTTGGGGAAAGAAAAGTGTTGTTTTTACTATTTTCCACGCATTTTTTTATGTTTTTCTCTCCATAAGATCCTTCTTGTGCCTTAAGAAAAATATGAAAAAGAAATTAACCGAATCGGTCCAGCCAGTTCTCGAGTTTTGCGCTTAGCAACACATTCGGCGATCCATTTTTATTTATATAGAAGATATTATATTAAATAAATAAATTACTCTCAGAATCGAAAGAAAACATTGTGAACGTGCAAGCGCTACAAAGCTTCGATTGACACTGTTGAGAAAAAAAACGTCATAACGCATTCTGACGCGACACAACACACGTTATTAGTGTGCACACCCACCGTCACGACACAAGGCGTCGCGCCACAACACGACATAATAGTTTGTTTCTACCTTAATGGATGGACTGCGACTGTCAAACTGTAAGCGATCGCGATAGATTTTTTCTTTGACAATAACCCCCCTGGTTTTTTATTTTTTTGGTCAGGCTTTAATCACATTCAATCGACAGACACACAGCCACACAGAAGTATTTAACTTCCCTTTATACGTCTCTGGCTAGCCAGACACTTTATCACAAGCACGGATATTGTACATTAAACAGTACAGGTGGCGACCGCCTAACTCATAGCGATCACTCGCTATCGCTTTCGTGACATTAGAACAATACTTCAAATGTCATCTGTGACATTAAAACTCTCAGAAGAATAACTAAAGCATAGAAACCTAGCAAAAATAGCTACTGAACTTAATATATTTGACTCACTTTGACATTAGGCGCTGCTAATAAAAGTTAGACAGAGACACGTATATGCAAGATGTTTCGAAAATAAAATTGTAGGTTATACTTTAAATAGAGACAAAATTTTTTATGATTTAATTACAAATGTGGAGTTTGAGATTTTCCCTGACTTGTAGTGTAAGACTATATAACTTCACAAATTTCATAGTTCTAGCTAGATCAACGAAAAGTTAACCTTACCCTATACATTTTGATGCCCGTTAGAATGTCGAAATATACGTTTTTGGCGACATAAACGGCCGTACCTTTTTTTGTTAACTTAGAAGTTTGATTTTTTCACATCTTCAAGGGACTAGAACTTGTTAGTGTAGAACTGAGTAATTATATGGTTTTAATTTCAACTCGATACCTTCGCGTTTCCAAGATAGTCTTGACAGACAAACGGACAATAAAGTGATCCTATAATGGTTCAGTCTTTCTTTTGAGGTACGGAACCCTAAAATTTGGACTATTTAAGTGACGGGTATTTCCCGTTATCTAAAATGTTGGAATTTTTCTATTGCAGAGATTCACAAATTCTATGGGAAGGAAATCAAAGACACACTGCTTTTATTTCATCGCTTAGATTTAATTCATTTTTTATCGCATCGCTTAGAGGTACTTGAGGTTATTCTCATATTTAATTTACTTACCCAAAAATTTAACCCTCATGGATTTTGAACCTTGGATAAATTCGTGAATGCTAAAACTACTATTTGTACATATGCTTGGAAATTAAACTAAAAATATTAACATTTGACCATAATTTATTGTTAAGACATTTTTCGATAGATTTATTACGCTTGATGTGCGGCCGGGTTTAGTTAGAATGTAAATTTTCCGAAGGCGGCGTTTTGATATTTTACATTTTTGACTCTTTCAAGTTCTTTTCTTGATCTAATATTTTAATTCTTAGAAAAAAATCATCTGAACTGGTTGTTCTTGGCATCCGTGTCAAGGATTCCTTAAAGAAATAGTTAAGAAATTAAATACGTTTTTATTTTCATAAATAATATTTTAGTTTAAAGAATTCCTTTCATTGAATAACTTGACTTAAGTACGTCATGACGTCTCCATTTCATAGTTTTACTACTAAGTACATACAAAATTAATCTGATGGAAAATATCTGGAGCAAATTTGACTATGCTTTCTTTGACTCCAATTTCGTCTGACAATACACTTTATCCATATGTTTTTTATACATTGTCTTTAGGAAATCTGTAAAATAAAAATATCGACAAAATTTTACAACACTACGCATGATCAAAAAAACCTCAAAGTAATTTTCTAAAAATCGCTAAAACATAAAAGTGAAGTTAATATTACGTATTGTTTTTCTACAAAATGATTCAGCGATATTTCATATGTATATAAGTGTACTTATTAGCTCACATTCAAGTAACAATATGAGAAAACATGCCAATTTAAGGTCAATAAATTTTGATTATTTTCCTTTCGCGACGAATGAGACTTGCAGCCCCAAACTACACAAGACATTGTGTTACGGAGTGCACAAACACACACTATTTGTAAATACCTAAAGAATTCTTGCTTTCTAATCACTTAAATATTAATAAAATATCATCAAAATACTAGCCACGGGACGCACAAACAAATATTATACGAACAATTCAAATAGTTCAAACTCAGATGGTCTATCTTCGATACAAGGTACTATAGAATTTAGCCGTGTTATATATTTTTAACCAATTTTAATATTTAACCAAAATGACAATTCAATCAATTCATCTAGTTACCACCTTGTGATATGCCAAAAGACAAATATTACTCATCTCTTACATTTACACAGTTTTGTGCCGTATGTTAGAAAGAGACAAATAGCACACAATTAATTCTTGTTTTAATCTTCCTTCTATGCTATAGTGATTGTTCTGAGTTAAAACTATTGTTCTAATGTTACGATAACGATAGCGAGTGATCGCTTTGAGTTAGCCGGAACGGCCGCAGGTTCGTGATCACAAGGAAAACAAAACTTGTATCTATAATCTATGGGTTAAACATTCCTTTGGCTAAATTTTCGTATAGCGTTGCCATTATATTTTGACAATAGTAGAAAAAATTAAAAATGTCTACGGTTGACGCCTTGACGCTAGTTGTTGAATTAGGCTTTATTTTTTAGTAAATTTACTCTTATTGTTACTGAAATCAAAGTGAAAGAATTAAATTAATACTTTTAAAAAAATTCATTGTACAAATGCTTTACTTTATAAGCTTTGCTGTTACATATTATCATTGCGGACAGAATCAGTGCATAGCAATAATGCGTCTTTTATCATTTCGCATGTGCGTGAAAGATATGTCAGAATAGAAGAATACGTAAAATTCTTCGCCACTTCAACAATGTGAAGCAATACATAATTACTGATTTGACTAACATCGTATTGACATTTTGAAGAGATTGACGAATAAACTTGTAATGAGACGAACAAGTGCTGTGTCGGTTAGTTAGTTCTTGACAGCCGGTTGGCTCGTCGTAGCGACTTACAATTGGCTTCCTATAAAAATGAACAGTCGCAATAGTGTAAATGAATCAAATTTGGTAAATTTCTCGACAAATTTGTCGACTCTAAATCAATTGGACACGAAAGACGGCTTGTTGAGTTTCCCTTTTGACCATATTTACGCATGTTCAGACAGCTCAGATCGTAGGCAAACACTTCAATTAGATAAAGAAATTGAAATTTCAACTCATTGTGTAGTAGCGGAGGACAATAAACTAGTAGTCAGTACAAGTTCAGAGATAAATCGCTTGACAGAGCAATTGACATCATCTGAAAACCAAAATAAGAGGCTTAAAGATCTGCTCATCTATCACTTAGATCTCATCCAACAGCAAAATGAGCTAATCTCTAAAAGAGAAAAGCTGTATCAAGCGTTAAAACAAGAAAATGACACAGTGAGTACCTTCTTCCTTTTTCTTAATTCATTAAACTCCTTAATCTGAATTGTTAACAGATCTTGTTAAATTGTAAACACTGGTTGCATTTGCTTTCATAGATTAATAAACTGACTGTTTATCAGTTAAAAAAGTCAAATTTTAACAATCTTTACTATTCTTATTATGTAATTATTTGAGCAAATAATTTAATACTTTTTTATTTACTTATAGTTTTTTTGTGTATCAATAATAATAAAATATTATAAACAATGTTTATTAAGATTATATATATTTTGATTTTTTAACTGAAATGTGATATATAGCCCCCGTTATTAGAGGTACAATTTGGTAGCTGGACATTCTTAGAGATGAGTAAAATAAAAATATTAATGATGTCGATATCAATACTTTTTCTTAACAATTATTGATTGCGTAAGAAAGTTAATGTTTTTAATTTCTCGTAATTCGTTTTCAAGCCACTGTAATTGGAAAATAATGTTTCAATTTATACAAACATTTAAATATTTTCTCAACAAAGCAAGTTTTATTTTTCAACTTACAGAAAAAATGCACAGATGCATTGAAATTTAATGCATCTGTGCATTTTTTCTGTGAGTATAATAAATGGCAAACACGTATTATGGCGATATGATTTAGAGTATATTGTTTTTCACAAAAAACACTTATTTTAGACTAAAAAGCTAGTTTGGAAAATAATAAAATATTGTATTTTCTGTAAACTGCTATGCCAATAATAATATATACAGTAAGTGAACTCGGCCCCTCTTTGAAATTTTATACCTATGGCCGCTCGGCATCGCTTGGTGTGTGATAGGGCTGCTCGCTTACCGTTTGACTTGAGCGTATGCCCTGCGGCGAACTGCATTCGTAATAGCCCTTGTCGCTATGCAATCCAAGTGTCATCCAGATTGAGGCGCGTAGGCATAGCGCGTGTTTCGACCATTTTCTATGAAGTCATTCTACTGTATATACTATTACCGTGTCTATGGTAAATGTATACAGCTTACTTAGATTAAGCTTACAAAAGGTAAATATAAATCTATATATATATAGGTATATATAAAAGATGTTCCCATCTATAGACGCACGCACAGGTCGCACAGCCATAACCGGTAATGGTAGAAACGTGAAATTTGAACAGTTGTTTTAATTCAAAATGCGCACTAAGAAGGGATTTTAAAAAAAATTTACCCTAAAGGGATGAAATAGGGGTTGCAAGTTTGTATGGAAAAATCTTTAAATTAGCAACGATTTTGAAAAAACTTCAGATTCATGCTCTTAAAAATATTTCATTGAACACGTGTTTTATGGTTTATTGGAATTCACCCCCTTAGGGTTCAAAGTAGGGGTTGAAAGTTTCTATGGAAAATATTTAAAATCTGCTCCAATTTCTACGAAATTTATTATTCAGGTTTAAATAGGCTGGAAAATTATTTTCCTACGGGAAAATATAAATTCCCATGGGAAAACAATAATAATGCGGGCGAAGCCTCGAGCGGAAAGCTAGTTCTATATAATATTCTCATATATGTTTAGATTCTTATGTAGCACACAGCTACTCTATCATCACTGCCTAAATATCTAGAATACGAAACTTATAAATGTGAGGCTATGATGCTATTTCATATGCAGATTGATTTCCAGTATACTACTCAAAAGATAGGTATATATTTGTCCCGCATGAGCACTAAACAATTAAATGAAACAGACAGTACAAATTTTTAATATTGTTAATTTTTATAACCTATCTATAAAACTACATAATGAAATAAAAAATTATCAAAATGAATATCTGTTTGCTTCATTTAAGTATTGGTTAGGTTACTTCAGTGTAGAATACTTTATATCAAAATATTGCATTGCGAGAAAAATGTTTGCATTTATGTTTTTAAGTAATACTTTTCCAGAACTGTATATTGTTAGTTATATTGATTACTAGCTGTGCCCGCGATTTTGTCTGCGTGAAATAGTGACTTTTGTTGAAGTTGATAAAAAGTAGCCTATGTTATACCTTATATAATTAGTTATCTATTAGTGAAAGTCCCGTCAAAATCGGTCCAGCCGTTCCGGAGATTAGCGAAAACAAACAGACAGACAAAAAAAAATTAAATTGTGTTTTTGTTATTGGTACCCGATATATATTCATACTCATTTAGTAAAAACTTATTATTTTGATATTACAAACAGACACTTCAATTTTATTTATTTGTATAGATATCAATATTTATTAAATTAATAAACAAAAGAATTACATTTCGGAAAGGGAGTGAACCTGAAAAAAAATGATCTCTTTTTGAACTTTGTTATGCCAAAGTAGTCTTTATTTACTGTTAATAGTATCAACATCCAACAACAACAACATTCAATTTATTTAGCATTTTTATAGAAATTGCAAAGTTTTATATAAATAAAATAATGAATTTTTTTGCTAAAATAATTATGTATAAATATACATGTCATGTCTATTCAAAATAAAACGGACATGGAATTATTGAAATAAAGACCAAACTCATGTCATGTCATGTCATGTGACCTAATCATGTTGTTTAGGACAAACAAGCTAATTTCAGTTCAAAGCTATTTGAAGATTTGGAGCCTTTTACCTTTATTTTTGTTATATATATATTCACTTTTATATACATTATTTATATATTCACTTTTTATATATATATTCATATATATTCACTTTTATATTTTTTTTTATAGGTCTCGTCTTGTTTCTCAAGTTCTTTGTTTGCTTTTACAAAAAAAAATTGAATGTTTGTAATTGTTGTGTGATGGAGATTTCATTATGTTACATCCACCGCACTTTTAGAACATAGTTATACATGTAGCTGCCAGCTGTACTTTGATTGTTATTTGATAATGCTAAGTGTCAGATCATTTTTTAAGTCTGCCTGGATGACCAAATTCGAAACTATTATGGATATTGAAAAATACTCAAGGAGGTCTTAGGATGGATATTGCTAAAAATTAAAATTGTATAATTAGATTTTTGAAAAAAAAATTCTAGCTGGGAATCCTAACCATTTGATTTAAAGAAACAATTCTGTATTATTTATTACATTAACCAAATGTCGCTCATAAGGACTAAATTCTGTGAAGCAATGATATAATAAAGGAAAGTACTCATTTTTGTCAAAATACAACTGGTTTTTGTGCAACCAAGTACAGCTAGGACTTGACCATCTAGGTCCACTTGAAAAATTCGGTCTCGCGCCCACTCATAACCAAACACCCTGTATGATCTGACACGTGGCACTGTCGAGGCAAGAACAGTGTAGTGTATGTTGCATTAGATTAAATTATAATTTCTTCAAGCTCTATTATATTAACAATAAACTATTTGGGCTATCCCGATGCCGCCTGCATTGCAGCGAAGGATCTATTTTAATATCAATCTCAGCTACAATAAACCCACTGTAGGGAATAAACTTCCTCAAGAGAGGAGGCCTTATTTTCATATGCGAACATGATAAAATTGCTGAAGTCACTAAAGTTTGTTATAAATGTTTTAACATTTGACAAAAAAACAAGTGATCAAAATGAATAACCTTATATTATAAACACGGAAGTTTATAAGGATGTTTGTTACTCTTTCACGCAAAAACAACTGAATGGATTTTGATGGAATTTTGTAGGTAGACAGATTACGACAGGGATTAACATATAGCTACTTATTATCCCAGAAAAGTAAGTAGTTCTTGCGGGAAAGTAGATTTACAGTTTTTTCTTTGAACTTTTAAGGCGAAACAGTTCGCGGGCACAGCTAGTTAAGAAATAATAAGTACTGTTAGTTCCTGCAAACTGTTACTTGTTTTATTTCTGCTCATTAATTGTTTAATAAGTAAAATAATTTAAATAATTTTTCTTTGCATGAATGAAATGATTTACTATTCAAATTATTATGTAATTTGTTATGGAGAAGGTAAGGTCCTTGTGCTAATGAACCAAATTTTTATATTTCTACTCTGAATTTTTAAAGTAACATTTTATTGAAACTATTTAAGTTATTCTGTAATAACAAACCATCATATAATTGTTCAACAATTTTTGCTCTGAAACTATTCAATTGCTATTCTGTCAGCAATGAGTTTACATAAATGAATGAATATGGATAAGGAGATTTCTTTGTCAGTTATTGAATTACTCAGTATAAATAACTCAATAAATATATAAATATGTTCTAATTTCTGAAATGTCAAACTTGTTTTTGTATAGATTGTCAGGGCAAGCAAAACACTTTGGTGCCAACTATTTTTGTTCAATAACAAATGACCCAAGAAAATCGAAATATTTTGGGACTAGTGCAAATCAAAACAAACATTATTCCATTGACAAAATTAAAATTAAATAAAATTAAGGTGGGCTAATAATTTTCATTTATTTAGAAAACTATTATGAATGTTTGCAGCCAAGGTATGAAATAAAATTAAATGGTGGTGTAGCTGTCATAATTATAGATTTTAAAATAGAATTATAGATTGTCTTTGATAGATTTGCTCTAAATTAGCGAAATCTTATATTGTTCCCTAGTATAGAAATATAACAAGATATTTTTTTTTATTTACAAAAATCATTGTTTGCTCGTTATGGCATTGACATAACTTTTACATTGCAGAATAATATATTTCTAATTAGAGAGGCATTGGCGATATTGAATGCGATTAAATGATTGGCTATTAATTTTATGAAAATTGTGTTTCGTTGAAGAAAAATTCATTGATAAATTTATGTGCAAAAACTTGTTTCTGCTAATACTGGTGGCAATCCTGTTAGCACTAATTGGATTAGACTAAACTAAATTTAGTTTTAGTGAGTTTTTTATTCGAAAATTTTGAGTGATAACACAATTTGACAGCACTAAAACTAAATTAATTTAGTTTAATCCAATTAGTACCAGCAGAATTGCCACCATTGTTCATATGAATATTTTTGTTTTATTTAATTTGCTATTTCTTATAAAATATTACTATTAATAATAAGTATAAGTTAAATACCTTATATAATATGTATATTATATAAGGTATTTAACTGATAAACATAAATGTATGGCATCGAGATGTCAGTTGAAAAATATTTCATTTTATAATACATAGTTCTAATTGGTCCTTAGAAAAGATTTATGTTGTTGCCAGCCATAAAAGTCTTAAATCCCAGAGTAACCTTTTTTATTATGAAACACTAACTCAATATTATGTAATCAATCTATCAACACAGCCAGATTTGTTTACAAAGTTTAATTTCAATATATCGTCGCCATGGAGCGAAAAATCACCGAGTCGGTCAAAACATGTTTTGAGTTATGAAGGTTTAAAGTTTTTAAAACAAACAAAATCATAACGTAGTTTTGGTATGAGATAATTCGAATTTTATGGTTTCATGTCATAGAAAATAGTAATGCGCTTAGGGTGACATTATTACTTTTAACAAATCACTTATAATTACTGAGATAATGAAAAAATACAAACATAGTTAGTTTTCATCCTCAAATCCTGTACCAACATTTTTTGTTATTTAATTGTAAATAGAGTTAGTAACTTTTCACCCGTATCTGGACCCTTTTTAAGAAGAATAACTCTAGTTAGTTCGAATATGCCTTTTTTTGGAAATCCAATAGATCTTTTAATGATTATTCGCAAGTTTCTAATTTGAACTGTTTTTTATATATCGTCGCCGTAGAGCGAAAAGTCACCAAGTCGATCGACAAATAAAATAATTACACTATCATAATGCTACAGCGAGAATTCATCAAACTTTTTTACACCAGCTCTACCCTTATACTGTGATCACAAAACTTTGTTTAGAATATTTGCCAAAATCTTTAGGTGAATATTTTAATCAAAGTTTTATGATCACAGTATAATGAATTCTCGCTGTAGCATTATGATAGTGTAATTATTTTATTTGTCGATCGAGTAGTCATTAAATAAACTTGGTCAGTTTTCGCCTTCTTTTTCCCTGGATTGAGTTCAAATTTTGTAAAGGAGAAATGTAACTTACCCGATTTAGGTACAAATTTGTAATTCCACCGATAAAATAAAATATTTAAATATGTTAATTAGTTTTCAAGTAATGAGTTTTATTCTAAATGTAAAATTAGTGATTTTTGCACTATCTAAAATAAAAACTATGATACGTATATATACATGGCTGTAAGGTTGAAATACGTAGAAAAATTTGGAGATATTGACGATATTTCTAACTCAATTTTGGCCAAAAAATGTCGATTCGGTGACTTTTCGCTCTACGGCGACGATATTATATTTTTGCATATATACCTAGTCTAGCCATAAATATTGTTACAATAAAACATTTTTTTTTCTATTCCATAAAACATTTATCTATACTCATATTATAAAGAGGAAAGATTTGATTGTTTGTTTGTATTGAATAGGCTTCGAAACTACTGAACCGATTTTGATGAATGTTGGTATACGGATAGTTCGAGACCAGGGGAAGGACATAGGGTAATTTTCCTGCGGGAAAAAAAATCCCACGAGAAAACAAAAATAACGCGGGTGAAGTCGCGAGCGGAAAGCTAGTTATTATTATGTATATTAGTTTACACATTAATATAATAACAACAAAAAATATAAAGCTCATTCTAAATGATCTCCATTGGCTTTAATACAGTCCTTTAAATGCTGAGGACAGTTATCTATAGAAACACGCACTCTCCAAGAAAAAATGTTTTAGGGACTCCAAATTATCATGGCGTTTAGAGCATGCTGCTCTCTAAAACTGACCATAAATCATAATCCAGCCGATAAAGATCGGGACTAGATGACGCCAGTCTTCAGCTCTGATGAAGTCCAAAACGTTCCTTTCCAAACATGCTTGGGTGGATCGAGCTTTATCACCCAGTGCTGAGTCTTACTGAAATGACAATTGTTGGTTATGGAACATGGTGTTGTTAAGAGGCTTAACCACCTTCTCAAGAATCGTAGCTTGTTCGATATTTTGACACCTTTTTCACAATAATATTGCTAAGTCACTCTGATCGCTAACACCCCACCCAACCATCACTGAAGTCTGATAATGTCCACATTGTACTCTGCTGACTAATTGGGTAGCTTCTATAGAATTTAGCATAAACCCAGTTATTCTGCTTGTTAAAACATTGCTCAATAGTAAAAATTTTCTCCTCAGTAAATAAATTTTTTCTGTGCCCTCCCTTCACGTACCGTTTAAGAAGTTGTTTTCATTTTACCACCCTATTCATTTTTAAATTGTTAGTTTTAGTATATTCAGGATAAGGTTCCTGTGACAGGTCGAAGTTTTCCGTTTCATATTTTGCTAATATGATGTTTTGCGATTATGATATTTTGATTATATGATGATTAGAGACTGAGCGGTTTCCATGATTAAAAATATTGTTTCAAAAATATTACTTATCTCTTTTGGCTAGTGATTTATTCCGGGGGGGGGGGGGGGGGGAGTAAATGGATGTTAGCGACGATTCTTCGCAAGTTAGGTCGCCTTCATTATGAGTTGCACACAGATAATGATGACGTGTGGAAACATCATATTGATCAACTTCGGGCTACCAATGTGATGCCACAAATTGAGGGGGAGGCCTGATATGTTAAAGTGTATATATTTGTATCGTTCTGATTCAAGATTCAAATGCATACTTAATCAAACAAATATTTTTTCAGAATTATAAATAATAACATTTAACTAGACTTATATTCTTGTTTCTATTTAATGTGGAATTATTTATTGCATTTTTGATAAAATAACCTAAAGAGATGTAAAAATTTTAAAACAATATTTTTAATCATGGAAACTAGTATGCATGAAACAGAAAGCTGCGACCTGTCCCAGGAACCTAATTCTTATCCTGAATATACTATAAATGATGACCAGTGCGCCTCTTATAGGTTGCAAGTCTTAAGTCATTTTTAACCGACTTCAAAAAAGGAGGTTCTATGTTTGACCTGTATCCTGTATGTTTGTGTGTATGTTGTCCGCGATTATTTTGCGTTTGGCTAAATCGATTTTGATACGGTTTTCAGTAAAGTATTTGTTACATTTAGGAGAAGGTTTTGATATTTTAAATTAAAAGATTGAAAAAAACTTCTTAAAAAAAATAAAACCAACTTCAAAAATACCAAAATGTCATAAATAATATAAGAATACAAGCAACATCACAGTTTTTTATTGAAGTGGTGCCAAGCTTAGAGCATAAAGTGCCAAGCAATGATCACCTGGAAAGTTAAAAAAAATATAAGAACAATTAATATAAGGCCAAAGTATAATATGAGTACCTATAAACCGGGTGGAAAAAAAAGACCGTGGTTGGAGGAAAAGTACGTTTAATATTGATGGAAGCAAATTTTACTGAAAGGAAACATTCCTTTATTTTCAAAAATAATTAAAACTGCATTTAAATATTTTTTAAAAAATCACCTGCTTGAGCCGGGAATCGAATCGGTGAAATGTAAAAAAAACATGCTGTAGTTTACGATACCAACTGAAAGAGTCATTCATAAGGATCAATTTCTTTTAAACAACAAAGTATCTAAGATTCAAGAAAAACCAAGAATTTTTTTTTATTGTATAGCCCATTCACAGATGAATTGAACTAATATTCGAAATATTCAATCATTTCAATATAAAAGGCGACATGTAGCGAATCCAGTCGAAGAATACGTCTGTGCATACGTGAAAATAGGTCTCATTTAGAATAATTCATAAGTTAAGTGAACAATTTTCTTAAGATACTGAGTAAGCTTTACAATAAAAAAAAATATTTTTCTTGGTCTTACTTTAATTTAAGATACCATCTTTTTTAAAAGAAATTGATCCTTATGAATGACTCTTTCGGTTGGTACCATAAAATACAGGTTATTTTTTTTGTCACATTTCACCGGTTCGATTCTTGGCTCAAGCAGGTGATTTTTCAAAAATCTTTAAATGCAGTTTTAATTATTTTTGAAAATAAAGGAATGTTTCCTTTCAGCAAAATTTGGCATCATCATTATAAAGGGTACTTTTCCTCCAACCACGGTCTTTTTTTTCCAACCTGTATATAAAAGGAGATGTTCCCATCTATAGACGCACGCACAGCCGTAACCGCTAATGGTAGAAACGTGAAATTTGGACAGTTGTTTTAATTCCAAATGCGGACACACACTAAGGATGAAATAGGGGTTGCAAGTTTGTATGGAAAAATCTTTAAATTAGCAACGATTTTGATAAAACTTAAGATTCATGCTCTTTAAAATATTTATTTGGACACGTGTTTCATGGTTTATTGGAATTCATCCCCTTAGGGTGCAACATAGGGGTTGAAAGTTTCTATAAAAAATAATTAAAATCTGCTCCAATTTCTATGAAATATATTGTCCGGACTTAAATACGGTACAAAATTATTTTTCCTACGAGAAAATATAAATTCCCACGGGAAAACAATAATAACGCGGGCGAAGCCGCGAGCGGAAAGCTAGTATATAATAAATGTGCAAACTTAAATGGTATGTTATATTTTCAGCTGAAAACAAAGTTGAACAGACGAGTAACAACAGTAGGTCAAAGGCATAACGTTCATCCTCCACCATTAGTTCCTCCAACTGGATTACCACCACCTGCCCCTCTGGTGCCACCTGTCACAGCCACAGTAGTAAAAACGGAGCCTGGACAGCCTGCACAGGTATGTAGGTTTTGTTTTTCTTTAATATTGTTGACTTAAGTTCATATTCATTCTGAATGTCATGGGCAACAATTTGAAGTGATTAGGTATAAAGTTATTTTTCATGATACATTTTTATTTATTTAAGAGTAAATTTATTATATGTATAAGTACAGACAGACACAGTGACTTAGAGAGTGCCAAAAACATAGACAAAATTACTGTGTTAACACATTCAGTGTTAATCACATTTGGTGAGTGTTGATGAAAGTCGACCGAAATGTATCAAGGTTTTGTTTTGTTTAAAAATAATAGATTAATGTTTATGTTATACAGTACTACTTCTGTCTACAGCAGATACAGTTACTACAATTATTAAACATTATATATATGTTAAAGGAAATGTGTAATAACCAGGAATTGTATATAGCTCTCAGGAAATCTATCGATTCTGAGCTTTTTTATGAAATGTGTGCATATCTTTTTAACATTACCTAACTAGCAAAACAGCTTTATGACATAAGAATTATATAGGTCTTAATATTCTTATACGTCATGTTTAATTATTCTTATACGTCATGTTTAATTAACGTAGTACTTTTACAATTCTTCTTCTAATGCAATGTATAAGTGTTTTTTGCTAATATTGTATACTACCTACTCTTGGTATGTAATAGCACAATATAGAGAACGATACAGTAGCCCGACTCCATATAAAGGGACGTATCGGCGCACGCACACATACAAACGTCGTTTACACGGCCGCCAAGCATGCTCTGAACGGCATAGCAACCACAGAACACATATACCCAAGGGAAGAATGACAACTTCATAGAAAAACACGTTGGACAAATTTTGACTGTACTGCCATCTTACTGTGGCCCCACGCACTATCTACGCTACGCGGTAAAATTCAAAAGCACTGTAATATTATTTTTTTATTGTAATCGTAATTTATGGAAACTAGATAATATGCAATGATTTTAATTATAAATCATTGCATATTATTTTCTAGTTTCCATAAATCACGTCAGAAGTCTCAGAATAGTAAAGGTAAAAATTAAATAAAAGTATGATAGTTTTATTTATGTTTTATTGTGTTCATCTTCTTTTTTATTGCTAGTTTTGAAGCAGATTCTACATATTCTCGGTTGTTTAATGTACAATACCTTTTAATAGTTATGTGAAAAACACTATTTATAATAATTTTTACATTTATTGAGACATATTTCTCACACTGTTTCTAAAAGGTGAAATTTATATCCTCACAGAGGTTTTTTAATAACAATGTTTTTAAATCCAATATTGATGATGACATTAAAGAGAAATTATCGCAAAGAGTAGCACAATCTTCAACACATTTAATTTAATTTCTTGATGCATAAATTAATTTCTTCTTAATGTCGACATACTCTTTACATTCTATGAATGAATGTACATTTTCTGTCAACTTTAATATCTTCTCAAACACACCACAAGTCACATTCAGTTTTTTTTTTATAATAAACCCACATAATAAGCACAAGCTTGCATTTCAGCTGAGTCAGTCATGCTTGCTTCAAAAGTGTGGTCCACTGAAGCTAGCATATTGATCACAATATCAGGGGCTTCTAGGGGTTTTACTTGTTGGCTTGTGTGTGGTGTAGAAAACATGTCCTTGAAATTATTTATTATTGTATAATAAATGTCTGTTTCACAGTTTCCTGACTCTATGTGGTTTAGAAATTATAGATGTTTTCCATCCACCTATAAAATTGTGAGGCAGTAGGATTGCAATTTGCACAATTTGCCTGGATTGAGCCAAATAAATTTTCCACTGCATCCTGCTGTACCCGACGGGTTGACAGATATTTAATCCTGTTTGCCTTTAAGATTTTTAAATATTTGCAAAATACCTCTTAAAGTCCAGACCCACCCATCTTTCGAAGGTGGTGGGTGGTGGGCTCCGGCATCCAACAAACTCTACTTCCTCAAAAAATTTTTCATTAGTTCAAAATGTTTGAAATGCGGCGAGTTCATGGTTATGTTTGTTGAGTGTGGTTTGCCTCTCCTCAAAACAGCAGAGTCGCTATTTACGGCGACAATTTCTGCCATTGTAATTGCACCTGCAGGCAGTTCCCCTGAAAATGTAATAAAAAGTAAATAATGAAAATTGTCAAAACTATAGAAATATATAAACTAGGAATTCAGGCAATATTTTTCCTAGGAGCTATCCGACAGTCCAACACTACAACTCAATCGACTTATTTCTTCTAGCTGTTTTCCTTATTTTGCATTGTTATTCACCCTCACAATGACAAATCTTACATTCCAACATCTGGATGAAATATTTTTATAAATAATACTTTTAGTTAAAATCAGCTGCTGTTTGTTAATTTTTTATGAACTTTGTAGGAAATGTTTAAGTATGTCAAGGTATTAAACTTAACTAGAAAAAATTAATCAGGCCTGCCCCATAGCATGATCAACAAAACACACTATGATCAAAACAGTTTAGTGCTTTATCATTCATATTGATTTATTGTTTTATCATAATTATTGTGATTCAGTGTTCATGCTATGGGGGCTGGGGTGGGAATCGAACCCACGGCTTTTCTTAATCAGAGCTCTTTGCTCTGAGCTATAAATTTTAGTTTAGACATTTTTAGGCATTCATATCAAATCTTTATAAATTTTCAGGTTCAGTTTAATTGATATAACGATTACCTTGGGATATTTTTGCAAACATGCCTGCAGCCACCAAATGACTCAAAACCTGAGCTGCCTGAGCTGACTAACTTTCATCTTTTCTTTGCAATTAGGGTTAAGGTGATCCTTCCTCAGTGATGGAGCAAACATGAAATTTGGATTTACATTATCTCAGTCATAAAAGTCTTGAAAGTCTTGAATGTGACTCCACTTGGCAATGCCTGTAAAGAAATAGAACTATTTTTAGAAACCAAGGATTTTTTTCCTATATTATTTATTTATTTAACAATTTTTGTACACATAAAACTAGACAGCACAAACAACACATAAGACACAATGTACAAAGGATCTGCTTATTTCATAAATGAAATTTCTTCCAGCAGACCCGCAATTTTCTATTAATTGATATCTTCTAGACAAGTTTTTATTGTATATTGTTTAAATAATATCTAACTGGGTTATTCATATCTAACTGGAGTTCCCAATTTTTAATTTATAGTACAGTAAGGAGTAGAGTATGGATGCATTGGTGGTGCTGTGGACTCGGCACTGTCCTTCTTATCGGGACGTCCGTAGTTCGATCCTGCCATGTACCAATGTATCTTTCGTTTTTCGAATTTCATATGTACATTTGTCGATGCTCCTATGGTGAAGGAAAACATCATGAGGCAACCTGCATTCATCTATAAAGAAATTCAAAGGTGTATGTGAAGTCAACCAATCCGCACGAGGCCGGCATGACTGACTTAGGCCTTACTACCCTAACCCTTGGGTAGCCTCGAGCCCCTCAGTGGGGACATATATTATGAGCTGTGATGATGATGATGATTGTAAGGAGTTGTAGTTTATAGTACAGCTTGCATAGCAATTGAAATTGATAATACAGACTTTATCCATAGTGCTCAGACTCGGACATTTGGATGGAGTGCAAGCACTATTGATAAAGTATGCTGTCTCAATTTGAAATGTTAAAAATTTGGCATTATCAATCAATAAATGAACCATAGTCACACCACTGAACTGTCTAAATAATCATTATTAATATGCAACAAGAGCACTCTACAGGCGGCATATAACTATCACAAGTCTTAGGATGGAGTCCACTCTCAGGACTCAGCATCCACACATTGAATGCATAAAATGCTAGAAATATTTATTTTAACACAGATATAAACAGGTAGGATATATACAAAAGCTATTTTTATTCACCTTGTCAAAACCAATCATATCTGGAACAGCATGTTTGGATAATCTCTTCTCTTCAACATTAATAAAGTCAATAGTATATATAATCTTATAATTCTTTGCTCAGCATATAATTTATGTTGGAAGTCCACAGATGACCAACTGTCATTTGGAAAACAATACTTGGCCCACATTTCACATCTGAAAAAGAAAATATTATGAGCGAAAGTTCATTTATCATTATGATATTTAATCTACGGAATTTGAGACTATTATAATTTTATGTTCTTGCAGTAACGCTAATAGAACTCAAAGAAGTGTTATCTCTTTTATTGTGAACATAACCGCTACCGCTTTAACCGGGGTTTTTTGTCTTTTTTTTTTTATTGTAGCATTTGGTCGTTAGAGAGGATAACAACCATTACTGCTAGTGTCAAGTGCCAGGATAGACAGTTTCATAAAATAATTTCTCGAATATTTGAGAGAAGTTTTCAACATCGTTGTTTGACAACTGCGAGGAAGGCTTGTTGAATAACAAAAAAAGGACGTGGCAATGTCAGAAGTATTTAAACTGGTCAATTTTAACACTTACCGTCGAATATTTGTTGTTCCTGGCTTTGGAAAGCGATATAGTATAATGTTTGCATCATCTTGTGGTGAGATTCCACACTTGAGACATTTTCTCTTCAGGTTATCACAAACACAAACTATTGTTCAAATTGACATGTTTTAGAGTCACTGTCTCAGGAAAAGCAATTAAATCTAAGTAACAATAACAACACGAAAAAGAACTCAAGTTTAACACAAAAATCAAAACAAGTCACTGTCTCCAAACGAGTCTATTTCTCACGTAAAAACACAAAGACACTATCAAAAGTCTAAAAAAAGTCGTTATCTCAAATGCAAGCACACTTCGATATATTATTGCGTAAATTCGCAATGGAGAAACAAAAGGAAAATAATTCATGGGCCAGAAATATAAATTCGGCCATATTTTTTGTGAATGTATGTTGCCAGTTCTAACATTGACTTTACATCCATTATCCATTTAATAAATAATCTTCAAACTCAAGTCTTTCTGGATAATTTTAAACAAAATATACTTAAAAATATTAACTTTAGTTAAATAACGCAAATTTATGTTTTAAAAGATGTTTATCATCAGAAAATATGGTTAACATCTATGAATCTTTTGTTATTATTTACTACCAATTTAGGATTTTTAGAAACATGTTTTTTGAGGTAACACTCGATGTATCCCTAGTAGGTATGTCTCATTGCGCCAATAGAAAAGTCGACCGCCCCTGATAGCAACGAACCAACCCTAGCCAGGCCCCCGTCACTCGCGCAATGCAGCGTTATAAATACTTACCGCTAAGTAGCGCGCCGGCGCGCCGACCGGCAAAGGGGCGGCCGCCGCCACCCGCCGCGCCGCACGCGAGACTTATCGAATCTTGTAATTTTTTTTTTATTTTTTTTTATTATTTTGTTTTTATTGTTTTTAAGTTTATTTTATTGCTTTTTTGATTATTATATTAATTTGGTTTTTAATTTCTTTTAGTTTTTTATCAATTTTTTTTTATTTATAATTTTCTTTTCAGAACTAAAAACGGGATTTGTAAACCTAAATTGAATAATTTTCCGAAAATTTTCAGTTAAATGTTGATGCGAAAAAAGATCCACTTGCATTGTGGTTTTACAAAACCACACAATAATTTTAATTTAATAAACTTGATAATACGGTGGTTCATTACTGTGAAGCTATTGGATGTCGTTGTTAAAACAAATAAAAATTTTGATTTTTTTTCATGGTCGAAATTCGAAGTAATTCGAACTAATTAGATAGTAATTCGTCGCCATAGTAACAATCTCCAGTCCTCAGTCTAGTTCCTCACTTGCTGAGGAGTTCAGGTTGAGCTCATTTTCATCTTAGACCTTTTCGTCACTTATCATCGGCTGAGATAAAAGCCAACAGCTTCCCTATTGTTTGTATAAAAAAAAAATAGGCAGCCTGCTTGATTGTCTACTTAGTTTTATAAAAAAAAATAAAAGTTTGGATGAACCGGTTATTTGATTTCCTTACAAAAAAAAATATTCCACCTTACTCCTGTTTTTAAATGATTGCCCATTTATCACAATTATTCATACGATTCAGGATATTTTCGATAGTAAAATTGAATAACCGTGAGTTCAAACATGAAAAAAAAACATCAATCATGTATCTTTCATAATAATTCGTAATTTTTTTAATCATTTGTAATTTGACAAATGAATAAAATCGATGAAAAAAAATTTCGCCTAGTTCGGGATTGGTAATTTTTTAATAATTTGTATTTTTTATAATTTTTAAATGTATTAATGACGATAAAATAATATTCTATTCTTTTATTTTTTAACATATACTATTTTGAATTTTAAAATATATGCGCACTGCCACTTTAGAAGTAGATTGTAGAAGTATTAACCAATCATGTATTTTACCATATTCTTGCAAATAAAGTAAGTACTATTATTATTATCATTTAATAAAATTAAAGCACATTTGAGTTAGGGGCTTTCCTCGCAATCACTTTATTTCATTATAATCCTACGTATATCAATAAAATAATAACATTAAAGTTTTACTTTGACTATTTTGTTTATGTTCTTTGTACAACCCTTAAGTTTTCGCTCGATGACGCAATCACGCGGTGTACGCGGGAATCTCGACTCTCGGCGCGCGTTCATAGAGACCTTTTCTTCTTGCAGCGACTTTTGTCTGTCGGTTTTGGCTATTATTATTACGACGATTGGAGCGTTTCTATGGGAGTGATGTATCTGTTACGTAGTAACTATTATCTAATCTGTGCCCTAGCGCCCAGTTCAGCTTTAGGTATAAATTTCAAAGACACGCCTGAGTCGGGCTACTGTATCGTTCTCTATATTGTGGTAATAGTAGGTATTGTCGTGGTAGGCAATAGTAGGTATTGTCGTGGTAGGCAATAGTAGGTATTGTCGTATACAGGATTAATTTTCAAGCAGGAGCAAAATTTTGTGTGCTTGTTCAGACAAGAGAACTGAACAACTTTTACTATGGTACCAACCTCGAAATTGCGAAAAAATCAGCTGTTCAATACATTTAGGTTCAGTGTATGGTAAACATTGGTATGGAACAGCTGATTTTTTCGTAATTTCGAGATTGGTTCCATAGTAAAAGCTGTCCAGATTGCTTGTCTGAACAAACACACAAAATTTGGCTCCTGCTTAAAAGTAAACTTGTATTAATCGGATATATACAGGATTATTTGTAAAACACCTGCAACCTTGAACTGAAACTGATTAAACCCGAAAATCTGTAAATATTATATAAATTATTAATAATGTCAATAAGGGCGTTCTTAATGATTGGGGCGTAATTGTTCTTCTTGTGGAAGTGAAATAAAATTAAAAAAATAAAAAATGTTTCATTACTTACTTCATATTTTATCCGCCATTTTGAACAGGCGGCCATATTAAATTTAGGGCAATATTGCTAGGTTCTTAATACTTTACTCTTTATTTGTTAAATTTTAGACGCCATTAATAAGCGGTGGCTATATTGAATTTAGGTCAATGTTGCTAGATTCATTGTACCTACTCTACTCTTCAAGTTTTTTCATTTGATATCCATATTACTGGGTTTTGTAACATAATTTTATTATACAGTCCCTTGCCCTTATTTCCGACAGGCATTTTCTAGAACTAGGTCTTAGGGTGCTATTATTAGCATTTCCATACTCATCTTCAAAAATCAAATTCAGACAGTTGCAACTAACCATAATTATATAGAATTTGTGTATGAAATTAGGACTTTTGACCCTAGGTACCATAGGTACCATTAAGGATCCACCTTAAAAAATCCTAAATTGGCTAAAATAGGTCATGCTTTATCATCTAGGAAAACTCGAAGTCTAGGTGACGCAGGGGCCGAGATCTCGATGAAACGGACAGGCGGACGTAACTATGAGCACATAAGCATTAATAAATATAGTTGGATCACGCTAAAAATTATTATAGAAAGAAGGAATTTAAAGATCGCATTAAAAATTACATAATACCTGTTGAATTTGCAATGAAAACAATTTCCCACATAGATTACAATAAACTGTTTTGTAAGAAATTTGTGATTAATTGCTATATTTTGATTCAGAGAAACCTATCAATTTATCGCAATCAACTAAATCGATTTCCATTTCCCACAACACTATTTGTAGTTCTTTTTAGTATTGAACAACTCCTCAAATCATGTTACATCACAAATAATTTTTGTCTAATAGTTATTTTCGACAAATTTCCCTGATTGTTATTATTGTCATATTTTGTGTATTTCATTGAAATATTATTTGATCTAAATAACCATTCTCATAACTTTGTTTCCTCGTAGGTATTAGTTTGTAAAATAGTAATTACACCAAACTTTATTTACTTTATTAATGTCAATGTACTTAAAAAACTCGATTTTAATATTAAATAATCAATTCTTGTTTTAAATAATTAGTATTTACTTAATGGACTGCATGCATTTTTTAATTTACAATATTTAAACTAATAATTTATAATACTTGAATACTTTCTATTAGTGCCATAAAGTAAAACTAAGTGATGAGTTGAATTAATTAAATATTATTTTATATTCATCTAAAATATATATGATATAATACAACGTATTCTTTACGTAAACGTAATTATAAGATATCAATAATTATACATATAAAACAGAATTATTTTTAAAACTGACGTATTCAATTCTGAAAGGCTGATCAAAATATTGTTCAACTAACATCAATGTCATTTTAACAGCAGTGTCAAATCAATTTGAGTTTCAGAAACGTTGGTTAGCAAAAATTTACAAATCTTAAATAATTAGATTTCTCGTGAGAAATATTTTTACACACGGTCACAATGCTGAAATCATATTTTGTTTTGTTCATATGTATTTTGGAAACCCCAAAATGGGTCTTTCCTTTTTGGGTTTCCTTTTCTAAGTTGATTTAGCTTTTAACAACTCAATTCACAGTTAGCATCAGATTTGACAGCTTGTTAGTTAATTTTATCGCTGAACAGCCTTTCAGAAACTGGGCGTACGTAATCTTTTCGGCACTACCGCGGCCCGTGGTCTGAGGACTAAGTGGCAGTGAGCGAACGGAAGCCATCTGCGACGATTAGCACGTGTGGGTCCGCCAGAGCGCAGCAGCGCCGGAGTCCTGACAGAAATCATGTATTTTGCATTCTCGCTTGCATGCTTGCTTGCTGCACGCTCGCTTGTATGCTGCATACTCGCTTCTCGTCATTATACGCACGAGTTCTTCGATGCAATGTTACAGCATGCGAAAGTTGTTTGATTAAATGTTAAAATGCACCATTAAAGTCATGTTAATCTATTTTTTTTTCGATTTATAAAGTTTAATTAATGAAATAATAGTGGTAGGAAACGTGAATTCTATGAATTGGTAACTGAAGCAAAGAATATTTTTTTCGATTCAATGAAATGGTAGTGCTTGATTATTATGTTCATAAAGAAATATAGATATTCAAAACACTTAGATAAGATTTTAGACATTTACACTTATTTTACACATACTGGTATAAATGAAAAATCGCTTAAAGTAGCATTTTTTAAATATTTTTGATGTTAACCGCTATAAAATATTTTTTTATTAGTTTGATAAAATGACAATACACATTTCGTGACCACGAGTCATGACCTCGTGTAGCCTTATAGTACAGCATCGTAGAGTATGATCTGTATTCTAATTTCACGCTCCGCTCAATTTGCTTGCTTGCTTCGTTACGCGTGGACACAAGTCTAACATAAGAACATAACCCACTGGATGCAAAATACTTTGCTCTCTTGCTTATTCCATCCATAATGGACTGTTACGATGTTTAATTGCAGTTCCCACTGTGTTTAGAAATTTGTACATTTCCATATAATTTTGGGAATTCTAAAGATTTCCTAGAAATTATGTGGATTTCCTTAATTTATACATTTCCTCTTACATATATATACTATAGCACTAAAGCCACTTTACCTCGATGATTTCATACATTTCTGCTGGTAAGAAGATATATATAAGTTATAATCATGTGGTTCCTGCAAGATTCAGAAACCCCTGTGACAATGTACAATACATTGCCAACTTACATAATATCTAGTGATCTCATCTTGGTAATTTTGCAAAAATAATTTACAAATTAATATTGTTATTGTATACTAGGCGCTTTTAAGTCAAGCAATTTCGTGCTGACAATGCTATTACTACCTAAATAACTAATTTATTAATCAGATGGATACTTTTCAGATTTTGCTGAATAGTTTTACAGAGTTGGTGTTGCCAAACAATCGATCAAATTCGTATCTTTTTGATAGCGATTTGAACAAAAATAAATCATTCGGGCAAGAAACTTTTGAAATAACAAGAAGCACTGAAGGTAACTAGAGTGATTATTAATTTAAGCCATCCTTTCAAAATATGAAATAAAAATCTGCCCTATGATTGTTTCACTCGAAATCAATCATGTTTGTATCAATTTTCATAGGTCAGCACAAAGTCTTGTATAGACGCTGTATAAAGTACACTGTACATTCATTGGGTGCATCAATATTGCACTTTGATCATAATTTACGATTCAGAAGTGCAGAGATCGGCAATCTGTCGTGTCTTTATATCCAAATGTAAAATTACAATTTAATTAGAAGTGTTGACAACAACTCTCGCCTTGTATTTCATTTGCTTCTTTTTGGCACTCACCTGCATTGACATTATTGACATTAGATTAAGTTGCGTTAGCTTATACCTTATACCTATATTTGCATCCCCTTACAAACGCTGCAATGACTATCAAATTAAATGCGGTCGTTATTGATTTTTGTATAAAGCCTCTGATCATAAATTAAATTAACTTTGTAATGTTAAGTATTATTATCATTTATCGAAATGACAGATAAAAACACCAGCTACTAAACTATAATCACATCAAAATTAAAGTATAACAAACTAATTACATTTTTAGGATTTTAAAGTATATTGAATATTTAAAATTTCTTCTTTGCAGACGTTACAAAATACCTGGGAAGACCGACAGATTTGGGAGTTCCATCTCTTTTAAACAGTAATATAGCCCGTGAAAATTATACAATGATTGAAAATAAACGTTCTTATTTAAAGAAAGAAATAAAAACTGAACCGCGAACCGAAGCTTTATATACAGTTACTTCCAACAGTGGTAATCCAATTATACACAGAATACAGAGAAACCGTAAGCGGACTTCTACTGGAATAGGGAGCTTAAGTCGAATGCCAAAAACTACCAATAAAATTGAAATGTCTGACAATAGTAAGTACTTCCCTTAGATTAAATAGTATAGAGTGCATATGTGTTGTATTGAGTTATATATTTTGTTTCCTATCCTAACTGTTAAGTTTTCCGCCACTTTTATTCTCCACATATGATCTAATTCTATTAAACTTAAATATAATTCAGTACTTCATAAGTATAATATGTATGTTGTTAATAATTATCTGGCGAATGTGACTGTACCACAGCTTTTTGTATAACAAAACTTATCTGAGCATTGTGACATGCCAGTTATTGTTAATTTTATAGCCACTGGTAATAGAGCTGGTTTGTTCCCAGGTAAGGTTTTTGAAGATGATAAAAATTTCACAAATACATACACCGTAAATAAGAAATCAAAAATGATAAACACATATGGTAAATCTAGAAACTCTTTAACAAAGAAAACAATTCCATTTACTGGATCACTTTCTGATAGACTTCAACTTATTGATACGATTCCTACTCCTGGTGAAGATCCCTACCAGTTAGGGGAAGCGGACATGAGAGAACAGTCACCTATTCCTAAATTGATGCTTCAGAAAACAAATCACGGTAGAATGAAAGTATGTTCAGATGGAATGAGTGACAGCACTACAATATCAAGGAGAATCTATGATCCTGCTGTAACAGATATCAGTACAAAGACTTCCAAACCAAACAAGCTAAAACAAGACAGGTATAGCCTACCAACTTCATACGGTTGCTCAACTGAAATAAAGAAAGAACCAAAAACTATCATTGTCCAAGAACCAGACTTAACAATAGTAAAAACAGAACCAGAAATTGACTGGAGAGCCTATACAGCAAATAAGGCAGGGACAGAAACTAGTCTGTGTGATTTTTCATATGGTGAAAATTCCAACAATCTAGCTTCACATATCTTACCGTCATTAGAATTTCAAGATTTATTCTCTTCCGACACATCATTGAGCTTGAATGATATGACTGCAGATGAGTATGACCCGATGACAGAGTCGCATTCTACAGATAAACAAGGCTTAAGGATATCAGATGTTATGGGATCTAGCCTTTTAGGGGTAAGCAAGCCCAATAGCTCAATTGAAACTGTTTAATCCTTTCAAATCTTAGACCTTGATTTATTATCACTTTATAACATTTTTTAGGCTGATCCAATGGAAAAAGCAATTATGGACAGCAAACGTGGTCGGAAGAGAGCATTTTCAGCAACAGGCCTTGTGAAGACCATGAAAGTCATTAATCCTCAAAAAGTGTTACCCATGCAGAAACCTAGGATCAACAAGAGTAAAGGTAATGAAATATCTCGTTGTTCTAATGCATGAATATTTGTTAGTTCCAATGGTGGTCCAATGTATGGGTATAAATATATATATGATGTATATAAACATGTAGGATAGTTACACTTTAGGTGATGCGCAACTCATCCTAGATATAGAGTAGAGTAGTCGGACTTATTAAGTTTTAAAAAAGATAAAAAAAATACAGCATTAAAAGGGCACGGACCACGAGTCTGTGGTGATATAATTATAAAAAAATGGTGGTAAATGGAATAAAAAGACATAAGATTGCCCATGATGCAATGTTTGTCAACAAGCATCATCAAAAGAGCCCTTGCAGTTTAATCTACTTATTAATCCGAGGTTGTCCTTAAGTGTACTATTCCGGTATTCGAATACCATCAGATTTAACTTCCCGCAGACTAGGGCATTGCAGTGGCACATCACATATTTCATACTTTTAAAGGTTATAAAAACGTGATGAATTGCTTTCTAGAGATGATTGCTATGATTTACTTTATTCTTACGTTAATCAATTAAGAATTCAACCAAAATCCAGCACAACCAGACGCTATATTGAGAAATTGCCAAAAAAGTCGACAAACTATGTCAAGTGGGTTATCATTGAATAGCTATTTGATAATCAAGTTTTGGTTCTGTTATGATTTTCATTTTCATTAAAAATAACAAGTACAACAGCTGAAAGAACAATGGCAAACTCCCTAACAAATTTTTGTTGATATATTATTTTAGTGAACATGCATGAACAATATGCCAAACTATAGAGTTTTAATTCCTTAGTAAAATAATAGCAGAATGAATATTCTACGAAGTCTGGACTAAAAGTTATAACCGCATAAACTTTAAGAGGTTATTTATTAAAACCGTAAATAACGTCGAGAATCGAAATCCTTTGGCTAGCAGTAATCAGCAGACATGATAGGAGATCACAGTAGTCCAGTAGCAGTCAAGAGTTACTCAAAAGCACGAAAAATCAATAGCAAATACTTAAGTACGCAAAGCAACGCACAAACAAAACAAAACAGCGAAATTCGGACCGATCTCTAATTAGTCTGTGGTCAAAAGTCAAATAGACAATGAGGTCCGAATTGATATTTCGCGTCTTGGATCAATTGTGAGCGCGCTTACGCTAGCTGTGACTTAAGTTATCGCCATCATACAGGGTGTCTCAGAAACAATGGATAAACCTTTAACTGTTGATAGGTTTCGTCGAGACGTCTCTAATCTCAAATTTTGACTTTAGTAAAAATATCTTGGTTTTCAAGATATTTGATAGTTTATGATTTTTTTTAAAAATGCCACTTTTGGTTGGTTTTTAATGTGCCATTTTTACAAATACGGACTTTTTCTGATTCAGTTTTTTTTAGCTTCTAACGGAATAGTTCAGCTATCAATAACAGTGGTTAAAATTGAGCTAGCTAATCACGAAGTGCTTGGAAAAAACAATGTTCCAAAAAAAATTAAACAAGAAATTATTTTTCTTCGTGTTTGGTCAGCTACCATGTAAAAAAAATGTATGACGCTCATCGTGCCCATTATCTTAAAAAAATGCTTAGTTATTCTAGTTTCAAAAAAGGTATGATAACCTATGCTTAATGTATCTCTTAAATTTTATTACTGCTTGAATAGCAAATGGTATGAAATTTTAATAAGATTTTTTTCGGAATAGTTATTAATTCTTAGTTTGAATAAAGAATTTGAAATAAAACAACATGAAATTTAAATTTTTTATTAAATTTACAATAAATGTTCGAATTGGCGTCCTTGCGCTCTGATACACGCCCTACATCTTTTTATAAAAGAAAGTTTGATGTGGCGCGCGTAACCAGACGTTTTTTTATGTGTGCAGCTGCATTTTGTATGCGAGTACGCAACTCTGTTATTGAGGATACTGGCCTCGCGTAGACAAGGTCTTTCAGACATCCCCAAAAAAAAAATCCAAGGGATTTAGATCCGGCGATCTGGGCGACCATAAAATAGGGCCGAGCCGGCCTATCCACCTTTGTGGGAAGTGTTGATTTAAATAATTTCTTACTACTATTGCGTAGTGAGCTGGGCACCCATCATTTTGAAGCCACATTCTCCGCCTCACTTCTAAATTGACATCTTCTAGCATGCCGGGTAAATCATTTTGTAAAAAATTAAGGTAAATTTCACTATTCAGTGTAACTGGAAGTTCATATGGCCCGATCACCTGTCCGTCAATAATCCCAGTCCACAAGTTAACTTTAAATTGAACTTGGGACCGATCTTCCCTCATCAAATGTGGGTTTTCAACTTGCCAGCTATGTAGATTGTGGATGTTGAAATATCCATCTCTCCGGCATGAGGATTCATCCGTCCATAAAATTTTATTGAAAAATTGCGGGTCCTCCCTTATTTTATTTAACATGATTCTGCAGAATGCAATCCTGCGCGGATAGTCAGCAGGCTGTAGAGTTTGGACCCTTTGAATATGGAAAGGGTGCAAAAGGTATTTTTTCAATATGCGATGCACTTTGCTTCTATTAATGCCGGTTCGACGTGCAATTCCACGCACAGAACGTGTTGAATCTTCTTCTATTTCGTCGAGGACTACTACTTCTTCATCGTCGTTTCTTTCTGGTCTTCCTGGCCCTGCACCACCAATGCCTCTTCCTGGAAGCCTCCCTTCGCAGTACGAATTATGTACCCGAGCAAAAACTCGATAGTCCGGGTGACGTGCGTTGGGGTACCTAATACAAAAAATGACGTTATTAAATTTACTAATTCATTTATTTTAAAATCTAATTAAACACGGCGTGTGACTATTTTTAGAAGGATAACATAATGTAAGACCCATCCTGATACGTTTAACTAAAGATGCAATAAATGTGTGTGATTTAAAAAAAAATAAGATTGATTGAATTAAAGAGAAAATAAATAATCTTACCTCTCTGCGTACAGACGAGCAGCAGCGTTAGCATTTCCTCGACATTCGCCATAAACGAAATGCATGTTTGCATATTCGCGCGACGTGTACTGATGTCTAGGCATGTTCAGTGTTATGTATTGGTTGTCAGTTAGGTTTCACAGCACAAACAATATCCAAATCGTAAAGCTAGCCAAGTCCATATGATCACCAGTTGTCAATAGGTTTCACAGCACAAACAATATCCGAATCGCAAAGCTAGTCAAGTCCAAAATAACAGCAAAATGTCGTTTAAAATCATCGAAACTCTATCGAATCTCTCGAATACAGAAAACACTCGTGGGTCACAACCGGAGTTCAGAAGGACACTAACAATCGTAACAAAGAACCCAATGATCAGACGCAGGTAAAAAAAGTCCTTCCAGGAAATTCGATAGCAGGTAAGGTTGCAAATGCTTATGACTCATGTGCTGTTCATGATAAGGCTCCTTTTTGATTGCGCATAGTGGATGAGACATGTGGCAGGCAGGGGCCACAAAAAAAAACACGTTTCTCAACTCTGTGACTCGCAAACGAATGTTTACAAATAAGCTTTAAGTGCTTATTAGTGGAAAAAAAAACTTTTTTTTTCAAATTTTCATTTTATTTGCTATTCAACCAGTCAGAAAGTCAAGATAGCATAAACTTAATACTGGAAAACTAAATTAACCGAATAAAATTAATCCGAAAAATAATTAATCCGACAAACAATCATTTTAAAATTTTCATACCATTTGCTATTCAAGCAGTAATAAAAGTTCAGAGATACATTAAGCATAAGTTTATCATACCTTTTTTGAAACTAGAATAACTAAGCATTTTTTTAAGATAATGGGCAGGATGAGCGTCATACATTTTTTTTACATGGTAGCAGACCAAACACGAAGAAAAATAATTTCCTGTTTAATTTTTTTTGGAACATTGTTTTTTCCAAGCACTTCGTGATTAGCTATCTCAATTTTAACCACTGTTATTGATAGCTGAACTATTTCGTTAGAAGCTAAAAAAACCTGAATCAGAAAAAGTCCGTATTTGTAAAAATGGCACATTAAAAACCAACCAAAAGTGGCATTTTTTAAAAAAATCATAAACTATCAAATATCTTGAAAACCGAGATATTTTTACTAAAGTCAAAATTTGAGATTAGAGAGGTCTCGACGAAACCTATCAACAGTTAAAGGTTTATCCATTGTTTCTGAGGCACCCTGTATAATAATTCTCTACGTTACAGTGATATTGCTGTAACGCGTAATCGCTGTAATAGCGCTGACATGACAGATCTGTAACAATTATTACTCTCAACGCAATACTAATTAGAACCAGCATTGACAGGTTATCGGCAAATCGGACCGCAGTGATTGTCGAAGGAACTCCTAAATAACTTTTAGTCATTTTTCGTACATAAAAATGTAACTTTTTTTCCAGACTCTTTCACATTTATGTGTTTTTTGGAAAAAATCATAAGATATCATTTTAAGCACATTCGTAATATTGGAATTTGTGTACGCTAAATGATGATTCTTGCGGATATTATTCTGCCATTGTTCTTTAACAACGAACAACGAAAAAATTAATTAATGGAGCGTCGGTGGCGCTGTGGACTCGGCACTTGCCTTCCAATCGGGAGGTCGGGGCTCTAGACCCGCCATGTACCAATGTGTTTTTCGTTTCGAATTTCTTATATACATTTGTCTGATGCTCCTACGGTGAAGGAAAACATCCTGAGGCAACCTGCATACATCTACGAAGAGATTCAATGGTGTATGTGAAGTCGACCAATCCGCACTGGGCCAGCGTGGTTGACTAAGGCCTAATCACTTTAACATAGGGTAGGCTCGAGCCCCTCGGTGGGGACGTGTATGAGCTGTGATGATGAACGAACAACGAAACAAACATCAAAATGACACAAATATAATAAAATACAAAACTATTCACGAGCGCGTCCCAATACTGATTTCCTTTAGTTAATTTTTCTATAGTAATTTCTACTCGAAACAATATCATGTACAATTTACCGCCTTATTGTTACGCATAAAAGGTTTGCAATCCCTTAAGCTATATCGAAAATATTGGTTATTTTTGATGTAATGTCATATGTCACTGAGAAATCTTACAGATCTGAAAGTTAAATATGTGTTTCTTTATGGTTTCTTTATATCTTTAGCTAGATATGACTAGAATCGGAAACGCGATTTAAAGTTTTGCCTCGATACATTTAATTTTTTAAATTTCCTGTTAAAAATAAGAAAATTATGGATTACTAGTAAACGATATTAGGTATTCATTAAAAAGTTCCTTAAATAAGTAGACATCATCAGTATTCACAATCATACAGAAGCATTTTCTTCTAATTATTATAGTTATTTTTTAATAAAATATTTTGTATTTTGTCGCTTATGTCAATCATTTCTAAACGACATGATTGCATGCGGCGCAGCGCATTTACGACTTTGATGTCATAGATATAAAGACTAGCTACTTGAGCACGGGGGCGCCCCGCGTTTACGTATAGACCACGCCTCCCATTGTTTGGTTCATTTTCGATGTAGCGCCTTAACCGTGTGAGCGCGGCAAACTCATCTCAATACGATCGCCTTAAATGTTGCTTCTGTATAATTTGCACCTCAAAGCCATGTTCAAAATTTTCTTGTTTAATTCTTAATTTACTTCATATGCAACGCCTTTCCAAAGTAAGAATCTGCATAAAAACATCTGATGTCGACCAGATGCTTTTCGGTAATGGACGTAATGGCGGCAGGACTTCCGTAACGCATTTCGAATAGGTTGTTTCGATTAAAAAAGAGATCTGGTTACTATCTGCCATGAGAACCAGTTTCTTTGCCCCGGTCAGCCTTGATGCTATAACTATGGCTCCAAAATGAACCAGGAGAGCCTCATTCACCAAAAAGCGCTTTGAAGCTTGCGCCCCATTGTTCAGGACCGAGGCAGTTATTCTTATTTTTTTCCTTTCGCGACCGCCCCTAGAAGACTCGTGACTTCGTCCGACAGCTCCTTTGCCGTTTCGAGTGTGTTGGTGATGATCAAATCTTCATTAATTTTGAAGTTTTTAAGGTGCCCCGTGGTCTAACGTTTAAGTTTAACACATTAGTCTCCTGCGTTTTTGGCCTTTCGCTTATTTGATCATTCATATACGAAGGGCGTTCAATGTATTCTCGGTATGGGTATGTTAGAAAAAAGATAAAACCTTGAAAAAAATGATATCACAATACATTTGTTTGATCGCAAAATAAGTTTTTCTATTCCCTTAAAAAATAATTTTCTTCTTGGTCCGAAAAATGCTCATTTACAGCGCACTTGAGCTCATTATCGACAGCAAATCGCTTTCCCCGGAGGTCTTTTTTAGGGTTCCGAAGCCAATTGGCAAAAAACGGAACCCTTATAAATTCGTCATGTCTGTCTGTCTGTCTGTCCGTCCGTCCGTATGTCACAGCCACTTTTTTCCGAAACTATAAGAACTACATTGTTGAAACTTGGTAAGTAGATGTATTCTGTGAACCGCATTAAAATTTTCACACAAAAATAGAAAAAAGCAATAAATTTTGGGGGTTCCAATTTTTTTTTCTTTAAACCCATACGTGTGGGGTATCTATGGATAGGTCTTCAAAAATCATATTGAGGTTTCTAATATCATTTTTTCTAAACTGAATAGTTTGCGCGAGAGGTACGTCCAAAGTGGTAAAATGTCCCCCCCCCCCCCCCCCAAATATATGATGTACATTACCATGCAAACTTCCACCGAAAATTGGTTTGAACGAGATCTAGTAAGTAGTTTTTTAATACGTCATAAATCCTACGGAATCCTTTATGGTCGACTCCGACTCGCGCTTGGCCGGTTTTTTTATATTTGGGAATAAAAAGTAGTCACTGGGGGCCAGGTCTGGGCTGTAGGTGGGTGGTTAATTTCCTCGAACCCGCACTCTCGTACAGCAGCCTTGGAGAGCCGCGCAATGTGAACCGGTGCGTTGTCATGCAGAAGCAGCACCTTCTTTGCCAGCCTTCCTCTTTTTCCTTTTATTGCTTCTCTCAAACGGCGTGAAGTGGTTGAGTATTTTTCTGCGTTGATAGTTTTTGTGTACTCGATTAATAGTATTCCTCTAGAATCTCAGAAAACTGTGGCCATGATTTTGCCAGCCGTTGGAGTGACTTTGAACTTCTTCGGAGGATCTGAACCCTTTTTATGCCACTGCATAGACTCCTGTTTACTCTCAGGGTCATAGTGATGAACCCACGTTTCATCTAAAAATTCCTTACAAGTGTCAACCCGCGCCTGCTTTTGAAGCGCAGTGAGCATTCGCGGCACCTATCTTGCACTGACTCTTGTAAGGTTGAGATAATCATGTAGTTTAGTGTGTATTGTATAGTACCAACGGATAGCTTAGTTATTTCTGCCAACATCTTGATTTTTACACGTGCAGCTTGTAATACAAGTATTTCGATAATTTTCACATTTTCTTCGGTAGCCGCCGTGATTGGCCCACCTGAGCGGGGGTCATATTCGATACATTCCCTGCCTTTTTTGAATTTACTTGACCACTTCTGTACGGTCGATAATGAAAGAGCGGATAAGCAGATAAACTCGATTTTCTTCAACATTGTCGCGTCAGCCATTTTCGTCGTCTTTAACTGGAGGTCGCAAACAAACTAATGAAGTTAACAACATGAAATTTTATAGGAATACTCTCAGATAATGTTGTTAGCTAATGATATATTTTAATTACCCAGTATAATATCAAGTCACCCCGATATCGAGAATACATTAAACGCCCCTCGTAAATATGTTTTTAAAGAAGTAAAAGGCTTAATGGTCTATTGCGTTTTTGGCCTTTTGCTGATTTGGTCATTTGCGAAAATATTTTTTTAAATACGCAAAAAGCCAAATCGTCTTTTGCGTTTTTGGTCATATGCGTCGAACCCGCTCGAACCACTAACAAATCAGTATCAGCGGGAAACAGACAAATCAATGAAAAAATTACTGCTGCCTTATTTTTTGTTTTCAAAATTTATTAACGTTCTAAATAAAAATATCATGTTTCAGGGCATGTCTATGTTTACTACTTCTACTAATAGTTAACGATACCAAATTGTTGATTTTCCGTATCAAGGTGCACACTCAGTAGCTTGTTTTTAAAGGAAAAGGTCACACTAAGGAAAAAATATTCCTGCGATTCGGCGAGGGGAAGTCCGATTTGCGGTATCTGCATAGATAAAGTCATTTATTATCGATAAATTCATAGATCACGCTCTTAAGGCAGTTGTCCCACCGACGCGTGACGGCGAGGAAACGACTAACTATCGGCTATTTTCTCGCTCAAGAAACGTACAATAGATATACATTCCGTGTAAACAAAAGAGATGCATAAATAAATAGTTGATCGATGACTGATCATTTTGCCGGCGAGGACTCGCTCCACTAGTTCGTCGCTGAGCGACAAGAGCAAAGATAATACTCTCTTAGCGATACTTGCTCAGCGATCCAGAACTCGCGCCGAAAGAGCAAATAGTGGTTTCCATTCTCTACAGTGCGGATCTGAAAGTGCACGTATTTTTATTTATTATGAATGTCAAACAATCATTTGTATTATCATTGTTGTCTAGTTCAGACGACGACGACGATGTATTCTAGTATAGCATTAGAGTAGTGGCAGTGACAATTCTGAAAAAACGCGAGTGGCGCGAGTAATCGCCCGTCTCACTCGCACACTCGCTTATAACCCAGGCGACAAAACTATTGGAACTACACAATCGCTTTCCGCTGCTCGCCAACTCGTTTATAATTCTAGTTCTACTAGCTCCTCGTTTATCGTCGGTGGTGGGCTTTTAAGCTTGATTACTACTTCCCTAGACACACTGTATATGTATTATAGATCTTTATTAAATGTACTGTATATGTATTATAGATCTTTATTAAATATACTTTAAATGGCTTGTGAAATAGTTTATTAATGTGTAACAGTATCAAGGTCCACACTTTTAGTTTACTACGCTCGTAACATATTCCGCCTGTTGGTTATGTATCGCTATTTTTAGGAGAGTTTGTTCATATCATAACAGTATATTGTATGAGTGGTTTGCAAGACAATCACATTATATAGCCGCTTACTGCCACGCATTTTTAAGCGGTAACATAGTTTTGTGCTGACTTGACCCACAGACGTATAAAAGGCAGCAGACAACATAATTTTACACACACATTTGTCATAAGTAATGTATATCGTTTTTACTTCTCACTCCAAAGTGACATGATATATCGCTATTTCTGTTTTTCGTCTATGGCGATACTAACGCACACATAAACATTTCCGAAGCCGTGGCAGACGCCACGTGGACGCCATGTTTAGCTTTGTCAAAATAAGAGATAAATGGCGTCGTGACTCTGTGTTATAATGTTTTGTGGTTATAAATAAAAATAACTGCTAATCGGACAAGAACAATAGTAAAGTGCTGTGCCCCGAAGTGTTCTAACGCATCATATAATAAAACTCCAGAAATTACAATAAAATAAAATTAATATTGTTTGTGTGTGAATAATGTTTACATGTGGTAAAGTTGCCACGCTTTTTCCCTTTATACGTCTGTGGCTTGACCCACCTCAAAGAAACCATAATCATGAACATTGCGCACTTGGCTGCAACGGGTCTGTGGCTTGTCCCACCTCAAAGAAACCATAATCATGAACATTGCGCACTTGGCTGCAACGGGTCTGTGGCTTGTCCCACCTCAAAGAAACCATAATCATGAACATTGCGCACTTGGCTGCAACGGGTCTGTGGCTTGTCCCACCTCAAAGAAACCATAATCATGAACATTGCGCACTTGGCTGCAATGGCTAATATATTGGTCGTAGACACAGCGTAGCTTAGATTTTGAAAATAGTTAAATATAGTAGGATTAAATAGTAAGATTAAATATTTAGTTGTGTGGCAGTGTCCAAAAATTAAATGCCTTTACATGATGCAAAGCAATATATTGACATAGTTATCCAATTCCAATGCACCATGATTTTTCAAAACAACAGAGCTTTACGAATTCCTAAATGTGTTAAATATCAATGGCATAACAAGCTAAAAAAATGCTACAAACATATGGACATAGTTAAATTAATAGTTAAGAACACGTAGAAAAATATAGAATATGTACAGCCGGCTCCAGGAGTGGATAGGCATTTTTAGCAGATTAGGTGCCATGTCACACCAACTATTCCTTTTATTGAGTATGGTTACACCTATATTTCATTGTTAATGGTTGGTGTGACATGGAACTAAAATGTTTGTCTACTTTTGAAGCCGGCTGTACAAGCAATAAATAATAATAAAAATACAACATAATATATAATATATTTTTCATCCCCCCCATCTCGGAAAGAGTATTTTTGCTATTCGATATCTGACCGCCAAAGCCTTTTTTATCCGCTTGAGGCTAAAGTAAATTTGAATTTAGAACATCCCGTGCACTAGGTATGTGATTTCAAAACATCATTAAACCTATTTACTTCCATCTCCATGGTGCCGAATTTATCATATAACTTTTTTATATTTGTTAAAAACTCAGACTCTGAACCTCCTTGGTGTACCTACTTTTGTTTTTAATTTGCTTTGTATCATTTCCTCGCTGAGCGGGGATGAAAAGTTACGTGTTGCACTCGAGTGCAAAGATTTTTCACCTTGTGCTCTTTTGATTCCCTCGCTAACGCTCAGGATTTTATTTTTTGTATTACTCGCTGCGCTCGTGATTCAATTTTAGAATCCTTTGCTTGCTCGGTCATCAAAGTTAAGCACGCGGTTAAAAAGCAACTTTGCACTCATGTATAACAAATAACTATTAATGTTATAATATAATGTAATGTAAAATAACAAAAATCTGTAATATGTAAAGTATATAATGTACTAATAGGAATATAATAGGTATCTATGGGTATAAATATATATATGATGTATAAGCATGTGTGTATTATAATTATTAAAAGAAATCAATGGCAAAGTGGCTTATAGGTACTTACACTTACTCTATATAATATATAGATTAACAGTCTTACAAATAAAAATGAGTTATACCAAATTTATTCCACCCTTATACTAGGTATAGTTATACTTAGTATAAAACGAGAATAACGCTAGAATATTTTTTGACAAATAAACGAGGTTTATCTTCGGTATAGCTATTCTTCCGATCTATCAAAATGCACAATATGGCAACAGCGCAATCAAAGAGAAATGTACAAAAAAGTAACATCTTATCTGTGAAAGCTGCCAGTTTTTCGACCGGGCGACCGTTTTGTTGATTGGTTTCATTTCTATATTAGTATATTTGGTGATACTTTCGTGTAAATAATTATATTAATTTGAATATAGTTAAATTTCGATAAAGAACTTTGATTTTTTTTTCAAAAATGCTGAATAAATCAATAAATAAATTTCGTCTCGGGCGGGGATCGAACCCGTGTCTCCAACGTACCATATTGACGCTTTGACCACTTCGACCACCGAGCTCTTATCAGCTCCGACGAAATCCTTAACTGTATTGATCTCATTAATTTGGGGGAGGAGGGGTGGGGGGTGGAGATGGCTATGCTCGGAGTTCCTTTACGTGAACACATCAGTAATGATGAGATCCGTAAGAGACGCCGCGTTGGTAAGCCCCCCAAAAGGTGGACCGACGACCTGATGAAGGTCGCGGGAAGCCGCTGGATGCGGGAGGCGCAGGAGCGATCGGTGTGGAGATCCTTGGGGGACGGCTATGGCCATCAGTGGGCGTCTCTTGGCTGAAACGATGATGATGATTGATCTCATTTGAACTTTGTTAATTTTTAACAGTGAATAAAGACTACTTTAGTGTATTCATTAACTATATTAACCTCAAATGACCACAGCAAACAAGCACAAATCGAGTTATACTAGGTTTATACAAGGGTGCGGGCTGGTATAACTTCGGAATAACGTTTGTATCAATAGAAATGTTAATGTTATACTCAGTATAAGTTATTCTTGGTTTATTTGTAGACATTTTGCTTATTCTTAATTTATTCTCGAGTTTAACTTTATGCCACGTTTATTTGTAAGGCTGTAAGTATTATATATACAGGGTGGAAAAAAGGCCGTGTTTGGAGGAAAAGTACCTTTAATATTGATGATGGCAAATTTTACTGAAAGGAAACATTCCTTTATTTTCAAAAATAATTAAAACTGCATTTAAAGATTTTTGAAAAATCACCTGCTTGAGCCGAGAATCGAACCGGTGAAATGTGACAAAAAAACATTTTGTATTTTATGGTACCTACCGAAAGAGTCATTCATATGGATCAATTTCTTTTAAGCAACATAGTATCTAAATGTTTCCTTTTATTCAAATTTGCCATCATCAATATTAAAGGTACTTTTCCTCCAACCACCGTCTTTTTTTTCCACCCGGTATCCATACTAATATTATAAAAGGGAAAGTGTATGTGTGTGTTTGTTTGTCCGTCTTTTACGGCATAACGGAGCGACGATTTGACGTCATTTTTTAAGTGGAGATAGTTGAAGGGATGGATAGTGACATAGGCTATTTTTTGTCTCTTTCTAACCCCCCACTTCCCTAAAATGGGGGGTGGAAGTTTGTATGGAGCATTCCGCAATTTTCAAGGTAGAAAGCTAAAAATTGGTATGCGGACTATTTGTGACTAACAAAAAAATCGTGCAATATTTTTTTTTAGAAATCTGCCCCCAACCCCTTAAAATAGTGGGTGAAATTTTATATGTGAATTTTCACTGTTTTCAAGGTAGGAAGCTAAAAATCGGTACACGGACTCTTTGTTACCAACGAAAAATACCTGCCTTATTTCTTTATAAATCTTCCGTGTTACCCAGAATTTAACGCGAGCGAAGCCGCGGGCAAGAGCTAGTATTATATAAATGGAGATGTTCCCATCTATAGACTCACGCACAGCCGTAACCGCTCATGGTAGAAACGTGAAATTTGGACAGTTGTTAAATTCAAAATGTACACACTAAGAAGGGATTTTAAAAAATGTTAACCCTGAAGGGATGAAATAGGGGTTGCAAGTTTGTATGGAAAAATCTTTAAACTAGCAACGATTTTCATAAAACTTGAGATTCATGCTCTTAAAAATATTTCATTGAACACGTGTTTCATGGTTTATTGAAATTCACCCCCGCAAAATAGGGGTTGAAAGTTTCTAGGGAAAATATTTAAAATCTGCTTCAATTTCTATGAAATTTATTATTGAAGCTCCTAAATATAAATAACAGTCTTCTATATAATAGGCTACAAAATTATTTTACGGTAACATATAAAATTCCCACGGGAAAACAATAATAACGCGGGCGAAGCCGCGAGCGGAAAGCTAGTATTAAATAAGGCTACAAAATCATTTTAACCATTCTGCGAGACACAATTTCGCCTGAAAAAGAGACATCTATACCTACTAATACCGGGTTAAGTGACGGTGTCCCATTTGCTTTAACAGTGAGTTCAGACCAATGTTAATATTTGTTTACCGATGTTTATTTTTCAAAATCAAAAGGTGTTTTTTTATTCATGTTACGCAATGTATAGCGCACCGGCATACACCAGAAAATTTAGAAAAAGATAATAATAAATTCGGAAAATGTATGAACTTTCAGAAAGAAAATTTGAGTGATGTTCAAATTAGGATCATGATCTGAACTCGAACTCAATAGAAACGGGACACCGTCTCTTATACCCGGTATTATAAAGAGGAAAGATTTGTATTTTTGTATGTTTGTATTTGAATAGGCTCCGAAACTACTGGACCGATTTGAAAAATTATTTCATCATTAGAATGCTACGTTATCCCTGAGCAACATTGGCTACAAAATTATTTTTCCTACGGAAAAATATTAAATTCCCACGGGAAAACAAAAACAACGCAGGCTGAGCTGCGTAAAGTAAATCTGCTATATAATAGACTACAATATTATTTTTCCTACGGGAAAATATAAAATTCCCACGGGATAAATAAATAACGCCGGCGAAGTCACGAGCGGAAAGCTAGTCTTTAATAAAGTGAGACAGTACGAGGATCTTCTTTAATAAAGGTGACAACAAATAAGGGTTTGGAAGTCGAATACAAAGTCCATTAAAATTGTTTTTTTTTTGAGGAACCTATGCTGTTAGCCGCAGATGGCTGTTACAGCTTCACCTTAATTATTTATAAGAAGGCGAGAACTTTGATGGGTCCTCAAGCCTCGTTTGGCTTACTTAACCTAATGGATTTCTAGCTCTGAGAGGCATCACCACGGGGGTGTCCTGCTCTCTAAGTAGTCACCAGGCGGTTATAGCCGTTGCGGGGAATTAAAATTGTATCATATATGCTTATAAACAATTTATATCGTATTACCATGACTTTACCGCCGTGCCTTATTTTGCGTATACTAACTAATATGTCACCTTGCGTGCTTCTACTCGTCTTCAGTGCATAAACTGATAGCAGTTTATGTAATAAAAAGCACCCGAATCCGAAAGTTAGTTTCAAAAATGCACTGAGCAGCATGTGGACGGACGACGGACGTCGTTCCCTGCATTTTTCCCCCTTTTATCGGAGACACTTAAGCGCGGAGGTCACGTGTTGAAAAACAAAATATTTGTCTGATAGTTTTCTGATGTACACGAACATCTCCAGTCGCGCCGCTCGTTACACAGTGAACACTATTCCCGACTTTTTCTGTTTTAATTTTATTTAATAATCATACTAATATTATAAATGCGAAAGTGTGTTTGTTTGTTTGTTTGTTAGGCTTTAACGCTTAAAGCACTGATCAAATTTTAATGATATTCGGTATAGGGATAGAGCCCTTGGATAGACATAGGCTACTTTTTATGCCGAATTTTAATGAGTTGACCAGGGACGCAGACTACAAAGCACCACGTGCAATGAGCTGAGCTGTCTCAAACTCAAGTAGCGATAGCTAATCCTAGATTTGCGCTGCCTTTCCAATTCAGAGAAGAAGCCAGATTCAGATGTGGGTGGGGATACAGGCTTCTGCCCTGACGGTTAGTGGTAACAGTCACCTATGTGGTACAAGAACCACAGTACATGTGGTACAAGAACCACAGTACATGTGGTACAAGAACCACAGTACATGTGGTTCTTGTGAGATTCGCAGCAAACCTTCGACCCCCACAAGAACCACAGTGTACGTTGCCAGCTTGTGACGTAAGATGTAAAAACACGGTACCCAGTAATTTTACTGCCATATCTTAACCTTCAAACCGAAACACACCAATGCAAGCGCTGCTGTTGGGCGGCAGAAATAGGTACTCAAACAGGCGACCCTGATACAAGGTCTTCTTCCGGTAAAAAGGTGAAGTATCATGTCAGCTGATGGTAAGAAATAACAATGAAACAGGAGATTTAACGTGTTACTATGACATTTTGTCTTATGAAGTACGAGACGTTGTATTTTCCCGTATTAGTTTGACTTAATTAAGGGCTTAACACTGTCAAAGTTATAGCTGAAAAACTTGACGTCCCAAGAAATACGCAACGTCTGGTCAGCCTAATTGCGGCGTATGCTAGGTACATATACTAAGGTGCTATCTTTGTTGTGAATTGTGTGTCTGTTAGGGACTAATTTTTTTTGTTATTTTCATAGCTGCCTGTCGAGGAAAGAAGTCGCCTTTGCCCGGAAAGGTAACCAACAAACCTTATCACACGTTAGTGGGAGACCCTGATTTGTCTTGGTACTTAGGCCTAGATCCAGACGTGAAGTTCGAAGATGTAGATGCAACGGGAGACAGCAACAAGGCGTCTACTGTGGAGGTTTGTAATACAGTAAATTGGTTGATAATTTAATAGGTTGTCAGCTCCTCTCCTCATTTGTGTGGAAAAGAACATTCGAAATTATCATTTGCTCATATGGTTAGAAATTCATAGTACTATCAAATTCATCATGAATAAGCATATTTTTGTCGGTCAGGTCCCAAGATGGAGAGAGAAGCCGTACACAAGTTGTTATACTTTGGAAGGCACGGAGAATTTGGATGATAAGATATATGAAAAGCGACATCAAAAATTAGAGGCAGAGGAAAGGCGGCAATTGAGGTTTATATTTTGTTTTGTTCGCACTTTTTATTTATTGCTTTGTTTTTAATTTCGGTTCATCGTATTCCACTAATTGTCGTTCGAGTCATTGTAGCCAATGTGGAGTCAGCCTTACACAATAGGTTACTAGAAACTGATAGAACGATTTGTGTATCGACGCGGCTCGTTACATTACAGGTGGCACATGCGGAGGATCAGGGAGCAGCGACACGTCGAAAAACTTCGCCAAAGACATAGGGATCCGTGGAACAGCTCTTCCACGTATCAACAGCCTTCAGTGTTCACGATATGGCCGCAACCTCAGCGTGACGTCCGCTTCATAGAAATCACCGACACTCTGCCGGTCATGGCCTTCGGAGAAATTCTCCCGGCCATTCCTGAGTCGTTAGTATTTTTCATTCACAATAATGGAATTAATGATTAACTAAGAACCCAAGACTCCCAGACATATTTATAATTAAGTCACAAAATTTAAGAAAAGTAGAATAGTGTACTGTTGGCTAACTTTGCTGCCTAGGGGAGTATTATGACCTTTTATTTTCAGGCAGCTTATTTTTTATTACGGGCTATAACACAGAACAGAAAAAACTGTTTTTTTTCTGTTCTGTGGGCTTATAAGCACTTAAAAAAGACATCAAACATTATTTATTTGGCGCTAATAAGATACTGACAATAACAAGATTAAAAATTCATAAATCAGCTTTTTTTTCTTTTTATGTGGTCAATGATAAAGTGCCTCAATATTTTGAGCGTTTAATAAAAAAGGGAAGGTTATGCTATAGTTGCTAAAAATGTAACAAATCAATTAAGCTCTCTTAAAATAAGAGGAACACCCCTAAGCCATTCGAGGTAGCAGGAAGGAAAGGTATGTAATATGTTATAAACTTTTTTAAATTCGATGAACTGTCAGTGCATGTATAGAATGCCTTTGATTCCAATGCATAAATGAATATTAGATGATAGATAGATGATAAATTGATCCTACTTTTGAATACAGCGATAACTCGGTGTGAGGATGCGAAGCGAGACCTTGTAGGCGAAACGGTGTAGGCGTGTCCACTAGAGCTGTGCGAAAATGTGGAGCAGTTGCGAAAACGCGTAGCGATTCTGTGAAATGATGTGCGAATAAGCGGTGCGATGTTTCATAGTGGACTGCGGGCCTGGACAAAGTAACAATTGAAAAACGATAGCGAAGTTCCAAAAGAACATGAAAATGTACGGAAATGACTCCACATCACAAATCATTCCCAAACATTGCCGTTCGATATAGAACGTATAAAATGTAAACGAAACAAACGCAAATGTTACTTCGTCTAGGCCGCTTGTTTCATTAAGAGGACGGGGAGCAGAGGCAGCGCGAGACTATTTCTCCTGCTTCTCTTGTAATCGGCAAGATGTTAATAAAACGAAAATATCAATCGCGCCGAAGGCAGCGTTGGTAACATCCAATGAACTGTGCAAGACTTACTTTTGGAGAGCATCATGCACTTTTTAATATTATATTAAGAGATTACCGAAAATTTTTTGTACATTTTGGAATGAAGTACACAACATTTCATTTCAATCCGGGAAATGGGTCAAATGACAATGCCAGATTCTGACCCACCATTTACTGTAATGTGAAATCTACGAAAAAATGTATATGATTTTTTTTCTCGTACTGATTTAATTATTACTTTTAAAAACTTGCGGATATTGAATCAATGTTAAAATAATGTGTACCTACCATTTCCGTTGGGAGAAGAACGAAGAAATGACGCATGCGTTTTGTTGTAGGACGTAAGTACAAACAGAATAAAATATCAATCAAGTTTTCGAAAAATGCCGTTCTCTTTTTTAACATTATGGATCTTATACGCATATCGGTTATAATTTATTACTGTTTATAAATACGTTTTTAAGAATTCTAGTACCTTTAATTTTTTAAGTGCATACGTATAATTTTAATATGTGAAACTAAACGCCAATTCGGGATTGATATTGTTTGACATTTACATTTTCTTATGACTCTGTGAAGAAGAAGAAGGATCGGGTGTTTTGGAAAATCTCAGAAATATTGTTCTGAGTGGAAAATAATAATAACGACTTTTGCTTTTTAATACGGAATTGATCACGACTTTGTGACAGATTTTTTGTTTGTGATTTGGCACCATGTTGAGATATATAAATTGCTATTATTTATGTGTTGATAGAATACAATTATTTACATTATGAAGAGGAACGATTTGTAAGTTTGTTTGTAATTTATAAACTCAGAAACTGCTTAACCGATTCATAAAATTTTAACATTAGATATGAAGCATTTTACATTATCTCTAATATTCGACAAGATCGGAACCTATGTGGGGGAACAGGTAAACTATTGTAACAGGTTAATAAATTTATCGACAAAATTGATTAAATTATCGAAAAACGGACGAATAGGTACCTAGGAACTACTTATTTGTAAGAATTAAGAATGCGCCTGACTATTAATTTATTGCAATTACTATTTTCTGCACAAATTCAGTTCGAGAAACGTAAGATAATTTTACTAGTTTTAGTATATTATAAAAAATCCGCAACATCTAGAGAATTTATAACTTTTATATTTTAATAACCAAAATTACAGCTATCAAATGCCGTTTATCGCATTCGTGTAAATCAATTTTATCGAGTGGGTCAAACCTCTATAGAACTTCTGGCATATTGCCCTTTAACTTGCAAGATTTCATTACAGACCCCGGGACAGTTGAAAGTAAATAAAAGCTTGTAATAATGATAATAAAAAACATGTAAAAGATATCATTTTGAAATTTATCATTTGTAAACAATACTATTACTATTGCAAATCATCAAACTATCGATAGTCAAATATCGATCGACATTCGACAACACTACAGTCGACCCGATACAGCATCGGAGCAGTCGCTAAAACGCGCGACTCCGATGTAGCGCCCGAACGCAGGCAGTCGCCAAATTACGATGCAGCATTGATGCAGTCGCAAAATCGCTGATCGCCGCTACTAAAAGTAGCGTGTGTGCTTGCTTAACTCTTAGTATGTTATTGCGAAAAAAATCTACTTTTTTGTTTTATCACTTGATAGTTAATTTCGACCTTGAGTGGCAAACAAACTTTTTTTCTTCCCGCGCAACTGGCACGTTCACAATTTTCACTTGTTTTAAATGATGAGAACCTTTGCTCAGCTCAGTTCTACAAGAGCTGCGCTCAGCGAAAGTATCCGATGAAGTAATAGGTTTGGTTAATCTCATAATCGCTCGCTTTCTTAGCTGCCGTTAGTAGCTATCCGTTCCTTAAATTTCGTGACATAATAAATGACGTCTGGGGGCTGGAATCTGGGACTACAATATCAAATATTCATAAAATTAAACATACCCAAAGTTAAACACCCATAGATGATTTAATATTCTAACCGACCATAAAAATGAGCTACTTTTATATTGCCAAGTACATTTACTGGCTTAATCTTACATTTAAGATAGCCTTTTCTTTCACTGTTTGTTTACGAAACTGCTTTTAGAATACTCTGTATTTGTACACATAAATCACGACACACATTCAAAACACCAACTTAATGAAAACACCCACTTTCATATTTATTTTACTTTGTTTTTTTTTTTCAGAGACTTCATGATTCCTTGGGTGCGAACGTCAAAGGCGTTGAAAAGAGCTAAACGATCTAAAACACTTCATTAAGATCAACAAGGGGTAACTCCACTCGACTCGATCATCAACCTTCATGTGTACTCTATGCGACCGTGTGATATTTGTAGCGATTTTGATGGCAGCTGACTAAAGCCATTTTAGTGTTAATGTTTCTAATTCTTAAGAATAAATCAGACCGACATATTGCATTATAGTCTCACAAGTTGTAAATGGCAAATTACACCACATCGATCAAGATTTTATTTAGCAAATGTTAGTGCGACAATTATCTAACGTTGTGTCGGTTCGGTCCCTTTTTGTTCAACAAAGTAGGAAAAGATGTTAATTTTAATATATTTTAATTTATCGCCTGTTGAATTGTCACAAATGACGCGTCTCGTAATAGAAACACAGTTTTTAAATGTAATTAGGTCGTGGTTTTCAGTGGGTTACCCCTCATGCACACTGTAATGTGTGTAATGTTGACTATTTTATCATAATTATATCTGTAACTGGTCATAGTAGTGTCGCTTTAATAATGACACTATTGTACGGCACGCTATGCTAGCCGCTACGATGGTTTTCTGATACTTTTGGCTTTTAAACTGGGAATAACGTGATTATGTTTTTGTATATTGTACAAAACTATAAGTTATATTTTTACTTTTATGTTTTATTCCGAATGAGGTAATGTATATTATTTTAAAAACACGCTTTTTTTTGGTTGTCTTAATGTTATTATTACATAGTATGTTTTTATCTCGATAAATGCTTAATAAGTGAAGACTAATATGCGAATATAGATTTTCATGGGACAATAAATAAATATTTGCCAATGAATGTAGACGACGAGTGGTCATAGCAGTGGCGAAAGAGAAAACAGTATGTTGAGGTGTTCTTCGATAGGATGAGTAGGCATTGAAATGTCTTAATTGTAAAAACTATATTACTATTTTATCGGTAAATTATTTTCACAACACTATCGACAAAACTGCTATAGTAGCGTGCCGTAACTTAATTTAGGAATGCCTGTGTCTCTGAATGAATGGATGCGTGTGTGTGTTTCCAGAAAAATATTTACAAAGCCTATTCGTGAACACTGCATATACCATAGAATGTAGTGGTAACTATATTATTTGACTAACTGGTCAATAAAGACTGCTCCGAAAATCGAATAACGAGTTTCGTCAATAGCAGCATATGAGAGTTTTCGTATAAAAACAGTGAGAATTTGAATAATCTCAATCACCGTGCGTTTACACTGAGAAACATAAAACATGTATTTTACAACTTGTTGTATGATACAAATGTCAAAACTTGTGTAATCTTTTGCGTTCGCACTGCCGAAAATAGTGTTGGATTCGGAACAACTTCTAAGATTTGTTGCAGATTGCGTTAGGATCGCCTTTAAACTTGTTGTCTGTCAACGTTTTTTATGGATTTGTCCACGATTGCGGTCGCACTTTCGGCTGTTAAAGTCTTAATACATGTTTTCAACTTGTTGGGGTGTTGACAAGGGAAACGCGTTCATAAACATTGACAGAAACATGTTTAAAAAACATGTTTTTTCGTAGATGTTTCGTCACGGTCATAAAGACGTATTGTATCATAATTTTCGAAAAATTTTAATTAAGAGTTTTGCGTATGTACGGTGTTTCTTTAACTATTTAGTCGACAAAAAAATTGTATGAATTCTCAAAGAGCATTTTTTTTAAATGTGTCTTCTGCAATACTATCCCAAAACAATAAATGCGTGACATATCGACGATGAATACATTAATTTAGATCGTTTATTTTAGTAGGTCGATACGCCAATTATAAAATAACTTTTACGATTATAAAAACGCAAACAGAATATTCAAGTGACGTACTTGACTATTTAGGTATTTGTGTGCTCTCTAATTTTTGTATCTGTTGTATCTGTGGATGAATGTCGGTGTAAATAATCTTTTAGTAGTAACGACTGCGGCGAATGAACTGAAATGTAAATATTTAAAGTTTGTGATATAAATTTTTATGAATACTGGTTGAAGTTGTGTAAAGATATTGTTATTTTATTTTGTTCATTCGATTAGTTGTATAGTAAGTTTTAGGTTCTTCGAATGTAGCCAGAAGGTAAGTCTGTTATTTACGCAAATGATTTGCAAATTTTAAACGTTTGATGCTGTTCTCATAGTAATCAGCCCCAATCTTTTGTTCGTGTGGAGTGTGACACCTGGGCCTTGTAATACCAGTAATTTAAACAATGGAAATTATGCCAAATTATTATTAGAGTACTTATAATAATAAATGAGTTAAGATTGCCTTACAATGATCTCAAGCAAACTGTGAAGGTTTATTGAAATACCAATTGCACTGTTAAATTATTAACAGGAGATTTTGTATCCATGGTGAAATCACTAGACTCTCATATCACTCGATCGTAAGCAATTAATAATGGATGTGTGTCCGATTTCATAACGGAGGACACTGAAGATCTCTAAAACCCCACAGTTTATAATACAATACGCTATGAAGAAATAAAAAATGTGGTTAGTAACTCATTTTCTTTTAGTACTCGGACTAGGGTGGAATCACAGTAAATTATCGATTTTATGCTAATACCTTAATTTTAAACAGATGATATCTTTTCATATACATATTTTAAGCAGATGAATTGTTATCAATTGTTGCTCTTGATTCAAATATGCATTGTTTTAGAAATATAAGTAATGAAATGTATCAACGTTAATAAACTGCAATCTTACTATAATAAATCTACAAAGTTTTAATAATATATGTGTGTTATAATCTAAGTAATTATTTGAGGAGCGATTTATTTATTGAAACCAAACCAAAATATTAGTAAATAGTATCGTTTTATTCAATTTATCTTAGTGAAGAATCTTGACAAAGACCAATGACGGTGGAAGTCCTTTATTTGATATATTATAATAATAAATCTTTTACATTCCAGTATCTTCCATACTAAAGTTTATTACAAGAATGTTTAAGAGTCATTTCACAAAACGGCTATATACTTAAGTAGGCGTAGGGAAGTACTGCGAGTACCTGGTTTTTAATACGAGCACAAATTGAAAAAAAAACTTATGAAATCAATCTTGTTAATTTAAAAATTATTAATATTATACTTGTAGAATATGGTTCTTATTAAAAATATTATCAAAATGGTAACTACTTCATAAATAAATATTATTTATTTATTTAGTAAGAAATTCTTAATAATTTGTATAATAATAAAATATGCTCCATCATCTTTTTGTCTTACTAACCAAGTTACATGGTCTTATCAATCAAATATTTACATTATTAACTAAACTCGCATGTTGCCCGTTGTAATGTAGTTTCATAGAAATAGAGGCGTGAATGTAATAATTTGAAAGTGAAATACTGCAAGTACAACTAAAGTAAGTAATAAAATAAATTGCAATAAATTTTGAAATATTTGAATACTTAGTTGTAAATCTATAACATAAGTCTACTCCTTTTGTGCTTCTTCCATTTTCAAGTTATTGTGTATTATGATTGTATAATTATGATATGGTTCTTTTTGTGACCGCTACCTCATATGCGTAATGATTAATTTGCCCCCAAAATATTTTTGGATACTTGATATTGACGATTAATGTGAATTAGATATTGCGTATTTAAATATTTTGAAGTCGTGAATGTGCTTGGTGTGAAATGACTCTGTGTAATAATATTACTATTAAGTCTCGCAAAATTTATCAGTCGTCTTCTATTGTAAAAGTACAGTATTAAAATAATTGCATGTACTTGCAATTAATTGCATGTACAAGTTATACTTCCTTAACATCTACCACTAAATTTACTAATATGGCATCAGTTACATCAAATTAGCATAGAAATTCTGGGTGGAAAAAAGACTGTATTTAACCTTGACCTAATATTGATGAAATTGTTCTAAAGGGAAACATTTCTTTATTTTCAAACAACTCAAACTGCATTCAAAAATTCTCTTACTGGAACCGAAAAACGTAGATTACTTTTGATGAATATACATGGTTCTTTAAAGCGATCAATTTCTTTTATGTAATAAATTATCTTAATTGAAATCAGAACAACAGAAGTTTTAAGTTTAGTTGTTCATAAAACTTGATTGTACTTAATAAAATGCATTCACTTATCAAAAATGAGTTCATTTTGCTGCAATGCACATTTTCTCCTTGATTGAACTCGCGTCCCGTCGAACATGAAATGTGTGGTATACAAATAGTTAAAAAATTTACTATAGTACTATTCCTAAACTCTGTACTTAATTTTTAACATTATTTCAATGTATTGGGACCATAAAAGTTCAGAGTGCTTTTTATTTTGTCTGTTCGATTAAGTTCATGCAAGTGGCTTATCAAAATTTGCCAAATGCATTATAAACTTCTTTTTGTTAAATATAGATATGCTTCCTTTTGCAATAAATACGGTAGCCACTTTCCCCCCAACTACAGTTTTTCCTTCCTGATTGATCGTGCATTCTAAAGTTTTTAGTTGGTGTGCTTTGTCATTTGCTGTTAGCGATGCCAAATATAATGGTCACCTAATATATATATTTTTGTACTAGCCACGCGCAGAGAGTTTGGTGATGACAACAACTCCGGCAACGCGTCCCGTGCTCACCTGCCCCCCTAGACAGATGCCACGCGCTAACTTTTCCGCAGTCGTTCCTCAGAAAAAATGTATGGAGATGACATTAGCTGCGGAAAAAATAGCGTGAGGTTGTCGTAAGTCATTTCTAAGTGTCATTTCTATAATTTTTTTCTGCGGAACGACAGCGGAAAAGTTAGCTTGTGGCATTTATCTACGGCCTCTGGGCTGCGTTCGTAAACCAGCGCTCGACGTCGGGAGATCGCCCTAGAGAGGATGACGCTCTTTGTCGGACGTTTTAGAACGACATCGTAAGCTGTGGCTGTCAAATGTCATTTAGATGTCAAAATAACCTAAAATTGTTAAATGTTGCTTCAGTCACGCTTCAGTTTTATTAACTTGTTTTGATCTATTAGCACTTCGCTCATTAGCAATTATTAAGCAAATATCCATCTCATAAATAAACAATGCCATTTTCATCCATAATAATGTATCCATTTTCTGTAACTATTTTATATTTATGAAATTACAAAACAGTCGAGTGATTATATATCGACGATAAAACAAAATGAACTTGTTTACAAATTATTACAAAAGTAGAAAATAGCCGAATTGACGGACATATCATCTGTCAAACGTCAGGGCGATTTTCACCCACACATTTCAAGGGGCGACCGGTGCGTCGTCGAGCGAGGTTTACGAACGGCTATATATGATCGTTGTGCGTTCACACCGGAAGTTTCGAACGGTCAGTACGCCGTGACGTCGTTGAGCGTTGTCGGGCGACGTTTACGAACGCAGCCCTGCACCCCTAGCACGAACCACTCTCGTTTTAGTAAAGTAATCGTAATTACTTACTATAAGATAAAATTATCGTAAGACTCGTGAGCTCGTAACGTAACGATAGTAAAATCTAATATCTGTCACTGTAAAGCCGGTAGCACACCTCCGCCGTGGAACTGTAGTAGCGAAACCGTTGAACGATTCTCACGCGTTGTCGTTTATACGGCGCGCGAGCTCTGGCGAGCTTCCCTGCTCTAACGCGGATATTTATCTATGGCGCTGTCTCTGTCGCGCGCGGATCCGGCCGATCTGCTCAGACGCCGGCGCCGTCTACACCTCCGCGTTCGATTCGCCTCATTAGTTTCGCGGCGGAGGTGTGATACAGACATCAAATACTCGGTGAGAGATATTACGATAGCTAGTTGTCGGATAAAATGATACGACATGTCAAAAGTGAGTTCGTGCTGACGATTCTCATACTTAGCTCTCGTTACCTATACCATTACCATTACGATACCATTTAGTTCCTTAAACGACCGTAGCGACGCTGCTATAGTTTTCATACAAATAATACGATTACGATAACAATAACTGTAGTGGTTCGTGCTTGGGTCCCTATTTACCACCTAAATCTTACTATAATAACTAACAACGCGAGACGTCGTTGACAATAATTCTGCGTGCGGTTAGAATATAAAATCTTTCCAGTGACGCGACATTACCTAATACGAATCCGTATTATGTTTGATTGGTGTAGGTAGTAAAATAAATTTTAATGTCAAATCTTTTAATCAGATTGTGATGTATTCAAAAAATTAATTTAAGAATACGCGAATACGCCGTTGAATGTGGTATCAATATTATTTTTGTAATTAAGATATAGAAATAGAATAGGCTTATTATATATTGTCGATGAGTGATAACTTTACTATCATTTTGGTTCCCATTTATGTACTAAGTGCTGATGTATTATTGAATTGTAAACTTGTGGAGCTTGTTTTTGTCAAAAGCTTAATTATTATGTTTATTAGAATTTGTAACATGAATGTATATTTCTTATTTTTAAAAGTGAACAATGAGGATTATGATTCATTGTAAATGATTATTATTGTATTATAAATTATTTTTAAATGGTAATGTCATCATGTGTCGAGATTTAGTACAAGCAAACCTGTTATAGTTTTACATAGCGACTAATAATATTAGTTAGGCAATATTTTTTTTATAAAACATCCTTCCATTATGTAGCATTGTTGCCATATAGGATGAATTTATAAAATCAAATATATTGTACTGTTACATTGGATATCTCTTAATTTAGGACAGTTTATACATTTTAAGTCTTGTAAGATAATGTATATTTTTTAGCACTTGATTATGTTGTTTCTGGTGTCGACTAACAGTAGTGCCTAGTTTTAGATTTAATGTTATTGTCTGGATTTGACAATTCTCATATTTGTTTTATTAGTTTTAATAGTATTTGTATATTGGGTTAGTCATTTTTTTTCTATCAAACAAGTGTAATGTGTTGTACTAGAACACTGCATTGTTCTTTGTTTTGTATGTTGAACACAGGGCATTTATTATATGGTCTTATGAGAATTTGGTGTTTGGCGAGTAGTAAATTCTTGGTAAATCTATTATCACGATAAAATTATGTATGTTGAGGGCTGGTTAACATGCTGTAGGTACTATTTAAATAAACTAGTACAATTTTTAAATGAACCTTTTAGTCTCTAATACATATTTACTACACCACAAATGTAAAATAATAAAAAATCATCGATTTAATTTATTAAGCGTTTAATTAAAAGTCCTTCCAAAAAACAACACTTCAAAGATTGCCTACAATTTTAAAACCAAAGTCATGTTGATTACACGTCTACTAGAATCTCATAGCAAAAATTGAAACCTTAATTCGTACTTTGGAATACTGGGAAAATGATTATTTTTGAAAATACATTGATTATCTCCTTATTTAATATGAAGTGCGATAATCGATGTCATTTAATAAAAATCACTATTTAAATTTTCTTCATTGTGTCATGAGATTTTGATGGTTGTACAGTTGTCTTTACGAACGACATGGTGTCATATTATTACACAATTCATTATTTCATTTAAATTTATAGGTACCCATAGTCTCCTGACTAAGCCTATATATAAATAATTTTCAGTGATATTAAGAACAGCCCCGACAGTGATGGAAACTTCTAAAGTACGACAAAATTACATAAATAAACAATGTACTGCCAAATGTAATATTGGGATTGTTTGATTTTAATGTTCGATTTTGCCAAATCCAGAGAATATCCAATCTGAAACTGGCATTTGCAAAATAAAATCGTAAAAAGTGCTCAAAGACCGAAAACACTGATTCATTCTAAAAATGAGGCACAATAATTGGTGCATTTTCAAAAAAATATATTTTTGGGGCAGTTTGAACGCAATGTCAAGACAAAAGTGATTGAAAAAATCATGTTCGTTTTGCTGCTTAAATAGGGAGACATTTTTCGCACCACCTGTTCAAAAATGACATATTTATTTTGTACGCGTCATGTAAACCCAACATAAAAAAATGTTTAAAACAGGGATTGAATATTGTACTGAATTCCCTTCCTTCCCTGGGAATAGAATTAATTTGTATTTAGAACACAAAAAATACTTAAATTTTGATAAAAACCCAACTATTAAACGAAAAAAAAATTATAATTCTAAATCGACAACATAATTATTATGCTCAAAAATTCGTTAAGATACCACCTAAAATTTAAACTCACCGTGCTTACATCTTAGTTTTCCAAATTAAGCACATACAGACACTTTAGTATAGTTTTTTAAATACAGAAGTTCCGAGACTTTTTTAAGTTATGTGATAATTTATGATTTAATATTAAATTTATATCACTTTGAATAAGTAAAAGCTGTAATTTGTTTCTATGTTCTCGCAGGTGGTGCGAAAAGTAGAGTATTTTCATCGGGGATAAAGCAGTCTTAGTCTTAGGTGAGGCTACCTTGCTACACTCAGGACTAGTTTTAATTATTTTTCATCACACTTGATCGTAAAGGGTGTTATTACACGTAGGCTTATAGAACGCAGTTATAGCGGATGTTCCTTCCGCGGGAGTTATGGACTTTTATAACTCCCGAGGGAGTTATGAGTTTACTTTTAAAAATATAGACTAGAAAGCTTTAAAATTAGACAAGGTTTATTTCCAATTTTTAAAATTTGGCTACAAACCAATTTTACTGTATATGAAACTTATACGGTACGTTACCTGCATTATATTTATACTTATTTTACTATTATTTCAAAGACATTTGCTATTGTTAAACTTTATTTTGAAAATCGGTAGATACCATCTGGCAGTATGGCCTGTCAAGTTTTAAAACTAAACGCAGTTCTTAGCATTATTTGTGGAAGACTATTGAAAAAAAGGTGACAATCTCTTTACGCGCGCGAATCTAGTGCTATTCATTCATTTGTTGGATTGTTGTTTTGGAAGCATATTTTGCTTAGTAACTAAATATGACTTCATCATCGGAAGAATCCGAGTTACAAAAATCTGTGATGACATCAACACCACCGGAGTTGTTGAATGCGGCTCAAGTACTCAATAACGATTTGCTGCCAGCGAAGACTCAATTTAAATTTATTGTCAATTTTTTTTTGCCTCATAAATGTGATGAAAAACATTGCGTGTATCACAACCAGTAAGTAGACTACAAACTTGAGTCATTAAAAATCTCTTCTAATAGGTACTCTCGTTAGTAATCCCCATTCTTACGGCTCTTGGTGCACAATGTACTATAACACCTTCGCTGCGCTCGGGAGTTAAGCATAGTTTCCTTCAATATGCTCATGATTCAGGTCTTCACCCGTGATATAAGACACTGCTTTATACCCTTAGTTAAAAATCTACTCAATACCTACCTAACAAACAAGGCCGTGCCATGTATTAGTTAAAAAAATACTTTCTGTAAATAATATTACTCATGTAAGTATACTGCGTTCGGCTATTATTTGTCTGAACAGAACTTCACAACATGGGAGCTTAATTTCTTTAAGAAAAGCATTACGGCAACCTAACCTCAGAAGCAAAAAATTCGTGTTGTGGATGTTCTAAGCCCTAATCACATTTGGGGATTTTTGTATTTTATTAAATGTGTGTTTTCGATCTTTAAAGTCAATGAACACTATTTAGATTTAAGTAAGGGCCACCGAAACCAGATTGAACATTTGTGGCTGTAAGATCTTAGTGTAATAAGATTATGTTAAGAAGATTGTGAATATCCAGATCCTTTACTCTTTTAGCTTGGGAACTACAGTAAAGTTTCCAGAAAGGAAATTTTAACGAATAAAAGTGGCGTCCTCGATTGAATCAAACCTTTCAAAATCTTAATCAAACATCTTGCTTTCAACAAAACGTTATTATTCTTAAAAGGAAATCGTACGTGTCGTTTTTCCATACAAACGTTCCGGAAAGGAAACAGGGAACCCTGTTTCCTTTTTGGATACTGGCAAAAGCTGTTCTATTTATTTCAAAAAAATTAATTGCCACTATTAGCATGTTCCTATGTTTTCCTTTTTTACTAAGTTAATTATTAAATGAAATATAAACCTTCAAAATCCTGAAACATTTGCCTGTTTTTCTGCTGTATTCAAACATCTAGTGATCTAGCAAACTTAAAAGTAATAAAATCCTTGTTGCTTTAGCGACGAAAACGGGGGACTACGAAACGTAAGTAGATGTTGTGTACTTTATGTAAGTATTTTCGGTCCGAGATGCAGCTGTCTCTATCGCGCTCAGTGCGGTTGTTCGGACACAGCGCGACAGCAATACATTTTACAAATAGGTACTACTTATTTCTGATTTCTCTCGACAAAGATTTTTACTACACCAAGATGTTTGGTAGTACCTGCACTAAGGAGTTTATTTCGCTTTAATAAAGCTTAACACTGCAGATTTCTTGTTTTTTGGATAGGGTTTTCTCAGTTTCCCGACGGAATTTTGAAAAATCCTTAGTAGGTGCCTGGTACATAAAGCCAATTACGAACCCCCGGGGGTATATTATGATGACGTCTTAATTCCAGGCAGTTTTCTAAATTGTCATAATGCCATTTCTTTCTCTTGGTATAATGAGTAAAAGAAAGGCACTGATAGCAATTCAGAAAACTGTCTGGAATTAAGATGTCATAATACACTTCTGACTGTACTGAAATTCATACTGTTAATTCCAGGCGTTTAGGCTCTACGTTGATACCTCAGTCGGTCACCAAAACCTTTTATAAATACTTATGTTAAAATTTCTTAATGATAAGTACTTAATTTAAAATTCTACCGAAATTGCCGATAAACTGTTCAAATAAAACCAGGTTTTCATTCTAAATTCGTTTAAAAATTAAACAGGTAAAAATAATGGAGATATATGTAGCAACTAGGAGGCTGATTTAAAATTGTTTGCGATTAGCAATAATTGTTTATATAGTGGATAACTGTTAATTTTTGACCTCCGAAGCCTATGACTGTGAGGTTATTAATATAAAACCCTTTTTTTGTATGTTTGGAAACATAAAGTAACTAAAGGAAATCGTACATTTTTTGATAGTCGTAGTCCTCTGTTTCCTTCCTGGATATTGGCAGTAACGGTTCTATTTTTGTTCCAAAAAAAAAATCAGTGGCCACTATTAGCATGTTCTAATGTTTTTCTTTTTTTATTAAGCTAATTTTTAAATGAGATATACACCTTCAAAAACATAAAATTGGCCTGATTTTCTGCTTTATTCAAACATCCAGCAAACAAATTTGACGAGATTATAATTCGTTACATACAAATCTCCTCTTTATAATAATAGTGTAGATTTTCTGTGCAATACTGACGAGACAAAAATTACAATGACCTGAAAGGGGTATGGGTAACTTTGTATGGATAAGTGGCGTCATTTTTGTTTTTAGCGGCCATCGTTAATTTTTATACTATTTTGTAGCCCTATTTTAAGTGAACATATCCAACAAAGAAGTTTTGCCATAAGTAATATCTGAGCTTATAGTTATAGGCACTTCAGTAGCGATACTGTAAAAGTGAGTAGGTATACGTAATTCTGACGGGTATAATGAGACAGAAGCCCACATTTTAATTCAAAACAACAATGTCGCGTGGTGTTTATCTTAACTAGTAGGTATTAAACATAAACCTAATTAGTAGCAATTTTCATTCATTTCAATAATCATTATTGATTTTTACGAAAAAACTTCAAATCTTGGCTCCATTATTATTTAGCTATATTTATGTAGACACCCCATAATAAAATTTATTTCTTTTTAATTATTGTTCTTTCAAAATTTACAACTCATGAATTTTACAACTTTACCCATTCCCCTTTAATTGAACTTGGTTCTTATGGCAGGCTATTTTCTAATAGCTAAGTTGTAGAAAAATAATTCAAGATAAGTAGGTACATGAAAATACCCAAACAGAAAACAACACGATCGATCGAAAGGGTTTTTTATTCGCACATAGTAGGTAATTGGATTCCGTGGTTTCGGCCGTTGAATTTGTTGAATATAAAGCAATAGGGATGATGACTGAATTCTAATTTTCACGTCTCGTCATAAAATATTAAAATAACGTAGAAAAATATACAATCCTGTGAAATTAGAATTAAATCGGCTTAGAAATACATTAGATACAAGCATTTTAAGTTGTTAATTTGGAAGCGATTAGACAGAAAGATCCGACATCTACCGTGACGTCATTGTTTAGTACGGCCATATAAACTCCATGTAAATTTTGCTAGAAAGAGATGGAGAAAAATCTTTAATACCTTATATCTTGGTTGTTTTTTTAGTTATTCGAAAACCGATTTTTCTTTCAGTTTATTATATGAATGAGCTTCTAGTAAAGCAAAAAAAAAATTTTTGTCATCTAGCCTATTGTGCTAATCGAGTTAGCAAGAGTTTGCATCAAACGGACTCGCTGTCGCCTAGGTATCAATAATTTGTATGAAAACTTGTTAGGAGCACATCATGCGCATACTATTGCAAGAGGTAGGTATAATTAATCAATAGGTATAATCAATTCAAATGCATGAAGCGCGATGAAGTATGCATACTATTTTTTAAAGATTTTCAATAGACTAGATTACATTATAAATATTGTACGTGATTTACAAATTAAAAAAAATAAAAACCGACTTCAAAAAAGTTAAAAAATAATATAAGAATAGGCACAGACAACATCACATATTGAAGTCGGTAACAAATTTTAAGATTTTCTAGGGGATCATCGTTTGGCACCGACTTCGACATTAATTCACCGATTTTTTTTGAAGACGGTTATAATTCCCTATCTCAAAAACTACTGAACCGATTTTGATGAAACTTGCAGTATTCCCTAAGTTAAACAATACCTAGTACAACAAAAAAAGAATTACTTAAATCAGACTTGTAGTTCCGGAGATATGCGAACATAAACATAAAAACATACATACATACACTTTTGAAATTTGGCACATTTGTTCAGACGCTGATATAGACTAACATATACGAACACTGGGTAGTTCTGGAAATATTACATACATACGGGTCGAAATGGTAACTTTTTTTTTGAAGTCGGTTAAAAAGATTGACCTTCAAAATAAGTAGGTACCTACATAAAATTATAGCACTTAGTAACATATTACTAAGTGCTATATTTTATGTTCTGTTGACGTTGAAAAGATATGGTCAGTTGTAGCTGGCCATTTCATGAAATGGTCGGCCACATCATGAAGTGGTTAAATTGTAAGATCTGTCTACGACATATACATAATGAAAAACTAGATCCGTACCTACGTTTTTATTTGAAATATTGTTATAAATTATTAAAAAATGTTTCTTTTAAATGAAATTAAATTAGACCCAGATAAATATGTACTAAATCTAACGACACCAAATCATCTAAAATCTGGTCTTTCGGTTCTAGTAGTAAGCGCTAAGAGGAAATCTTACAGGCAGTACAGGCTATACAGACGTAGCCCCTTGTTTCCTCCTGGATAATATCAATAGTTGCTCTTTTTTACCGACGAAAAAAGGGAGGAGGTACTCAATTCGACGCGTATATTTTTTTTTAAATGTATGATCACGCATAACTTTTTACAGAGAAGTCTGATTTTGATGATTCTTTCTTTATTGGAAAGGGTGCAAACGGTGCCAAACGATGATCTCCTAGAAAGTGTTAAAATTTGTCACCGACCAATATAGAAGTGTGATGTTGTCTGTACCTATTCTTGTATAATTTTTAACTTTTCAGTGTTTTTGCTTTTTAGTTTTTTCGGCGGTAAAATTTTTTGTTATCCAATAAATAATCCATGGGCACTATAAGCACGTTTCTGTTTTTTTTATTAAGTTATAAATATTAATAGAGATTTACGCCTTTCTTTATTTTTGTGGTATAATATGTTTTTTTTCAAACGAGGGTGCTGCCTTTATCGTGCAAGTCGGTATATTGGGCGTTTATTATTATTTTTTTTATTTCACTATAAGCGTTAAATCTGAGCTTCATTTAATATTGGATGCACTAATTTGTAAAATGTAAAGATCTCATTAATGTTAATATCAGAATAAATGAAAGAGTCCATACACTATTCAAGTGCCACTTTAATAAATATCTAATCTAGTTACTTATAAATAGATTTTTATGTACCTAGTTACATCAAAATAATAATGAAACTACTTAAATACTTATGTGCATATCATTAATGGATAGATTTGTATTCTTTCAACAATAGAATATTAAATTTTATCGTGCATCAAAAATAAAATATTAAGTAATAGTAACAATATTTGCGTAGGTATTTAATTTTGATGATATAATTTTCTAAATCCTCTTACATTAACTAAGCTTACATGCGGCATTTATTTTAATCTCAATGTTACGTCACAGTGTCTTTAAAACAGGTAGCTTATAATCTACTTAGCGTCTTAATTTCTAAGAAATTTCCTTATACTTATTACGAATTCATGTGATACTTTAGATTAAGTTGTATAATTACATGAAAATAAAGGACATTCAAATTTAGAAGTAATTTTGGATTTTATTTTGCACTCCATATTACCATTTGCCTGCGCACGTGGAGGACAAACATTAGTACCTCTTTGAAATGAAATTGCAACATCCGCTCTACTCTACCCTACTAATCCTAATCGGCCGCAGTTATTATGTACCTTATATTTATTTAATGCTGTTGTTGTGCTTATTAGCGCTATCTAGCTCTCTACGCGATTTTGCTTCTTGAAACTACTCCCATGGGCCTTGCTTACCATAACAGCCCGATCCCACTTGTCGGTTGTCAGGTCCGGATTTTAATCAAATGTTGCAGTGGCGGAGCATTTAATATGAAGTTTACACTTGTCTAAAACCGATTTTGTGTCGCTGTCAGGTGTTTTGTCAGCTCCTACGCCCGAAAAAATCATGTCGGATCGCGCTCAACCAATAATTATCGGGGACCGATTTTTGGATAGTAGAAAATGAAACATGGAGTTCTGTTGCAATGCACACGAAGTAGAAAAAGTCTATAAAAAAATAACCTTCGAAAATGTTTACGTTACCACCACGGTAATAGTATAATACACCCTGCGTTCCAGATAAAGCACTGCTACTTTCTGAGGCTAACATCTGATGTTAGCCTCGTTTTGCGTTTCTTTTAAGAAATGTTGACATTTTTAGCCGCGCTAATTGTTACAAATGAAACGCAAGGTACTGATTTTTCGTGCTGAATTTTGACATCTCACTTAATTAGTCCAGCCACTTAAATTTTTTTATAATATAAATCTGAATTGGCTAATACTATAAATATCTTTCAATCATTTTTTTTAAATCCGCTGAAAATCCTTTTTGATTCATGAAAAAAAGATTCCAAATGTCAAATTTGAAAGCTGTCAAAAAGTGGTATCAGAGGACCCATCTCTTAACATGGGTATTTGATGCTAGCATTTCGTGTTAAAAATGCTTAAATGAAACGCATGACAACCAGCAAAAAAAACTAGCATCACCGGCTAATGAAACGCAGAGATGCTAAAAATGTTGGTATTTATGGCTAAAAATGCTTATCTGGAACGGGCCGACAGTATGTGGACTCGGCCCCTCTTTGAAATTTTATAGTTACCTAGCTACGGCCGCTCGGCATTGCTTGGTGCGTGATCCGCGAATAGGCTGCTCGCTTACGGACCGTGCGCTCCGTTTGACTCGTGCGTATGCCCTGCGGCGAACTGCATTCGTAACAGCCTTTGTAGCTATGCGATTGCGATCCAAGTGCGATCCAGATCGAGGCGCGTAGGCATAGCGCGTGTTTCGACCGTTTATTTCTATGAAGTCATTCTACTGTATAAACGATTACCGTGACGTTACGCACTCTACCTACCTCATTCAGTCGGCCACATTCACTGGACGTAGTCACTGCTCGTCCTCAGCGATGGAGATACCAAACTCACGTGTGGCTGATCCCAGCCGGGCCACAAAAAAAACTGTGAAAAATAGATTGTTTGAGTATGCCGCTATAATGTCTAGAGTTTGTCTGCAAGTTTCAGAGTTTGTCGCTTGCGCGTTTCAGAGATCTGTGTGGCCCGGCTGGGGTAACGTTTCTCCAGCCGGGCCACACCTCACTCGGAAATGCGCATGTCTCAAACTGTGGAATTTGTTCGAGAAACTACCGCTTCACTATTCCAGCAAACAGTTTTTCTCTGCGTCGCTTTGTTTTCGAGATCCAGCTAGCTCAGTTGCAGCAACTTTGCTGCAGGTGAGCTCCGAAATGGTGGATCGAAACTTGTCCGACAAACTGACAAACTGCCGCCTATCTATATCAGCAAACAGATTTTCACTAGGTCATTTCGTTTTCGAGATCTGTGTGGCCCGGCTGGGGTAACGTATCCCCAGCCGGGCCACACAGATCTCTGAAACGCGCAAGCGACAAACTCTGAAACTTGCCGACAAACTCTAAACATTATAGCGACATATTCAATCTATTTTTCACAGTTTTTTTCTGTGGCCCGGCTGGGGTCAGCCACACCAAACACACCCTTCCTCTATAGCCACCGACAAAAGGACGGACGTGTGTATTGTGTCTGTCATAAAGAGTCAGGTAAAATCGGCCCGATTAACGGGCCTACAAAAGTCTGACGTGGGCGGGTAGCCTTAGTGTAATCACACACGACTTGTATTTGATAGAGAATACTCCTGGGGTGGTCCCAAGGTCACCAAACTCAGGATCTGAGGGCCTATTACCGATCTCATGGTTTTACAAATGATATCATATTGCAAATCGAAAAATACGAGTTCCGGTCAGAATTTTGATCATTTGTTTATTACTTTATGATGACATCATTAAATTATGCCATATTGATGATATCATTAGAGATCGGTAATACCAAATGCTGCATTTCATGACTTCTTTTTCTCAAATTTATACAATGTCATACGATGTAAGATCCATAATTGGCTTGCTATAATGGGATCATTAAAAAGTAAAAAATATTTTACAAAAAATAAAAACCGACCAAAAATACTGAAAAGTTACAAATAATAGGGAATAGGTCAAACAACATCACACTTCTATATTGAAATCAAATTTTAACGACCGGTTGCACCAAATTTACGTTTTACGATTTCGTAAAAGCAAGGATGATATAAAGATATATATAAGATATATATCTTTATATTTATAAAGATATATTTTTTTAGATATATAAGATAGATATATAAAGATATATAAGATATATATATATATTATTCTTCGTCTATGGTAAAAGTAACAATATAAAAACGTAAGAATTACCTATACCATAATCTAGTTTCAATCCCGTTGTAGTTTTATTTTATTATTTACGTTTAAAAAGGTTAAATGTACGGCGCGAATCATATATTTAAAAGTGAAACGACCTATTTTTTAGGTATTAAGTTGTTACTTTTTACGAAATCGTATAACGTAAAACTTGGTGCAACCGGCTGTAAGACTTTCTAGATCATTATCTAAGTTTGACTTCAATATAGAACTGTGATGTTGTCTACCTATTCTTATATTATTTTTAACTTTTCAGTGTTTTTGAAGTTGGTTTTTATTTTTTGTAAAATATTTTTTTAGAAAAATTATCTTTTTTCAATAAGCGTGAACATGACATGAAAAATCAGATTAACAATAGGTGGCCTTATTGCTAAGGTAGCAATTTCTACCAGGCAACCTTAGGGTTAAGAAAAGTAAGCTTCATTAACGTACGGGATAGTGTAGGGACAGGTCGGGGAGTCAGTGGCGCTGTGGACTCGGCACTTGCCTTCCAATCGGGAGGTCGGGGTTCGAGACCCGCCATGTACCAATGTGTTTTTCGTTTCGAATTTCACATGTACATTTGTCTGACGCTCCTACGGTGAAGGAAAACATCGTGAGGCAACCTGCATACATCTGCGAAGAAATTCAATGGTGTATATGAAGTCGACCAATCCGCACTGGGCCAGCGTGGTTGACTAAGGCCTAATCACCCTAACATAGGGTAGGCTCGAACCCCTCGGTGGGGACGTATATGAGCTGTGATGATGATGATGATGATGAAGTGGGGTACAATGAAACGAAAAAAGCATTTTAATTTTTTAGAAAACATGTGCTTTATGTTTTGATTATACAGGGCGTCCCGAGACTATGGGACATGAAGGGAAAGTACCTTAAATATCGTAGATAGGATATTTTGCTGAAAGAAGACTTTATGTTATTTTCAAAAGTTAGTAATACTGCATTCAAAGATTTTCTAAAAATTACTTGCTTCGCCTGGGAATCGAACCGGTATAAATGTGTAAAAAAAACACCCGTATTTTTATGATGCCTTTCGTAAGAATGGACAAAAAACAATAAGTCCTCTTAACCGATTCGTTACGGCGCCCATTTTTGAAAACTTTTCGCCATGGCTGTGAACAAATTTTCTATGACACGACTGGCGTGTCAAGCGCCATAGAAGTTGATGGCACGCGTAACGTGCCATCAGCCATGTATATAAAACCACATGCTTTTTTTGCTTTTTCACTTGTTTAGACTTGATTCAAGTTTAGTTGACATCAAACTACGGTAGTGTACGGCACGATATGTTAATTAAATCGGTTTTGAAGAGGTTAAATACGTGTTTTCCCTGAAATGGAAGGTAAGTGACTTTACTTTTTCAGATGTTGCAAACCTTTTGTGATATTGTTTAATTTCTTTGTTGTATTCAACGAATTGGTAAAAAAAACTAGAAACATTTTATTCAACCTGGGGGTTATTCAGTTATAACGAAAGACAATTTGCGGTGTGGGAATTCACATGGTGAGTGGGGTATCTTGCTTTGGGGGGAGAAGGGTTGTTATTATTACTTACATAACTACAATGGATGGATAATAGATTTTTGTATCAAAAACTCATTTCTGATTTAATAATAGCAAAATATTTCCATGTTTTTTCTTCTTATATGTAGTATGTTACAGACAAAGTGATAAATCAGATATTATGCACTAGCTATTATATTATATATCTTGAAAGACTTGGATAAAGTAATAAATACAAGTAAAATTTAAAAGCTTAGGGTTAAGAATGGTATTGTCCATGTAATATATTAGGTTGGGGTTATTTTTTGTAAACCATGTTTAAAGAAATGTTTAAAAGGTAATAAATCACTTTGACTGTAACATAGCGATGGGCGATTGTTACTAAAAACAATCGAATTATTCGATTGTTGTGTTTATTCGAATGCATTCGAATAACTATCGGTGTTATTCGATTATTGCGTCGATTGTCGGTCGCAGGCGCGGACTGGCCGGGCGCGCGGCTTACAACAATTTATTCGAGATAATCAATGCTTGGGCTATTGGTAATTTAGTATAGCGCGAGAGACGAAATTCACTCGAAAAAGCGGCTGTCTTCCTTAAATTTTTCTAAAAGTCCCCCAACATCCCATAAATGGCTTTAACACATATATGGCACATGCAGTGTTTTAAGGGGGCTGCAGTTAGAACAGTGCCTAGGGGCGAAAAATGTATAAATCCGTCCCTGGTGATACCTAAATCAGGATAGCAAGCATCGGCATAATTCAAAATGGGAAGAATGATGAACACTGGGGGTAATTCTGAAGTTACCTGCACTAAAACTAAAACTAAAATTAAACATATAATTTTAAATTAGTTTTAGGTAATTCGTATTCTGAAACGCTGGACTCTGTTAATTTAAACTGTATTTGACAATTTCTTAAATTGAATACACAGATTATAAATACACCTAGTGCTGTAGAAAAACGGGATAATTTAGAAACATTGAAAACAGCTATATTCTACTAATTTTACTATCAGAAATTATTAATTTAAGATTTGATCGTATTTGTAAATAACAGAAAAGAAATTTTATTATTTATCATTCATTTTATCACAAAAGAAAAATTATTCGACATTTATTCTGCGATTGTGATGGCTTCGCGCCTATGCCATGAAAGAAAAAAATACGTGGTAGTCTGTAGTTGTATAGATAGGTAATTCGTGACTTCCTCTGAATTTTAAAATTGCGTATTTTGTTTCATTAGTAATTTTTGTTTTATTTTCATAATAACCGCTGTTAATAGTAATTGCTAGGCAACAAATCTTAGATAGGCATACTTCTATCTGCAGATAGAATATTAATTTCTGTTGTAAGAGTAAATACATACATATATAACCTACCTATCATCTAAATGTCAGTACTATTAGACTACTTGGGAACAAACAAATTACAACTCACGACTTGGCAATTGATGCTATAAAAGCCTTTCCTATTGTATAATAAGTTTCCTGGTGCTGTAGGGTGTGTCAGTGGTGGAGCAACAATACCACTAAGTGTACCATTTTTTTTAACGTTGGGAAATGTTACGCATACTTCGCGCTTGGGTAGGCGCGAGGTTATGTCGGACTCTCCGCGGCCACTGGGGGCGGAGCGCCAGCCAGAAACCGCGGCCTACCGACTAAAACCCAACGATGCCCCCTCACAAACGCCTTGGCACGAGAACGTCCATCACCGCCGCATCCTCCCCGTCATCTGACGAAGAGGATACGTCGGGGAGGGACGCCCCGTCGCCGGACAAGGCCATGGGAACCCTTTCGGACACTTCCATGACCTCGTCAGCGTCTGCTCGCCTATGGCGAGCCCCTCTCACCTCCCTAAAATGGGAAGGCCGGCGATGCTCCTGGGCATTAGGAGTATCGACGACTGGCGGTGGCCTGTGCAATGCAGGACTCGGGCTTCCCGGGCCCGCGTCCCGCTGGTCACCGTCAGGGGGAAGAAGGCGGGCGAACTGCCGCCTCCTCCGCCCCGTTCTTCTGCGTCGGCAGGGTTCTGCCGCTGGGTCATCTTCTCTGGCCCGTTCTGCCACCTCCTTCTGTGTGATTATCTCCACACAGAAGGAGTTTGCTGCATTCCATGCCTCGACCAATATGTGTACCATCAACAGCTCCAAGTGTGTTTGGCATTCCATATATTTGTAGAAACCTAAATAGAAAAGGACGGAGAATGTTGATGTATTTCTTAATAATTATTTCAAAATATGTTATTACAATGTAAGTAGGTGCTCGCTCACTCTGCCTTGACAAGGTCCTTTTCTATTGCTGTTTTAGGATTTTTTTTTTGTGGAGTTAATTTGCGCAATATTAAATCAGTGACAACAGTGACAGCTCTGCATGACTGAAGGCTGGCTAAAACCTTTAAATGTTCCGGTAAGGAGCCAATCTGTACTTCAGTGCAGTCTATAGCTTCTATCAAGTTGCGAGCGGATTGGCGAGGAAAACGAAATATTTTTCTAAATTTACGTTCGGGCATAGTAAATGGGTCTGATTTGTCCCTCAACTTCCTCAATTTTACTTTTTCTTCTCCTATTCTATAACATAAATAAGTCGATACTTTACAAATATATTTTAAAACTATGAGGCAGGTATTTATCTAATTTTTGATATAAAACAAATATTTTACCTTTCTGAAGACTCTATTAATGCCATAACAACCAATTCATCATCCATTTGGCAAGTTGTACAAAAAAAATTGCCGTCGGTAATGTTAGAAAATCGTTAAAAAGTAACAAGATAAATTTAGACGGCACCTAAAAGTTCACCTCCTAAAATTAGTTTGACATATTTAAAATTATAGGAAAAGTTACATTTAGGAAGCATGTCAGAATACGAAAATAACATCTAACACTAAATTGAGTAGTTTAGTAACGTCACTCTTAATTTTAGAGTTAACTTGTGAGTTCTGAATACCAAACGGTGATTGACATTTCTATCTCTAATTTTATTTAGTTATAGTTTTAGGTGGTCGCTTCAGAATCACCCCCACTGCCAGAGTAATTTTAGTTTTGGTTGGAAAGAGATTTTCAAGATCTATCATCTATGGTCAAAACCGTTCAAAAACTATACTACGATTTCGTATTCGAAATAATTGATTTTACGAATTCATTATTTTCTCTGAAACTTAGATCTTAAGGTTTAATACTAGTTATATTTTTAAAATTAGCTCATAAAAGCATATCTTTTAAGATACATTTGATTTATGCCCATAGTCAGGTCCGATTTGGTTGGCCATTGTTCTTTATTGTGTAGTATAACATCGGTACCCGCCCAGCTTTTTTTTGTTTGGGAATAGCAGTCTCTTTTAGTTCTCTTTTCACAACTGTCAGTAGCTAGAGCTACCTACTTTTATAGTAAGAATCGAAGTAGATTAATGAAATAAAATACAGATATCTTGCATTATCTTTAATGAACATAATATTAAAGCTAAGCAGTAAGTATCCGCACAATATCAATTAAACATTTTATTAAAATAACAAATGGGTGTAAATATTGATAGTTTACAATACTTAAAACTTGCAATGAATAACACACAATTTAAATGAAAATATCTAATATTCTACAGTAACTATTTTTGGTACATGGCTACATAGCAAAAACACAGTCCGTTTAATTCTGTAGAACAGCGTTTTTGAGCCCTTATCTATCCCCGACCGATCCCCACCCCTTTAACAAACTCCCTCCTTTAACAGACCCCTATGAAAACTTTGAGGTATTTAGTTCCCTTAATAGGTAGGTATATGTAAAGAAAGTATAAACAAATGTCAAGAAAACTTGAGTTGTAGTTTATTTGATGCGGCGAAGAAATAACGACCCACGAGTACTTACTAGTTTAAGACATCTTTTGGGGTAGGAACGACTGGGAGCGATCCATATATGGCTTATAGCTTAGCAAAAGCGGCTATACTTATAACACAATTAAACACATTTTGGTTTGGGAAGGCACGTTAGGATTACTATATGTATATTGAATAGTTATTTATATGCAAGCTATGTTAAAGACCGAACTGAAAAGTAGGAACAAATTTTACCTTCATATGGTAAAATTTGTTTTTTGCTTGTTGGAAACAAAATACTCGTAAAACGTTCGCACGAGACATCGAAAATGACATGGAAAGTTCATTTTAAGTTATACTTATCGAGATTCTTAAAAAAAAATAAAAATTATGTAAAGCCAAAATATGTCACCAGATTCAAAAATCGCGCTATCGCAACGAGGAATACTGACGTGTATGTCGTGTTGTTTCTGTTGCCAAATTAAAAATATCTATACCTACTTGAATAATGGTTTTTGGTAGATTTTTTAACAATTTCTACTACTATAAATTCTATCAACAATATGGACAAGTGATCATCAAAGACTATTTTAATTTAAGCGCCATGTAAATAGCACACGATCAACGGGTAGGACGGAACTGTACAATTTAACTAATGTTACTATAACAGGATTAGCACGAGTCACTCGTCAGCGAATTTCACACGTCAATGAGCGCAGCGGCTCATCGTACGTTTAATTAAAGGAGACAAGGGCACTACAACACTAGTGATTAATAAAACGTGTCCTGAGAAATACAAAACGAGACTGCTCACGCAAGTTTATGAAATTGCCTGTCCTAAAAGCGTAAGTTACGAGAACATCGCGGGCAGAACATTTCACAACAATATTGCATTAAATAGTAAGGAATACGAAGGAGCCAACAGAAACTTGTGATTCCACTTCAAGTTCATATTTAAGCTGTATGAGTCCGAAAATGTTTTCACACTGATATGCAACTTTTAGATGTTGGACATTGGACTGGTAGTTTTGTTTTAACGTTAGTATAACTAGTTGGACCCACCCAGAATTTACTGTCGAGACCCACGGGTCAACTTTCCTGGTCGGTTTATCACGGGGAAATACTTGTAATGTTTTTGATTTAAACGGCCACATTTTTATCTACAAACAAGTACCTACAATAACTAAAAATGATGTCCAGTTTGTATACTATCGCCAAAAAAAAAAAAATTATATAAGCCATCAGACGGCAATAAGGCACAAGACATTCATTTATCTAGCTGAAGTAGGTATATTGTATATACACTAAAGTATATTTCAAAAATTATTCTAAATGTTAAATAACATTTACAGGCACAGTTCATATGTTTGAAAAGAAACAAATTCATCAGACACGTGTCTTTGTTCCGTTATTATAAACTACTATTATTAAGCAATGAACTTTTGATACACTTCTCATTATGTTAATAAATTAGACAACAGGTTTATTATTATATCAATACAGTTAAATACGCACGACGTTTAACAAAATTACGTTCCTTTCCTATAAATTTCAAACATTGAGGTCTTGTAGGCTAGAGTTGACTTGCATACATTTGACGTGTGTTGAAAAACACGGTGTGCTCTAAATACATAATTACGTATGACGTAGACATTATTATCAACTATGTTTTTTCTTACAGACCGTCGTCATTTTTCACATACAATATCATTACAGCTTTTCTTCAAAATATTTGTCCAAAGAGGTTACAAATATTAATATTTCAATAGTAATGATTATATGATGATAATCTATGATTTAATATAGGATTGTACGACGTAGTCGGCACGGTTCGCTAGTTTTTGTATATAATCATTGTAACATATAAAATTATATTATATCTAAACACTTATAAATGAATAAAATGTTATGTACCATTATATTATTATTTTTGGTCGGATTTTTATTTTGTTTTGTGTACACATATTATAACGATTCGAGCAGTCAACATTAAAAATTATTAAAAATTACAGGATTATTTTACCAATTTTAGAATAGACAGATTCTCAACGGATTTCTTAATAAATATTAGACACAAAATTTATTTGGTAACACAAAAAAATATTAATTAGGTACAACGATAAAAAAGGTGAATTTGTCAACAAAATATATAACATTAAAAACACATGTAAGTCAATCAGTTTTTGTTCTTAAAAAAAATATACACTACAACACTTTCAGTTATCAAACAGGTCAATTTTATTCTGAGCGCTAATTCTATTGTCGGCACTGCAAATATTTAACATATTACATATCAAACCTAGTGAGTAAGAATAATATTACAGTCAAGCGAGGCCTTACACTAGTAGTGACTACGTTAAACAAAATAGTTTTTATTCATGAATTTCGTGGCTTGACCGTTTCCCATAAAAAATTCGAAACATGTACTTTATCAGTTTATTTATATGGAGTAAAGAATATTATTTGTAGCTAGTTGTTATTACAAAGAGTTTATAATCTACTGTTACAACGATTCTAAAAATGCGTATAATTCCAATATATTGGAACAAATTATAAAAGTACTTTAGAATTTTATGGAAGTAGTTTTAGTTCATATAATTTCATACAACGAATTCCAAAATGCGGCGCCTGCGGCGCTGACATAAAATATGTGCGTTCAGCCTAAGAGCCTGAAGTGTGTACCTACGCTAAAACTCGCGCGGGTTGAACACTCCTGGAAACATCGTACTTAAATATTATGAGATGCGTCGAAATATAACAAGCGTCATTTCTTTAAATATAAAAAATGTAATAATCTCAGATGTAAGAATTGTATTAAAATAATAAATCAAGTCAACGTCTGCTAAAACAATGGACATAATTATAGACATGCATTATAAGGTATATCGAGCAATGAAACTTAACACGGATTGGAGGACAAGTATGTATGTTGTAATAGTTGTTGGATATCTATTGTAATAGTGGACAAGAATAATCTGTAGTAATAGTATTAGTAAAAGTATCAATAGTTTTACAAGTATTTATAAAAAAAAAAAACAAAAAAGCCAACATTGCAAATCTCATAATGCACTTTGGAAGTCACTTTCAAATAAGTTTTCTTACATAAAAAACGTTGAGGGACTGATACATGCGATAGATATCACGAAATCAAAAGTGTCAGGCCCATACATATTATGTGTTCTTTATTATGGAAAACTTAACAGAATATGACTTGAGCTAGGCCTACATAAAGACTTTAGGCCTTACTAATAACCATTGTATAAGCCTGATTTAGTAAACAGTGTTTTGTCACGTTCACTCGAATGACATTTCAAATTCGAGCAAAAGAGACAAAACACTGCTTAACTATACAAGGCTTATGCAATGGTTATTAGTATGGCCCTATATGACTATCGAAAAAATAAAGTGAAGTGGACACATTTATAGGAGTTGGAATATAGTTTGGCTGATATGGCAAAATACCTTTTACCTTAATTTACTATCAAAATGACCAGTGAAAACCACAACGGCTTAATGTGCTGGCGGAATTGAGATAGGCTATCTTTACATTTTATATAAACGAAGCTAATTCTTTAGCCAAAAGCTTATCTGATACATCAAGTCACGACGAGAAGATAACGATCGCCGATCTCACTTATATTGCTGATTTGTGAAAGACATTTTCGAGATTGTGGAAATGCACAATCGGCGCAGAAACTGTTTTCGAGTCCACCTGTTAAAGTAGAACCTCTATTTTTTATTTTCCACATACCAATTAATTTTTCCATTCTGTATTTTCTCCTCGCGTTGTAAAACTATAAACCGCCGTTGCAAATACTGAAACGTAAAGCACACAACGGATCTAGAAGAGTAAGCGTACATAAATGGTACATTTTGTAAAGGGACAAAGTTGTCGACTCAGTTCTTTTTTTGCGCAAAACCAAACTCAAAACATTTAAGCCTGGGTCGCATACTTTGAATAATTTCTATATTATTCAATAATTATAAACTAATAATTATTGCTTATCGTTTCAATAAAATTGTGCTATATTATCTAAGTTTTCACGCAAGCATAAACAAGGTTGAGAATATTTGATTTGTCAATAATAAACTTATTCTACAAAAAAAAAAAACGCAGTCGAGAAGTTTTTGGGACTTATACTATTTTCACTACATTTACTATAAATGATATAACCTAATATTCTAGTTTTTCATTTCTCTTACTTAGAGAGTATTAATTAAATCTGAGATGTGTATGAAGAACATTTGTTGTGGGCAAAGTGGTAATCAAAATTTGAAGATCAAGCTGCAGTAGTATAGCGGTTTTTATTATATTTACTGAGAAATGCGAGTCATATATTTCAATTCTACTGAAGTATTTGACGCGAAAGTAATGAAAAAATACTCTTAGTGCCTACTGATAAAAATCTCTTTAAGCAACAAGATTATTATTTCAGTCAAGACAAATACTTTATATATGAGTATTTTTAAATATTAGTAGCTATTTTTATTTTTCATCAATTTTTGTAAGAATAAGCAGGAAAAATGTGGTAACAAAAGATAAGATAAAAAGATAATCATACACAGCATTGTAAAAGACGTATGTTCCATAGAAATAGATAAAAATTATAATTTGCCGAGGTCTTAAACGATTTAATTTTACTTTCCTCGTAATCGAAATGAAAAATACGGAGAGGATAAAAGGTGAGCAATTTCATACACAAACTACGCTGCGTACATGCGTTTTAAGCTAGTATGAAATCGTCTCCATTTGACCCTCACTTTAGCATGACTGAGTCCGTATTGTAATTATAAAGTTCAATCTCCTTTTCTACGCAGGATTTCATCAGTTCATTCAGATCAGTCAGTGAGCTCTGGCCCTGTTCATAACTTTCGACAAACTCTTCAATTTCGCTAAGCACGCCGAGTTCCTTTTCGCGGAGTGCTTTGGTGAACATGCCCCCTTCCTTGATATGCTTTGCGTGTAATTTGTACAGCGCGTGTTCTCGCTTGGGCTGTGACGAGGAAAACAGATTAGGTAGGTACGTAAAAAAAACAAGCACCCACTTATGGAGTGCACGTTGAAAGAATAAAAAATGCATTTAATTATATATAGACAGGCTGGTCCCTACGAATCCGCATTGCACCAGCCAGCATGTGCCAGCAGCAGCAAATCGACCCTTTTTGGAGATCTACGCTCAGCAGTGTGAGTGTGAGTACTGATCTGTAGCTGAGTAGTTATGTAGTTCAACTAAATTGTTAGAAAAAATTGCTTTCGCCAACAAGCCACCTTAATTACATTTGTAACTATTAAAATATACTATTAATATGGCGAGTTGGTCACAATCTGAGGTCTCGGGTTCAATTCTCGAGTCGGAATCAAAAGTTTGTTGATTTTTTCGTTACGAAATTCTCAGTGGCAACTCGAAATAGGCTCACCCCCTATTGCATGGGAGTTATATTGGCGAAGGGCGAGTGCTTAATGCACTTCTGCCTCAGCTTTTAAGGAGAGTATGCATGATGATATTATTCAAGACCAAAAAGGAAATAATACAATTCTGCCGCGCTTACGAAGAACGCATTATGTACGATTTTGGCGGAATAGAGTTATATACATTTGAAATCAGGAAAACGAGCTCCATAGCTTTGCCATAGATAACATTTCAATATTTTTATTAAAACCAGCTTTTCAGTTTTTCTAACCGCAAAAGTTTAAAGGCCAGGAAGTTTATATCTTTAGATCGGAAATATTTAAAGTCATATTTAATTTGTAAATTAACTACATAATTTGTTTTACGTCTATGATAGATAGTATTATGAATAAGACTATATGTATTAAAAATGTCTTAATTTACTATTAATAATGTTAGAGGGCACCACGGGTAAAAAATATTTCCCGTGGTGCCACTGGATGGCTTGGTGGCACAACGGTATTTTTTTATGCCCGTGGTGCTACTGGTAGCACTACTGGCGGCACCACGGGCAACAAACGACACGTTTAGCGCAGAGGCCGAGTGATCACCTATTGCGCAACGGGTCGCGGGTTCGATTCCCGTACGGGACAAATGTTTTGTATGGCCTACAGAAATTTGTTCCGGTCTGGGCGTATGTGCATGTGATATTCTATGTTTGTAACTGCACCCACGACACAGGAGAAAATCCTAGTGTGGGCGACGTTTTTTTAAAAAAAAAAACGCATTTAACTTAGATATCAAACTTTTGATACCGATGATACCATGATATAAATAGATATTATTAAGATATATATTTAAATTTTTAAATTGATTGAGTTGCGCAACTCACCTTAGATTAGGAGTAAAAAGTAGTCGTAAGTCTTAATATAATAATTATAATAAAATAGATCACAATGAGAAGATTCCATGAAAAGAGCACGGACCACGAGTCGGTGGAGTGTTAAATTAGTAATAAAAAAAAACTTAGATATCAATTAATATTTTATTTGCCAGAAACGCATTATTCATCTACAGTTAGTGCATACTTAAAAAGGTAGTTAATGCGTTTTTCGTAAGCGCGGCAGGATTTGCGTTTCACTTTTATACTTCGTAATTAACAGTACTGAGTTTTATCAAACTCTCGGCACCCACCACACTTACAAAACTTTAAATTCAGTGCCAGGTATATCCCGCTTGTTATTTATTAGTGTATAAGATTTACCTCATCCTTAGGACTCTTAGTGAGTGGAGAAATTTGTGGATTGCGCGTAAACACGAATGGCTTGAAGTAAGACATGCTGGGGTCCGGGGTGGCGGTGAACCAATGCACATTTATGCTGTTCTCCAGCAAACTCGACACCTGCAAGTAAAATTTTTTCAAAATTGTAAAAACACATCTTGTGATTCATTCACGATCATAAATCCATGTAGGAACCGTCCTATACGGACTATAGCTATATGAACCCTTTAATTATTACAATGTGAATTATGAAAAATGAAAAAGTAGTAGGTAAACACAATTGTAATTTCAGTCAAGTTCAGTCGAAATCGCTATCAAATTAAAAGCGCTGATATTAGGCTTTCAAGGTTCTTCCCCGAATTAAATTCTATCTAATTAAGTGTGTCCTATATACAGTTGTTTCGTCTAGGATAGTTTTCACTGAAATAAACACAGGGGAATACGATAAAGTTAACGAAATTTTTTCTAGTGGTGCAAGATTTCTGTATGAGAATTCGGCGACAATGGCTGGCCCCCATAATGATATTGGCAATGTTCCGTGCGCCGGACGGTAAGCTCTGTCACGGTAATATTACCGTGGCTCTGTACTGTCGAATGCGATGACGTCACGCGGCTATCGTCCGAGCGTCCACGAACTGAACGAGGTGCATTGTTTGCACCAAACTTTTATTTTAGGTATTGTAACTTCGTATATACGCATCGCATCGCATTGAAAAAGTAGCCCCTGCTGGTTCTTTCCAATACAAGGTCTCCCGCCGCAGACTTGTGCACCAATGTCGTAGCTGCTTTGATGTGCAAAAGACACTGGTATTCTAATCGGGACGTCCGGGGTTCGATCTAGCCATATACCAATGTGTTTTTCGAATTTTATTTTACATCTGACGCGCCTACGGCGCAGGAAAACATCCTGAGGCGATCTGTATACATCTACGAAGAAGCTCAAAGGTGTATGTGAAGTCAACCAATCCGTACTGGGTCAGCGTGGTTGACTAAGGCCTAAACACACAACACAAGGTAGGCTCAAGCCCCTCGGTGGGGACGTATATGAGCTGTGGTGATGAATAAGGTGGGGAGCGGGCTTTGGCAAACAACCCTCTCATGGAGCACCCTGACCAACCTGACCAAGTCCAACTAGTTTCACCTAGCTTTGAGAGTAATTGGTGGATTTATAAGAACTGAATCTATTAATCCACGTCATGGAAAGTGAACTCTGTCTCCGCTTAAGGAGAATATACTGCTATTAAAACTGTTTGAAAACTATAACGTGGTCAAATAATAAAACTATTTCGCTATTGCAGTTTTTATTGGAACCAATAGTTATTTGAACAGAAAGATAAAGCCTTTGTAAGAATAAGAAGACAAAAATAAGAAGGCAGAGACGAAATTGTTTACAATACGCCTTAACATGTTTGATATACCAATCTGGTACTCTAAAATCGATACAACTAAGTATTGTTCTAACTACATTGAATTGTTTACAAATCGCTTAAACGAAATTATATTGTACTTAATATTATTATGCCGGAACTATTAAAGTAATGAATGAAAAGTAAAACGGCTGGTGGAAATTATATACACATGAATTCAAGAGCACCAAAATTGTAGGTGCCTGTTGTTTTTGCAAAATTTGGAAGTTGAGGATAACTTCATAATTAAACTTTCGAAATTCATTAACCACAAGTTAAGCGGTAACGTATTTCCACCCAAAAAAGGTGGACACCCGTGAAAATACTACAATCGCATCACTATAAACTAAATCATCGCATCGCACCACTTGTTTAGAATGTTTAATTTTGAAGATGACTTTAAAAGTACACATTCTAAACGAGATATACATATAACAATATTTTATCATTTGTTATTTTTTGAAACCATAATGCCGTTAATGTTCATGTCATAGTGGAGCGAAAATATTAGTTGTTCGAGTGTTGTGCCTACGTCTCGAGTCTTGCAATCATATATTTGTTAGAAAGTTACAGTATTATTTACATAGGAGCACGCTGGAACTGGAAATTATAGATTTACGCTAGCAGCATATACATTTATATTATTATATTTTCGCACGTAAACGGTTGCGACGCCATAATATACTGAAAATAAATCGCCCGCCTACCTTGTTCAAACAAGGAAGAACGTAAATATTGTGCAGTTCGCGTAAAGTTGTTACATTCGTAAGTTTCATATGCGTTTATACTTATAAAAATAACCTTATGAATGTTTTTATTATTTGTATGTTTTATTTATAGTTTTTTTCTTAAAATAAGTTTTTTTACAATAAATACATATAGAAACATAAATATTATAAAAAAACTTAAGCATGGTCCAAGCTACCGGTGGTTAGGGCTACAGTGAGAGGAATCTCCGAATAAGACGTGCCGTGTCGAGAATTACCACCTTCTGTATCTGGCCCTTGATCCATGCATCAAGCGAGAGCTTCTCAAGATGTCGGTCGAGACTCTTCGCAATCAAACCATTCGCAGAAATAACTATAGGTATCGGAACAATGATCGTCGAATCAACATCTCACATGGCGGTTATCTCGTGAGCGAAGTCAAGGTACTTGCTGACTTTGTCCTTTTCGGCCTTCACGACATTCTCGTCATGAGGCATAGTCATATTATTGTTATTAATTGAACAATTTTATTACAACAAAGTATCATTAATTCTTTAATTTTATTACAACAAAGTATTATTAATTCTTTAATTTTATTACAATAAAGTACGAGACTCGTTGCACTGATGTTTTGTGAGATCATTATCCATGGGTAAATTGGAGGTAAACCCTAATTTCGGTCTAACCCTTAAGCTCACTGTTCCTGCGGGTGAATGAGCTCGCCAAAGTTCAGCGAAGGGACTCCCGTCAATCCGCTTTTACTTTCAGCTTGGAGTTTAGGCTCAGCATTACGCAAACAACAAGAAGGATATAGGCGCTGAGCCGATTCTGGCATCGTGTAAATAGAATTCAATTCAATACAGTGCAGTCGCAATAGCGCTGACTTCGCTTCTGAATCAAGAGAAATTCAAATTTTCGAATTCAATAAAATTAAATTGATAGCCACCCGTTACTGACCCAATGTAAATTTGCCTTTACGGTATACGCACAACATTAGTTGAGCCGTGGACAAGAAAGTTGAGTAAAAATAGCTATGTTTTAAAAGTATGCAATAATAATAGTGAGGAATGTTTATATTTGCAGCCGCAATGCAATTTTTTATTTATTTCGCCATTTCGCCACCAATAAATTATAATGAGATAAGGTAATATAAATGGACCTTGTTAATGACGAATAAAGATAAATTCTATTAATGGTTAATAATAATTACAATGTACATACATGTTAATGTCATTTGTGCATAAGAAGACCAAAGAGGCCAAAAATCTAAACATATGAGAGTAAAGATGAGAGGTAGGACCGGGATGTTATGGATAGCAACCTTAAAAATAAATTTCATCTTGTGTTAAATTAACTAATAGAAATCGATGCAAAGCAATTTTGTACAACTATTCGGTATCAGCTGTTAGCAACGCCTTCTCAAAATTCGCCCGGTCGATTCCGGTTGAAGCCCATTGATTGTGCTTAAGTTTTCGAGCTTTTTATAATTATAACGTGAATGTGATTAAATTTCAATAATGCTGATAGATAACACATCGCGGTATAATTTTCTTCGACTTTGTGCAGTGAGTCTTCCGTGAGATAAATTACATCAAAATAAAACATTTTTTTTGTTGCCACATTTGGTGATGAATCTTCAATTACCTACCTGACTTCCTTGAGTCGGGAACGTATCTTCGCAGCCTCGACAAATGCGGCTCTCTCTATGACGCAAAATGTCGAACATATCAACGGCATCAAACGTCGAATTTTCAGTAGCTTTTCTAAGCAATTTTTCTCCCGCCACTTGTCTATCTTCATCACCGCCAGATGAGAAACATTTCGTAAAATTGAATTCGCCCTGAGATATAAGAAATAACTTATTAGCTTATTATTGCAATACTAAACGTACAAAAGGAGAAAGGAGAAGTGATAGTGTAGATGATGGAGATAGAGAAGGAAAGGTATGTTAAAGACGAAAAAATGAGGAAGAAACAAAAGTTATGAACCAATTTCTGGTTATAAGACAAATATATAGAATTGACAGTTAAAAAATGTTGAGCGAATATTATTACATTGGGAATTGCGGCTTTGTTATGAATAAAGCTTGAAAGCTGTTATACGAGTATCAAATTAATAACACAGATATACCTAATTGTATAAGTTTAAACTTTTTAGTGATACGTGCTTGCTATTTTTTATCCCTTACAATATTAATATTCCCGTTCATCATTTATGTATTTATTCCCGCAGATAATTTAAATATTATTATGTATTGCTAATTTTTGCTACTTATATAAGTTTAAAGATCATTTTTGGTGAAAATCACAAAGTTTGTAAAAATGAAATAAGTTAACCTAAACCATTTCCATGTTTTTCTGAGCTGAAACTTAATTTCAATTCAGTTGCAAACCCCATATTTAGATATCGATGACCCTTGCTAAGACGTATAACGCCCAAAAGTCAATAACCTGTTTTGTAGTCGGTTAATAACTAACAATAAAGGATCAAGAAATAGCTACCAATAAGCAGCAGCAATACATCACAATTTAATTGCTTTGATAACGTGATATGTATTTCATTAACGAGTCAGGGTGAATGAAATGGATTACTAATTATGTTGTGGCAATAAAAACAGGATCGTAGGGTTTGTTGCACCTACAAAATGACCAAGTATTTCTGAGTAGCACGAAAAATATTGAGATAAAACTATTTAGGTCGGTATGCGCAAGTCCCCTCTTTGTCAAGTCACCTTAATATAATCATAGTTACCTGTCCATCCCATAAGCCCATGACTTTCGCCTTAGCTTGCAGATTCTCGGAGTGCTTATCAATCTTAGTTCGTATTGTGAGACCGTTCGAGATATTTCTAAAGCCGCAGTCAACTCTTTCTGCTGCCCACAACTTGCCGCTAGTCTCAAGTACCCAGGCCTCCTTGGTGTCGGCTATTAAGAATGAGTTGTGGTAGAAGTGGCTATCGTCAAGTTCAGAGCACGGACCGCCTTGTCCGTATTTTTCGAGAAGAGTGGTGATAACATTAAGTGCGTCTTCGGCCGAGTTACCTCTCTCCAAACCCAATCTGAAAATTTGGAGCAAAGAAAAATCTGAAATAATAATAATAAGTATAACATGAGAAAATATGACTATACTTATGCTAAAAATGAACGAAGATACATTGCATGTATTCTCCTGAACCTTTTGAGAATAATATTGAATTATAAAAATTAATAAAATGTATTTTATATGGAGTTTTATATATACTGTTTTGAATTAAACTATAATGGTGTTAGCCTTCAAATGTTACATATAGCACGCATAATAGTAGAGACATGTAATTGGATTAAATTCTAATAGGTTCGTGTTCACTTTATCAGCACAGTAGTTATGTCAAATGGTAATCTAATTAAGTAAACAAAGGAATGAATGAGTTGATTCGCACGGGTATAAATGTAAGATGAAACATGTCTTATTATGTGATAGTGAAAACTGTTGCAGTGTTATTTAAACAAAGCAAATAAATATACGGAGCAGATATAGAATATGTTCTGTTCTATACTTTTTAAATGAGCGATTTTTAATGCTGTACATAGCAAGCTTATTCTGCTCATTATGTTCTTTATTTAATCTAAACTGTTGCCTACACAATGAGGCTGAGCGTGCGGTCTTTAGTGAAGAAGTAAAAGTTAGGGCTGCCAACCATCCCGCTCAATGCGGGACGTCCCGATTCCGAAGACGCCCGACACAATAAATCCCGCGTTTTAGAAATTACCGAACTAGTCATGTAGCCCCATTATAAACTTAAAATTCAAGAATCTTTTTTCAATAAAGCCGTTGATAGCCACTTATTGACGTCAAACATACAAAAATATAATTAACGAAAGTCTAATCAAATATTAAAGTAATTTTCGTCGACCGCGTACGTCTATTACGATAGCACAAATGAGAGTGCTTTTTTAAATGTTTTATTTTACTACACATATATAAAATAAGTTGGATCCTGCATTTTAAGCTCTTGACTTAAACCTTATCATCCATCATGGTTGGTTTCTTCAAATCGGAATTTGACTCATTTTGAAATTAAAAAACATTTGAAAGAGGAAGATAAAAGATATTACTGCTGCAATTCGTTCAAAACCTCAGAGCGAGTTAAATAACAACCGAACACTCCCAAGATACTGCGTTCAGTACTACAATATTCTTTTTTTCTAAAGTCTCTTACATTAATGGTTTAATACGAGTTTCATCAAATCTTACAGTAATGGTTTAATACGAGTTTCATCAAACGATGAGGTGGTCAAGGTAGTTTGTTTTGTGATTCTTCCACTTTTATAGGCCTTCTTATGTATCAGTGATGAGACGTTAAGCGTTTGTGGAGTTGAATTATAGAAGGGTTTAAAACAAATGGATGAAATAAATCGACTCTACTGAAAATGATTTATTATCTAGTTTTATGCATTGCTTTTTACATCGATTGTGAGGAAATAAAACAGTGTTTCATGGCTGTAGCACACCTCCGCCGCGACATCAACAAGGCGATACCGCTATGCTAGTTCCGCAGCGAAACCAGGCCACACGCGCTAAGTTCGCAGTCGTGAGTGAACCGCCAGGCGCCATTACGCCAGCGGCAAGCTAGTTGAAATGTCGTCGTCGCTCTGTGCCCCAAGCACGAGTTATGGTTATGGTAATCGTATTATTTTGTATGAAAACTATAGCAGCGCCGCTACGGTCGTTTAATGGTATAGTTAACGAGAGCTAAAGTATGAGAATCGTCAGCACGAACTCACTTTTGACATATCGTATCGTTTTATTCGACAGCTAATTATCGTAATAATAGGTTGGGGAAAAAGTTTCTTCGCATTTTTTAAGAAAATTCAAAACATTTTTTAATATAGTTTATTTACATTTAACTAAAGTATGTAGGTACCATTTTGTTCGATAACTTTTTGCCATCTTGTAGGTAGGACATGATCCCATTGCTATAGAAATTTTGGGACTTCTGGTCAAAATACCGCGACAAGTGGTTTTGGCAGTCCTCTCGTGATGTTAACCTGACACTGCCTAAAGAATTCTGAAGAGACCGAAACAGGTGGAAATCTGCAGGTGCAAGGTTAGGACTATACGGCGGATGCATTAACACCTCCCAGCCAAACTCTCTTAATTTTTGCTGAGTGGCTAAAGATGTGTGAGGTCTAGTGTTATCATGATGAAAAACCACACCCCTTCTGTTGATTAATTCCGGCCGCTTTCTCTCAACTTCTTGCTTTAATCTCATCAGTTGTTCGCAGTAGAGTTCAGAATCGATGGTTCTGCCTGGTGGTAACAGCTCATAATGAATAATGCCCTTCCAATCCCACCATACACACAGCATCACCTTGTTGCGAGTTAACCCGGGTTTCGCCACAGTCTGTGAAGCCTGACCGGCCTTTGACCACGACCTTTTTCGCACGTTCTTGTCGTACGTGATCCACTTTTCATCACCAGTTATCAGCTTCTTCAAAAATGGTTCGGTTTCATTACGTCGTAATAAAGAATCACAAATGAGTACACGGTTCATTAGGTTTCTTTCAGTGAGCTCGTGAGGTACCCAAATGTCGAGCTTTTTTGTGTACCCAGTTTTTTTCAAATGCGCCAAAACTGTTTTGTGGTCAATTCCCAGTTCTTCAGCTACGTCGTAACTACTGACATGCCGATCTTGCTCCACTTTTTCAAAAATGGCATCCATTTTATCTGTAATAGGGCGACCAGAGCGACGTGCATCTTTGACATCAAAATTTCCGGATTGAAAACGCTTAAACCAAATTTGTGCTACTCTCACAGACACTGCACTAGGTCCATAAACATCGCAAATTTTTTTCGCGGCTTGCGTTGCATTTTTACCTTTTTTGTAGTAAAATTTTAAAATGTATCGAATTTCTTCATTAGATTCACTCATCTTGGCGGTACGAAAAACAAATGAAAATCACACATTTTCCTAATTTGAATTTGGAATTATGTTCTTTAAAATTTAAACTTTCAATGATACCAAAACCAGCCAGATACAAATAGTATAGCCAAAGAGATTTTATTACAAGTTTATACATACTATAATGCGAAAAGACTTTTTCCCCAACCTAATATTTCTCACCGAGTTTTTTACAGTGAGAGAACTATCGTTACGTTACGAGGTCACGATAGCTTTACGACAGTGTTTCTAGCTGTCCATTTAATATCTCAATCGTTATCTGATAGTAAGTAAATACGATTAATAAACTAAGATTTAACCTGTCCCTTGGCAGAGCACGAGTTGTTGTAGATAACGCATTTGGTATAATGGCACAAAAATGTAGGATTTTTCTGAGGCTTTTTGTAACAGATGTTCGCAAACGATAAAAATTGTAAAAGCAGCTTGTTGATTACAAGCTGCTTTTACAAACTTCATACTAACAAAAGCGTCAGCTGTCCAGGCAAATTCAAACTAAGAGTATGAACCTGAACGGTTAGGTGCTTTCACGCCACGAAATAGACTCCCTGGAAACCGACCGAAACGGGATAAAATTGAATTCTTTACACAAAATACTAACTAAATTAAAGTATTCTGACGTAAATTTTAATTATAATACCTACATAATATAATAAATATTCTTAAACTATTACATAACTACTTCGTAATTTCCCGTCCAGGCTTGTATTTTTTTATACTCAAGATGACTTAAAAATAAATCATAGGTCTATTACGGACCTCTTCAATTAATTCCTCCGTGAATTTTAATGAATTTGACACCATTTTTATAAAAATATCACAGGTTTCGCCTACAAAATCTGTCGACTGCGACAGATCGCGCACAAAACTAAAAGCGGAATAAATCGAACGCGGAGGTGTAGACGGCGTCGAAGCAGATCGGGCGGATCCGCGCACGACACAGATAGCGCCATAGTTAAATATGCGTGTTAGAACAGCCTATACACGCCTGAGCTCGAGCGCTATACAAACGACAACGCGGGAGAATCGTTCAGCGGTTTCGCTACTACAGTTTCCGCGGCGGAGGTGTGCTACAGGCGTTAATGTCATAGTTGCCGAGATTGTTGCAGCAATATTTGTTGCACAACTTTCTGTGCATTTATTTCCATTATTATTAGAAGCGAGAATAAAATCATCTTCGTTAGACGAAATTTTTAGAATTAAGCAAATCAAACAATTTCTTACTCATGAAAATACAAGCTTCTCCGCTTTACTTTTTTAAATCTTTCGACATGAAATATTAGGCCTTAACAATACGAAATTAGTGTTTTATATGGAAATGGTAAAAAGATAATAAAAGTATTCATATTATATTTAATCAAAGCATTGTACAGTAAGCTCCCATTCAAGCTTTACATTTGCACTACAAAAACCGCCACTATTACGAGCGACATAAGAACGGTCCAAAGGTCAAACAGTATAGCTTGATAAGGAGCTTACTGTACCTTATTATCTACGCACTTTTGTCATTTTATAAGTAGTTCATAGATTACATTGCAAAAAAAAATCGTGGGAGTGAGAATTAATTAAATCTTAGAATGCGATTTGGACTGCCTCATCGGAAATCCCGCCCGAGTCAAAATTTTTGTAATATATTTTTTCAAATACATTTATGATTAAATATGTATAAGCCCTAGAGCATAAAATACAAGTTTATGGAGCCTACACTCAGCATAAAGTAGCGCTCAAGAGCATGAGAAGTGAAAAATATTTTCTTTGCATATCCCGTAAATAGGTTCGTTTAGAAATTTTTATCGTAATTATCATAAAACATCCCGAATTATATTAGCCGCTTGTCAAGGCGTCTTTTTTGTGCTGCATACGAATATCACACTAGCCATTCGAATGATGTCAGCATGTTGTTTTCAAAAGTCTGAGTCTGAGTATCTGAACTAAGCATTTCAGAAAATTGTGCATTTGTTATTCAATTCAGATGCTTCATTATTTTTCATTCATTCGACTTTTTGTTGAGTTGACGTCATAATATGATTGTTCGGTTCCGTTTTATTCACTTTTTTACAGTTATATCGCTTTTACTTACACCTTTCATTTTTCCAAAGGCGTTTTCAATATTGCGATACGCGATATCAGGTGTGGACATAAAAAAAGTTTACAAAATTTAAATTGACCTTTGTATGCACTTAGCATAATAGCAATCATACTAAATATCTGCATTTCGAATATTGTGCTGTTTTTGCAATTTTTACTTTAATAAGTTTGTCCATAAATAGAATAGCCTTTTGAACCTGTCAAGGGGCAATAATTTAAATCACTGCGCATAAACATGAACATGAATTAGGCCTTTTGTTATTCATTTTTGCTTTATACGCAGAACTCTGGGCGCCTAACGTGAAATTAAAGGCTGCACAATGGCACATTCACTAATTTTCAGTAATTGTACAGGGCGCAGTTGCGCATTCACCCACGTGATTCCAAGAATATGATTGACTGAGCGCCTTGTTCACTTTATTAACAAGTTCCTGTTTGCGGGCATTATGATTTCAAACAGAGCTTTCGATTGTTCTGTGGGCGAAGACGATAATATGTAGGTATTTCTTTTATACATTATTTTAAAAGGCGTAACGTCACTTTTGTTTGATGCAACTATGGACTCCAATTTACTTAACGTTTTTATCAGTCAAACACGTCTTGATGATAGGTAATACCTATTTGTGTTCATTTATTAACTTTCTCCTTTACTTATTAACTTATTCAAAACGAGTTATAAAAAAAAATAACTTATTGATTTCAACCAGTGAAACAATCACAAGACTGTCGCTAGTACTAAGTTATGAGTATCGATCGACGGAAGCTCATATTTATAGAATAACATACGAGTATTACATACGAGGCACGGTTTCCGCAAATGTGTTCATTCTTCTAGATCGTTCAGCATCTTAGCGCAAATGTGAAATAAACGATATTGTATACCAATATTATGTTACATTGTAAGCATATTGAATTGCTTCTAAATGCAATCACATATCGAGCACAATAGGTTAACAAGAATCAATGATTTATGACCATTAAAGATTCAACGTACCTAGATGTCATTCACTTTGAACCTGAGTAATAACTTCGACTTGCTATTGCATGATGCTGTTTAGAATAAGATCGTTGTGAAACTTAATAGGAAAAGTATTTTCGATTACGTGTGTTTATGAAATTGAAGTAAAAACAAAGTAAAGAGCGCACAATATTGTTAATAATCATGAGAGTGTAGGTGACACGAGAAATTTATTAATTACATTAGCTGTGCCCGCGAACTACTTTTCGCCTTAATTTATTTTTTCCCGACATCTTCAATAAATATCGTTAATGTACACAGAAATAAATACAAAAACTTAACAAATTATAAACTAAAACCTTCCTTGAGAATCACGCTATCGAGTGGTGAAAACCGCTTGAAAATCGGTGCAGTAGTTTTTGAGTTTATCGCGAACAGACAGACAGACAGAGGCGGCGGGGGACTTTGTTTTATAATATGTAAGGATTTCTAAACAATGACAACAATGGTCTACTGTCTGAGCGCAATTTGTATTGCACAGTAATATGTCTTACGGATATTTAGAAATCAATAATAATAAATCAAAAAACTCAAAATGTTTGGTACATACCTACATACTTTCAATAAAAGCATTTCAAACTAAGACAAAGCATCTGCCATTGTATTTATAAGTAAAAGGTAGATAAGCAGCCCCAAGCTCCTAGGATTTTAACTTAGAGAAGACTACAATGTCAAATAACAAAGAAATTTCTTAAGAATTATATGAATATGATATTTTAGAATATTTTAGAGAAATTCATTGTAATGGTTTAAAAATTTCAGTTTTTGTAGCTCCTATCATCTGTTAGCTAATATTTTTATTTTGTTTCGTTTTGGTATTTAGGTCACCTAAATACATTGTTGTTGCAGGTACTTATATTATTTTAAAAATTAACCATTCAAGAACGTGCAATAACAGGAAATATCATATTTCACTATTTCATAGACAATAACAAAGTATCGTGTTTTTATTTTACAAATTACTCTCACGGCAATCAGCATTTTTTGTAACTTGAGTTCGAATATACTTCCATGTGCAAGTAAGTAATAGTTTTTTCCTCACGAGAATATTTTTTTTAATTCTACCTAAATAATATTATTCAGGTGATTTCTGTTTAGCCTAAAGTTATACCGTTTTATCCCCGACACTTTCTTTTGCATATTAATGATATTAATATGATTCCTTTTGGGAATATTTATTGCTATGCCGATGACAGTACAGTGGGATATTTTGGACACGCGACGGCTGGACGGGTGAACACCGGGGAAAGTCGGGATCATCTTGTCACTAAACTCACCGGGTCTTAGATCTCAAATCTAAATGGGTCACAGAGAACCTGGTTGAATTCAATGCCAGGGAAACAGGTGTAGTGCGTTTTCGGCAAAAAAGTTACCGTTCCTTCCCCTTCCTTCTCTTCAGGGCACAAAACTGGAGCTGCAGAGCAGTATTAGCATGCTCGGTATAGACGTGCGCTGCGACCTAAATCCAAAGGACTACATCGAAGGCATATTAAAAACAGCTTCGCGAAAACTCGGAGTCTTGAACAAGGTGCGGCGATTCTTCACGGCTGACCAATTGTGCTTACTATACAAAACGCAAGTACGGTCCTGTGTAGAATATTATTCGCACCTCTGGGATGGCTCTGCCAAGTACTTGCTCGATGCTTTGGATAGCTTGCATGCAGCGACGCGCAGCACGCATCATTGGCGATGTAGAGGTGACTAATAACCTCGAACCTCTGCAATTGCGTCGCGACATTGCGTCACTAAGCGCGTTCTACCGTCTTTACCACGGCGAATGCTCTGAAGAGCTTTTTTCTCTAATCCCTTCCTCTCCATTTCTTTCAAGGACTACACGTGCTGGTCTGCGCTGTCACCGTCTTACTGTGACTACCATTACAACGCGTACAAAGAAATTTGGTAACTCATTTCTTTGTCGCACAATAAAAAAATGGAATTAACTGCCAGCACACGTGTTCCCTCCCTCTTATAATCCGGGTCCTTTAAAAGAGGCGTGAAGAAGCACCTTGCAGGTCGGTAAGGTGAGGGTGGCTAGTGCAGCGTGTATTCTATCTGCTGCACTAGCTATCTTCGCATTAGGACCCCACTTCCACTTACCATCAGGCGGAATGGAGTCATTTGCTAGACCCATTATAAAAAAATTAGAAGTGGAATACTGGTTTTGAAAGATTAAAAAATAATGCAAAAGAAACATGATATAATTCGATTAAATGCAATATTTTTTTTTCTTTCTTACATCCAATGTAGGGTAACATTTTTATATTAGGGCATACCCTAATAAAAAAATACATACCCTACATTAACATATTAATAAGCAACGGTCGACCAATGTGCACTGGGCCAGCTTGGTTGACTAAGGCCTAAATACCCTAACGTAGGGTAGGCTCGAGCGAGCCCCTCGGTGGGGACGCATATGAGCTGTTATGATTATGATGAATAAGCATCGGTGGCGCTGTGGACTCGGCACTGGCCTTCTAATCGGGAGGTCCCTGGTTCGATTCCGCCATATACCAATGTGTTTTTCGTTTTTTATATATGTACATTTGCCGACACCCCTAAGGCGAAGGAAAACATCGTAGGGCAACCTGCATACATAAAGCCGACCAATCTGCACTGGGCCAGCGTGGTTGACTAATGACCAATTTCACAAACCTTGTCTTTGCTTAGGTACCCCTTATGTGGCACACTGTCACATTCTTTTCATTAAAAGCAAAAGTGACAGCATGTGTTAGTAATTTCCTAACCTGAGATAATGTTGGTGAAATTGACCATATTCACTGTCATCCGATTTCAAGACTTCGATTGTAGATAGGGTTGCCACCATTTAAAAGGTTGAAAAAAAAGTAAATTGTGTCAAAATAAAGTACTATTTATTCAACTATATTATTATGCTTAATAGTAGATTAGTAGCTAAGGGCTCTAAGGCATCAATTGCAGCCCGAGATAATTCGCTGCGCTCGTGCGCCTATATTTCGGTGCAATTGGTGCTTACACCCGAGCTAACTACTCTGCTTAGCATCTCGATTGTGGGGTCAGTAGGTCCTTATTAACCCCAAATGGGGCTTGTAGGTGACCAATTAGCGCTCTAGGGTAATAATGTACCTTGGAAAGCCCTAGGGCGGTGAGTAATTAAAAAAACACTTCACTATTTCAAAAAGTTCGCGTACATCTAACCATCATACTGGCAATAAATTACTTACAGCCCTAGGGCTTTTCTAGCTACATTATTACCCTATAGCGCTAATTGGTCACCTACAAGCCCCATTTGGGGGTAATAAGGACCTACTTACCGAACATGAGAGATGTAAAATATATTTTTCGTTACTTCTAGCAACTATATTACACTTTATGACATTTTTATGGCACTCAATCGATCAAACAAAACAAACGAATTTTTGTAAACACCTTGACATTACAATGTTGAATTACGTTCACAAATGAGCTTTTGGCAACCTATACATAATCTGTCATTTCATATTTCGCAAACATTCTTACAATAAACTTTTTTTTGTATATTTAATGTTAAATGAATCCTAGAGAAATTAAATCACGCAAAATAAAGTATTTTCGCGTACCATATCGTTGTCATTAAGTATAGAGTACATATACCCGAAATAACGTACAATACTATAAGAGTATGGGCGGCAACCCTAATTGTAGGTACACTGTTACAATATTATTCAGATATCAGCATATATATGTATACGTTAAATTATACAATGGAAAAAATTGTCAACTACCCTCCCCAGCACTAATTAGTAAACAAGTAGTATATTCTCAATTTCAGACAGTCTTGCCTTTTTAAAGATAATCACTTCAACCCACATAAGTCCCACTACTGGCCACGCGTTTCTCCACGAATAACGAGAAATAGGCCTACTACACCACACTTGTCAGACATGTAGATGCAGGTTTTTGTTTACACAATTAGTGATTTTTTTAAATCATTCTCCAGTCGTTGCTTGCTCGTCGATCGTCGTCTGCATTCGATTTCTACTGATTTTCGTTGTTTTCGAAGAAAATCAAACAATATGGATGTTTCATTGATTTTTAAATCGAAATTGAGCAAAGACAACACTCAATGAGCGTTAGATTTAGATGCCAGACGAATGATTCGAAATAGGGCCCCAGTTCCCGAACGTATTTTGGTGGCGGAGAGGTTATGGAGGAAGTTTACGCTGGCTCCACACGTTGGCCCCAACACCACTCGTTCAACGTGTGGATCTAGAAAATGGCATTGGCTCCAATGTTGGGGCAACGTTGGACCAATGTGTGGAGCCGGGCGCAAGGCATTGGAACCAACGTGTGGAGCCGGTGTAGGCTGGTATGGCGACACCAGCAGCACGGTCGCTGGTGGACCAAAGTCCTACGACATGTCAAAGTGGGCAGCCTAGTCAACTTAACACCTTGGAATCGAAAGAGATTATCCTGCCTTAAAAAGCGTTATACATTTCCTGTCAAGGAGTTAATAAGTCTATTGGCGCAAGGTCTAGTGAGTACGATGGATGACACAAAACTTTTACCTTTCCAATTTGACCAATGAACCAATATTGTTTTGATGCTGAAGTCGAAAGCTGCTGCTAACTCAGCCGTTGATTCAGTTTTGTCAGATTCCACTATCGCCTTTATTTCGTCATTGTTGACTTTAGCTTTCAAACGATCAAAACTATCATGTTGTTAGCATTCAAATTAATAATGGGTCATGTGTTTATTTGAGTGCTTATTCCACATACATTTTTAATATTGCCAATCGTTTTTGTGCCACATTGCTACCACAACAGATCTCGTATTCTATAATTACTTGTATTTTTATTGTGTCCATACTGATGAAAAAGATACAAATCGAGTGAAAACAAGACACTAACTCATAAACAAAAGACTGATTCTGAAAACAGAATCCCATATTCCCAAAATAAAATTTATTGGAATTTAGAAGTTATTGCCAACATACATAAATTATACTTCAATTGACCAGTTTTTTAGAATGGCAACATCAGACCTATTATCATAAAATTGTTTTATCACATGTACATTATATCACACAAAGTTATAGAATCTAAAATTATATCAATTTTAGATTCTATATGGTGGGAATCTATTATTCTTGCGAAACGCAAATTCAACCAAATCCTTTCCCCAAACTGTGCTTGTAATAAGAATTACCCACAGAAAATTTCAGAGTTATATTAAAACTATAATTGTGACATTATTGCTTAGAAATGGATCCAGGCAATATGCCATAACGAATAATTCTATTCACTTTAGGGATGGTTGAATGTACATTAAACTTAATATACTTTCTGTTACAACTGGTTACTAGATAGTATTTGTCACCCAGGCAATATTAACTTATTGCCTTAATAATAAAAAAGTCTGGTCTTGTTTTTGGGTAGGTATGCCTACATGGTTTATACAGTAAAGTTTTTCCTAGTTACCATTCGCTTGTTATCTACATTAACATGTCATTGTCATTTTTCCTAACTGTTGTAAAAAGATTTATTTAATTACTTATTGTTTTTGAGACTAGCTTCTATGTAAGCTCTCAAGCAAACATTTGCAAATTATTGCATTTAACCTTGGAAGTAGGTAGTAAATTTTTATCATACACAATAAAATGAATTAGGGGCAGGTCCAGGACATCATTTTGTGGGGCGCATTCTGATGACAAGGTTCCTATTTGGAACTAGTTTCTTTTTAGTTCAATTCAGTAATTAACTTCTCCTCTCTAGGCGGTCTCATGCGACCGGTGTGGCATCATGCTATGAGTTTTTTTGCTCAATAAATTTTTTTTCACAAAAAAAAAACTGTATTTTTTTGTGAACCAAAGTATCCTTTTGTGAGGGTATTTTTCACTATTACATAGTGTAAAGCCACACTGGTCGCATTCGACCGGTTGGTGGCTGACAGGTTTAGAAAAAAAGTCAATAAAGCTGTCAACCAATAAATGACAACAGTATTTTGAGGAATCCAGGTGAAAATTGCATCCATCTTTGATTTATCACAAACAATATATTTTTAAAGAAAAAAAATATTTTTTAAAGAAAAAAAATATTTTTTAAAGAAAAAAAAAATTTTTTTTTTCTTTACATTATTGAACCTTATCTGGTGGTTGTTTGTGATAAAGCAAAGATGGATGCAAGTTTCACATATACTTACCGAACTAGGTATATATACTTACCGAACTAGATCCATTCCCAACAAGCGGCGTTGTCTTGCATCCCCATCTCCTTCATTGTTGTTAGTCCACACAGCTTCATTACCAATCACTACATTTTTGTCATTCGCTCCCATTTCAGCTCCCCACATCCATGCTGGTTTACTCAATATAACAGTGTTAATTGGATTTGGACTTTCGTCTATGGTGATGTAAGTGCACTAAAATCAGAAATAATAATTAAGGTATTTTCACATTAAAATTCAATGGTAAGATTATAGATTAGTATATTTTAGTTAAATATTAATAAATATCCAAATACAAACCTTGAGCTTAGAAGCTCTTGTTCCACCTTGTATTAATACCACTTCTTGCACTTCATTTTGGGGACGGTCTGAGTTTTTGCCGAATATCACCCTGCCGTTCTTGGTGAACGGAGGTAGAACGACAAAACTATCGCAGGACTTTGGGAACATCATTAACTCCCACTTCACAGTTTTCACTAGAAATGAAATAGAATATTTGAATTAATTTAATATTTTTGAATGTGTATTACTCAAAATCATGAGAATTTGGTAATGTATTTACATTAACTTTTATCTATCAGCTGTAGATCGTGCGGCACAATTTTATTGAGACGTCAACTTCGCACGTTCTTCCGCAAGTCTAAGTTATCTTCAAGTCACTGACAGAATGAAGAATGACGCTGCTTGACAAGTTGATAGACAGGCGATGAAGAATTGACGTTTAGGGAGCGTTCAGAAACGTAGATTTTTTACCCTACGTCGTTCAGAAACTAACACGAGTGTAACCATTGAGATAGACATATGGAGATGCCCCGTTAAACTGTTCTTTGATATCTTGACACGTATCTATCAAATATCGTTTTGGTTCTTTCTAACAAAAGTGAAAATACATTTGTAGAAAGAGATGCATACTGTTTCGTCTGTGGCATGTATTTTCTGTGACGTCACAAAAATTGCCTACCGTGACCAGTCCGCCATATTAAGTGCCGAACGAACGTGTGAATTTTGCTTCGGATTTTGACTATTTTCCATAATCTCGAAGTAATTTACAGTAATATTTTAACAGTGCGCCACAATAAAAGACTACAGAACGTCTTCTTGCAATATTATACAATGCGGTGCGAGAAAAACAAAAATACACCGCAATTAATGTTGTAATGATTGTTAATAACATAGACTAAAAAATAAATGTACTTTATTCATGTTTTGTTACATTAGTCTGTGATGCTCATTAATAAAAGCTCTCTCTTGAATTTATGTCTTTTGCAATTTTATAATCCTTTACTTAGATAAATATTAAATAACATGGCGCTGCGTAACTAAGTGAAATTGAGTATATTAGGAGTAATAATAAGATAAGAATAATTATTAATAATGGATCTAATGGATAAACCTGAAAAATTATCTCTTAGCAGTGAGACTGGTCAATGCAACAAAACCACATGGCTACTATTTCTACAAAAATTTCAAATATATTTAAATGTTTTGGAAATAAAGTCTGTAAAAATTGAAGATAATAATAAAGTAACATTATTCTTGAATTGTGTCGATGATGAGACACTTAAAATTATAAACACCTTTAATATTAACCTCCAAACGGTGTCGTTTGAAGTACTATGCAATAAAATAAGTGAGTATGTTAAACAAGGATCCAATGAGATTTACGAACGGTTCTGCTTTTTCAATATCATTCAAGAAGAAAACCAACCTATTGACAACTTCATGAGTAATTTAAAAACTCAGGTGGAGAATTGCAATTTTGGTAATCAAAAGGAATCCCTTTTGAGAGACCGGTTAGTTCTTGGTATAAGAAATAAGACATTACAAAGCATAATGCTGAGGGAACCACACTTAACTTGGAAAAAGGCTGCTGAAATGGCCAAACAGGCAGAAATACATGAAAAGCATTTAAAAGATATTCAAAAACAAGAAAATGTTGTATGTGAAGTGACCCAATTTAATAAAATGAAATACAAATGCAAGAAATGTGGGTATGAACATAAGCCAAGAATGTGTCCGGCTTTTGGGAAGCAGTGCAAGTTGTGCGGAAAACTAAATCATTTTTCAATTGGTTGTTTTAAAAATAAAAGTATAATTAGAAAAGTTAACGAAGTCAATGCAGAAAATAATGAATTTAACTTTGAGGAAAGGTATGTTTTTGTAGATTTGTTAAGTCAAGATTTTAAAAAGTGGAGTGAAGAGCTAATTATTAATAATAATAAAATAAGTTTTAAAATAGACACAGGGTCTGAGGTCAATTTAATAACAATACCTGATTTGGAAAAATGTGGTGTAAATAAAGATTTAATAAAACCTTGTAATGTAATACTTGTTGCTTATGGTGGATTTAAGATGAAAAGTTGTGGATCCGTAGTGCTAACATGTCAGTTTCAACAACAAATAGTCAATCTAGAGTTTTTGCTAGTTAATAATAATTGTATTTCTTTACTAGGGCTGAAAGGCTGTCACATATTAGGTTTAATAAAAAATGTTAACACTTTATTAATAAAAGATGAGAAAAATAGTTTTATCAGAAAATATACTGATTTGTTTCAGGGAGTAGGATGCTGCCCAATCGAATACAGTATACAAGTTGATCAGGACTCTGAAGGTATAATTTGCCCACCTAGACGTATACCAATTTCCTTATCAACTAAATTAAAAAATAAGTTATGTGAATTGAAAAAATTAGGCATAATCGAAAAAGTTGAACGACCTATCAAATGGGCAAGCAATATTACTGTTGTGGAAAAGCCAGATGGTTCTTTACGGATCTGCTTAGATCCTGTTCATTTAAATAAAGTCATAAAAAGGGACTATGAGTTGATACCTACATATAATGATATTAGGGCTTTGTTAAGTAATAAGAAAATATTCACATTGTTAGATTTGAAAGATGGCTTTTTTAATATTCCCCTTGATGTTAAATCTAGTGATCTTTGTACCTTCAGTACTCCTTTTGGGTATTATAAGTTTTTGAGGCTTCCCTTTGGTCTGTCTTGTTCACCTGAGTATTTTCAAAAAACCATGAAAATGATATTTGGAGACATAGAAAACGTTATTATTTACTACGATGACTTAGTTTTAGCCACGGAAACCATGGAAAATCATGATAAGGCATTAAAAATTATAATGGATCGAGCTAAAAAATATAATTTAAAATTTAATGTTAAGAAGCTACAATTTAAGCAAAGTTCTATTAAGTATTTAGGTCACATATTTTCAGACAAAGGTGTACAAGTTGATCCCGATAGGGTAGCTGCAATAAAAAATTTAAAAGTTCCTGTAAATGTAAAAGAACTACAGTCTATAATGGGTATGATTAACTATCTTAGAGATTTCATTCCAAATCTTTCAATTATTACTGAACCTTTAAGGCAATTATTAAAAAAGGAAAATTCATTTGTATGGACAGAATATCACACAGATAACTTTAATAAGATAAAAAACCTAATTTGTAATTCTCCTATTTTAACAAATTTTGATGCAAATAAAGAAATTATTTTGCAATGTGATGCATCAAAATTTGGACTAGGGTGTTGCTTACTTCAAAATAATAAACCTGTGGCATTTGCTTCAAGATCGCTTAATGATTCTGAAGTAAACTATTCTCAAATTGAGAAAGAACTCTTAAGCATTGTATTTGCATGTCGTAAATTTCACAATTACATATATGGGTACTCATTCACTGTATTGACAGATCATAAACCACTGGTAAGACTACTTGATAAAGACTTGCATAAAATTGCTTCAGATAGGTTACAAAAAATGAAGATGAAACTTTTTAAGTATAAAATTCATTTAAAATATATTCCTGGGAAATTTATGTTTATAGCAGATCTGTTGTCAAGAAATTTTGAAAATAATAGTTTTCATAATGAACTAAATATAGCAGGAACTATACATAGCGTAGAACAATTTGATTTAATTGATTCATTAAAATTAGCTCAACAAACAGAGTTGGATCCAGTTTTAAAAATTGTTAAAGATTATTGCCAAAATAAATGGCCAGCTGATCACAGAAAAATCCCAGACAATTTAAAACATTATTGGAATATAAGAAATGATTTGTACTGTGAAAATGGTGTACTATTTTATAATAATAAAATTATAATTCCTAATACTTTACAATTGAAAATTTTGAAACTATTACATGAAGGACATATGGGGATAACAAAAACTAAACTTAAAGCTAGGCAAATGGTCTATTGGTGTGGAATAAATAAATCAATAGAAAATTATGTATCACAGTGTCATATTTGTGAAAAATATAGTGTAAGTAAAATAAAAGAACCGTTAATTCCTCATGAAATACCATGTCTGCCATTTCAAAAAATAGGTGTTGATATATGTACATATAGTGGAATAGATTATTTAGTGGTTATTGATTATTTATCTAAGTGGATTGAAATTAAAAAACTTAAATCTAAGGATAGCTTAAATTTAATAATAGTTTTGAAAAATATATTTGCAACACATGGTATACCACAAGTAATGGTGGCTGATAATATGCCTTTTAACTCTGATACATTTCGTAAATTTTCACAACAGTGGAATTTTTTAATTGTAACAAGTAGTCCGCATTATCCTAAATCCAATGGAATGGCAGAGAAGGCTGTTCATATTGCTAAAAGTTTGATTAAAAAATCATTAGAGGACAGAAGTGATTTAGAAAGTGCTTTGTTAAGTTATAGGACAACACCAATACCTCATTTGAATTACTCCCCAGCAGAAATTTTAATGAGTCGCAAATTAAGATCGAAAGTGCCTATTGCATTTTGTCAGTTAAAACCACAATGTATAACAAATACAATGGATAGTGTAGAAAAACATCAAAATGAATATAAGAAATATTATGATAAATCATGTGTTCAAGAAAAAACTTATAATGCTAATGATAAGATTTTGATTCAAAAAGGAAAGGAATGGGTGCCTGCTTTAGTTATAGATAAGCATCACATGCCTAGGTCTTACATTGTAAAGGATTTGACTACGGATAATATTGTTAGAAGGAATAGTATACACATAAGGAAGCGTAGTAGCCCACAAAATATAGTATTTAAGAGAGAATACCAGAATGAAAACCTGTATAGTAATAATGATAATGAATCTAGAATAGTAAGCAGTAACCATAATAATGTAATAGATGAGGGGAATATGAGACAGACTAATGAAGGAAGACCTAAAAGACAAATAAGATTACCTAGTAGATTGAATGATTATATATTAGAGTAATAATGCTATTATATGTAAACATTGACTGATTAAATAGAATTTAAAACTATAAGTTTGTTACATAGGTATGTGATTAATTCCTTAATTTCTAAAGAGGGAAGATGTTGTAATGATTGTTAATAACATAGACTAAAAAATAAATGTACTTTATTCATGTTTTGTTACATTAGTCTGTGATGCTCATTAATAAAAGCTCTCTCTTGAATTTATGTCTTTTGCAATTTTATAATCCTTTACTTAGATAAATATTAAATAACAATTAACTCTTCACAAATAAGTAAACAAAATTGTTAAAAATATAATTAGGAATATGTAGTTAAGGTTTCATATTCTGATTTCATTTGCCAATTTACTTGAAGAAGCGTTCAGCAGTAATATTTTTCTTTAATTGTTTAAGAATTTTTATATTTTGATAATTTACATACATTATTAATGGGCGATAGTGAAGATACCTAAAGAGAAAATTTAATTAGTCTATCGATATATAATATTAAACGGACAGACTTACGTGCCTAAGCCTAGCTCACATGCAGTGACTAAAGTAATATCATTTTTAATAATATTTTTTGCTTAATAATTGATGAATTATTATCATTGTCATTTAATTTTAGTTTTTTAAAATCCTCCATTTTTCATAATAATTGAACACATAAGGTTCCTACGACAAAGTTTGTCATAAACTTTGATTAGTAACTTACCTTACAAAACTAAAAAGAATATTTAAATTACACCCAAATTAAACCTACTTGAAAGTAAGTACTTATCGCCTCCTTTAAATAATTTTTTACAAAAAAACTATTCCTATTTTTTTTTACAATAACATTTTCTCGCACTTATTTATACAAAGAAAATACACGTCTATTGGTGTAACTTTATAGTCATACTATCTGACCCGGCGAACTTTGTACCGCTTAAGTTAAATAGTGATCTTTAATAAGTTTTTCTAAGAAACTGCGTAGTTCCACAATTTGAAACTGCCTATATATTTCTGAAACCCGACTTTTCAATAAAATTATTACAATGTAGGTCCGTAATGTGCAGCCCCCCTAGACAAGATGTCTTTCGATAATCGCTAACGCAACCGCTAAATGGACAATGTATGAGATTTGACAATTGCGCTCGAAAGCTAAGCGAGGGCTTATGTCAAATCCCATATATTTTCCTTCTAGCGATTGCGTTAGCGATTATCGAAATGTATCTTGTCTAGGGGGGCTGTTCAGCTAAGATCTATTTCCCTAGATATGTCGTAGATAAGTGGATTGATGAATTTGTTTAGACTTAAATTTATCGATATTGGTATCGATTCTGGCATGATTCTCTAAACCTAAAACTAAATTTGACAACAGTCTCTCCTTGTCATTTTGTATAGAGTATGACAAGGATAGACTGTTGTCAAATTTAGTTTTAGGTTTAGAGAATCATGCCAGAATCGACACCATTGTACAACTAATACTGAGTACATCACTAGTAAAGGTAGCCATTTTATGTGCCAAAGTTTTGTAGGTAGTCACGCTCATTCTGTAGGTAGGGCCAGTCCATGTATTTGTTAAGTCATTGAGTGTAACCGAGGGTGCAGTCTTTCATATCAGCGCTCGTGTCACGTGTGCGCTATTTGCATGGAAACAGTAGGTCCAAAATTGCTCATATACTTACGCATTTGTAAGCGGTATGACGTAATGACGTCGCCTATTGATGCTGCTGATTTTAGCGTCAATAAGTGCCTGTAAAGACATATGTTGAATAAAGATTTTTGAATTTGAATTTGACAGTGCTAACAGAAAAGAGGTACAGCAGTTTACAGTTTCCGTGAGCAGTGCAAACGATTAGAGCGGATTGTTTGCATGCATGCAAACGTTTGCACCATTTTCTAATTATGGACTGCACCCCACGGGTGACTGAGGCCAATGACTTAACAAATACATGGACCGGCCCTACCTACAGAATCAGCGTGACTACCTACAAAACTTTAGCACATAAAATGGCTACCTTTACTAGTGATGTACTCAGTATTAGTTGTGCAATATCGATAAATTTAAGTTTAAACAAATTCATCAATCCACTTATCTACGACATATCTAGGGAAATAGATCTTAGCTGAACAGCCCTCCTAGACAAGATGCATTTCGATAATCGCTAACGCAATCGCTAGTAGGAAAATATATGGGATTTGAAATAAGCCCTCGCTTAGCTTTCGAGCGCAATTGTCAAATCTCATACATTGTCCATTTAGCGATTGCGTTAGCGATTATCGAAAGACATCTTGTCTAGGGGGGCTGCACATTACGGACCTACATTGTAATAATTTGATTGAAAAGTCGTGTTTCAGAAATATTTAGGCAGTTTCAAATTGTGGAACTACGCAAATTTTAAGAAAAACTTATTAAAGATCACTATTTAACTTAAGCGGTACAAAGTTCGCCGAGTCAGCTAGTATGACTATAAAGTTACACCAATAGACGTGTATTTTCTTTGTATAAATAAGTGCGAGAAAATGTTATTGTAAAATAAATAGGAATAGTTTTTTTTTGTAAAAAATTATTTAAAGGAGGCGATAAGTACTTACTTTCAAGTAGGTAGGATAATTTGGGTGTAATTTAAATATTTTTTTTAGTTTTGTACGGTAAGTTACTAATCAAAGTTTATGACAAACTTTGTCGTAGGAACCTTATATGTTCAATTATTATGAAAAATGGAGGTTTTAAAAAACTATAATTAATTGACAATGATAATAATTCATCAATTATTAAGCTTTCCAATGATATTACTTTAGTCACTGCATGTGAGCTAGGCTTAGGCACGTAAGTCTGTCTGTTTAATATTATATATCGATAGACTAATTAAATTTTCTCTTTAGGTATCTTCACTATCGCCCATTAATAATGTATGTAAATTATCAAAAATATAAAAATTCTTACACAATTAAAGAAAAATATTACTGCTGAACGCTTCTTCAAGTAAATTGGCAAATGAAATCAGAATATGAAACCTTAACTACATATTCCTAATTATATTTTTCACAATTTTGTTTACTTATTTGTGAAGAGTTAATTGCGGTGTATTTTTGTTTTTTCTCGCACTGCATTGTATAATATTGCAAGAAGGCATTCTGTAGTCTTTTATTGTGGCGCACTGTTAAAATATTACTGTAAATTACTTCGAGATTATGGAAAATAATCAAAATCCGAAGCAAAATTCACACGTTCGTTCGGCACTTAAAATGGCGGACTGGTCACGGTAGGCAATTTTTGTGACGTCACAGAAAATACATGCCACAGACGAAACAGTATGCATCTTACAAAAGTGAAAATACATTTGTAGAAAGGTATTTTCACTTTTGTAAGAAAGAAACAAAACGATATTTGATAGATTCGTGTCAAGATATCAAAGAACAGTTTAACGGGGCATCTCCATATGTCTATCTCAATGACTGAGGCCACAGACGAGCCACAGACGTACTGAGGCCTTAGACTATAGAAACCAATAGACATGAAATACTTACGAAAAAAGCGTGCCAACATTTGGGTTGGTGCTCTAAGATGGCGGAAAAAACTAGGTACGCTGCATCCAAGATTCTACACTTTTTATGTTTTTCTTTATAGAATTCATTTAAAAAATCAATAAAAAACGTATAACTGTAAAATGCACTCATAAATAATGCTCACCGACTGATATTTTACCACAACAACAAACACGGTGCATTGTAATGGCGGACTGAACTGGACGCAAATTTATTTGAGAGTTTTAGAGTCTGGCTATCGGTTCTCTACACAAGAAAAGAGCGGTAAATTCAAAAAAATAAGAGCTAACAACACTGACCATGGACGGAAAAAAATATTTTGATACTTCCATTTTGCTTAAAGGTTATATATATTCAATTTTTTTTTTAATTTATTGACATAGTGAATTTAAGGGTTTACTCAAGCATTTATTTGCATAAAAATTTAAACCATATTATGACTTGACAGTTCAAAAATGTTTCCATGACCAGATTTTAAAGAAAAATTCAGTGCAGAGAACCGATAGCCGACTCTAGCACGCTAACTATAAGCAATGGTTTTATAATTTATAGGTAGGTAGTTAGGTACATCATTATGAAGCTTAGATTAAAACATAGGATTCAAAATAAGGTTTCTTATTAGATTTTGATAAATACTTTATGTAATTGTTAGCACACATGTAAAAGTAAGAAAATCATTGTCCTTAGTTCAACGTCTGGAAATGATTTCAGCCATCTTGGATTATTGGACAATAGTTCGTGCAAAATGATGAAGCCGCTAATGTGACCACAGCATATACCTACGCGATAACTTTTTAGCGTACAAAATGTACGAAACTTCGGCATGAATTGATACGGGACGATAGGGGCAGGTGGAGCCGAGAGGTAACAGTAATATAATTTGTGATACTGACTGAGTGAGTAGGCTTATTCACTCAACTGAGACAAGTGGAACGTAGTGGCTAACGGCTAATTTACACTTTGTTAAGTAGCAAGTGCGAGTGCGAAGTGCAGGTGTGAAGTGACAAGTAAAAACAACGTGTAAACGGTCACGCTGTTAAGTGTTAAGTGCGAGTGCGAAGTGCAGGTGTGAAGTAAACTGATTAGAAGCGAAGCGAGCTCTAAATTTTACTGTTAAGTAGACACCCCGCCCACCCGCGCACTCCCCGCACTCGCAGTTTCACCCGCATTAAACAGTGTGTAAACAGTATTGGTTTGATAAGTGCATAGTACATACGGACTTGCGAGAAACAAATACTATACACTGTGTGAACGCTTCCTTCACACTTAACACTTCGCACTCGCACTTGCTACTTAACAAAGTGTAAATTAGTCATTAGGCTCTTTTTCTGATGTTTTATACCTATCGTCAGCCTGGTTCGTTGTTCGTTCGGTGTGGTCATTGTGTGGTGTACGGTACACCACACGATGACCACACGTTATTGTGTACCTGGTGTACCCTAGGGCACAGATAATATAATACTGCCTAGGGTGTACCTAGCGACGAGGAACACAACACACCAATGTAAGACACATTGACATTATACAAGCTGATGCGAACAAAAATTGTGTCACAATGCGGGGCAGCGATGGGTGAGGCGTGGACAGTAGCGTACTCGCTTGCTCGTATGAGAGTAAAAGAGTAAAAGAGACAGCAAAACTAAGGACATAAGATCAAAGCGGTCGAGCGTAGATCGCAGTTCGGGAACCATTTTCATTTGTTTTAATTAAGTCAATATAATAATTACTCAGTAATATAAACCTTAAATACAAAACCAATATTCACACGTACTAACAAAAGTGTTTTCATTTGTCACACTAAAGTTTTAAGACAAGACACCGGTCTAGGTTTCATGTCAATGGTTATTTGTGTGCCATGCATACAAGGTAAATTAACAATAAGAAGGCTATAATATAACACTTCCTCAAGAAAAAGTCTCTCAATAAATTTAGTGTTTGTCCATACCGACCTCTATGAACCTATGAGTACAGCTTGGCACAAGAGTTTGGAGCGGTGACTGCTGGAACTAAAAAGCGAATCACGAAGTAACTAGTTTCACAACAAGCTGGTGTATTAACGAGTCTGTCGTTACTTAATTTTCCAAATGTTATTTAGAAATTACTTAACTTTTTTGAAGTTGTGTCTTTATTATAGTGTTTCTTATGCGAAACTGTACTAGTGGCGCCCTCATTGTTTCCAAACTCTTCTTTGCCAAGCTGTACACCTTGAGTACACCTTCATTAGGCGGTGCTCTATTACAAGCTTTTTTATTATTTTTATTATTTATTACAAGCTGTTATTTACTTACACCTGTCCCGGTGCCTGTAATGAAATCTTGCAAGTTAAAGACCCACTTCGCGGTTTCCGGTTGAACTGAAGCATGCAGGTGTATATCGCGTGACAATGCAATATTATGATGACAAGGAGCTGATCTAATGCTGGAGTTGGAAGGTGGCCATAGGAACCCCGCAATAAAACGACACAACCCCATCGAGTTTGTGCTCGTTTGATTCGTATTGACGAGTACTAACAGCTAGTATTTGAAAAAGTTTTTTTTTTAAATAATTAAACTTGTTTATTAGTACAAGCTTTAATTTACTTTTCATTAATCATACTCGGAAAGTAGGTCTGAAGTTGCCTGAGGAGCAGGTTGAAAGTAATACTTTTCAGCCCTAGGGAGAATAGCTTTCAACTGACAGCTGTCAAATTATAAAAAAGAAACTAGTTCTATTTTCATATTTGTATTGAACCACATTCCAACTCTCTATACAGCCACTCAATTGCCGCGCGGTGTAAAATTAAAATAACATAAAGTTAAGTACGTATGGATTGAAGAATATATTTTTTTTATGAGTATAATTATATTATAATTTACTTTTAACTATTTCTTTAACATACAATAGATTTGGGAAAATTATTTACCATTTTTTCAATTATGAAAATGAAAAATAATGGCTGGATAGCTGGAAGCCAGAAAAAAATAACAAAATAAGCGGGAAAGCGGCAATCCGATCTTCATTTGTTTTTTCGAGTTGTAGAGTTTTGTTTATATTTCCATACTAGCTGTGCCCGCGAACTACGTTTCGCCATCAAAATACTTAACACAGTGTTTAATTTTTTCCTCCATTTTATTCCATAATGATTCAACTTTATTCTGCCTTTCTTGAGCATCGGCCATTTCGAAAATAGAACAATTTTCATAGGTTCGTAATGCTCTTTTTCTATCAGTCCACAAAATTAAATACATTACATATTACTATAAACACTAAGTATTATTATTGTTTTAATTAGAGACATTATTGATATTAATAAATTCTTCTTCAGTAGAAAGAACTACACAGTTGCAAGAATAATCTTTATCGTATTCATGATTCGAATTAAAATAAACAATTGTTAATAAATTAGAACTGTATACGAATAAAGTTTAGATTTTATAATGGGTGTTGGTAACACCAACAAAATATATTTTTTGGATATGACAACTTGGCCAATTTTGACTGGTCGTACAGTAAGCTACTGTTTATACTGTTTGACCTTTGAATTGTTCTTATGTCGCTCGTAATACTGGCGGTTTTCGTAGAGTTAATGTATAGCAAGAATGGGGGGGTTACTGTACAAATACGTTTTCCGTATTCGATATCCGATCACGGAATACAGACACGGAGTTTCGTGAACGTAGCGCAGACGTTCGTTTCTTCTCATTCGGGATTTCTACCATTCTACCTAAACATACGTACAGAACGTGTTCCGTTCGTAATAAAAACGAACGTGTGCGGCAGTCAATGAGTATTTTGTATAGATTTGATGCATTCGGATGCCCGCATTCAGAAAACGAATGCGAAAAAAGGTATTTATGCGGTTAGCCTTAAAATGTATTGAGACTTCCGTTTTTGTAACGTGTACTGTGCGATATAGTGTTGCTGGCATAGTTCGGTTAGCAAACTCGCCGTGATGACTAACATCCAACACACAAACTTGGAGTTATCGTTAGTTAGTTCACGATCGTTGCATTATCACGGTCTCGAAGGACACTAAACACAGGTAACATCTAACATCCAATAGGCCCCGAAGCGGTTCTCAAACTTTTTTGGTCACGGAACCCTTTTGGAAAGCGAAATACTTGACGGAACCCTAAAATAAAACAATAGTTTTTAAAAGTGTATTCTTTATTAATAAGCATAATGAAAGTACGACCAGAGAGGGTGTTTTGATTTTTCTAAATTATTGCGGAACCCCTTATAGGGGTAATGTGGAGCCCTAGGGTTCCGCGGAACACACTTAGAGCATGGCTGCTCTAGGTACCCTTCAGGGCCTACATTCATTTAATACCCCTATTGCTGGGTTTGAAAAGCAACTGTTATCCGTCTTTTTTGAGCGGCGGCCATGTCGAATTTACGTCAATGTTGCTACGTTCATAGTGCTCTACTGATCAAGGCCTTTCATATGATACCCATATTGCTGGGCTTAGAAACGAACTTTTATCAGTTTTTTTTGAGCAGCGGCCATATTGAATTTTGTGCTATTTTCCTAGGTTCATAGTGCTCTACTCTTCAAGGCCTTTCATTTGATACCTATATTGCTTGGTTTGGAAACGAACTTTTATCCACCTTTTTTGAGCGGTGGCCATGTCGAATTTACGTCAATATTGCTAGGTCCATAGTGCTCCTTCTCTTGAAGACCTTTCATTTGATACCTATATTGCTAGATTAGAAAACGAACTTTTATCCACCTTTATTGAGCGGCGGCCATGTTGAATTTATTTATGTGTTGCTAGGTTCATAGTGCTCTACTCATCAAGGCCTTTCATTTGGTACCCACATTGCTCGGTTTGAAAATGAACATTTATCCTTTTTTTGAGCGGCGGCCATGTTGAAATTAGGTAGATTTTCGTAGGTACGTAATGCTCTACTCTTCAAGGCCTTTCATTTGATACCCATATTGCTAGGTTTGGAAACTAACTTTTATCCACCTTTTTTGAGTGGCGGCCATGTTGAATTTATCTAAATGTTGCTAGGTTTATAGTGCTCTACTCATCAAGGCCTTTCATTTGAGACCCATATTGCAGGGTTTGGAAACGAACTATTATCCATTTTTTGAGCGGCGGCCATGTTGAATTTATAGCAATTTTCCTAAGTTCATAATGCTCTACTCTTTTAGGCTTTTCATTTGATACCCATATTGCTAGGTTTGGAAACGAACTTTTATCCTTTTTTTTTTGAGCGGCGGCCATGTTGAATTTAGGTCGATTTTGCTAGGTTCCTAATGCTCTACTCTTCAAGGCCTTTCATTTGATACCCATATTGCTAGGTTTGGAAACTAACTTTTATCCACCTTTTTTGAGTGGCGGCCATGTTGAATTTATCTAAATGTTGCTAGGTTTATAGTGCTCTACTCGTCCAGGCCTTTCATTTGAGACCCATATTGCTGGGTTTGGAAACGAACTATTATCCATTTTTTGAGCGGCGGCCATGTTGAATTTATAGCAATTTTCCTAAGTTCATAATGCTCTACTCTTTTAAGCTTTTCATTTGATACCCATATTGCTAGGTTTGGAAACGAACTTTTATCCTTTTTTTTTTGAGCGGCGGCCATGTTGTATTTAGGTCGATTTTGCTAGGTTCCTAATGCTCTACTCTTCAAGGCCTTTCATTTGATACCCATATTGCTAGGTTTGGAAACGAACTATTATTCTTCTTTTTAGAGCGGCGGCTATGTTGAATTTATGTCAATGTTGCTAGGTACCTAATGCTCTACTCTTCAAGGCCTTTCATTTGATACCCATATTGCTAGGTTTGGAAACTAACTTTTATCCACCTTTTTTGAGTGGCGGCCATGTTGAATTTATCTAAATGTTGCTAGGTTCATAGTGCTCTACTCATTAAGGCCTTTCATTTGATACCCATATTGCTAGGTTTGGAAACTAACTTTTATCCACCTTTTTTGAGCGGCGGCCATGTTGAATTTATGTCAATGTTGCTAAGTTCATAGTGCTCTACTCATCAATGCCTTTCATTTGATACCCATATTGCTAGGTTTGGAAACTAACTTTTACCTACCTTTTTTGAGCGGCGGCCATGTTGAATTTATGTCAATGTTGCTAAGTTCATAGTGCTCTACTCATCAATGCCTTTCATTTGATACCCATATTGTTAGGTTTGGAAACTAACTTTTATCCACCTTTTTTGAGCGGCGGCCATGTTGAATTTATGTTAATGTTGCTAGGTTCATAGTGCTCTACTCATCAATGCCTTTCATTTGATACCCATATTGCTGGGTTTGGAAACGAACTTTTATCCGTTTTATTTGAGCGGCGGCCATGTTGAATTTAGGGCGATTTTTCTATGTTCATAGTGCTCTACTCATCAAGGCCTTTCATTTGATATGCATATTGCTGGGTTTGGAAACGAACTTTATCGGCAGTCATGTCAAATTAAGTCAACGTGGCTAGGTTCAATGTGTTCTACTCTTTAGGTTCTTCGTTCGATATCCATGTTCCTTGGGTGGATCCAAAAAAATGTGATCCGTCATTTTAGACATTAGGATCAAGAGTCCCGTCCCGTCCCTCTACGCGTAACCCAGAACATTGCAGTCAGATATTTTTTTTAATCATCAATATTAATCTATTACTTTTAATAGTTTTAAATGGATGAAAGAGTTTGATTCCTTAGTCCTAATGTAAAAACATACAACATCTTTCAAAATACCTTAAAAAGAGTATCTTCATTTTCAACATTTCAAATATTTCAAAAATTGTACCGATTTTTCGAAAATTAGTCAAGAATTAAACCAATCTACAAATTTTATGGTCACTCGATAAGTATTATCATAAAAAATGCTTTATACATTGGTTGTATGGCTTGATCTTTTTGCCTTACCACCACGGTACGACATAAGAAAAAGACAATTTGGTTGGCGAAATCCAGTTGGGCACAGCCATTAACAGAAAATATTAAATTTTATTTGTACTATGTGAAACACTTCATTCCTGCCTTAATTTTCGAAATCCAATTACTTAAGATCAGGCTGTATGGCGTAGTTCCATTGCCTTTCCTTCGTGGAAGAAAATACCTTCTTTCTGTACTATGTGACAGACTTGTCAAAATAATTTCACGTGCGCCATGTTGTTTTTCTACCTAAAGCCAATTCGAAAATTTTATGGTATTTTTTCACTAAAAATAAAAAGTGAATTTAAACAAACGAAATTATGCCTAAATGTTCTTCCGGAAAATTCTAAGCATTGTGGTGTAAGCCATATCAAATTCTGTCCAGTAGTTTCGGAGATCTTTCCGGACAAACAGACAAACAAACAAACAAACAAACAAACAAACAAACAAACAAACAAACAAACAAACAATTTTTTTAAAAACTATTCTATCGTGTTCTGCTAATGATTTTAAGGCGACCTGTGTATTTTTTTTCTTAATATTTCGCAATTACAGATTTTTGTACCCCTACGATTTTATTATATATAGAGACTAGCTGTGCCAGCGAACTACGTTTCGCCGTATATTTTTTACCCGTTTTTGCAACATTTGTCATGCTCAGCTCCTATTAGTCGTAGCGTGATGTTATATAGCCTAAAGCCTTCCTCGATAAATGGACTATCCAACACAAAAAGATTTTTTCAATTTGAATCAGTAGTTCCTGAGATTAGCGCGTTCAAGCACACAAACAAACAAACTCTTCAGCTTTATAATATTAGTATAGATAGTGGAGATTTATAATAATAACACAATGAGTTCGTCTAATTTAGATATGGATTTGACGCCTGATTTCATAAGAAAAGAGGCTAAAGAAGAAGTTGTTGATATAACATTCTCGTGTCGCAGTGTTCGTTATCCCCCCAAACGGCTTCACCGATTTTTATTAAATTTTTTGTGTATCCTTGGTAGGTCTGAGGATAGGTCGTAGACTATTTTTTATACCTCTATAGCTTATATTTTTTTTGTCAATTACCTATTATAGCGAAACGTAGTTCGCAAGCACAGCTAGTGTAAAATAGAATATGACCGAATGAATCAGGAATATGACGAATCAGGAACAAAATCATCTTTAGCTAATTTATGTTTTTTTTACTTTCCTTCTATTCGTAATGAAAAGCACAGTGCTTACCTCGGGCTATAGACTTATTTAGTCCCTCGACTATTGGCGCCCTCCCCTCGCTGCGCTCGAACGCCAAACTCCGTCTCCGTCTCGGGACTAAATAAGATACTTTCACCCCTAGGGTAACAATGTACAATTCACCTGTCCCGTGTCTGTAATGAAAACTTGCAAGTTAAATTTGACCGACTTCCCGGTTTCTAATTATGCTGAAAATTTATATGCATATGTATGACGCGTGACAGTTCAATATTATGATGATATGGAGCTGATCTGATGCTGGAGCTGGAAGGTGGCCATAGGAACTCCGGAATAAAACGACACAGCCCCATCGAGTTTGGGCTCGTTTCATACGTATTGAAGAGTACTAAAAGCTTGTATTTAAAAAAGTTTTTTTTGAATAATTTATCTTGTTTTTAATTTCACCTGTCCCGGTGTCTGTAATGAAACTTTGCAAGTTACATTTCACCCACTTCCCGGTTTCCGATTGAGCTGAAATTTTGCATGCATATGTATATAGCGTGACAAGACAATGCAATATTATGATGACATGGAGCTGATCTGATGCTGGAGCTGGAAGGTGGCCATAGGAACACTGCAATAAAACGACAGAGTTTGGGGTCGTTTAATTCGTACCTACGAATTAAACGACCCCAAACTCTGTCGTTCTGACCAAACTCCGTTTTATGTCACTCGTCGTTGATGAGTGACTACTAAAAGTTTGTACCTAGGTGCTTAAAAAAGTTTTTTTAATATTTTTTTATTTAATTTATATTTATTAACGTTTACCGACAAATTCTCATGCAAAGCTTTCGGCTATCTTTAAGCACACAAACTAAGTTTTTAATAAGTTCTTCGAATATAAGTTCAGTGGAACCCAATACGGCCTTAAAATTAAAATTTTGCCATCTGCAGGCCTATTACCCATCTCATGGTTTTCAAATGATATTATTATGAAACCGTAGCGCGAAACAAAAAATAAGATTTTCGGTCAGATTTTTGGTCATTCGTTCATTAATAATTCATTATCATGATGACATCGTTGAAATTATGCCATTGTGATGATATCATTGGAGATCGGTTATTCCAAAGAAACATTTCATGAGTTCATGACTTCTTTAGCTCAATGTCATACGATGAAAGATCCATAACAATAAGCCACAGACGTATTACGTCTGTGGAGAGTGGGTACAAGTACCTTTTCCAAGTCGGTGCATACTTTGAAAATTTTAATTTTCTTACGGCACCCTAGTAAAATTTTTCCATTTCTTTTTATTATTTTTGTTGTACATTTTTTTGGAATTTTGCTTTTTAGCACAGATGTCAGGGGCGCCTCGCGGCGCCGCTGATCTCTCTCCGTGGCACCCCAGCAGGCCTAGCACGGCGCGTGAACTACAAAAGAGAAAGTGATTAATCCTCGTCCCGTCGCGCTTCATTGTTATATGAGAGAGCGAGTAGAAACATATTATTTGTCTCATGTCCTGTTTTGTCCACAGTCCGTGCTACGCCTGTTTGGTGCCGCGACACCTACGAGTACTTTGGGAACCTCTGACGTAAAGCGAATAGTAGGGTCAATCATAAAAAAAATCACTGCAGAAAAAACCGTTTCTCTTCATAAATATTGAATAAAAAAATCTTTAAAAAAGATATGTTATTATTCAACGCATTCTTTAGAGGATGGTATTTTTTATTTTTTTATTAATTAAGTAATTAAAACTTGGTTAAAAGGTGACCCAAACATGCCTCGATTTTAAAACTTTAAACCTAATCGCGTCGTAAATACCTATTAGGTTATTTCATATACTTTCGATTTCAATAAATAAAGTGAACAATATTTTAGCGGATGGTCTTTTTAGATTTTTCTTATACGCCTTTATAAATTTTTAATTGAAATAATTCATCTTACGCGTAAAGGTTTGCCTAAATATTCCCCTCACTCTCACTCACTCACTCTATGTAATCAGTGCGGGACGATCGACGCAAGGTCATTGGGAGCACATACGCCTTAATCGATTTGAACTAGGTAGGTGGACAATAAGGTGGACAACGATTATTGTACCTAATAAATTCGCGAACCTTCAATCAGCAAATGCAGATTGCCATATATTTTCATCAATAGGGGTCGTGTACTTAGGTATACTCGTACCACGAATACCCATTTATGTATTCGGCGGGCTAATTACCCTTATTCGGGTATCCTGAAATCTATTTTCGATTTTGTTTTGAAATATCAATTTTGAGTCGACTTAACTGTTATGTTTTTAATATTCAGTTTGGGGAAAGTATTTTTAATTTTTCATGCTCCGAAAGTTATTAAAAAACCATTCTATTTTGACATTTCTATTCAGCCATGTAGAAATTCTCTATACAGCCACAGAGACCGTTTAATGAAAATTGCCATAAAACACATTATCAACAATTTCGTAACATGACTCTAAACTTATAATTTATTTTTCACTAAATTATTATCTGATTTACATAGAGTTGTGCTAAATATTTACCCTCCTAAAATGAAAAAAAAACTGTTGGTAGACTTCCACAGTAAGAAAAAACAAATACAAGGCGGGAAAGCGGCAATTTGATCATGAGTTATTTTGTCGAGTACTAATTATTTAAGTACCTACCTACCTTCGTATAAAATAAAATCATCAGATTTTTTTAAACTAATCAGGTTTTTCTATTCCTTATATTCGAAATAAAAATCAGAGTATGAGGAAAACGATACAACTGTTGTGGCGGCCACATCGTGACCACCTACCTCGTTAAAAGGCGCTCCGTTCCTCTGACAGTAACGATGATCGATGACTTCGGGACTTCCCCTGTAATATCCGTCTGCTTCCCCCGCCCTACACTCCGTCGATCACCCAAACCCACGGAGACCTAAAATTATAAAAGTTCTGCTATTATTAATGCACAGATCATCAAGATACCGTACCGAAGAGATAACTCTTCATCTTGATCTGCTAATTTACGAGTAGACTAAACTTTACCGTAGTATCGATGAGTACTAAATTTATTAACCTACTAGCTTTCCGCTCGCGACTTCGTCCGCGTTATTTTTGTTTTCCCGTGGGAATTTTAAATTTTCCCGTAGGAAAATTACCCTATGTCCTTCCCCTGGTCTTGAACTATTCCTATACCAACTTTCATCAAAATCGGTTCAGTAGTTTCGAAGCCTATTCAATACAAACAAACAAACAATAAAATCTTTCCTCTTTATAATATTAGTATAGACTAATAAATACTTATACTTACACTTTGAATAAAAATAAAGAATAGGATCGAATATTAGAAAAAGTCGGGAACTATACATATTGCTAGTAGCGTGCCCGCGAACTACGTTTCGGTATGGAAAATATTGAAAAAATCTGGAGATGGCCGCCGTTATCATCTATATTCTAGGGGATAAAAAAAGCTTACGACCTATTCTCAGACCTACTTTTTTTTTTTTTTTTTTTTTTTTTTTTTTACGAGTGGAATGCGTGTCGCACCTTACTCGCCGTTGGCTAGACGACGAGCGTGTGTGGGGCTCTCCCGGCAGAGTGCCAGGCCTACCCACTAAACCCCCCGGTGTTCTTCCTGCCCTTATGGACGCGCGTGGTAGGGTCCACACTGCGACTACCACTACCAACGCGCCCGGGCTAGCCCGACCTAGCTGGTCGGGCTATCGCCAAGGGGGGATTGCCCGAGAACACCAGGGCAATCCCCAGACGGAGGGCCTTACGGCGGCGTACACGGGGCCAACCGTGCACGCAGGCCTCCACGGCAGGGTCATTAGACGGGCATTGCTTGCGCGAATGCCCGCCTTCGCCTGCCTGTCCGTCTGCGGCGGATGGGAGCGGCTTGAGGATCATTCTCCCGCTCCCTCTCCGCGGCCTCCTTCTGCGAGATGACGTCCTCGCAGAAGGAGGCGACAGCCCCCCATTCCGCCTCGCCGCGGAGCATGGCCACGACCATGCTCGGCAGCGAGAGGTCTCCGCCTCCCAGCGCAGCGTTGAGTTCGCTGCGCTGGCGTCGCCATGCCGAGCACACCAACAGAGTGTGCTCGGCAGTATCGTCGGGAGTGTCGCAGTGATGACACTGCGGCGTTTCCTCCCGACGCGCGACCCGATGCAGTTAGTGACCGAAACAACCATGTCTGGTCAATAGCTGCACCATGCGGAACGAGAGACTGCCCTGCCGGCGCCCTACCCACTCCTCCAACACCGGACATATCGCTTCAATCGTCCGGTGGCCGGCAGCTGGGAAGGCGAGTGTCTCACCCCATTGACGCAGAGCCTCCCTCTGCGCTTGGGTACGAACCCGCTCCACTTCCTCGGGAGCGGATCGTCCCCCCCGTTCTCTAGCGGCAACCCGATGTCGATACATCTCTGCATGTACGCGTGCATCAACATCCCACGGCGTTTGGCCCGTAAGAACGCAGACTGCGCCGTGGCTGACCGTGCGATAAGCTCGCACGGCCCGGGTTGCTATGACCCTCTGCGGCCGTCGCAAGAGGGCCACCGTTCGGGGGGAGAGGCACTCCGCCCATACCGGGGCTCCGTAGAGTGCTATCGACCTTATCACCCCGTGATACAGTCGACGGCACGCCGATCCTGGTCCTCCTACATTAGGGAGGACCCGTCCGAGTGCGGCTGCGGCGGCACATAGCCGTGGAGTGAGGAGCTTGAAGTGCTCCTCAAAGCTCCATCGGGGATCCAAAACCAGGCCGAGGTACTTAAGGTGTGCCTCGACCGGTATACGGACCCCCTCCACTCGGACTCGGAGCCCCGGTGGGATCCTGCGACGAGAGGCGTGGAACATCATGGCCCTCGTTTTATCGAGGGCGACGTCCAGGCCTAGGAGGCGGATGCGTCGAACGACAAGTGAAGCGCCGACCGACGCAAGGTGGGCCGCCTCCTCCCCCGTTTTTGCTCTCAGACGACCTCCATTCGTGGAAGGAGATCGCCTCGCAGGACCCAGTTGTACCCCAGGTTCCATAGTAGAGGACCTAGTACGGAACCCTGGGGCACACCTGCCGCCATTGCCCACGTATGGACGCAACCGTCCGGCCCCTCGTAGAGGATGGACCTGCCTTGCAGATAGTCCGCCACGAGGGCGCGAAGGTACGGAGGCACCCGGTGGAAGCGGAGTGCCTCCTTTATGCACTCGAGGGGCAGGCTGTTGAAGGCGTTGCGGATGTCAAGAGACACCGCAACAACAGTCTCCCCACGAGCTGTGGCCTCCTCAGTCCACCCCTTGAGGAGAGCCACCGCGTCCACCGTGGACCGGCCGGTGCGGAAGCCGAACTGGTTGACTGCCAAGTCCGGCCCCCGGTCCTCTAGATGCTCGACGATCCGGGAAGCGAGAATCTTCTCGAAATTCTCAGACCTACCTACCAAAAAAAATACATAAAAAATTTCATTCATAAAAATCAGTCAAGCCGTTCACTAATTCAAATTGAAAAGTTTATTATTGTTTGTATTGTGATGGATAGTCCATTTATTGAGGAAAGCTATAGGCTACATAACATCACGCTACGCTACAACCAATAGGAGCTGAGCATTAATGAAAAATGTTGTAAAAATGGGGAAAAAAAAATTATCGAACGATGTCGCGGGCACAGCTAGTTTAATGATAAATTAATTCCGCCCGAGTTATTTTCTTTTTTCCTGTGTTAAGTAATTTACTTGGCTCTTGGGAATTCTATATATTCCCGTAGTTAAAAAAGTCCCGTTGAAATACGTTTAGCAGTTGTTAGTATGATAGTCAAACAAAAAACAAAATATTAACCAACAAACAATGCCTATTCACTTAGTTCTAGTTATTCGCTTAAATAGAATATTTCCTGCTTCTGCATTCTAAAAGGAAAAGACTTCCATACAAACTTTTAACCCCAATTTCTTCCCTTCATTTTATCTTTAAGCTTACTGCTAAATTCCATGTTTATAGGTCAATTAGTTTTCGAGATATCGTGATTAATGTTAAGTGAATGACTTTTCCCTTTTTATATTATTATAGCATAACAACGCAGAAGATAAGATCTATAGCGTAATTAATTTATCAAGAATATATTCAAAATCCACAAAAAATGCTTCTAAAATGGTAGAAGATTTGACAGCAACTTTGTGGAATCTGATTATCTAAGTAGTTTCGGGCTCATAAAGATCTACTGCTCACTATTAATTCAATACAATGAAAATCTCCAACAGATATGGTGATATAAATACCAGAAGGTAAATTTGTTAACAAATGCTTAATTGTTTGTTAAAATCATCTCTGATCGGTAGACGACGTTAATATATTAAGATGATCGAACTTCTCATGTATTCTTTATTCGAAGATCTAATTAACATAATATTGTTGTGGGCACAGCGTTACGGAACTTATTCAATGTCATGGGAATTATCCCCGCTGTACATAGGCTGTCTCAGAATTTGTTGTGACATATCTACTGAAGTCTTGGCGGCCCACTTGACTCCTGGTTTACCGAGCTTAATGGAGTAAGTCCTAAAACAGCAAGATGATATTTGTACTCAACGGCCTTGAATTTTGCGGCGTATGTTGGTATACTTACTTAATAAAAATTATTCATTGCCACTTTTTTTCTGGCAAAAAGAAAAGTGTTTTCCATCAATGGCAAATGTTATTGAAAAATACTTAGTATTTTGAATTTGATTTGAATGCAGAATATCAGGTATGGGTGCTATTATACAGTGTGCAGGTAGGTAACTGGATCGTGCAAAGTGGGTGGTTTATTTGCGTGTGTGACTTGTGGCAGTATTTAATAAGATCACTGGATACGCTTGCACTTTTTCACATGGTGCCCCAGGTTGACCACGTGATCAACCAGGCCAAGATGGCCGTGGCATCCTGCGCCCGGTGCTGGCATCTCGGCTGCCGCTGCGTACGAAGCTACATGGTCTACAAGTGCTACGTTCATTCCCGGCTCACCTATGCTGCCCCAGTCCCCGACTCAGCGTTCCAGACTCCAAAACGTCTCTCTCCTCGTCTCGTAACGAGTGCGGGGCGCAACGTTAAGAATGACGTCATCGCCCGGGACTTTCGAATGCCGATGGGAAGTTTGTCACCCGACTGTTGCGTCGAATGTTCCACAGCGCCGACAACGAATCCCAGGCCACCAGACTCTTCCAGACGAGTGCTGCCCCGCGACCTGTTGTCGTCCAGGGCGGAGAGAGACCGCTACCCACCATCGTCACCACTACCATCACCAGCTACATCCCAACGACGAGGCGACCCACCCCAGCCAAGACTCTGCTTCGTCAGCAACTTAGCTATTGCAGGGGGTCCCCCCCGGCAGTGTGCTCGTCGCTGACGATGCGACCACTTGACCAGACTTCGTGTCGCTTACGGCTTGTGTCTGGTGCGGGACCCCACTGCTCACGCGCATGACTCGCCTATGCGACACTACCACCAGATTTGACACCATCACTACCAGATGAAGACCAATGGCTCCCTTCTTCATCTACCGCTCCTTCGGGCGCAGTGTATACCTCGGCCTGCTCGCCGGCGCTCGCTGGGTCATGGGCAAGACCCACTCACCTTGTGTGCTTGACTGCGGAGGGCCGTGCCTCAATCCCGGAGTTGTAGCGCCGGGGAGTGGCGAATAGGAGCCCGTAACCATTTGACGTGCTCAACACAGCGGCGCTCGCCGAGAAGAGGCCCTGGCAAGGGGCGTCCAATGTCCAAAACCCGCTCCCGCCCATGGCGGATGAAACCAGACTGACTGACTGACTTTTACACAGTGCGTATAACTTGCGCAAGCTACCTACTCTTACATGCGTTATGTTTACAAGCACCAAAAGACTATATTTTAGTCATCGTTTGCTTATTGAGACGTAAAGCGCCATCCCGCTCTCAGTGCGGTTTGAGGTTTTGTTTTGAGCGATCATGGTTAGTGAGCAGGATGTGACAAAGGAATCACTGTTGTCAATAAAAAATTGTTTCTTGAACAAATTATTCTATAATAGCCACCTAATCCCAGTGAGGTGCTTAGAAGACACAATCGCAACTTGCTCGTGAGAAACATACAACTTCACCTTTCCCAACGAAAAAATATTGAGTTACAACAATACACGTGTAGTCATGTTCATGCGAGCTCTGTTTGAAACGCTTATTTGAGCAATATTATATAAATTACTTATTGCTGTTTACGCTATTGTTATAAGTACCTATACGTACCTAATTTTGAACGCCACCTGAACGGAAAGTAGGTACTCTAAATAACAAAAATACTCAAAAGAAAGATTCCAAAATTTTTAAAAAGAAGCGAATCTGAATTCCGACTTTTTTAAAAATACACTTGTCACATCCGGAAATCGAACCTGCTCAAATTTGTAAAAAAATAACATTCTGTATTTTTAAGGCATCAATCTCCTATAAACGTATCGATCAAACCTTTCTAACAAACATTGGGATCAGGACTGGGATATTTGGTGTTGACATCTCCAATGACGTCCAGTTCCGCGGTCATCTGGAAAATTAGGTCCAACTGGCTACCAAAAAGCTTGCTGTGCTCAAGAAATCAAAGCGGTACTTTACACCGGCCCAAGACTATATACTATACACGGTTATTTTTTTATCACCCTGGAAAATCTTAGGGACGCTTCAGGACACATCCCTTATTATATAAAACATACTTATAAAAAATGAAATAAAAAAATTAAAAAAAACTCTTAACTAGTGCAGCATTTTTTGGATATTTTAAAAATTACTTTAAAATTAATTAAGTGAGTTATTTTTTTATTCATATTTAAATCATTCTAATACCATGTGGTAAGCGTCCCTTTAATTTTGCAGGTGATAAAAAAATAACCGTGTTTAAAAAGAGAAGTTCACATCTATAGAAACGTGAAAGGACATTGCTCTGCGTCCATACATTGTTCGCCCCCATACCAACAGCAGTAAAAAAATGCTTTTCGTATAATTAGACATTAGTAAATGCTGTACGTCCACATTAATTACTACAGACAAGCTTCGAAATCGAAATATATAAACAAAATTAATCAGATTTTGAGGTTAGTTTAAGTAACACTTTATTTCGTTAGAGCCATACACATAGTCTATGCTAATAATAATTATTGCAGTCAATCAAGAACGTTATTATAGCCACGTAGTACAGAACAAGAAATCTCGAAATTATAAAACAAGTCAAAAACACAACGCATTAACAAGCGACAGCGCTTGAGTAGTCAATTGACGTATGTTTTTATTTAATTTACGTTGTAAATTGTGAAAGAAGTTATAAAACATAGTTTATACATATAAATAAATGTCCATACCTACATAAAATTGACTCGATTCTATTCAGTCGAGCAAAGGTAACAATAACCATTCGTATATCTTACTTCATTTGGTTTTGTTTCTGAAAGTACTTTTAAATATTTTTGATTTGTCCGTCGAATACATATTTGTAATGAGTGTTATAAAAATGCATATAATTATGACGTCAATCAAATCTTCGTTGGTCATGGGGCGATTTTCGACATTGTCCTTTGGACAGTTGTTTTAATTCAAAATGCGGACGCACACTAAGAAGGGATTTAAAAAAAATTAACCCTGAAGGAATGAAATAGGGGTTGCAACTTTGTATGTTTTTTTAAATTAGCAACGATTTTATAAAACTTGAGATTCATGCTCCAAAAAATATTTCAATTTCATTGAATACTTGTTTCATGGTTTATTGGAATTCACCCCCTTAGGGTGCAAAATAGTAGTTGAAAGTTTCTATGGAAAATATTTAAAATCTGCTCCAATTTCTATGAAATTTATTATTCGAGCTCCTAAATATTAGGTCCTTACATATGAAATTGGCGTTTTGTATGTGAGGAACATATTGCCATCTCATAGGTAGTTCATCGATCCCTTTACTAGAAAAAAACCATCCGGTTGGGAATCAATAAATTCTTTGAAGGCGGTTTGGACTGCCCCATTGGAGTTGAATTTTTTCTCTTTCAAGAAGTTATCCAAATTTAAAAAAAATAGTAATCTGTTGGAGCAAGGTCCGGAGAGTACGGTGGATATCTTAGACATTCATGAATAGGTTATCATGAAGCAGTAGTGGCCTAGAGCGATTGACCAGCCTGGGTTGTTAAGCAGCTAGCTTTTCCATCATGGTTTGCAGTTGCTGACAATAAACATCTGCCGTAATCGTCTGGCCAACGAGCATTGTTGATTCGACTTGAGCTCTCTTTGGAAAAGACAAGCATAGACATAATTAAGCACGACCCTATATAAGACCCTATGCATGGATTACATAAATTAACCCTCTACATAATTATGACGTTGAGAGAATGTTAAAAAGATTGTGAATCAAGACGTTCCAAGGGATAGCGTGTCGCAGCGAAACGTTTTATGTTTGCAATTAAACCGATCCTGACCTGATATATCATTACTTGTATAGATTAACTTACCCCTAAGCAGTTTCTGTTAATGTGGTTACATTTCGTTTTATAGGATACACATAACACACAAACAAATGACGCATTTAACGAAATTGAGTGTTTTGTTTGGTTTTTCGGACCTAAAATGCGTAAGTAACTTTAAATGAAAGATACGTTCAGCACACCTTTATCTGTTTAATAACATCATCATTTTAGCCAAGAGACACCCACTATTAGACATAGGCCCCCCCAGTGATCTTCAAGCCGATCGGTCCTGCTTCTCGCATCTAGCGGTTTATATCTTCGTTCCAACAGCAGGCTCCACCGTTGGAGCTAAAGAAAACTGTTTATCCTCCTGTATCCTCCAGTAGATCCATAGGTATTTTTAGCTTCTTAAATCCACCGGTACATCTAATGATAACTAAGGAGTGTAATGGATATGAAGTTCTTCAACTGGACATAAATTAAATAGCATATCTGTGGTTATACCATGTTGTTTGACATATTACTATCATATTTTGCTATATTATGATACGAATACTTCGTTATGGTCTTGGTGGTAATTGCAACTGCTTATCCGAGGTTCCGGGTTCGTTTCCCAGGTCGGTCGAAAGTTGTTTGAGTCTTGACTGTTTATGAAAATTTAAGTAGTAGGTCAGAGTCGCTCTTAAACAAAGCGAAATGTGGACGTTTAATACCTCTCGCCTAACCTTTTGGGGTCCTTAATAAGTAGTTTCCTTTGTGATTTGGATGCAATTAAGCTGCACTTTTCGAAAAACTGTTTTGTGAGGCTTGTCAATGGGGATGTATTTCCTGCCATTGCAAATATATGCGACTTTTACAAAAGATCACAAACCACAGAAATACATATATTGCAAATGTTAGATTACCTCGACAATTTTTTTTCCATGCCCAAATTATACAAAGTCACATTGCCTGTAGTTTGAGAGCTCGCAAAAGCTACAACGGTAAAATTGGAATGACCAAGGAAAGACTTGACGAGATCACGAGAGTAATAGGTATAAGTTGGGCTGAAAAGTTCGTAGGCTGACGTATAGATGGCGCTACTAGTATTAAATCCATATGATTTATAGTGAGCCCTAACCTTCAAAAGACACGTGTATAAATTTGACTGCTGTCGGACTATTAGTTTGTGAAATATAGTATTTTGAGTGAAGCAACTTTTGTTAGTTTGAAAACAATGGATAAAATGGAATTTCGTGTGTTCGTAAAGCATTGCTTTTTAGCGAAAAAAAATACTGTTGAAGCCAAGGCTTGGCTTGATAAACATTATTCGGGCTCTGCACCAGGAAAATCAACCGTTGAGAAGTGGTTTGCTAAGTTTAAGCGAGGCGAAATGAGCACCGAGGACGACACGCACGCAGTGGACGCCCTAAAGAGGCTGTTACCGACGAAAATATCAAAAAAGTCCACAAAATAATTTTGAATGACCGTAAAGTGAAGTTGATCGAGATATCTAAAGCTCTAAAGATATCAAAGGAACGTGTTGGATATATTGTGAAAGAAGATTTGGGTATGCGAAAGCTCTGTGCAAAATGGGTGCCGCGAGAGCTCGCAATCGACCAAAAACAACAACAACAACACGATTCTGAGCTGTGTTTGAAGCTGTTTAGTCGGAATAAACCCGAATTTATGCGTCGATATGTGACAATGGATGCAACATGGCTCCATCATTTCACACCGGAGTCCAATCGACAATCAGCCGAGTGGACTGCACGTGATGAACCAACTCCAAAGCGTGGAAAGACGCAACAGTCGGCTGGCAAGGTTATGGCATCAGTATTTTGGGATGCGCATGGTATAATATTCATCGACTATCTTGGAAAGGGAAAAACCATCAACAGCGATTATTACATAGCGTTATTGGAGCGTTTGAAGAACGAATCGAACGAACGTCACAAATCAATGAAAACGATGGCAAAATTATATGAATCGGGCTTCGAATTGCTTTCGCATCCACCGTATTCTCTGGATCTAGCCCCCAGTGACTTTTTCCTGTTCTCAGACCTCAAGAGAATGCTCGCTGGAAAGAAATTTAACGCCGATGAAGAGGTAATCGCCGAAAGTGAGTCCTATTTTGAGGCTAAAGACAAATCGTACTATAAAAATGCTATCGAAAAATTGTATGACCGCTATAATCGCTGTGTCGCCCTTGATGGCAACTACATTGAATAATAAAATCAAATTTTATCAAAAAAAATTTTTTTCTATGTTTGCTTACGAACTTTTCAGCCCATCGATTATATGTCAATACCACAAATTGCTGTTTGATTCAAAAGAGCGCGGTGAAAATGTAAATTGATTTACTGTGGCGCAAATTTAGGATGTTTTATTGCGATGTATCGTACCTGCTTCAATCCACTATGATCTCCTCGGCTAAACCTATCCTTGACCCATAAATTTCTATAAAACTGATTAAAACAAAGAACGCTTTTTCGTAAATTACCCTATTTGTCTCGTGCTACGTAATTGCATTTTCTGTCCTCTGATTTTACGTCTAAAATAGAGCATGTCCAGGCGATTTACGTATCTACTGAAGGGGACGTATATTTGAGAGTAGGTAGGTACACATGAATGATGGCTGTACTTTCATTTTCACTCTTAAATGCGTGGGATAAGAACGAATTCAGATCATTAGTCGTGAACTTCTTATGCATTCGAATAAATAGCAGTTTAACTACGTCATATGTGAGTGGCGTTGCACGGTTGCACTCTATTTATCTGTCTTGTTACCTAAGATTGAACTTGTGCACTTAACATTGGAATTGTCACTTAATTAGAGAGGTAATTTATTCTCTGATATACGTCATATAAATATATAAAAAAATAATTACTTTTGAATCCATTGGATTCCTTGAACGACTAGGAAAACATTAATCCTGTTATTACCACTTGCAATTTTTCGTTAGATATGTAGACAGCTTAAACATTGTGGATTTATTAATTAAAATTAATAAATTATATAAGTTTAATATTCTTCAGCGATAACATAATATAACTTGTTTAGACTGCATGACTATAAACCAAAAAAGTGCAGTGATAAAAACCATAGTAATACATAGGCACCTTGAAACAAGTCCAAGTCATCTCCATTGTGAAGTTTGTAAGTTTTATTACTTTCATGAAATGACGACAATGGTAATATTTTTTTAAGTATGACAAGATCAGAACCTTTTTATGTCTTATTCGTATTCCAATACTTTTTTATCTGTGTCCGAGGTGAATTTTTGTTGGGTATCGTACTTGCCAATGGCTAGTCGACGTGCGGAATGCGAGGCAGGCATACCCACCAAATCAACCTTGACATCTATCTTGTCCATAGCCAGGGCAGTCCAGAATCTGAACAACTCCAACTCTTAGGCGCTGGTCACACAGAAAATACGTAAGACGCGGACGCGTCGCGGACAGGGCGGCGGCGCCGCCGGCGTCCTTTCTAACGAGTAAGCGTCGTGTCTGCGCCCCGTCTTTTCTGTGTGTCGCGACGCTTCTATACATTTTGTATGAAAGTAAACTAAACGGGCGCCGCGTCTGCGCCGTGTCTGCGCCCTGTCCGCGACGCCTCCTCGCCCTACGTCTTTTCTATGTGGCCAGCGCCTTAGGCCACCCCTGGACAGTCCGGTCAACATGCCTTTAATCGCGCATCAGTAGCCTAGCCACCCTAGCGCGCAGGCTCAGGCCCGTTATCAGCAGATATGCTATATCACATTTTACTTAAAATAGGTTAATATAAATAATAACTTCCATAATGTTGCATTTGTGAATTGGGAGTTGTACTTCGGCAGGTTACATGTACTATTTAACTTCATGGACTCGTATAAAAATAAAGAAACTCTTACAAATAAATGTTTAATTTTAGTTGGAGCTTAATGGGTGTTTTCAAGAAAAGAATATTGAAGAAAATATCAAATACTTGAAAGTCATTATCAGATGCCAGGTATTCATGAGAAATGGAAAATTATTTATATTGTGGGACAGACTCAAGTATCGTGGCGTGGGTAAAACTTGCTGATTCATACAAAAGTTACCTTCTCGACAAATACGCAAGAACCAGAGTGCCTATTGCGAGTTTTACTCGATGATACGCATCGAACGCCTAAACGCTAATTTGTATGATTCTCATAAAAACTCACGTTTACGCGTTCCATGACGGTGATCAATTTGAACTCGGTAAAACTCGCACTAGACACTGCTAATTTTGTACGTTACTATTCTGCAGCTTTGGTATGTATGTACATACCAATGAGAATAAATTTGATCGTATTTAAAACATTATAATCTTGAATGATTCAGTGTTCCTTTATAAGGCAACTTTTTTTCCGTGAAACACAAGGACTGCCTAATGCTGCTATGCTGCTGCGAGTTGGCTAGTTAATTCTCTTTCATATTAGTGACATCTCATCATTGCTTAGGTAAGTATTATTGTATTTTTTATATGTATAAAATGCAATTTACAGCTAAATAATGATGGCGGTCAACGATAATTTTTCTCTCAGAACCTCAAATAAAGCTCTCACGCTATTTCTCAATCTGCAATTCAAGATTCTGAGCAGGAAAATACATATTTTCCTTTGCGTAGATTGATTTATAGAACAAGTTTGTTGTTGTTCTTTAAGTTTGTTCTCAAAATATCGCTTCGCGTGTATATTAAATAAATTTAATATTTCTGTTGGCTGAACAATTTAAGATGAGATTAATATACCAGCTTAAGTAATTTCACTACTCAAGTACGAGTAGCGAGGAACAAAAGTGTGACGATTTTTCCCAAGATGGTAGGACATGTATAAAATCGTATGTTGTGAAAATATTAAAAATTAATTGCCGCTTCCGCTTCGCACGATGAAAATAAGAGCTAATCCTTAAAGTCAAATCTACCGTTTTACAACTTTTTTATATACTTTTTTACAAAATTATCAATATACTAATTTATTTTTCTGCTGCAACAGAACAATGTAAGATATAACTGAACTTAATCTTTTATCAACATTTTTATCGATTTTTTTGAACCTAAATTAACTGCTCTGTACAAGTTTTCAACTATATTATGGGTTGCCGTGCGCAGCGACGTCGGCTGCTCGAGCTGCCGCGCGCTTCAACCCCGTCTACATAACAAACACTCGCGCGGCAGCCGCGCGCTATGTAGACGGGGTTGAAGCGCGCGGCTGCCGCGCGAGCGTTTGTTCGATTTTCGAGGATTTGCCGCGCGTAATTTGTAACCAGCTTTATAAAGCTGAAGAGTTTGTTTGTTTGTTTGGTTGAACGCACTAATCTCAGGAACTACTGATTCAAATTGAAAGAATCTTTTTGTGTTGGATAGTCCATTTATCAAGGAAGGCTAGTAGGCTATTATAGCATCACGCTACGAATAATAGGAGCTGAACATCAAAGAAAAATGTTACAAAAACGAAAAAAAATATGACGAAACGTAGTTCGCGGGCACAGCTAGTACCTAAACATATAAACCCTTTTGAAGTGTGACATTATAATGTCATGTAAGTATGACATTATAAGGCAAAAGATTATTTATTTTTATGGCAACTTAGGCCCATAGATTACCTTACAAACTTACATACATAATATATAAATATATAACAATTTGGTTAGTGTAATAGAACTTATAAGCTATGTTAGCATATATCACTATTCAATTATATATCTATCTTTTGTCTAGACACAAAAACCTTAAATGAGCAGTATTGTTTTTCTTCTCTCATTGGCAATTTTTGTTTTATCTACATTGGCAGTTTTATGGCATCTTGAGTTTTACTCTGCACATATTCACATATAAAGCTCTCACTCGTATTTTTGTCCACATTTGAAATAAACAATGGGACTTTAATATCTGCTGATTAAAAAGTGTTTGCCGTTTCAACTTTTCCTTTTCCTAATTTGCCTTGAAATCTGTTTCCCTTTCTCTGGTATGAAACCTTTGTCAACCATATGTCTTGAATTACATTATTTGACAATTGCATTTTTTTGAAGCAATGGCTGCTGCTCTGATGGTGGCACAGCAGCCAAAGAATCAAAAGTGAACCTGCTCAGGTTCGTGTTGTTGCAAAGAAACTAGCGATGATACTTTTTCAGTTCTGTTACCTGATGTATTTTCCACCATACCCCTGATCAGGGTTAAGGTCGTCGGCCTGTTTATGACTCGACAAAGATATTTGCTTCGGGATCCATAGGATTCACACACATTTTGGATAGCAAATTCTGATTTCAATTGTTGAATGCTGTTTCTAAATACTTATGTGTCACACTTATGAGTTATTTGTAATTTAATACTTTGCAGTTCTTCTAGAAGAACTCTAATATCAACTAGAAATCTAGAAACATCGATGTGATCGAAAGTAATCGGGGGTAATTTGGAAAGATCGTATGCCACAAATTTAGGAAATAATTCCGATTCACATTCCTTTAACACTTTGATCATATCCTCTTCATCTCTTTTTCAGATCAGATCTTTTTCTATCTTGTTTTCGCTCTTTCTTGTTATTTTTCGCCTTTACTCCGATGGAACGAAATCGAACAACGTTGTCTTGGCTTTATCTATATCTTCCATTTTGAATGAAGTAGAACACAAACGAATTATCGATACTTCGTCTAATATATCACACTTATTTTGCAAAAAACACAAAAGCTCGTTAATAACAATATTTCTAGATAATGACGCCGTGTTTGTCGTCATCTCGATATAATTTTATAACATAGTACAGGTAGCAATACTATTCGTCAGACGTCTGACGTGAGACTGTCTGAATAATTATGTCAAACAAAAGTTGTAGATCAACATTTTTTTTCGTACGTATCACAATTCGTGAGATTCGTGAGAATCATATTCGATATCTCATGATTGGTGATTCGTATTCGTACTCAGAGAAAAATGGAAAAAACCTGAGTTTTTTACTTTTGACCTTGGATAATTATATTTTTTGCATTACGACTAAATAAGTAACTCCTAATTAAATAAGTATGACTAAATAACTCCCGTAAACCACTTTCGAAAGATGTAAGTACCTACTCGATAGAAAGTTAGGAGTTATAATCATTCCTCACTCACGTATTCGTATAAGGTATAACCAATATACTATATTAATAATATACCTACTGCCACTACTATCTTATAAGTACTTGTGTAAATGCTATTTTGATGTAAATATGGGTAGATATTTAAGTACTCGTATTTATGAGTTTAAAAGTATTTGACTTATTCGTCAACTGGCAAGTGCAAAACTCGCGAGCGCTCGCCAGTTGGCACCTTCCGATTTTACCTAATTTTCTTGTCGTCAACTCGCTCGATGGTGGAATCTGACATATTTATGTACAGTCAGCTACGAAAATGTTTAAGTAAATTTAAAGTAGGTACCTTTTTTAAATATTTTAGACACTTTATACGACGTAAGTTTAAAATAAAACAAAACATAGTTTTGAGATAAATATATAAATCATCAACATGACAAAAAAACTGCTTATTTCCCTAATAATTATCAACAATATCACAATGACTCAAGAATTTGGCTTATTACTAATTATATGAACTGTCCAAAACTAAGCAATGTGAGTGAAGTTCACTATGTATGCTCTTTAAGAAACTTAATTTACTACCCCTTCCTTGCATATATATATTTGAAATTGCAACTAAAGAATTATTTCAACTAAGTATAGAAATATATAAGATATATATACAAGTTAATTTTTTAGTTATGACAAAAATTTTGTGTGCTTGTTCAGACAAGCAAACTGAACAACTTTCACTATGGGACCAACTTCGAAAACGCAAAAAAAATCAGCTATTCCATACAAATGTTCAACATTCACTGAACCTAAATGTATGAAACAGCTGATGTTTTTTTTTGCGATTTCAAAGTTGGTGCCATAGTGAAAGTTGTTCAGTTTGCTTGTCTGAACAAGCACAATTTTTTTTTGTCATAACTAAAAAATAACCTTGTATAAATAGACTTGATGGTGGTGTTCAAAATTCATAATTAACTGTTGTTGTATGTGTATCTCTTTATATAATAAGTTACCAGAAAATTTTATAATTTAACAGATTTAAAGTTGAGTAATATAAATGGTTGCTATGTAAATTATTTTATTCTGTTAAAGAATTTTTAGATAATAATTAGTTTTAGTATTAGTTTTTTTAACTTTTATTGTAACACATATTCACATGTTAACGTAGTATAACTAAAATATGTTTAACCTTTTTAAAGCTGACCATCTGCAACTATACCCACCATTTTCTATTGTGAATAAATAAATAATTTTTATTTTTATGATTTTGAACAATTGCATTTAGCCGGGTAGCACCCGCCATTGCTATTGCTGACACGAGTGCAATTTCTTCTCGATATTTTTTGAGAAAATTATAGTTTTTGTTAAGTTTTAAAGTTAAGTATACGATTCACATTAGAAGACGTAAGTATGATACTTATTTTCACTAAGTAAAATCATTATCAATTTACCCCCACAATTCATTAATATCACTAAAAACTTCCACATTCAAATATTTTTACTATTTCGCCTTTAATTTTGGACGTCATTTTTTCCTTACACTTCTATGGACGGGGTCATTGAGGCCCCTGTTCTTCGTTACGCAGTTCACACGTTTTTTTAGATATTAGGCTGAAATTTATGTCTTAATCGTAATAAATAGGTTCAAATCAAACTAAACCAATACACATTAACATTTTAATAAATTTTACTTAGTATAACGAAATAAAGAACTTATGTGACAATAATTATAGAAATAAGTCTCATCAAACAAGAAAAACTACTTTTTCCTCAATTATGAACTCTAATAAGTAAATTAAACATAAAAAAATGATACCTACTTAACAAAAGCAATCGTAATACAATTGCTTTGTCGATATTTTCTGACGCACTCGGCTGATTATATTGTACATTTTGAAAGAAAAATTGATTAAAAGTAGAATAAACAAACATATGATTGTCCCTATATTTGTAGACAAGGCGGGGGGCCTTAGAGACCCCACGTCCATAGTTAAAGATTAACTGTTTTATTTCCATAGTTTCTCTACAGGTGGCAGTATTAAATGCTTAATTTTATTATAAAAACCAAAGCACGCTTAAGCATGCTAATCTGGGCAGAGCAACGTTCTGCGGGCCTATTACCGATCTCATGGTTTTCAAATGATATCATTATGACATCTTAGTGCAAAACGAAAAATAAGATTTTCGGTCAGATTTTTGATCATTCGTTCATTAGATCATAATGACATCGTTAAAATTATACCATAGTGATGATATCATTGGAGATCGGTAATACCAAATGAAGCATTTCGTGACTTCTTTATCTCAAAATCATACCATATCATACGATGAAAGATCCATAATAGGCCCATCATCACAGCCCATATACGTCCCCACCGAGGGGCTCGAGCCTACCCTATATTAGGGTGATTAGGCCCTAGTCAACCATGCTGGCCCAGTGCGGATTGGTCGACTTCACATACATCATTGAATTTCTTCGCAGATGTATGCAGGTTGCCTCACGATGTTTTCCTTCATCGTAGGAGCGTCAGACAAATGTACATATGAAATTCGAAACGAAAAACACATTGGTACATGGCGGGTCTCGAACCCCGACCCCCCGATTGGAAGACAAGTGCCGAGTCCACTGCGCCACCGACGACGCTCCCAAATGCACATAATAGACCCGCAGGTCCGAAAATGAAAATCAAATACGATTGTACATATTTCGGAAAATCATAAACATAACAGATATTAAAATTCAATTCCATCTCAGAAAACAAAACACAAACACTCAGTTACCAACCTTCCAACCCAGGCAAAGCTGCGGTCTATACCTAGTTTTTTATAGTTTTTGGTTTCAATCTGTTTTTATTTGACTGTACTTTACAAGTGCGCGCGTGTTGGCGACAAAAAAATAAAATAAAATCGGAAGAAGCCAACTGGCGCGCGCTCGCGAGTTTCGCACTCGCCAGTTGACGAATAAGTCAAGTATTTTAGGGTATTCTTCTGATAAATTACAACACTATATTTTTTTTAATAGTAATATTTTTTTATGGAACTTATACATATAAAGTGCATAAATAATATAAATAAAGATATTATTTTTCATTAATCTATCAATTCTGTGCGTGTCCTATTTCAAGTTTCATGCATTGTTTGGACTTCCGGGGCATATATTGTCCCCCTCTTTTAGCTTGCAAGCATCTCGCAAGTAACAGAAATATAATTAATTGTGCTCGCATGTCGCAAGATTTGACCCGAATATACATATACATTATATCGCAAGTTAAAAAAAAGCTTGTTAAATCTCAATAAATTCTCTAAAAATCATACCCGCCATCGTGTCTCGGTATCTGATGCGTTGCTTTCGAGTTAGTTATTTAATAATAAATGCGCTGTAACGCTTTTTCGTAACGCTTTTTTGTAAGATACGGTTTTTGCCGGCTAGCTCCTGTCTCCACAACACAACGTTTCATAAGGAATTTCGTTCCAATACAGAATAGGTTTTTACTTATTTTTAATTTTATTACCTTTCATAATGAGATATTTTTTGGAAGTTAGAAATATGTTTTTTTTATTAAATTTTTAAAGCCTCCGATACTATTTTTATTACAATCTTCTGCCAAACCACAATGCGGTTTGTTTGCAGACGAAGCTCCATTTTAAACATTAATTGAAACGCGATTACACATATACTATAAAAATTAAGACTTACAAACTAATCAATCAATATATGATATTATATACTACAATATTGCATTTTTTACCTTAGATAGAAGGACATTATTTACATTTTTTTCAAGTTGTTGTTTCGTTACACATTCACGTATGTCTGTTGGCATTGGCACGATTCACTGACGAGGTCAACGAAGCTTTAGACCAGAGGAAGCAGGTGGTCGTGGTCTATATTGATTTCAAAAAACCTTTGAAATTTTTTGAAATCAATATATCTTTTATTATTGGAATCGAAAATAGTCATAATATTATCATAGACTCATCAAAAATGCGAGAGGCAGTGGCGCTGTGGACTCGGCACAAGCCTTCTAATCGGGAGGTCCGTGGTTCGATCCTTCCGTGTACCAATGTGTTTTTCGTTTTTCGAAATTTAAATGTACAGCCGGCTTCGAAAGTAGATAAACATTTTAGTACCATGTCAAACCAACTATTAACAATGCAATATAGGTGTAACCATACTAAATGAAAGGAATAGTTGTTGTAACATGGTACTAAATCTGCTAAAAATGCTTACTACTTTTGAAGCCGGCTGTACATTTGTCCGACGCTCCTACGGTGAAGGTAAACATCGTGAGGCAACCTGCATATCTGCAAAACAGTTCACCAATCCGCACTGGGCGTGGTGACAAAGACCTAAATAAACACCCTTAGGGTAACCTCGAGCCCCTCGGTGGGGATAAATATGAGATGTGATGATATCAAAAAAATGCATTCACAAAATCTTTGCGAAAAAGTTAAGGCAATATTTTGATCATAATGCAATAAAGACAGGATTTATCAATTTATTGTTTGTTTGGTTTGTGAATATTGGAGAGACAACAAAATATGCAATGTCCAATATCGACATTAAATGAAAAGACTTAAGGAGTAGAAATCGATAAAAGCCAATGAAACTAGGAACTCTAAAAGCATTTAAATAAAAATTTGTTTAAACTTTTGTTACAGCAAAAGCTACTTTAAGAATTTCTATCTCTCTCAAATAACTTCTATCATTCAAACACTCTTTCGGTGATATCACGGTATGCATACATAATTTTATTTACAGTCATATTGTTGATTGTACAGTCAAACTGATGATTGTACAAGCATTCCTATTACTAGCTTTTGCCCGCGACTTCGTCCGCGTGGAAGTCTTTTTATTGATTCCCTTTACAAATTCCCCCCTTTTACACCCTTAAGAAATGGTTTCGGGGATAAAAACTATTCTTTATCCTTCCCCACAACTCAAACTATCTCTGTACCAAATTTCATCTTAATCGGTTCAGCGGTTATTAATTCCCCATACAAACTTCCCCCCCTTTTCTCTCCGTTAAGGGGTCATTTCTGCGATAATAACTATCCTATGTCCTTTCCTGGGATTCAAACTATGTCTATACCAAATTTCATTTAAATCGGTTCGGTTGTTTAGGCGTGATTGCGTAACATACAGACAGACAGAGCTACTTTCACATTTAATTTTATAATATTAGTAAGGAAGTCTTTCGGGGGATCCTGGCCCCTAGAGAGCGTGTCCCCAGGGTGGCGGATCGGGGAATGCTCGCCGGAGTACCCGGAGGGTAGAAGGGAAATAAAATACCTCCCGCGGACCAACAGGTAGATATACCTTCGACGAGTTGCTCGAACATATTTCGACCCCGGGTCGGAGAAGGTCAGCGACATCAGGTAGGATGTCGCGTAGAGGATGGCAGCGGAAGAGTGAAAACCAACGGTGGCATCCTAAGCCCTTGTTAGCAAGACGGATTACTGTCTTGGCGTCTGGTGGCAGTCGGCCGTAAAATTTGCAGCCAATCTACCTTCTCCTAATCACATGAAACAGAAGAATAATAAGAAAAGTTCTAATACTAAGGCGTCCCCCGGAAGCGACGGCACGAAGAAGGGTGGAGCTGAAGTTCCAAAAGTTCGCATAGCCAGCTGGAACGTGGGCTCCATGACAGGACGAGGCTCGGAGCTAAGTGACGTGATGCTCAGAAGGCGGATCAGCATCTGCTGCATACAAGAGACGAAGTGGAAGGGGTCTAAAGCACGTAACATCGGTAACGGCTACAAGTTCATTTACACCGGAAAAAAGTCGAACCGAAACGGTGTAGGAATCGCGGTCGACGAAAACTTTCAAGCAAGAATAGTTGACGTGAAAAGAGTGAGCGATCGGATAATTGTATGTAATTTATAATACAGCCTTGCATGAATGTAATATCAGCATTCTTCTATTCATTATATTTATAAATGATGTATCTAATTGCTTCAAGCATTCCAACGTTCTCTTGTTCGTTCAGACGACATGAAATTTTTTATGGAAATTTTATCTGTATCTGATTGTGCCCTACTGCAAGAAGATTTAAACAGATTTGAGGACTATTGTTATACAAACCATCTCGAACTTAATATTTCTAAGTGCTTCTCAATGAAATTTTCACGTAAACATATTCCAGTAAGTTGTAATTACCACTTGAGAGATCATATTCTTACCAATGTCGAGCACGTGAAAGATCCCGGTATGATACAGGATTCCAAGATACTTTTTGATCAACAAATTGAATACATTGTAAAAAAAGCTTCCGAAGTTCCAAAGCGGTTTTCTAATAAGATCATGTTCACAACTCAAAAAGGTTAAAATCATAAAAGTTCTTTACTGTTCTCTTGTGCGAAGTATCTTGGAACATTGTTCACAAGTCTGGAATCCTCGTTATTCGGTGCACATTAATCACTTGGAGGACTCCAAAATCCCAAGACGATTTTTAAAATATCTAGAATTTAAAATAGGAGTGTATGACTCAACATATGAGCAGAGATGTGCTAGGCATCATCTACTCCCTCTTAAGATCCGAAGAGACATCGCAGATTTATCGTACTTGTCAAAAATATTAAAAAGTGATATAGATTCCATTGAACTTCTAAATGAAGTCGAGATTAATGTGTCTTGGGGTTTTACCTCTCGGAAGAAGTTAAGGTTATAATAGGGCCTTACATATGAAATTGGCGTTTTGCCGTACTGGCCACTTTGATCGCAAATATCTCCTCTATGGTTAGGAATTCCAAATTCAAATTTATAAATCTATTTACTCATGTATTTGTGTTTCGAAAATTATAATTCACTTGTTTTTTCCTCAAGTGCTTTTTTCTTTGCGTCACTCAGCTTACAAAATGAAAAACTTGAAATATCGCGTTATTTACGAGTACGAGTTCCACCGTGGCACCACTGTTGCAGAAACAGCTTGAAGGATTAATGATATGTATGGCGACGGTGCCGCAAAAGAAAACACTGTGCGTTTTTGGTTCCAACGTTTTCGTTCTGGAAATTTCGACCTGCAGAACAAGCCCTGTGGATGGCCGGAGACCAAAGTTGATAATGAAAAATTGAAGGCTATTATGGAAGCGGATCCATCGCAAACCACGTCTGAGTTAGCTGCAGGCTGCGGTGTTAGTGATAAAACTGTAATCCACTTGAAGCAAATTGGGAAGGTGAAAAATCTTGAAAGGTGGGTACCTCACGAATTGAGTGAAGCAAATCAACAAACGCGCGTTGACTGCTGCGTTGCATTACTCAACCAAATTTGCTTGTTCGAATTTCATTTGATCGAAAACGGTTCACCGACGTCTTTTTTGCCATATGTATTGTTTGCCATATTTTTAAATCATCGAAGTATCATTTGACATGTGTAGGTGTTATTTTACCGAACAACGTTTCACCGATTTTAAAAATATTTCTTTTACTATTGGTCGAAGTTTCTTTTGAACTTTTTCCATTTGCCATTTACTTTCACTTCACCAAAATAAAATTTTCCGAATATTATTTGGCTACAACTGTTACATTATGTTGTGTGTGTACCTACTTAACCTCTGTGCTAATACAGCAAAGATACCGAATGAGCCAAGCTATGCAAAAAGTGCAAGGGGTGCAGGGGGGCGGAAGCCCCCCATAATGAAAAGATGTTAGAGGATAAGACAGGATAATAGCTAGGTTAGGTTAGACATTGTGACCACGCACAGCGGAGCGAGCGATGCGAGCGAAGCATGAAACTGCTTGTTGCATGCTGCATGCTTGCTTGTATGCTATAGGCTAGCTTGCATGCTTGCTTGCTTCTTTGTTAGCATGTTCGGAAACACAATACTTCGAACAAATGTTATTTCGGTTAAGCATAACTTCAAATGATACAGTGGCAAACGTAATTTCGACGAAGTAAAAAAAAAACGAAACGAAAATAGTCGAAAAGTTTTCGGTTAAATAAAATTCGGTCAAAAAATGTTCGATCTTATGATAGGTAACCGCTGAACCCTGCCGAACCAGCCAAACCATGCCGCAAGTGAAAATTGACTCCAAAAAAGTTGAAAATAAAACAATTGATTGAAAAGTCCAAAACAATTGATGAAAAAACAAGTGAATTATAATTTTTTCGAAACACAAATGCATGAGTAAATACTTAGCTGTATAAATTTGAATTTGGAATTTCTAACCATAGATGAGATATTTGAGATCAAAGTGGCCAGTACGGCAAAACGCCAATTTCATATGTAAGGACCTAATATATAGCTCCATCACGTACCAACTATCGACAAAATACCCTGACCTTCAAAAGTAAGTACTACACTTTTAAAATTAAAATTTTCCCTAAACTACAAAATATAAAGGATTCAAACAAAAAACATTTTCAGCTCATTTCGTCAGGTTTCTCGGAAGTTATTAGTTTTTTATACATTAGTCTTTTTAATACTTTTTATTTTGAAAATATATTTTGCCTACTTTAAAAGTTATTGGAATTTTAATAGTGTGGTACTTACTTTTGAAGGTCAGTGTAGTTACATAGTACGATCGTGTCGTTTGTTGAATTCAATAAGTGATGGCACAGAGATTGCTTTGTTCTCTAGCGGTACTGTTTCACTGAAGCGAGCATTTGCGAGATAATTGGTTGCAAATCGACCAACCGAGTAGTGGTGATGCTGATATCTAGCAAAACATATTAAGTGTTCTTCGAATTTTAAAAATTTGTGTTGTTGACGTGTAGTTTGTGGTTTATATTGTATGGTCAGGATCTCAATATTTGTAGTTTTTTGTCTATATGTAGAGGTTTGTTTTTTGGCGTATAGTAGAATAAGTGAATATATACATTGTTAATTGTGGCTGTAAAACTTCCTATAAAATAAAAAATAAAAATTGCAAAACAAGCATTCTGGGATGATATTTTCAAAACTATGCAGTCTATACCTAGCACCGAGTCCAAGTATATTGGAGCGGATTTTAACGAGCACGTGAGTAGAACCACAACAATGTTTAGAGACATCCATGGGAACTATGGCTATGGCAATATAAATGTCGAAGGTAATGATATCTTGAACTATGCATCCACATTTAACATGGCAATCATCAATACTTTCTTCTCAAAGCATGACGAACATCTGATCACATATACGAGCGGAGGAAAGTGCACGCAAGTAGACTATATTTTAGCGGACAGAAAACTTCTAAAAACTTGCAAAAATTGTAAAGTAATACCTGGCGAACCTCTTATATCACAACACCGATTAATAGTAGCGGATTTTAAAAATCTAAGACCAGTGAAGATCAACCAAACAAGAATTGCCAAGACCGGTGGCATAAGCTAGATCAAGAAGAGGGCTGCAGACTGTGTGCCGACCTCAGTGAATATATAAAGAATGATGAGCCAGATAAAGACGCTAACACAATGTGGAACGACTTTCATTCCATCGCCATTAAAAAGCCGCTTCGTACCTCGGCATCTCAAACGGAAACGCGAGAGAGAATAAAGATCCTACTTTTTGGAATCCGAATGTTCAAGAAAAAATTACCAAAAAAAACAAACTCTTCAAGTTCTGGCAAGACTCTAAGAGCGATGAAGATGAAGAGGCATATAAAGACGCAAAGAAGAATGTCAAGCGTACAGTGGCTCAAACTAAAGCCGCTAATAGAGAGGGTTTTTACACCAAACTGGAAAACGCCACCAATGATAAACAGCTATTTAGGGTTGCCAAACAAAGACATCGAGATTCTCAGGATATGAAGGCGGTGAAGTACATTAAAGATTCCCAGGGCACGCTTCTAACCTCGGACAAAGACATAAATGAAAGGTGGCGAGAATATTACTCAGGACTACTTAACGAGACTTATCCTTGCGAGCCGATCGCTGCATTACCAACTATAGTAGGTCCGTGGCCTGTCATCCCACCTGATGAAGTCAAAGTAGCGATCCAATATAACGTTTTGGGAATATGTATATATATGTGTGTATGTATGTATCTATATGTATACACGGTTATTTTTTTATCACCCTGGTTATTTTAAGGGTGGCTTCAGGACACGGTAGAAGAATTATTTAACCATTAATAATAAAATTTACTCACCTGTTTAATTAGATATTTATTATCTAAAATATCCAAAAAATACTGCACTGGTATGGACACTGAGTGAAGTTGTAGGCAAAACATTGAATGAACGCGAACTGGCAACAACGTCGCCGATTCAAAGTCATCACTGAGTTGATCACAATTTCACCTTCCTACTTTATTACGGGCTTACTTAGGACCGGCAAAACAAAGTTTTTAAAGAAAACAAACAGTACTAGGTAGGTATTACGGTTATGGTAGGTTGTTTTGGCGTAGTTAAAAAATTGGAATAAACTTTAAATACTTACCTACCTAGGAAACAATTTAAATCAACTTTAGTTCTAATAACAAAAGAGTTCTAAATTTAAAGGAAGTCCTCTAACTCATACATAGTCGTGCACGTTTAATATCATGACCACAACAACATATCACTTTGGTTAGTGTTTAACGTCTCGAAATGCAGTTTTCGCTGCCAAGTCTTACGTTTGTGGGTTCACTTTCTTACACCAAACACTTAATTTCACTTCACAAGTAAAAGTCTACGGTCTACCGGAGTAAGGTCTGTGTATTCGCGAGATGTGTTAACTTGAAACTAAAATTCCGAATGCGCCCGATTGCCGCGCGTCAGGCGCGGGCGCGACATCGCGATACGTTCACACGCGCCAGGGTCAAAGGCGAACTAAAGCCGGCTGGCTCGTGCCGACAAGCGACAGCAAACAACAAAACGCCGTCGCCGGCGCCGACTGTCTCTGTCTTTCACTATTGTAGTGTCTAGTGCAATAATAACTCTTATTTCAAACGAGTTGTAGATTGATCTTGCTTGAATTAATAATGCGACGTTGCCGCATTTTCCTAAGCCCGTAGTAGTAAATGCTTTATTCATTCATAATCTTACCTTATCTTGTAGTAAACAAGAACAATGTCTATAATTTAATATTATTGGCGGATAAAATTTAAAAAATATAACCACATGTTTTTTTTATTGATATGAGTCGTCTAGCGTCTACCGAGCTGCCTCTAAAATTTTCCAGTATGATAAAAAAATAACCGTGTATATGTGTATGTACATATATGTGTGTGTATCTGTATATGTTTGATTATATACATAAGAACATGTAGAATAGTTTCATTTTAGGTGATGCGCAACTCACCCTAGATATAAGAGTAGTCGGACTTATATAAGAACACATAGATCAATAAGAAAATGAAAATAACAAATGCACGGACCACGAGTCTGTGGTGATTATAATTAAATAATTTAAAAAAAAGTAGCGATCCGCTAAATGGCCAATAGCAAAGCTACAGGGCCTGATGATCTGCCAGCAGAAATATGGAAAAAGCTAGGTAATGCTGGGGTCTACTTTCTCACCAACCTTTTCAACAACATTGCTACTGAAGGTATCCCACGTGCATGGAGGAGGAGCTACCTTATACCGTTCTATAAAAACAAGGGAGACACAAGGCTTTGTGAAAATTACTGGGCCATTAAACTTATATCGCACACTTTTAAAATCTGGGAAAGAGTGATCAACGAAAGGATACGTCAGCTGACAACCGTGACGGAGAATCAGTGTGGGTTTGTCGCAGGGAAATCAACCACGGACGCCATACATACCATCCGTATTCTAATAGAAAACCATAGAGACAGGAAAAAGGACCTTCATATGGTGTTCATCGATTTGGAAAAGGCCTTCGACCGTATACCTAGACCTCTGATCTGGCAAGCTTTACGATCACAGAATGTTCTCGAATGCTACATCCAAGTCATAATCGACATGTACGGCGCCATCTCAACCAGAGTGCGTTGTCCAGCTGGAGTGGGTAATGAGTTCCAAGTCGAAGTAGGAGTTCATAAATGCTCAGCACTCAGCCCCTTACTTTTCAAAGTACAGAAATCCACACCCTGGAATATACTGTACGTCGATGACGTTGTGCTGATCGACTCTGATCCAATCGCTCTCCAAACCACATTAGAAAGCTGGCGAGCGGCACTGGAGACGGTAGGACCTAAAATCAGCAGGGAAAAAACGGAATAAAATATGCACTGCAGGTTCGCTGACTCGGGTGCCGGTCACACTATGTACCTACAATCTACGGCTCTGAAGTCCGTCTCGAGCTTTAAATACCTAGGCAGCATGTTATCCAACGATGGAAACATTGACTTGGATACAGAACATCGCAGAAGTGTAGGGCGGCAAAAATGGAGAGAACTTAGCGGAGTCCTGTGCGATGCTAGAATGCCCATATGTACCAAGGGTAAAATTTACAAAACTGCTGTGAGACCCGCAATAACATACGGCTTGGAATGCTGGCCACTCAAGGAAAAACAAACTGACAAATTTCACTTCACAGAAATGAGAATGCTCAGGTGGGCCGCGGGAGTTACACTTCTAGACAAGGTGCCAAACCATTTAATAAGAGGAACCTTTAAGGTGAGACCTATCCAAGACAAAAGAGCAGAGACACGACTGCGATGGTACGGCCACGTCATGAGAAGACCCACGGACCACGTGACCAGGAAAGTTCTCGAACTAGAGCCGACGTCGAAAAACCGTGGTAGACCTCGACTCACATGGATGAAGACCATAAATAACGACATGAATAACTATAACATTGACCCGAAGACAACACAGGACCGCAACCTGTGGCGAAAATTGATTAGGAGAGCCGACCCCAATCAAGATGGGAACAAGGGCGGTTGAAGAAGATGAAGAATATTAGTAAGGAAGTCAGGATTGTTCTTACTTAACTTGTTTGTAGGTTAATGTAGTTTGGCATTAATTTTAATGTTTTATTCCTAGCGCAATTATCGGAATTAATCATTATGGCAAAGCCGCCTATAATATTTTTATGTGGATTGCTACTAAATATAGCAATCCACATAAACATATTATTTGCCATCCAAATGGAATTATGTGGTTGATTTACGTGAATGTTTATTAACTTCTCATGTGGAGGCTATGACAGAACACACTTTTGTTATTGATATGGTTCTGTACTTTGATAAAGGGGTCAAATTTTGATTTTTTTTAGCGGATTATCCCTCTTTTATTTTATTTTTTTGTGTTAACAAGCATATTATGGCGGGTATAGAGTAGTTACGCTATATTGTTGACATTTCCAGTTTATTTACTTAAAGAACTGACACTGTGTTTCATATGCTAGTGAGAAGCTAGTTTAGTGTTTTAATTTTAAGTGGACTTTTATGTGGCACAGTCAGACAGAGATCAGTCAGACAGAGATCGGGTAAAGTGAGGTGAAGTAGTCGGGAAATTAGTGATACCTACTACCAGTTTCAAAATTTGAATGTTATTATTTAAAGGATAGGATTGGAAATAGCAACACAATAATTTGCATTTTGTTACTTACAAGAGAGAAATCAGACGAAGCGAGCTGAGACCGAACATTGCCATTTCAATCACTTTCTTTAAATACCTGTATGTTCATGTCTATTAGTATAGACGACTTTAGTAGCCATATGCAATCATACGACTGATCCAAAAGACTCACAAATTAACTACCCGCGGAGGACAGCCCCCTAACCATGACGCTCAAAACAATATTGAAACCACACTGAGAGCGGGATGGCGCTATACACAGCAAGAGCGGTGTATTTGCTCAAATATTGTACTTATGAAAAAAGCATATCATAAAGTGTCTGATTATATGTCAGATAAAACTGCTTGGGATTGACAAAAAATGTATCAATAAGTAACTTTGTGATTGTTGGATGAATGTATTTCAGTAACTGTTCCAATCACTCCGACAGGTATTTCTATTATATTTTAATAAAACCAAAGTTATGTTTGTGAAATAATATATTATTGTAATGTTGGCAATTTAAAAGAGGAGACAAAAAAAATAGACCTTCCGAGTTTCTTGCCTGTTCTTCTCGAGAAGGCTCTCCCAATTACCGAACAGGTGTAGAGTCAACTTTTTTTTCATTTTACTTGTATTTGTATACATCTTTATTAATACATAGCTTATCTTGATTTGTTGCATTTTTTAATACATTTCTTGTTTAAATAGAGTCTTGTAATTTGTTAACATAAATAAGTGCCTGTAAAGGTCTATAATAGTCTATATTCTCAAACTATTTTTGAGTTTGAGAATTGTTTTAACCTTGCTATATGCGATCATGATAAGGCCCCAGCTCTGTCGTTTTGCTTTTTATTGACTTTAATTGAAGCTTGTTGCACTTAATAACTCGTTGATAACTCATTGTCATTTTATTGATACATATCTGATTTCATTTCATCAATCTTTCTAAGTTCACGTAACAGATTTACTTTCAACAGAGACATAAAAATATTTTTCCTATTAAATAATAAATTAAAGACCTCGTTTCTGAGTTGCATTTCCAAATAATGGTCAATACTTTTCGTTATACCTACGTCATATTTTTATGAACATGAGAGAAAATCAAACAATCTTCGATATCTATGTAGTGCAGTGGATCTAATCTAACGAACCGTTTATGTGATAAATTACCCGTGGTTCCACTGGACGTGTCTAATTGAATAAGACTAAATTTTTTCGTAGTGTGATGGGGTTCAGAGGAAAGACAATTAGCTGTGAACTCTCCATTGGTGCTTAGCGGTGAGATCATGGTTAAAAGGTGATGTTAATAATAGCTTATTCTGACTCCTACGTTTATTAATCAATTTCGTTAAATGAACGAACAAGTCAACCACAATACGACGATTTCTTGGTACCTATAGGTCTGCAACGATAAGGGGGATTTTGGAGATCGCCATCACCACCCTCTGGCTCAGTGCGGGCTAGTGGCGCGTAAGAGCCTCGTCCGTCGCTTAGTAGATTCAGTAGGGTCAAGAGTTGTTCCTGAATCGTAAAATTACAATTTGAGCAATCATTTTATAATTATGGTGTTATTTGGTTCCACTTACACACTGCTATATATTATACATATGAATATAGTACCTAAGTATATTGGATATTCTCTAAATCTGATAATTTCATTTTTAAAGTGTAGATAAGAGGATTAGAAATTTAATGTTAAGTAAATTATTAGTTGTTGTTTTGTTATGGAGCATTCAGCGAGTTTTCGTGTTGGTAGTCAAAATTTTCAATCTGATGATCTGTCTTACTATGTCTTTTATAAACTACCTAAGGTACGTTAACCTTACTCATCATCTCCGCTGCTCGTATCACTTCTATGCCGATGACTTGCAACTATATGTTCAGACAGACATTGATAATATAAGTCGCGCTATTGATACACTAAATCAAGATCTTAGTTCTATTAAAAGTTGGTCTGAGCAATTTGGGATTCTTATTAATCCAACTAAATGCCAAGCTATTATCATTGGTGGCTACAGGATGTCTAGGGTGGCGTTAGACAACCTTGACGCCGTAGTTTTCGATGATAAGACTATCCCCTACTGTAACACTGTGAAAGACTTAGAGCTATACTTGGATCCCACCTTAAATTGGGGACCCCAAACTGCCAGCATTTGTCAAAAAATAACAGGCATCTTACGAGCTCTTTATCGTCTGAAGAATTTTCTGCCTCCAGATACGAAGAAAATGCTTGTACAGACCTTGATATTCCCTATTATCGACTATGGTGACGTGTGTTATCTCGACCTGAATGCAGATCTGCTCAATAAACTGGACCGTCTTCTTAATAACTGCATTCGATTCGTTTTTAATTTAAGAAAGTTTGATCACGTATCTGAGTATCGGCTCCGTTTGAAATGGTTGCCTATACGGCAGCGCAGGCACATGAGAACGTTAACTACACTCTATTCCTTGCTAAACAGTCCCAATACCCCTAGTTACCTTAAAAATAATATTGAATTTTTATGTTCCTCCCATGAAAGATCCCTTCGCTCTACCTATAATGGTCTCCTTAAATGCCCTTCTCATAAGTCTGATGTCGTTCATTCCTCTTTCCTTGTCCAGTCGATTTCTTTGGAATGCTCTCCCTCTTCATGTTAAAAAATCTACTAGTAAGTTAAGTTTTAAGAACAAATTACGCAAGCTATATCAAGCAAATTATCTTGTTACTTAACTGCGGATAACATTCTAAACGTAGGTTAATTTAGTAGGAAAATATGTATTAGTTTATTTAACTTAAAATATGTATGTATTAGTATTTTATGTATATTAGTTGTTTATTACAAGATTACTTTAAATATCATTGATATTTATATAATATATATTTTAATGTTGCTTATAATTAATGTAAAACCGGTTTTATTTTAATGTTGTACATCTACTTCTTTTTCTCTGCATCACCCAAAGGTTGACTGGTAGATAATGCCTTCGGCATTAAGTCCGCTCTGTACACACATGTACTGAAAGTATTAAATAAATAAATAAATAAGGTAATTTTACAATCCTACTTACGGTAATTACCAATTTGCCCACTGAGGTGCCCACCGTAGTCGGTTGAGGGCACCTATAATTTTGATCTGGAGGTCTAGAGTTTGATGCCTATTGGGTGAAGAAGTTTTTATGCTTGGTTTCGTTAGTGAAAGAACTTCTGAGCCCGCGTGGATTAAGTCTGCCCCAACAAATTGAAGCAGAATAGCCAGTATCTCTGTTGTTGTGGAGTGCACGTGAAGCTTGTTTCGGTATTTGGCATTGTCGTCACTCGCTTCATCATCGTACGTGTGAAAAAAAATTTTCGCTGACCGATTTTTACACTAATTATTGAAGCTTAAGGCTGTTAATATTTCAAAATACGAATAATCCATTTTCTGCTGAGATATTCGAGTCAATTGCTAAATTGGTCCCAGAGATGAACTCACTGAAGCGTGTATCAGACACCCGGGAAGATTAAATGAGACCTGTCAACAACGTCAAATCCTCAATCTTAAGTTTAGGAATGATAAATGGCGTATAAATCGGTGTCAGTGAAAATTACGTCATGGACAAAAATTTGTTAAATAAATGGAGAGTTTACGTATTCTTAATGGTTCGTGATGCTTTCAGACTCCGCCTTCAGTTTTCTGGTAAAAGATATACTTATACTATGTTTATACTGAATAATATGAGGGCAACGAGTGATTTGAAATTCTTTTATCAAGAGTTAGAGAGGCGGTACCCATGGACCAGCTCGATCACACAACTATGTAGTTGTGCGATCATTTTATAGTTCATGCTGTTTTTCCATTACCAGGCTAGGCAGTAGGTTTACTCTCGAAATAATTCCGATCGATTGACATTGGGATTGTAATTTTTCATACGCTTGAGCAGTAACATATAACACTGAGTTAGATTCACTCACTATAAGCGCACTAGTGTCCAAATTGGCGCCAATGCGTGGCAAATAAAACGTACGAAAAACTACAATCTCAATGTCGATCGATCGGAATTACAGTATATTTCGAATTCTCAACGAAGAACATGTACACATTTATAAACATTTAAGTATGACTTTACGTCAAATAGATGAAATCTTATTAAATATGTCCATATGGACTTTGGCATTGCGCCAAAAAAGGAAGATAGATTCAAACATAATGTTTATGTCGACAAAGACGAGGTGAGCTACTGACCCTGTAAGCCTGATGAAAAGGCCTCCTTTTTTGCCGCCAGGATTTTAACGACCAGTTGCTTCTAACGACATTTTTATTTTAGTTTGCTTATGGTAAATAATAGGAAATTATATTGAAAAGAAGGGGTAAGGAATCCTGGCGATGCTTTCTACCATGTTCGGCCTTATCACCATCTTTATCATCAACTGAGAAGACGGTCATGAGCTTCCCCTGTCATAAGTTAAAAAATGGCGTAATAATACCACACGAGTGTATTAATGCCTATTTATATTGTGCAGTTTCATACACTATTTGACTTTACAAACTAATTTAATTCAGAAAAATAGTTGACGTACTTAACCAAATAAAACTTCACAATTTTGACGTTTATAAAAAGCATGTCATGGATTGTGATTTTAGACCAAACGTTTAATAAGACAAAAGGAAATTCCAGGTGAACACTGTTTTAACTTCCAACCAAAATATTGTACCTATGTTTATAATTAATCTCTAGCAAATACTGACGACATGGCTCATTATTAATATTAAATTAGATCAAAAACTTCAAAGTGCTAATTGCAAATGAGGAATTCAAGAAATTTTCATAATTAACTTCTTTTAGCACGGTGTTCTTGTTTAATTGGATCATATATAAAGTTCAGAAAGAGATTATTAAATTACTTTGAAACGGGACTTGAATCACAAACTTGGATAAAATTACACTGACTTATGTTGTTTAATAACAATACTAATAATATACAATCACGAATTAAATATGATTTTGTTTTTAGATGATAAGGACCTTTAGGTTTTTTTGCTATAAGTTGTCGTTACTATTAAAGTTGTAATGAGCGTCGCGGTCAACAATTCCGGTTTAAAAATATAGTTGAAAACCAGGTAAAGTCTCTCTCCGGTCTATCGACTTTACCAGGGTCGCCTGCTTGGGTACCTCCGTCTTACCTATTTCTGTCGCAAAGCAGCAGTGCTTGCATTGCTGTGTTGCGGTTCGAAGGGTAACATCATGAGGCGGTACCCATGGACCAACTTGACCGCACGACGCCCACTGCTAGGCCTCCCTCTTGCGCTGTCCGCATCCGGCGGTTCTCCGCGACCTTTGCGAAATCGTCGATCCACCAGACCCCCTAGGCCTAGACAAATGCCACACGCTAACTTTTCCGCAGTCGTATCTAAAAAAAAATGTATGGAGATGACATTAGCTGCGGAAAAAATAGCGTGAGGTTGTCGTAAGCTAATGTCGTAATAACGACTGCGGAAAAGTTAGCGTGTGGCATTTGTCTAGGGCCTCTGGTCGGGGGCCTACCCACAGAACACAGAAAGACGACACAGACCTCTTTCTGTGTTCTGTGGACCTACCCACTGAGCGTCGTCCGGTACTTTCCCGCCTCGCCATACGTTTCGCCCACTGCCAGTTCAGCTGAGCAATCCTTCGAGGAATGTCGGTTATTTTAGTTCTCCTGCGGATCTCCTCATTTCGAATCCGATCACGTAGGGAGACTTCGAGCATTGCTATCTCCATTTGATTGCAAGGATAAGATATGGTGGTAAAATTACTAGGTACCGTGAGTTTAAAGCTTATGTCAAAAGTTGGCAACGTATACCTACTGGTTTTTGTGGGGCTTGCAGATTTGCTGCGAGTTTCACAAGAACCACATGTTACCACTTACCATCTGGTGGGTAGTATGCTTGTTTGCCAACTTAGTAGTATAAAAAAACTGGCCAAGCGCGAGTTGGACTCGCGCACCGAGGGTTACATTTAAATCATTTTCATAATTATGTAACGTAACAATTTTGTATTATGTCCCTTGGAACTAACGTGAGAACAATAATTCCTAATTTTCCCAAGCACGACAGTGTGAAAATATTTTAAGTACTTACTTAGAAAGTAGTATTGAGATGACACCTATACAAATGTAACAATATTTTCATACTAATATAATTCTATAAACAATTTCAATCAAACAAGTTTTTAAATGTTCCTCACACTGTGTAGTATGAATAAAGTACTATGTAGCACTTGGGAGAGTCCGATTCCTACCTCGACTATTACCCCGCTAGTAATCGGTCACTTTCTTCCCCCGGTGAACAATCTACTATATTCTCCGATATGTTTTAATTTTCAATTACCCAAACTTTAAAATATTCGTTACGTTTCTTCGTCAATATTCTATTTCTCGTGGAGATGCGTTTCAATGGTTTCAGTCGTCCTGTGTAAGCAAGTGCAAAGACAATTATAATTATTAGATTTTTCTGATTTGCTGGTGGTGATTTCCTTTCGTCTTCAAAAGCCATTTGTTAATCTTTTAAAGGCTTATTGCGACCCACCTTCCGCACAGCGGAAACAGGAGGTGAAACTGTCAGAAACCTACAGGAAGTCGGCGGCACTTCCGGCGCGGTTCCTATGGAACACTCTCTCTATATTTCGGCTCATTGTTGTTGGGTATTTGCATAAGTGATTTATGCCGACGGCCTTCTTTCAGCGCTCCCGAAATATTAATTGATGAGTCCTACGCCCATTCGAATTTATCTTCTCCCGCATTTGGTCTAGAAAATTTCGCATATCAGAAGTGTTATATGCTAACGTTTCGTTTTTAGTTATCGTAAATTATGTCTTATCTTTACTTTTTTAAAGTTAATATACTGTCTCTTATTTGCACAAGTACTACAAATTTTAATAAAATATCATTTTTCGGATTTACTCGCGTATAAGTATTTGGTTTTAAATATTTTTTCTACTCAAGCATTGCAATATGCCAATTATATGTCTGACAACAATATTTAAATTATACCAACACTTTTCGTGATTGTATGTACTAAAGTCTATGATTTATGGATTTCATAAAAACACTCCTATGAGTTAGAATAGCTTATAAAATTAAGCTGTTATTTTTTTTTCAATAGAAGTGGCCAGCATCAACGTACCTATTCTTTATCTTGTTGAACGCATCCATGAAAAAGTTCTAATCAACTCAAGTTATTATTATTGTAATTGCCATATTTACATCAAGTTTTATTTACTACTAGCTTTCTGCTCGCGACATCGCCCGCGTTATTTTTGTTTTCTCGTGGGATTTTTTTCCCGTAGGAAAATTACCCTATGTTCTTCCCCTGGTCTCCCTTCTTTTTTTTCGGGAGAGGGGAAAATGCATTTACGCATTCCTCGTGGTCGAGCCAAACCACGAGGATATGTGGGATGCCCCAGGCCTGACATGGTCCGGGCCTACCCACTAAAAACTCCCCCTGCAGCTCCTCCGTCGGTCACAAGACAAGGGGACGGGGACAACAGTCAGGCCTTATTCCCGCTGACCCCTTACCTGTGACACGTCCGTTGCCGGACTCCCCATCTGGCTCTGCTACTTTGTGGAGCGGCACAGAATTGCACCGCTCTACACCCCGAATTGGTTTTTTATTGTGGTTGTCTTTCACGCGGTCCGACGCTCAGTGCGCCGGGCCCCCGGCCCGCTCAGTGTGGGTATCGGGTTGCCCGACGGCAGATCCCACTGGATCCACCGGCGCGCGGGTGAGCCAAAGCTCGGGAAAATCCCCAACGGGCGCGAAGCGCCACGGCGAGAAGCTCGCCCTCATCATCCTCCCTACCATCAGAGGTAGCCGCCGAAATCGGCTTCCAGCGAGAGTCACACCTCTTCTTAACATAAGAAAAGGGAACTTCGCCCTTCCCCGCATAAAGCGGGTGGCCACACGAAGTGGCCGCCAGGTTAAACCCGGCCATCCCACACCCTCCCTCTATGCGGGGGTCCTCTAGTCAGACTATTAGCCCGCGGCAGAGAATCTACCGGGTTGCCCAGGGTGCACCACAAGGAGGTTGTCTGACATCGCACCCCGTCTCGAACTATCCCTATACCAACTTTCATCAAAATCGGTTCAGTAGTTTCGAAGCCTATTCAATACAAACAATCAAATCTTTTCTCTTTATAATATTAGTAAGTATAGATTACATAAACAACCTACATGAAATACAGATTTTATTTTTTCAGTGTTATTTTAGGTTAGAAGAACGCAAGAACTTTAAGTCAAAGGTACGATCTACTAACAAACGCTCCAGGGAAGGCTACTAATTTATTGGATAAAAAGAAAGAGAAACATAAAATTATTTTGTTTGTGTACCTCATTGTGTACCCCTTATTATTTTGTACCTAATTTTTACCTAATCGCATACCGAGATTGATCAAACATACCAGAACATTCCTGCCCTTGATTTATATAGATTTACATCATACAGTCCATGGCTAACTATAACTTAATTTAAGCATTTGAGATTTGTAAAAAGACTGAAAAAACTATATTGACAAGAAAAAAGCCTATTCTTATAATAATCTTTTCCCTAATGTAAATTTCAACATTTATTATTTTGGTAATTTGGCATGAAAATACACTACACACTGCTTAACAATCGATACAAAGTATACAAGGGTGTAATGCAACGGTTTACACGCATAAGACCACAAACGCGAAATACCAACTCTACGCAAAAAACCACTATAGCAAAACACCAACTACGCAAAACACTAACTACGCATAACGCCAACATGAATGTTAGCAAAATACCAATTACGCTAAATACCATATACACGAAATACGTAGTCACATTCCGCGAAATACCAACCTACATTAGGTACTCCACCCGATTGATGATGATTGAGTTAATTTTGGTGAAAAGAAAAGATGGTGCAATGTGAAACACATTTAATATGCATTTTTCAATATATTAAGATTTATTGAATAAAGGATGAAACAACACAACACACACAACCTGAGAATTTCTTTACAGCTGTAACAAATGAAACATACATATGAAACAAATCACATTGGTACGCGGTGGGGTTCGAACCCATACCTCCCGATTGAGAGGCAACGGCCTACTTATGCACTACGCCATCGACGCTTTCTGATGTTGATTTCTTTTGTTGACAGTTGCGAGTTGACCGCTTCCGAAAAAAGAGGATCTTTGGACATTATGTTCCTTCGGGAAAGTTGTTCAGTATTACAAGTAAAATTACACGCTGTATGTACTCATGGCCCATTGGTCACCAAGAGTGCACATAAATCAAGAAAAACAAAAATTGTCATTATCATCTTTATTACGAGTAAGTTCAATAAACATTTTATAGTAGGTAGCTACTTAATGTTATGGTTAATTTAACAACAAACTCTTATAATATATTATTCTATTACTTTTTTTACTTTCGTTGTTTTTATTGATTGTTCTCTCTATTCTCGTCCCGTTTTTTTGTATTTTGTGGATGTGGTACGTTTTTTGCGCGCCGCGCTGCCGGGTAGGCGAGAGGGTAATGGTCAATTTTTTTCTTTCTTTAATGTTACCCGCCCAGGCGGGTCTGTGTGTGTGTACACAGTTTCACCATATCGTTGTCAGTCAAGCAACATTATTGAAAATTTTCAATAATGTAATCGGGAAACCTAACGTCATTTATTGAAAATCGGCGTCTCCAATGCCAGCCGAGCAATGTTTTGTTGTAAAGAAGCCGTCGATGACCGTGATCGGATTATTTAAAAATACATCAAAAGTGATAATTAGTAACAAACTTACCTGGTAAAAAGTTGTGATGGTATTTTTAAAGAGTTGTAATTGTAAGTAGATCAATCGTAAAACTGAACAAACTTTTACTATGAGACCTACACGGAATTGTGAAACAAATCTACTGTTCCGTATATTTCGGTCGAGGTCTTAAATTTTCGTATGCAAAAGCAGTAAAACAATACTATCTTAGAAATAGTCAGGTAGTGTTCAGAGCAGGAGTGGAACATATAAAGATCTAAAGTTTTTAAATTGGTCGTCAAAGCATGCTTATCTCTTCCAGCCCGTCTAGCATGACCACGAAAACACGATATGACAAAGTGGTTTATCACGGTGAACTGTCAAAATGCAATACATTTTTATCGTATTTTGATAATTCACGGCGATAATCCCCTTTATCATGCCGTGTTTTAGTGGTAATGCTACAGGCACAGACTCGATAGCGACCAAGTAACACGTTTCCAGCTTAGGAAATTCCAGATGATTTCTAGGTATTCGAGTAACCTAAGAATCAATATTTCATTCATGCTTACCACATACATAATGAAGATGTTAGGATATAATAACACGGCGCAAAAAATTACAGTTGATTGAGAAAGTGCATAACCAGTGCCTATGATTGTCCTTGAATAATAATAATTAACGATTGAAATTCACCCTCCATTGTATACCTTCGACAATTACCGCAAACCACGACAGCAACTTAACTTAATCAATGCATAAACTTTGTGACAACCAAATTATTCTTCGGATGTTGAAGTTAATTAAGTTCAAAACTCAACTTTGACCGTCACTATGGAATTACGGAAGGTCGATCAAATAAATTTTGGAGCAACTGAGGAATGATGTTTTAATTGTAACATAAATTTAAAAGAATTCTTTATGTACTGAATTCAAAACGAATTCATCATCTCCTATCTATCTTCTATATAAATAAAAATCAATGTATTACTATGTACATACGGTACGGTACATGCATGCCGTTGTCTAGTTGACAAAGTGTGTGTGTGGAACTCCCTTTGCATAGTGCGGGGTCATACCAACCTCGATTTTCATCTTGTCCATAGTAAGAGCGCTGCAGGGTCTGCGCAACCTAGTTCTCCGGACCGCCTCGAGACAGCTCGGCCAGGTATGGGCCGGGTCTTTACGCCTGTGGGGGATCACTCTGAACATGAAGGTAATACGCAGACGGGGATACCTATGATTGCGTGCATCATTGAAAATTGGTTAAGAATGAAGCTAGGTATTTTAAGTTAAATAATTTTAAAAATGATGAATAAAATCAATAAATAAAAAAATCGTCTCATGCGGGATTTGAACCCGCGTCTCCTACATAGGTAACGTGTTGACGCCTAGTCTCTCGGCCACCAAGATCTCTTTTAAATTCTTTTAAGGCGCATAGTGGTCCCAATGACCTTGCGTCGATCGTCCCGCACTGATTACATAGGAGTGAGTGAGTGAGAGTGCGGGGAATATTTAAGCAAACCTTTACGCGTAAGATGAATTATTTCAATTAAAAATTAATAAAGGCGAATAAGAAAAATCTAAAAAGACCATCCGCTAGAATATTGTTCACTTTATTTATGGAAATCGAAAGTATATGATTTAACCTAATATTTACGACGCGATTAGGTTTAAAGTTTTAAAATCGTGGCATGTTTGGGTCACATTTTAACCAAGTTTTAATTAATTTATCAAAAAAATTAAAAAGACCATCATCTAAAGAATGCGTTGAATAATAAAATATCTTTTTTAAAGATCTTTTATTCAATATTTATGAAGAAAACCGGTTTTTTCTGCAGTGATTTTTTTATGATTGACCTTACTATGCGCCTTAAGCCAAAATAGTCTTTATTTACTGTTACGTATCAACTAACTACGTATCAACATCCAATTTTTCTTTATTAATGTTATTCATAATTTTACAATTTATTTAGCATTTGCAAAGAAAATGCAAAATTCTATAATAATATGAAATTTATAAGTATGCTTAATTCTTAACGAATTTTCACGAAATCAGTAATGATTTCTAAATTGGATGTTAATGCGTAGTTAGTAACAGTAAATAAGGACAACTTTGGCTTAACAAAGTGATCAAAAGAGATCAATAAGTTAAAGATTTCGTCGGGGCTGGTAAAAGCTTGCTAAAAAGAAATTGCAAGATGATGAATAAAATCAATAAGGCGGGATTTGATGTTGATTTTTGATTGAAGTTTTGATTTGGGGGCATTATACTGTGATATGCATTATTATAATGGTGATCGAAGGCTTTGGGGAATTGCCTAATTGATCTATTTACCTCTTGATAATTACTAAATGATGGCGATTTCAGATGATTGTTTCCGATTGTCCTTTCACAAAGGAAGCAACATGTATTTTACTAAATGGTACACGTTGTGTTTTAGAATATACAAGGATATTTAGTATGTATAGAATATTCTATTCTATAATATAGAATATTCTATTCTATACAATTCATATTAAATTATATCTCCTGTAGCCTTACTGTTCAAAGTTTGAACAGTAAGTCTACAGAAGATATATTTTTTTAATTCTAATCAATCGGCATTGGTATTGTGATTGTCCGTAATCTTGATCTGCAATACCAGCTCAATATTACGGACGCCAATTTGGATCCGTTTTGCGCGGATCGTGAGTGAACCATTCTCAGTGTTATACACTATCTTACTAATTCTCAGTGGAATTTGTAAGAACTTTTTCATACCAAGTACATCTTATAAGGCGGGCGAATTGGCTCTTTAATTTGTAAACCTTGTAATTTGTGTACTTAGTTCGGTAGTTCTTCTTAGTTCCGTAGTCAAATGGCAAAAAACGGAACCCTTATAGATTCGTCATGTCTGTCTGTCTGTCCGTCCGTATGTCACAGCCACTTTTCTCCGAAACTATAAGAACTACACTGTTGAAACTTGGTAAGTAGATGTATTCTGTGAACCGCATTAAGATTTTCACAAAAAAATAGAAAAAAGCAATAAATTTTGGGAATAAATTTTCCCCATACATAAAACTGAATATCAACATTTTTTTTTTCATCAAACCCATACGTGTATCTATGGACAGTGTAGTGATTCTGTAAAACCTCACTTTAAACTTCGAATCTGATTCCGCAGTGAGTTCTTAGATTGGCATTCTCAAAATTCGAAAGTGGATTCGAAGTTACTAGAAACTATTAAGTAATCTGTGCTACAGCGCTACACTTGCGAGCGTGGCAGCGACTGGAACTAGAGTGACCGTGAGATTTTGACATTATAAGTATGGGATGACGTATGAAGTGGCATTCCGTAAAGGGAATTCCTTTATCACTTCGAAGCTCACTTCGCACACGAACTCGAAACAAAGTGTCAAATAAAACGTTGCTATTTTGTGAGTGAAAACAGGCAAAATTTATTATCATAGTTTAAAAATACATTTAAAATTATTTCTGAAGGTGATAAAAACTACTTCTGAGGTATTTATTAGAATTTTATCGCTACTAACTCGTGATAATGACTATGTAAGGGTATCTTGTATCTTATGCGAAGTGAGCGTGAATATCGAAGTGAGATGCGAGCTATTGTTCGAATATTACAGAATCGACATCCAGGTCTTCAAAAATCATATTGAGGTTTCTAATATCATTTTTTTTAAACTGAATAGTTTGCGCGAGAGACACGTCCAAAGTGATAAAATGTGTGTCCCCCTGTAACTTCTAAAATAAGAGAATCATAAAACTAAAAAAATATATGATGTACATTACCATGCAAACTTCCACCGAAAATTGGTTTGAACAAGATCTAGTAAGTAGTTTTTTTAATACGTCATAAATCATACGGAACCCTTCATGGGCGAGTCCGACTCGCGCTTGGCCGGTTTTTATTGTAAAAGATTCAATAAAACTTTTTAAAATTGATGTTTCTAGCGATAGCAAATTAACTTGCACGCCTGAAAGTATGAAAAATGCGGCAAATGAAATAGTAAATAATCTTTTGCCGGAGAAGTCGAAGGAGAAATATTCAAAATCTTATGATAATTTTATAAATTGGAGGAGTGAGAAGGGGGTGAAGTTAGTTTCTGAGTCTGTACTTTTAAATCATTTTAGTGAGTAATTAGAAAAACTGAAACCGTCTTCATTGTGGGCTATACCGGGTGTAAGTGACGGGGTCCCATTTTTTTAACAGTGAGTTCAGACCAGGATTCTTAATTGAAAATCACTGAAATTTCCTCCCGGAAAATTCATAAATTTTACGAATTTTTTATTATATTTTTTTAAATTTTCTACTGTAATATAACTAAGTTAACGTTTACAAATCATATTCTGTAAAAAATACAATAATTACTCAAAAAATAAACTTCGCAATGTAAATTGTATTACATTTCCATCATACTACGCGCGGAATCATCTGTTTAGGTCAGCGCGAACGTCAGCGCACCGGTGTGAGCGGAACAAAAATGATATCGGTGCGCCATACATTGCGTAACATGAATAAAAATTAAAAATGAAAACTCCGGTTTTCTCGCTTTAAAAGTTTTTCCGGAAAAATAAACTTTGGTAAACAAATAATAACATTGGTCTGAACTCACTGTTGAAAGCAATAGGACACCGTCACTTACACCCCGTATATTCAATGCTGAAAGGCATAAGCAGTACAAAACACAACGTGGATGTTAAAGCATATTATAGCAAATGAAAATCGCTATTAAACGCAAGTCGGATGGTTACGAGCAAAAAATTAAATATTTCTGAATTGATAACCAATAATGCCCAAAAATCCGTCAAGCAAGTAAAATATAACAAATTCAAACAAAATTAACAGTACTTATAATTAACACTAAGTTTTTTACGACTACTAGCTATGCCCGCGAACTAGTACGTTTCCCCATAATAATTGTCAAGAAACTCTTATGACCTAGGAGTATGAAACTTAAGCAAACCCCACCCCACTTCTAAGATAGGGGCATGAAAAATAGTTTACAACTTATTCTCAGACCTACCGAATATACTCAAAAAAGTTCATAAAAATTGGTCAAGCCGTTTCGGAGGAATTCGGTTACAAACACTGTGACACGAGAAATTTATATATTAGAAGAAGACTAGCTGTGCCGGCAAACTACGTTTCGCCATTATAAAAAAAAGGTTAAGACTTATTCTCATACCTGCCGAATGTACACAAAAAATTTAATAAAAATCGATCAAGCCGTTTCGGAGGAGTTCGGTAACAAACACTGTGACACGAGAATTTTATATATTAGACTAGCTATGCTGGTGAACTAAGTTTCACCATAATAAAAAATAGTTAACGAACTATTCTCAGATCTATCGAATATACCAAAAAAAAAATCATAAACATCGGTCAAGCCGTTTCGGAGGAGTTCGGTAACAAACACTGTGACACGAGAATTTTATATATTAGAAGACTAGCTGCGCCGGCGAACTACGTTTCGCCATAATAACGGCGAACTTACGTTTCGCCGTAATAAAACATAGTTTACGACCTATTCTCAGACCTACTGAATATACACAAAAAAATTCATAAAGATCGGTCAAGTCGTTTCGGAGGAGTTTGGTAACAACAAACACTGTGACACGAGAATTTTATATATTAGAAGACTAGCTGCGCCAGCGAACTACGTTTCGCCATAATAACGGCGAACTTACGTTTCGACGTAATAAAAAATAGTTTACGACCTATTCTCAGACCTACTGAATATACACAAAAAATTTCATAAAGATCAGTCGAGCCGTTTCGGAGGAGTTCGGTCACAAACACTGTGTCACGAGAATTTTATATATTAGACTAGCTGTGCTGATGAACTACGTTTCACCATAATAAAAAAAGGTTAAGACTTATTCTCATACCTGCCGAATGCACACAAAAAATTTCATAAAAATCGATCAAGCCGTTTCGGAGGAGTTCGGTAACAAACACTGTGACAGGAGAATTTTATATATTATATAGAAGACTAGCTGTGCCGGCGAACTACGTTTCGCCATAATAAAAAATAGGTAAAAAATAGTTTACGATCTATTTTCAGACCTACCGAACATACACAAAAAGTTTCATAAAGATCCGGTCAAGCCGTTTCGGAGGAGTTTGGTAACAAACACTGTGACACGATAGTTTTATACATATACTAGCTGTGCCAGCGAACTACGTTTCGCCATAATAACGGCGAACTTACGTTTCGCCGTAATGAAAAATAGTTCACGACCTATTCTCAGACCTACTGAATATACACAAAAAATTTCATAAAGATCGGTCAAGCCGTTTCGGAGGAGTTCGGTAACAAACACTGTGATACGAGAATTTTATATATTAGACTAGCTGTGCCGGCGAACTACGTTTCGCCATAACAAAATATAGTTTACGACCTATTGTCAGACCTAGCGAACATACACAAAAAAAATTATAAAGATCGGTCGAGCCGTTTTGGAGGAGTTTGGTAACAAACACTGTGACACGAGAATTTTATATATTAGACGAGAATTTTATATATTAGATTAGATAGAAGATGTTAACGTGGGTAGATTTATTTATTTATTTATTGCTTACATGTACGTGTAAAGATGTAAGTTACATTAAACAGTATCAGTACATGCACCCAGCAAGGGCACTGCAACATTATTAGCAGATCGCGAACGAAATTATAACTATTACTTTGCCATTAATTGTATCAACTCTTATTTGTTATTTATTATATTATTATTAATTATTGTTTTTACAACTAAATTAAATTAAATTAAAATTGGTCAATCATTCTAACATATCATGCAAAATTCAATAGTGAAATATAAATAAAACAACGCAATTATCAATCCATTAATACACATAAGTATTAAAAAAAAAAACGCAATTATAAATCCATTACTACAAATTACTAGTCAATTACAATAAGGTATGTCAATATTTATTTAATTATATGATTAATTTAATTAGATTTAAATACTTTAATCTTTGTCAATTGTTTGCGGTCATATTATCAGGCGTATTAATTGTCACTTTGTGGTAATTATGTCATTTGGTCATATTTATTTACACTTTTTGTCACTTAAGTACTCCTTAACCGTGTAATAGCATTTTAGAACTAGGTGCTGTTTTAGTTTACTACAAAAAGTTGTATAATTATTCTCATTTAGTTGTATAATTATTCTAGATTTTAGCTTGATAGGGTATGTACCAAACAAATTGTATACAATTTGTGAAATTAATTTCGCCATGTTACCTACATTTGGAGATTTTAATTTTTTAAGTTGACTATGCAAACGTACATACAGTCACGTCTTCTATGTGGTTTTTTCAATACAAAAGTATCATAACTTTTTAAAGTAGGTAAGTATACTTTATGATTTAATATTAAACTAATATGATTTTGAATAAATTTTACGTGTTTGTTGGTAGGGGTGTACCTAAAAAGTTGAGTATATTCTCGGGGACAAAGCAGTTATTGTCTTGGGTGAGATTTAATCCCTCATTGCAGGCGGACCTCTGGCCTTAAATCCCTCGCTGCGCTCAGGGTTTCATTATTTAACTCTCCCTCCTTAACAACGCTCGCGATTCAAGCCTACCTACACCCGTAACATAAGTCACTGCTTCATTCCTTGGCTGATGATCTACTATTTGTTTAAAACACAATAAACAATAAACTCATAAAAACTGTACTAAAATCCACAAAGCTTACACTAATAATATTATTAGTGCAAACTTTGTGGGTTTTGTACTATTTTTATGAGTTTACTGTTTTTTATATAAACTGTGTTGTCCTAAATATACATCAATAAGCGTTTCCCACGTGCTTACTTTCTATCTGGTAATTAGATAGGATAGACCACCAAGGCGATGTTAAAAATAGCAAAGTATTTGAGGTTACTGAAATCTTTTGACATTTTTATTAAACAAAATGCGACCTAAAGGCGTTCTTTGATGTTTTTATCTGAACTGTTTTCTTCGTAAGTGACCTATTCACTTAAGAAGACGAAAGTTAAAAGCATAAACATAGTTTGAAAGAAAATTATGAATATCTAACGAAATTAATCTTGCTAATTAACAGGTATTTTGTCCGAAAATCCGAAACCGTTTGAAGTAGATAAAGTTAAATACACCAGGCGCCTGGCTCGCGTTGGCATTTATAATCTTGTCAAATTGCAGGCATTAGCCAGTGTCATTTGTATCTTTAGGTGCTACAAATCGTTGTCAGTGATTGCGGCCGCTGCCATTCCTGCTAAGCCTCCAGGATCAGGTGGGACAGCATGGCGTGGTAATGCTCATAGTCAGATTTGTTTTGTATTAAAAATAATTAGCATTGAATTAGTTCTCTGATTTCTGTCGGATCTCTGTAGTATCTAAGCGCAACTGTACTACATGAATTATTAGTCGTGGCATTACAATCAATTATTACAATAAATTGAGCTTTATCGTAATTAATCAATGCTCGTATTGTGATCACTACAGGAATAGTATCTGCTGTGATATGGGGTTCGAAGTGGAAACTTGATAATTGGCTTAGTACGCACGCACTAAAGCCTAGACCAGATAATTTCCTAATTTCCCAATAGAGCTAATAAAATTGCTCTTAAAATTAAATAAATTCGCATTTAATACCAGAAAAATTTTATCTTCATATTAATAAGGCTTGATTGGTCATAAATTCATAATAATACACTCTACCTATTGCAGATTTTTATATAATTTCCGCAGACAGTTAACAAAACTAAAAAACTATATGGGATTATAATTCATTCCCAGTACACGGTTATATTAAGCTCTAACTTGCCAAGCTTGTTGGGCGCGATTCTGAATTTTAGTACAACATTGTGAATTGATTTTAATGGTTGGAGTATCTGGCCGTACAATTAGAAACTGACTTCTCTGTTCTGGCTTCTCTACATTAAATAATGCACACAATTCCCAAGTAAGATTCAGACGGGCGATTAATCTGGACAGTCTATCGGCGCTGGTGTGTTGTTGCCGGAACCATTCCACGGATATTTATTATTTATCAGATCCTGCAATTGCATTTTGCTGCATGCAACAAGCTTTATAACTAAATATTTCGAAATGAAATGGTATTTTCAATGAGGCTTGATCTAATGCACAATTTGTGCAATGCAGTTAGTTGAAGGGTTCGTACGATCCTATCTGAAGGACTTGATTAGGCCCCCGTGTGCAAATCACTGTCTTACACTAGTCAAAATTTTAACAACTTCATTTATACAACGTTCCTTACCCATAGATAAAACCAATGAAATTCATTAATGTTATTAACTCTTAATAGTTTGATATTAAAGTGAAAAAAAAAACAGCATCTCAAATTTTGCAACCATTTATTTTTTATTTTTTCATATTTATATCCTTGAAAAATCAGGAATTGCACAAATTACTTTTTCCTAAAACATTGATTAATGTCAGTTTCTCTTAGGCGTATGCTATACGTTCAGTATTTATCACGATATTTGGATCGCGATCCGCCAACTTAATATAAACGATTCCGCTGTCAATATTGAACGTGTAGCATACGCCTTAAGGTACTCCAGCAGTAATCGGATAACATATTTTTATCCCAGAAACCTTGATATATCTTTCATCATATGACTTTAAATCCTGATGAAAACGTTCGCCATGTTCATCACTTACCATTCCCAGGTTCTCAGGAAAAAATTCAAGTGTGAATCATGTGTGAATGTAAAAAAATAATTTTCAATGACATTTCAACATGACATTGTAATAAGTAATTAATCAATAAATGAGATATAATTTCTTTACAATCCTCAGTTTTATTGTTGCCCACAAAATACCTTTGAAAAAATACCAAGCATGTTGTTCAACACTGGATAACTGGCGGTCAAAATTGTTATAAAAGCAAAACTTACTTCTATGTATAAAATGAATGAAGATAATCACGATGAAGTCAGCTAATTGCTTATCGTTCGAGGAGTCACCTATGCCCACATTAATGGGTTGAAATGGTGGTGACTAACTTGTATAGTTCTAGGGGTTATAAGTAAGTTCTGAGTGAGTGAATTCTAAATTATATCTCAATATCTTTATAATGATGCTGAATTCATACTATGCTAAAATTTTCATCCCAAAATAATCATAGAGATTATCCTTAGTCCTCCTACAGTCAGTTTTACGATCTAATATGGTATAAAAAGAGCCATAAAACAAAACTGGCGTCATTCAAGATTATATTTCTGTGCTCCAAGCGTTGTTATGCACTGCAATCATACAAGCTTCGTGGTCATCACCAAAAACTAAAGTGAAATTAACGTCCACTAGTGGTGGCGGTACTACCAGAAGTACCAACGATAGTACTTCGGGTAAGCACTGGTTATTATAAGTGACGTTTACTATACAAGCGTGCTCCTCCAATGTAGGTAGTTGGTATGTTAAAATGATTTTAGTAGTTACTTGGAAATCGTAATACCCTTGAGTATGAATTGCACTTTAAGTATGGCCAAGGTCAGCGTAGATAATAGTACATTACGATATAAAGTGCATTATATTGGTTATACACACTTGGCTCTATTATGCAAAAGTATTATAGCTGAAATTCCGTCTCGTGGGTTTTTTAACCAATATACGCACGTATATCGTACGATGTTTTTCAACACACTTGTAAGGAAAAATAGCTTTCTTAAAGAATTTTTGATTAAATAACACAAATCATTGTTAATTTGTAGACAAAACTAAATAATGGTATAAAAATAATCTTTTATTTATAGTTTATTTAAAACAAACATATTGCCTTCTGTTTTTAGGATAATTATTTGCTGATTAGAAAAATACTAAATAGTCCGGTTTTTATGAGCTGCTTTTTGTATCAAAACTGTTGAAATTAGATCCACTTTACGGAAAGTGTTTTGAAAAGAATTTATTCAAATATTTGCCCAAGAACATGACATTTTTCCTGTTCTCTGTGTCTATTATCCTTACATATTATAAAACAAAGTCGCCCGCCGCGTCTGTCTGTCTGTCCGATTTTCAAAGCGATTTTCACCACTCGATAGCGTGATTCTCGAGGAAGGTTTTAGTATATAATTTTAAAAGTTTTTGTATTTATTTCTGTGTACATTAACGATATTTGTTGAAGATGTCGGGAAAAAATAAATTAAGGCGAAACGTAGTTCGTGGGCACAGCTAGTTAAAGAATATAGGCAACGATGATATGAAGAATGCAAGTAATTGAAACTGGATAGTGTTTTATTATACAGGGTTAGCCAGTGAAACGGGAAGATTTAAATAAATAACTAATTCTTTAAGAAAATTAGTTATATTATTTAATGGTTATAAATATAAAGAAAAAAGGGAAATGACGCCGCCTGGAAACAAAGCATTCACAGCATTCTTGGCAACTCTTGCAGTGTGGCTTGTTGCCCCATATTGTTGGAACATTGTGTGTTCATTTACTGGAAAACGGGCGAGTTGTGGCGTAAGAAAGTTCTGGATCATTGCAACATTTGCAACGTAACGCACAGAGTTAACAATCATAGCACTTCCATTGATATCCTCAAAGAAAAATGGGCCTATGATTCCTCTTGCCGACTTTGCGCACCAAACCGTCACTTTTTTAGCATGAAGAGGCGTTTCATGAATTGCGCCAGGGTTTTCCTCCGACCAGGATCTGAAGTTTTGTTTATTAACAAAACCAGAGAGGTGGAAATGCGCCTCATCGCTCATCCACAAGTTGTTTACTTGGTCGACATTTTCTTCAAGTCTTCTGGCCATTTCCTCACAAAATTGTAATCGTTTTTGATTGTTTCTGATTGTCGGTTTGAGAGATTGCACATCTGTATTTTGTATGGGTGAAAATTTAAATCTTCATGAAGAATCCTTCTCACCGAAGTGTTACTTATTCCAAGGCGTAGAGCATGTTGTTTGGCAGATCGGCGTGGACTTTTGAAGTTTTTGAGGGGTTCGAACGGTTTTTGCACTCCCACCTCGTTTTTTAGACGTTGATCCAGTTTGTTCAAGGTTGTTTATCCACAAACGAATTGCGTTATCCGAAGGAACAGGCCTGTTGCGCGGTATGTTGAAATGGCGTTTAAAAGCACGTCGCGTTTTCACCAAACTCTCACCATTCGTATAATACGCTTTAACCGCGTAGCCGCGATGTTCACCCGTCCAACGATCCATCTCAACTAAATGGCGGGACACGCAGGTAGAACTGAGCCGGCCACTATTACCCCCACCACTCACATTCCAACTGTCAAGGCCATCTCCAATCTTCCCGTTTCACTGGCTAACCCTGTACAACTAAGTTGGCAAGCAAACAGGCTGCCCATCTGGTAAGTGGCTACAGACAGTCACCCAATAGTACACGTGGTTCATGTAGTATGTATTTGCAAATCTACTTTCCTAAAGGCAAGTGACTGTGTGTGTGTGTGTGTGTGTGAGAGAGAGAGAGGAACATTGACTGACATTTTTCTCTACATTTCTAATCGCGTTTGCCTTTCTGTTTACGTCTGATACAATTACCATCAAGTGAGATATTGACCGAGTGTCCCTTGATCGTTAAAGTAAAAAAAATAAATAATCTACTATATTTAAATAATACTAAGACCCACATATAGAGGGTAAATACACCAAAACTTGACCGTAGCGCAAAAACTAAATACGATCTTAAAGTATTATTTTGCGGTACTGGCAGAAAGTTTAGGATACCAAAGTTATTTCGTGAAATATAATATAATTTTCAGTGCGAGTTGAGACAAATAGAGCAAACACTGAAAAGCACTATTAATTTAGTGATCGCGTATAGTTTATGTTTATTCCGTTTGGATAGAATATTAAAAAAGATATAAATCGTGTTTACCATACTTTTAAAATACTGAATATGAAAGTATGTACATTAGATTATTAGAAATCTAAAGAAATGATAAAAGAAAACCAAAGTATAAACAAAGACTCGGAATGTGAGACCCAAAATCGAGAGTTAGCCACCCGTCGTCCCGGTGCATTGTCCTACTAACGGGTCTAACCATAACACGAGTACACTAGAGATCGAAGAAATAAATACTATCGATAATCTTCGCTTCGATTCTGCGAATTGATTATCATGATTTGAAAATCTCGGAAAAGTTCACATGCTACTCTCAGCTACCTATACTTTTGTTTCATTCTACCTGGTTTATGTTTTTTGTCATGTTAACAATGAGATTCTATAACAATGAGCTTATCCGCGTAGATTCATGGAAAAGGAATTATAATATTTCTTTTTCTAGAATTTTCAAAATCACTTAGTAAGGTTTAAGTTTCTTTGTCATGTTAATTGAACTGCTGACTACAGCAAGACCTATCATTTTATCAAGAGTTTAAGATTCTATAACAATGAGCTTATCCGCGTAGATTCAGGGAATAGGAATTATAATATTTCTTTTTCTAGAATTTTCAAAATTACTTAGTATTTTTGATTTAATTCTGGCTGGCTGCGATAGTCAATTGGGAATATGCCTAGAATTGGTATTATAATATTGGTATTATGATAACTAGCTGTGCCCGCGAACTACGTTTCGCCATAATAACCACCTAGGGGTATAATAGTACATTATGGTACAAGTGTGTAATGTTGGTGATTACCGCTGAGGATCTTAAGAAGCCGAGGACGGTAACCATCAATACACACGTGTATCATACAACGTTTTTCAACACACTTCTGAATAAAACAATACTTAAATAAAAAACCATTTTACATAGTAGATAAAAAGTTTACTTAGAGAAACAATTAGTAAATGTGCAGTTAGTAAAATTATAATTAACTATTTTTGATGACATAGCGGTCTCATCAGATAGATTATTTATTGAAATACTATCATGTTCTATTGTTATTTGTGATGGTTCATTATTCGTGTAGGTAGGTGAAATCCAATCATTGGACGTACTTGGTATTTCGCCAGTAGGTTGCGTCTCAGAATCAAGTTTAATTCTTTTTGTGATTTTTGCACAAATTTCCTTCTTGTTTTGTATGGAATCTTCTACGTATGATTCTGCTACATTGCTAGATCGCCACCCGCCATGTCGCTTCAAAGTCATTATATCAGCTCCTGAATTTGTCAGCAATGTAGCTGAAGTTCTTCTGAAACTATGTCCAGTGTAGCTCTCAGCATCTACTAAACCCAAAAACTTAGCGATTTCTTTAGGCATAGAACCAAATTTGTTTATACCTATAGGCTGACAGGTACATTTACCATTCTGGTAATTTAGAAAGAAACGGTCATTTTTTGTTTTTGGCGAACGCAAACTTTCATACTTCTTAACAATATCATAGAATGGACCGTGTATGGTGAATGACCTAGGTATTTTATTTTTCGTGATAGGTATCTTCACTAAAAGCATCTGGCCATGGTTCTCTATATCTTTTACAGTTATATTTGTTAATTCTTGTATCCTACAGGCACCAGTTACACCAAATATTAAAGCAACCTGAAACAAAAGAAACAATAATTAAGGTCAACACACAACACAAGCTGCTATTAAATATTTAATTAAAATTAATTTAACTAACCTTTGTAGCCAAATATTGGTTATCTGGAGCATCTTTAATAAATTTTTCAATATCATCAGATGATAAAACCTTAGATTTTTTGTTTCTAAATCCATCAGATAAGTAGTCTCTTTAGATAAGCTGACAAATTCGAGTATGTTTTTAAGTCCACTCCATTCTTTGTTCGGACTGTACTTTTTAACATTGAGTAAATACACCACAAAGAGCTAGGTTTGTACTTAGAAGATAATTCTTTAAAGTACGCCATGAACACATTTTCTGAAAAAGACTGCGTATTCTTGTTGTTCTGCCATTGTATGAAATTTTGGTACGCTAATAGATATTTTTCCTTTGAGTTTTCTGGTAGTAAACTTTCCATAACGTTCTGGGCTTCACATCTTATATCGGGCGGTGTACAACATAAATAATTTTCTTAATAAATTGTATTTGCAGACATATTAATTAATAACTAACTAAATAACTTCAAAAGAGAAAACGAGACGAGTTGTGAAAAATGTTTCGTAATGGCGGGAAAAATTAATCAGTTTTCCTATGCGCGCGCATCGGCCATAGACTAATAAATTTCGTAATGGCGGGAAAAATTAATCAGTTTTCCTATGCGCGCGCATCGGCCATAGACTAAAAAATGAGGTTTCTTTTTTTTGGTCTTTTCGCGGATAGCATTTTAGCGCAAGTGTAAGCGTAACTCAACCAATAATATTAAAAAAAAACTATTACTCACTCGTGAATAATAGTAATGAAAAAGTCACAGTTTGATTATAGGTGTCATTATGTGCCTAATTGCCATGGGATTAGAGCCACTTTATGAGGAAGTGTGTTGAAAAAATAGTTTACGACATTTTCTCAGATCTACCGAACATGCACAAAAAAAAATCATAAAGATCGGTCAAGCCGTTTCGGAGGAGTTTGGTGACAAACACTGTGACACGAGAATTGTGTATATTAGAGAGAAAGATAATGAAGTTGCGTAATTGCGAAGTTGAAAATTACATGCCATTTCATTCATGCAAAACAGCTTTATGTACTCGTATACACGGTGTTTCATAATAACCAATAAATAATCAATGCGTTAGATAAAATTAATTATTAAATTGTGTTTACCCGTAATGTCATTCAACGTAATGTTTTCGTGTGATGCGTGCAATAGATACCAACTCAGTGACAGAAAATTAACAAGTGTTTTTTATTGATCGAAATGTTTTATTTATATATGTATAATCATTAGTAATATTATTTATTGTTGAAAAATTTTTAAAGCTTTCGTTTCATTGTAGTTTTTTTGAAATAATCAAAGTTAATTCAAACTGTGTTAAAAAAATAAATATAAGTATGGATGAAGGTACAAAAATTACTCAAAACAAAAAATAACAAAACAGAAATAATCAAAATCCAAATTACTTAAAATAACCGTAAATAGTTGTCAACCAATTATTATGTATACCACATTATTTATACATTAATGAGCTTATTGCTAACTCTATGAATATTTCTTTTTTTCAACACTGAACTTAGCGCACTCTGCTGGTGCATTTGAAAATGAATTCACGTTCCAATTAAGCATCAGCATAATTCGGCATTGTGCGCCACTGAGTCGCATTATGCTCTGTAATTGGAAAACTACCTAGTTGTCCCATATAAACTTTGCTCCCCCTTTTCACCCCCTTAGGGGTATAATTTCGGAAATTCCTTGCTTAACGGACGCCTACGTCATACAAAGAACACACCCTCGAAGTTTCAAGTCTCTACGATCAGCGGCTTAGGCTGTGCGTTGATCCGTCAGTCAGTCAGTAAGTCATTCAGGACAAAGAATTTTATAGGTATAGATGAATATTTTTGCTAGTTTGTGTTCATCACATACTTGCTTCCACCGGGACTCGAACCCGGGACCTCAGAAATGGCGACACCTTGAAACCGGCGTGCTACCCACTCGGCTAAATTATTTTTTTAATCTTCAGCCTAAACCCAAAATATGAATTCCTATTTCACCCCCTTAAGGGTGGAATTTCCAAAAATCCTTTCTTAGTGCTCACCCACATTACCAAAGGAACCTACGTGCCAAGTTTCATGGTTGAAGCTTCAGCCGTTTGGGCTGTGCGTTGATGGTCAGTGAGTGAGTGAGTGAGTGAGTCAGTCACTTTCTTCTTTTATATGTTTAGATTAGAAAAACAGTAACGATATTTGACTTGATTACACATTTCGAAACATCTTTATGAATAGGTAATCTAAAAAGCACTCATTACAATGTTAATTACGAACTTTGTATAAGCCTCTACGTTGAACATAGTCTGAATCACAAAACCTTTAGAAAAAATATAGTAGGTAAGCTATTAGGTACAAGAAAAATAAATCTAATTACAATTACAGGAAAGTGTCCAATTTTCATTATAGGTGGATTCTACATTTTTGACATATTTTTCATATTTTTTTGTGGGAAGTACAATACGCTGTCATTCTCTCATTGTCAGGAACAGCAAATAAACATGCCTTACGATTATATAAATTTGTCGATATCCAGAATAGCAACCAATTTTTTTTCGTTTCTTCTAAAAGGCCTAACAAGAAAAGTTAACATAAGATATCAAAAACACTGCTAATATTTGAATAATTACATAATATGACCTGACTGGAAGATAAACATACCCTTTACATAAAGTACCAATGTCTTATAACAGCATTTGCTCAGATTCTAGGTTTGAAAATAGTTTTAGTCAAAACACATTATAAAAATCATTACACATTTAAAATCTAAATTGATACAATTATAAAAGTGCATTAATAATTTGACATAAATACCTACCAATAATGACAAAAATCTCACCTTCGCATTAATAATCAGCCCTGGGTATCTTGCAAATCACTCGTTCTATATGTTATCACTATTATTATAATGGCCGATACACATTGAAACTTTTTAAAAAGGAATAAAAATAACTGTATCCTTACTCTCCCAGTCTTGACATTATAATAATAACTGACTATAAACCTTAATTTTGCACTCAGAAGATTATTGGCACAAATTAATTCGTTCTCAAGGTTAAATAAATGCTAACAAGCGCAATACTAACAAGCAAGGTTAAATAAATAATAAAGACTAAAAAGCATTTTCTACAGCGTTTGCGGAATCAAAGCAAGATTAAAGGTCTTGAATTTTGTGCCCAAAACGAGACTTGTAGAAGACTACAAAACTATTTCAAAATGCATTAAGCAAAACGAATTACGCATCGCTGACTAAAACAAGACCAATTTTTGCTAGTTGGGCGAGACCTGATGCAAGAAAAGCTGAAAGGCCTACGTCCGAGTCCCAAACCACCAAGACGGATCGGTAAGGAGGCTTGAATCCATTGATTTTCATCCATTCTAAAATTCAAGATGGATTCAACACAAAATTTGAGGCTTTCGTCAAAAAGCAAAATTTCGCCGGGGAAAAGCTAAGAAGGAGCAGTACGCAACAAGTATGTAATTTTGGGAATTGAAAAATATTAAAATAATTTAATTAGGTATTTTTTAACACCCTGGCTCGTAAAGCTGATGTAATTCCACCGGTTTTAAATATGTAAAGCGGGTCATAAAAAACGCGTTTGTTACCAAAGCAAATAGTTATAGTCCATACAAATTCCATAACAGTATTATTTGCCATTTCAAATATGGAACTGATCGCCGCCGCACGACTCCAGCTAGTCAGCAGCGCGCTGTTGCTATTCAAATTTCGAACTAATCGCCGCGCGGCGCAAGTCAGTAGGCAGCGCTAGCGCGCTGTTAAAATGGCGGGAAAGCAACAGTGTGCATTCGCAGATTGAGTTTATAGCCGTAACAGACGATCCGATTTGGTTGGAGCCAACCGCCCGACCCCGACCAAATTGGAACGTGTGTACGGCTGCCGGCCCGACATAATTATTATTAGCTTGTTGGGTGCTTGACGGCCCGATTGCTCATCCGACAAGTAGGGACACGACAAAAGACAAAAGTATCGATACTTTAATTTAATTATGTGTGCTTAAAGTAATAAATTATAGCCGTAACAGACGATCCGATTTGGTTGGAGCCAACCGCCCGACCCCGACCAAATTGGAACGTGTGTACGGCTGCCGGCCCGACATAATTATTATTAGCTTGTTGGGTGCTTGACGGCCCGATTGCTCATCCGACAAGTAGGGACACGACAAAAGACAAAAGTATCGATACTTTAATTTAATTATGTGTGCTTAAAGTAATAAATTAATAATGTAGTAAACTAAAATAACTCGACTGCTGTCCTGCCAAACCACAAAGTAGAGAAATAAATGTATTGCAAAAATTTTGTTTTACTTTTTGTTTGTGTTTTAACAGGGCAACCATGTTTCATTATTTATTTATTTTCGCACGTTTAGTTACGCATTTTACAGTAAGCTCTTTGTCAAGCTATACTATTTCACCTTTGGATCGTTCTTATGTCGCTTGTAATATACCGTAGATATAACTTTGCGGAAAGAATTCATAATTTTAAATTCAAAAACAAATCCAACCGCACTCAAACACAGCTAAATAATCACCTGTCTAGATCGGGAATCGAACCCGCCAAATAAAGAAAATAAATATCTTGTATTTTTATGATACCGATGATAGAGTCGGATCACAGGAAAGAAATATCTCTAACAAACATTACCTCAAAAACTTAGAGACAACCATGAAATCTATCTGTACCTATTTATTTATTCTTTATAAAGTAATTGTATAAACTTTATAAAATACTACTTAACTTTCCGCTCGCGACTTCGCCCGCATTATTTTTTGTTTTCCCGTGGGTTTTTCTTCGTAGAAAAATTACCATTATGTCCTTCCCCTGGTCTAGAACTATCCCTATACCAACTTTCATCAAAATCGGTTCAGTAGTTTGGAAGCCTATTCAATACAAACAAACAATCAAATCTTTCCTCTTTATAATATTAGTATAGATAAACAAAAGGTTTTAATTTATTTGAGTTTCGCAAAGACAAATTGTGTTTTTGTATTGGCCAAAATAGTATTTTGTATCGATATCGATATAGATACATAATACTTTTTAAGGCATCCCTCCTGTTGGATTGCCAACCGCGTCGGACCGTCTGTAGGCGCGTCGGCTCCTCATTTGGTTGGATCACGTTGGATCCAACCAAATCGGATCGTCTGTTAGCACTTTTATTTAAAATAAAAAAAAAACAGTTTATTCGGTAATTTAAAAACTTGGCTGTATGCTCTAGCGTCTTTGCCAACATTTTCACGCAGCCACGGCAGAAAATAATCCTCGCGCCATTTTTCTCAAATTTTCTTTTCTTTGTACTTGTATTGTGAATATCTAAAAATGACAACTTTCAATAATGAAGATGAGCAATATATTACTTCAACTCCACCGGATATACTAACAGAAGCTAACAGAAGCGCGAACCGCATGCGACAGCTTGCTGCCGTCAATATCCAAGGACAGATACATAACCACGTATAAAAATTTCTTGAAGTGGAAAAACATGAAAAATGCCAAGTCATTTTCCGAAAATGTAGTTTTGGCGTATTTTAATGAACTAGCTAGTAAATATAAGCCTAGCTCGTTGTGGACAACATATTCTATGCTGAAAAGTACCCTCAAGATGAAAAATGGTGTCGATATTAATTTTTTTTTCTGTTTCCTCGCAAATGTGTTAAAAAACGTCGTACGATATACGTGCGTATTGGTTATAACATGCTCGGCTCAATTACGCCCTCGCCTTCGGCTCGGGCTGAAATTCCGCCTCGCATGTTATAACCATCTTAACGCACTAATATCGTAATGTACTATTAATATTTGATAAGGTCTGAATTTTTCACATTCGCGGTAATGAATGCCGAACGACATACGACAACGAATACATATTTTGGTGCAAGATTGTTTTCAGACGAAGTTATTCTTTGTGAATAAATAAACACGTATTGAAACTAATAGATAGAGCTATTTCAAAAATTTAATATTAACAAGCTCTTTGTGCAATAATTGTTACAAAGCGAGTTTCCGTTTGTCTAGTTTCTCGGCTTCGCGAAAGCACGGCATTGCGAATGCGCCTTTGTTTTTCTTATTGCAGACTTAATGAAAAGTGCTCCGCGATCCTATTCAAATTACAGGGAGAGCAATCTTGCTTTTTGCTATTGATATCGTATTATAATTAATGCCGGCAAAATGCTTTGGCTACGTTTATGAGACGGGAAATTAAAAGAACTGAAAACTGAATAACAGCTTGGGTATTCTTGTTATTTATGTTGAGTTATGAAACGACGCACGTACGTTAGGTTTTTCGTGCATGATTTTGATTGGTCTTTTGTAAGTTTTCTATTTGATTAGTGTTTTATTTTGATTACTGTATTATTTTTGTTTGAATAACCTTTTCATTTTTCATTGTAATGTAAAAAGACTTATCATAGTTTATCGAGCTTTTTAAATGTAGTGTGATGTGTTATCAACAAGGACATTCCGAATTCTTAGAACATTTCCTATTGGATTATTATGTTCATATGGGTTTGTAAATTAGTCATAGACCTATTAGGACACTGGACTAGTTTTTGGACACTAGTTATTATGATACACTATAATATATTATGGGACTATAATAATATTATATAATACTATAACTCTATACTAATATTATAAAGAGGAAAGATTTGTATTTTTGTATTGAATAGGCTCCGAAACTACTGGACCGATTTGAAAAATTCTTTCACTAATAGAATGCTACAATATCACTAAATAACATAGGCTATATAATATTTAGAGAAAATATGGAATTCCTACAGGAAAAACGAAGATAACGCGAGCGAAGCTGAGAGTGTAAAGCTAGAATAATATAATACTTAAAATAGTACACAGGACTCTTTAGCATATTGGACACATTAAGAGACTAGGCATCGTCAGCCGAAATATTAGGTCCTTACATATCAAATTGGCGTTTTGACGTACTGGCCACTTTGATCTCAAATATCTCCTCTATGGCTAGGAATTCCAAATTCAAATTTATACAGCTATTTACTTATGTATTTGTGTTTCGAAAATTATAATTCTTTTTCTTTGCGTCACTCAGCTTACAAAATGGAAAACTTGAAATATCGCGTTATTTACGAGTACGAGTTCCACCGTGACACCAGTGCTGCAGAAACGGCTCGAAGGATTAAGAGGATTGTGAAGTAATCGTGCGCGGCGCGAGTAGGTATTTTCTAAAATGCTATCTGTTTCACATCGCTCGGCCTCCGGTCTGGCGTTTACACCACAAATACAACATGCGCAAATTTTCACGCACACTACGACACAGCAGCGAGCGACTCGGCCACGATACTCGGCGGCTGCAGCCGGCGCGAGAGCTCGAAATTATTATTCTATCGTTCGTAATGTTTTGCGTTGCTTATATTTCTGACTCCCTTTCCGCTCGCAACTTCGCCATCGTTACTTTCATTTTTCGTGTGGGAATGTTATGTTTTCACACAGAAAAATAATTTTATAGCCTATATTACTCAGTGATAATGTAGCATTCTATTAGCCAAAGAATTTTTAAAATCAGTCTGGTAGTGTTTGAGTTTATTCATTACAAACAAAAATACAAACGTACTTAATCTTCTTCCTTCATAATATTTTAGTAGATGAGGTTCGGAATACAGAATTTATTTACATTTCGTAAATTAGTTCTGTATTGAAATTTATTGTGAAGGCACTTATTTGGTATCCCTATAGGTAACTTATAGGATTGAGGGTGAGGACTTTTTGTCAGGAAAGTATGTATCCTATATTTACCTGTCTAAGGAAAATGCCATTTTTTAAGATGAGTGTTATACTGAATTAAAATAACTTGCATTTGAGATGTGAATCTTTTCTGAAAATAAAACATTAAACATATAATAATACTTTTACATACGAACTAAATAGGAACAGGGATACAAAAATAAAAAGTAATAATAAATAATAATAATATTTTTTTGATTGGGCTGGGCAGCTTTTGCAGAACTTGGCTTTGCTTTTAATATGAGCATTAGCATAAAACAGAAAGCGCGGATCTTCAACTAGTGTGTCCTACCAGTGCTTACTTATGGAGCCGAGATATGGATAACAACTAAGGCCATCGTCCATAAACTAGAGGTGGCACAAAGAGCAATGGTAAGAAAATTGGTAGGAGTAACACTCCGGGACACGAAAACGAATAGTTGGTTCCGAAAACGGCGTCAGGTCTCGGACATTACACACCACGTAGCAAAGCTCAAGTGGCAATGGGCTGGACATATAGCCAGAAAGCCGGACTCGTGGTGCAGAACTATCTTAGAGTGGAGGCCATGGAACCGTAAAAGACCCAACGGGAGATCACAGATGCGGTAGAAGGACGACATCGTCACGATGGTGGGCACAAACTGGATTAGAGTAGCTCAAAATAGAACGGAATGGAGAAAGTTGAAGGAGGCCTATACCGCCATGGTAGAAGAAAAGGCTTAGATGATGAATAATATTTTTTAATAATCATATGATTATTTTTGTTGGTGATGTTCACCTCAATTTCTTTATTAATAAGCCAAACGTAACATCATCTGCAACTAGCTCCATCTCCATCCATCTTTGAAATTAGTCAGCAGCAAAACAAAAATAATGTGCGTCGGTGGAATCAGGGTTAACAACAGGGCTCTGTGACTGATCCCTCTATGACTTTCCATAATTGATCCTCAAACCCAAAATTCCTCGAAAAGCCCGGAATACCAAAGGAAAAGGTGGCTAGATGACATTAAAAAAGTAGACTGGACTGACATCCACAATTAAAAAACGCAGGCGTTTTATTAAGTAAATAACTAGTTATACTAATAGTTTTAGAATTTATTTTTTTCCACCTCCGTGGTCTAGTGGTTGAGGCCACCGGGTATTGATCGGGAGGTCCGGGTTCGATTCCCATTGGGGACAGAAGCTTTTCTGATCGGTTTGGTTGGTGGTAGGGCTTCTAAGCCCACCTGGCTAGCTACCACCGTCTTACCTAAGTTTGTCGCCATAATAACATGTTAATAGCATTGCTGTGTTCCGATATAAGGCCAAGAACTTCCCTGTCGTATGAAAAAAAAACCTATTAGTAGGATTATATGTATTCAGGTGCTTTAAATTATATTGTTAAAATGAAAAAAAAACGTCAAAACCGTACGAAGGGTGCCTTCTCCAAATATATGCCTACCCTGCCTACCCTACATATATTATTTACTTTGTCGTTTGTATTTGTTATACATTCGTAGATTGCATAACGCGAGTACAAATAAAATAATATTGAAAATAACGCTACTTGCATATAGTTTGTTACACGTTTTTTAGCTGCTCCAACTTGGTTATACGAAAAATAGTTTGTGAGCAACTTAGAATACGATAACGAACATACAATGCATAACAAATACCTATCACAAGAAACAAAAAACGAATTTCTTTTGACTGTGTGTCTTTGTGGCACATATCTATTATAAAAAATAAAAACCGACTTCAAAAACACGGAAAAGTTAAAAATTATTATAAGAATAGGTACAGACAACATCACACTTTTATATTGAAGTCGGTGCCGGTAACTTTTCAGTGTTTTTGAAGTCGGTTTTTATTTTTTGGAAAATATTTTTTATTTATAATTTTTTAGTGAATGAAGTCTTTTTAGTGAAAGAAACCCTAATATAATACCCTAGTATTAAATTAGGGTTTCCCTCGATTTTCATGGGATCCCATCATCACCATACTCTATCGAATACAAAAATAAATTTGAAAATCGGTTAACAATTGGCGGAGTAATCGCGTAACATATATACAAAACACGTTGGACACACGTAAAAATATAATGGTTTTTCTCGATTTTTATGGGATCCCATTATCAGATCCTAACTTTGATGACCATGGGACCAGCCTTGGAGTATCCTATCGAATACAAAAAGAATAATCAAAATCGGTTCATAAACGACGAAGGTATCCGCGAACAAACATAAAAAAAAGCATATAGGTATACGGTCGAATTGAGTAACCTCCTTTTTTCGAAGTCGGTTATCAAACAACTACATACTTACAATTTATTTTCTTATTTGATTTTGGGAATTTACAGTTAGTTAACAGGCTACAGGCTGCTTACCCTTAAATAAGGTTTGTATTGAAATAAGATCCTTAAAATAAAACACTAAAATCAATAAACGTATTCGAAAAGACATTTACTTTTTGATGTAGAAGGTATTTGTGTAGACTTGAGTAATACCTTTCAGTATTGATCGATATATCGATATTACTTTCTCCTCCCTAGTCGACAATAACTACGATAACATTATGCCACATCACTAGTAGATTATGCCCCATTATACCCCTGCCCCCGACCCGTATCGTGCGATAGAGAGAGTTGCAAGAACTGGTCGAAATTGCCTACAATTCCAGTTTGAAATATTGTTTCAGGCGATAACTGTTTTACCCCCCTAAACCTTTACGAAATTAGACACTTTTGGTCTCATTCTATTCAGTATACCTTAAACGATGTTTGTACGTTTTGCTTTTTTCGTAATTCAGTAAAATTTAGTCAAAAAAAGATAAAAATGCTCAAGGTAGTTTTTAAGTCTAAAATATAGATATTTAGATGCTAATAATTTATATTCTGAGCAATATTTCTTCAAAATCAAAACGTACAAACCTAGATCTTCATTATATCTACAACATTTTGAAATTTTGAAAAGCGTTATCGCTTTTTGTATGAAAATTTACAGCCTCACAATCCTCTTAATGATGTGTATGGCGACGGTGCCGCAAAAGAAAACACTGTGCGTTTTTGGTTCCAACGTTTTCGTTCTGGAAATTTCAACCTGCAGAACAAGCCCCGTGGATGGCCGGAGACCAAAGTTGATAATGAAGAATTGAATGCTATTGTGGTGCGGATCCATCGCAAACCACGTCCGAGTTAGCTGCAGGCTGCGGTGTTAGTGATAAAACTGTTTTTATCCACTTGAAGCAAATTGGGAATGTGAAAAAGCTTGAAAGGTGGGTACCTCACGAATTGAGTGAAGCAAATAAACAAAACAATGCCAAAACATGCCCCAAGCGAAAATTGACTCCAAAAAAGTTGAAAACAAAACAATTGATTGAAAAGTCCAAAACAATTGAGGAAAAAACAAGCGAATTATAATTTTCGAAACACAAATACATGATTAAATAGCTGTATAAATTTGAATTTGGAATTCCTAACCATAGAGGAGATATTTGAGATCGAAGTGGCCAGTACGGCAAAACGCCAATTTCATATGTAAGGACCTAATAGTAAGATAGTTTATTGACACCCACTTACTCGCTGCTCCTGAGATCTTCGAGAAAAATGTACCGCGGCGCAGAATAGGCAAATACGAAAATAAAACGATTTATTCGAAGCTTCATAAAGCGCCGCCGATTTCCCTTTTCTGTCTGCTACCATGCTGGCAAATTGATCCCACCACCTTAATTAGTGCGAAAAGAAATCGTTACCTCCATTCCATTACAATAGTCGCTTGATTAAATGAATGTGAATTAAATCACTGTAGCCTTTATGTATTTTGAATTTAAATAGGGTTAGTCGTATGCTTACAATTTAGCAGAACTTATGTTTGATTCTTGTTTTCTTCAAAGTAACAATGTAGCCACCTAAACACAAAGACTCTAAATTAAAAGTAATTATTCAAAAATCTATTTTATATTTCATTATCATCGTCTATTAAGTCAAGAGACAACCAATGTTACGATCGGTCATGCTCATGTGCTTCTTCTCATCCCTTTCCCCGACATACACCAGATCTTCGGTCCACTCTGTGGAGAGCCTACCAACCCCGCGTCTTAGAGTACGCGGCTGCCACTTTAGGACCTTTTTTATTGTGATAAGTTGGCAAACAAGCAAACTGCCCACCTGATGGTAAGTGGTAACAGACATCTATAATATATGTGGCTCTTGTGAGATTCGCTGCAAAACTGTAACCCCCACAAAAACCACAGTGTACGTTGCCAGCTTGTGACATCAGATGTAAAGTCACGGTACCCAGTAATTTCACTGCCATATCTTACCCTTCAAACCGGAACACAGAAATGCAAGCACTGCTGATTTGAGGCAGAAATAGGTAAGACTAAGACTTTCTATCGTCTGTCAGTCCTGGGGATGATGTGTCCTGCCCATTGTCACTTAAGGTTCGCAATTCTTTGGGCTATGTTGGTGACTTTAATACTTCTATATACAGATCTCATTATTTTTGATTCGACATAAGAGAAACCCCGAGAACAGCTCTGTCCATTGCCCTTTGAGTGACTGAGCTTTTATAAGGTACCTCATCACTAGCAACACGCATTAGATAAAGACATTCGTTTTCAATTCGTGCGTGAGATTAAGAATTTAGTTATTTATTAAACACTATCGTTCAACTGGTTATATTTTGTCTTTGAAACCTTTATACGCGTGTCCCAGGAAGACACCGTTAAATAGTAGTCTGTTGAATATTAGAATATTCCCAACTAACGATATATCGAGCAAAACGGAATGATATGACAATGTTGGTTGGTGAGTCGTAATGAGGCTGAAGAAACTAGTGCGCAACCTCATGGTACGAGTAGAGGCGTTAATAGGAGTACCTCTGTCTTAGTATATTTCTGTCGTATATTTCTGCTGCAAAGGAGTATCGTTTGCATCGCTGTGTTTCGATTTAAGGGGGCACAGTCAGCCCACTAGCGCCGCCATTCGTTTTTTATTAATTATGCCAAATTTTATGATTCTAAAGTCAACGGAAAGTAGGTACCCTATAGGCACAGAATAAGTAATAGTACTAAAGTAGTATAGGTCTTGATTCCCTTGTAAAATCGCTAAATATTAGACATTTGTGGTAAACGGTTATATCTTTTGATCGTGTTGTCTTACAAGTTTCTATTATTTTATAGCTGAAAGAGTACGTAGACCCGAGTATTTGATATAAATTTCAGTTTGGAATCTCTTCGCGTTCCTCGGAAAAATGGTCTTGATACACAGACAGACAGACAGACAGAAAAGCGGACAACAAAGTGATCCTATAAGGGTTCCGTTTTTTCCGATTGAGATACGAAATGTTATGTCCGACATTTTATTTATTAATTCTCCGCGACTGCACATCACATTAGATTCTACTTAGTTTTCAAGCAATAAAGTACGTTTTGCTTTTCAATAAAAGCCTTATTAATTCGATGAATTGAAAGAGAAAAGAATTTATTTTAAACGATAGATTCTAGCTTTTAAAAGTGCCGCCCAATAACAAATTTTAAAACTTTATAAGTCTTTTTTCTTTATAAGGTTAATGTCAAACAGGTCTATGAACGGTTCAAAAATATCAGACGCAATACATTATTCTCTTTGTAATTATTCAATACAAAGTTTTCTAATAAAACTAATATGGACCAATGTTATTGTTGCGAGAGTAGAACTTATGGAACTAAAACCAATAACAACTATGATGGGTTTGTATTAATCCCTCGGAATCAACTCGATAGCTTCATCAAGGTTAAAGGTTACTTAGCCAGGCATGTAATAAATAGGTATAATTTAGGGTTTCTGTATATTTAGATTGCAAAGCGACATTATTTTACTCGATTATTAGGTTAAGGACAGATTCTGGTTTGGGCAGATTCTTGATACCTACGGCAGTTTCTTTTTTTTGGCAGAATGGTTTTGCGGCGGAAGTAACATGACCAATACAACATAAACAACACAATTTATGTCAAACAATATTTAAAGCCAAACTCAAACTTAAAAACTTAATTTAAAAAAAATATGTCATTATCATTGCATGGCATTGCCATGCAATAATTGACATTTGAGAATGTGAAAAATATCCGCAGTGTTTTTTTAATTCAGGTCGGATTTCTTTAACGCTATGTGAATAGCAGGATAGACAGGTAGACAGGATTTGAATTTGCTATCATCAGTACTTATCCTTCAGTAACCGTCCATTATTTTCTTTTCATAGAAAAAATAATAAAAAAGTATAAAAAATGATCACCCTTACATCTAGTATGCACAAATTAAAAACATTGTATAATAATGTTTCTTGTTTATTATAATAATATATGCGTCACTGTGTAAATTCACCACATAATTTAAACTCCGTCCGTCTTATTGCAAAACATGGACTAAAGTTAGTCCTGGCTTAAACCAGGACTAAGTTGACGCTGTCTCTATCTATGTATATTGACACAAGTGAAAGCGCACTACATTTAAACCAAGACTAACTTTAGACCAGGTTTAAACCAGGTTTTGTAATAAGACCGCATATGTTTAGGAAAACTTGCCATATTTAAAAACAGGTTACATGAAAGATTGGGTAACGCGTACTTATTTGTGCACATAATTGAATTCAATTCTTGATTGAATTCAAAGTACGAGCACAGATAATATAATACTACAGTAATACTTACATACGACAAAATAGAATAAAAAGGAATCGGATTTATTTTTTAAATGTGCCGTCTCGCAATCGAAAGCGTGATTTTCATTGGCTCTGACATTAATAACAGGTCTTGACACCTCGGCGAAAGTAATAAAGTTATAGATAAATAGGCACTCCTGCGTTTGCTAGGATTGAATATAGATAGCTCCCGTTGGCTCTACAAGTCAATGAAAATTAATTTTAGTGAACCAATAAAGGATATGGCGTGAGTTGTCGAATTTTCTAGGTTGATTCCTTTGTTGTGTAGTGTATGACGGGGCATGATAATGTGACGCGACGAGATATGGGTACGGCCTTTTGAGTAATTCTGAGCACACCTTACAAGCCTTTTCATCTGGAAAATCATGATTTAAGGCATATGTGTTGGCAGTTTACATATGTAAATTCCGTCTTCTTTGAGTTTTGTAAAAGTGGTGTTGCCAGAAAAACTTATCTATGTTCGAAGCATAAATTGAATTTAATATGGTTCAACAAACAAACAAGTATACTAAAACCACAATCAAAATAACGCAGGATCTTTATCTAAATATAGAGTTTGAGTGCCAGTTTTATAGCATAAATAAATATCATCATCATCACAGCTCATATAAGTCGCCACCGAGGGACTCACATAAAGTAAACCCATCGCGGATTGGTCGACTTCATATAAATCAAGCAGATGTATGCAGGTTGCCTCAAGATGTTTTCCTTCATCGTAGGAGCGTCAGACAAATGTACATATGAAATTCGAAAAACGAAAAACCATTTGTATATATGGCGGTTTCGATTCGAACCCCGGACCTCCCGTTTGGAAAACAAGTGCCGAGTCCACAGTGCCACCGATGCTCGTGCACGCAACTTGAAGATTTTTCTGTCCCGATAGCCACAGTGCTGTGAGTATTTTCTCCGAGTGTCTTTGGTCCGACAAACTCTGAAAAAAAAGGGGTTGTTTGGCTAAATTTTTTACAAAGTCTGTGTGTGGTTATACATGTTATGATTGTTTGCTATGATTAAATTTTAATAAATACACAGAAATATCAATTATTATTAAACGCTTATTAATGCTTCAATAGGTGCCAGATAAAACTTCTTCAAATTACCTATTGCGTTTTATTGTGAAACTGTATTGAAAAGAATATAACATCTAAAATGTGACGAGGATAACACATCTCTGTCTTGTTAACTTTTTATTCGTAATGTTTGTGTATTTTGCAAGTACTTACTTGTAATTTTATTTCATGCATGGAACAATTTTTTTTATATTTGATGTGTAAATTATAAACCATTCACGGATTTAGAACTTCCTATGAAACTATTAAAAGTCATGAATTTTTTGTTATAACTTATGTACCTTTTTGGTCGAGAATTTCATAGAGGACTTTTGTTTTACCCGTTTCGTAAAGGCACCCATGTAACATTTTATTGTTCTATAGCAGTCCATAGAACGTATCTCAGACACCACCTTTGGCCCTATAAAAGACCAAAGAAGGTTGAGTAACGCCGATTTGGCGTAGTTACGAGTATATCTCCATTTAGTGACATAGTGGAACCGTAGCAATTTTAGTTGTGACATTTTAGGTGTATAAAGTTCATGTAATGTTGACTCGTTAGATAATTTACTGACATACTGGTCACAGTAACGCTATTCTATGTCTTTTTATACTGTAGTAGCGTTCGTGATTCCATTATAGCGCTATTTAATTATATAGTAGAGTCTGAGATTTCTATACTATTAATTCTTAATCATTTTCTCAGTAAAGATTGTAAGTGATTCTGCTGTGTGAACTACACTTAAAGAAAATAAAAACAAACCTACTTTATTAAGGAATTGTATGTATCGTGATAAGATTTTTTGTCTTATTTAGACATTGAATAATTCGATCAATACTGCAAAAATCACGTGCGATCAAAGTTTTAATGATAGAATAGTATTAGGTTTACTGAGTATTTTTAATGCGCCCGATTAATATATTTTATTCAAAACTCGATTTATTGAGTTTTGAATAAAATATATTAATAATATAAAATTAAATTCAACGTAGTTTTTACTTTACAGCCAAGAACTAAATTCGTAACTCTTATTGGCTAACTATAGCACTCGTGACAAAGTTTTTGCCGCCATCATTGTAAAATAAGGTTCCATAAGTCTTTAGCCGGGTTACACAAACCTTTATGTACCTTATTTATCCTTTAAAGTATATAAAAAGTCAGCTACATGCGCTGTGTGTTTTAAAAGAACAACCAATACCATTATAGAAAGCTTCAGCCATATAAAAGAGTCGTAGTGACGACTGCCGCAATGAGATTATAATAGGGATTCAAAAACAATTAAAACACTTTTAGAGCTATAATAATATCTTAAAATTCCATTATAAAGCAAAAACCGCTTTATTTCAGCGTCGTTATAACTATTAAAGTATTATTATTATAACAGTGATTTGTAGAACCACAATATCTTAAAATCCTTGTATTGTTGAGTGTCCATCACTGCTAAAACGCAATATTTATAGCGGTTATCAGGGAAATCTTAAAGCGCAAATGAGATACATAATAGTGATTTCAAGCACTGTTATACAGTAATATTGCTCTGTACTAAACTCTGTACAAAGTAATATTGCTCTGTAATATTGGAGGTTTTTATAGTACCTGACTATAATGGCTTTATAAAATGGTTATATAAACCTTTACATCAACAGCTAATAGGATAATTTGGCGTGTTACCAAACGCTTTTATACAACGAGTAGTCACCGCTAAAATCTTTATACGACGTTTACTCAAACCTTTTGTGATGTATTCCTAAGTTATAAGTCCAAAATGTTACTTGGGCAGGAAGCTAAGTTTACAGAAAGGTACACGGATAGATCCGTTCATATACCTAGGCGTTTCTCTTATTTCTGTAAGCAGATATTCGTATTTCTAGTAACATAATTATCCTTTACACTGCGTTACGGTACGATATTATATGTGTGTATTTATTTATTTGAATAGGATTATTATTTTTAATACTACCAATTTTTTAATATGATAGCTCGATAAATCATGTCAGTCGCTATGAATGACTGTACAAAGCAATAATTGAGACAAAGGCAGGTCTCAGCGTTAACGAACCACCTAAATCTAAATTGATAAAAGGTTCAAGTAATCGAGGATTATTGAATACGGGAATAACTTAGTTAAATTAACCTTATCGCTCAATATTTCGTTTTAACGAAATAGAGGATATTGGTGTATTGTTCGCTTTGGATTATACCCGTAATCTAACAACAAATTTTTTATACAATCCGCTCGCAGCTTCGCCCTTGTTAAATTTAATATTTCTCCGTATTATAAACAATTCAAACTATAAAACAAAAGCTTTTAAAAAGTCTTCATTGAAAAGAACCAGAGCCACCATGTACTTGTAGTAGAGGGTAATAGATTTGCAAATCTATTAGGAACCACTAGAGGCGACTGTAGCAAGCAACTTACCATCAGGTCCGGTCATCCATTTCAAAAGAAAGTCAATTTCTGCCGCTCCTACTCTAAGGTAATGGTTTCTCAAATCCGATGGTTCCAAGACACTCAGTATTTTCATACACGATCATTTCAAGCAAATGCTTTTATGAGAGAAATCATCAGAACATTTCTAGAAGTATTATTAACCCCGAGGACACATTTAGAAATTAATACGGACGCCTTAATAAATTAACAATAAAATGCGTCTTTTACACAATACCCATATAGAAACTTTCGTAAGTATTTTACGTTAAATGGTTCAAGTTGCTTTAGTGAAGTGAAGCTACAGTTTTCGGCAAGTGGCAACATCACCAGGCAAAAGAGTTTCAACTTTGCTACAAATGCAATACCTAAAACAAAACTATGGAAATATCTGCGTAAATAATCGGTGAAATTTTAATAATCATTTATGTAATTCATTTATAATTACATAATTTATGGTGTCTGTCTAATATTACCTTCCTATTTTCCAGCAATTTCGATTTACTGTACCGCCGCAAACAAAACATACAGTTCTGAAATTCAAATATGATACTGCTAATCATATTATCTAAACATTCTTAAAACAGAAACATGATTAATAATATTTCACTCGATAGAAAAAAAATCCAAATATCACTCTGTTCCCACATATTTGTGAATCAAAAAAATACAATAATAACAAAACATAAAACTTTTACCAATAGATTTGATTTTTATTATCTAGAAAATTTGCATTTGAAAAATGCACATAATTTACCAATAGATGTGCATTTTTATTGCAAGAATACATTTTTTATTTTGTACTCCAGTTTTCCAAAAATCGATTCATCATCATCATCATTACAGCTCATATACGTGCCCACCGAGGGGCACAAGCTGTCAGACTCTTAGCCTTTCTGCCTGACTGCCTCTTTAACCCTTCAAATCGAAACTAAAAAAATATAATAAATACATACTATGTTTACTTTATGTGATGATAAATGCCGTAAATAGTAACTGCGTATAGGTACCATTTTTTGTCGCTAGTTTCGTAGGCAAGTAAAAAATAGCTTGTGTTAAGAACGTAGTTACGTTTACGTTCCTAGTGTAGCTAAGATAATTATCTACATGGTAACAGTACCTTGAGTGTGTTTTGTAGTTACTAAACACAAAATATTATTGATGGTATAACCGACTAATATCAACGTGAGATAAAAAACGTTGGTATATTGAAATTCAATCAATTCAAATAAATTTAACGTTGATTTAAAGTGAGGTAGATTTGTGCAATTACTTAGCTCATAAACTAAACCATCATAATTTATCATGGAAGTGCACTCAGAAACCGCAAAATTCTGTACGTTCACACCATCACGAGAATAAAGTTGCTTTTGCATAAGAAGGTATATTCTTATTTTCAGTTGTTTGCGCAGTGCTGACGTTTGAGTCATCGCAGGGCTTCGGAGTGTCGTCTGTGGATTGCTTGAAAAATCACAGCCATCTGAAGCTGGATTATAAGCATTCTTTGCTTGGTTCGTCCTGTTTTTACCCAATTATTTTGGTGTCGTGCAATACGTCTTCAAGCTAGGGGATTAGGATAGCGTCTAATATGTCGTAATCGCTTTTTCTTGACAACACTTTATAAAATTTACTAAGTTATACCGCATGTTAGTTACATGATAATTATATCGAATGAGAAAGTGTTCATTTACATTAATGAATAATAACGTATCTAGTTGTTTATTATAAGGGACAGATTATGATGATAAATGATGATCAATTATAAGCAATCTATTATATTGCAGTATGTAGTACATACAAACATAAATGGTATCTTTTTACACTACATGGGGGATCAAAGTAATATACAACATCAAACGTACTTGTCAGGCGGTATAGACTATGGTCACTAGACCGTTATGAAATCCAAAACTAATGCTGCCAGAATAACGAAATTATTCTCCGATTGCAGTGACTTCACCCAGACGCAGGAGCATATTGGATCTGTATCATATAGGTAAGCTATTGTTTTGATCGCATTTCGCAATCACAGGTCCGAGTGCGCAAACTAGTGGGATTTGTGGCCGAAGACCGCCCGCCTCCCCGTGAGTTCCCCGCCGTTACGCTACGCTAGTATGTGTAAATACACACATTTCGTAGCTGTATGGACTGTTAAACTGTGCTTGTGGATAAAGGCAATAAAATACCCACTAAGGAAGTCAAGTAGACGAAGCATTAACATCGAGTAATGAAGCACAAGGAGTGGTCTCTTTTCGACCAATGATACGAATCGCCTTTATAGTTCATCGATGGGTGAAAATAAGCCATGCCAACAAAAGCGCGCCGACTTCCTTCACGTGTATTTTCGTGAACTGGGAATTATTGTGTTTGAATGGAGAATTTACTGGGCTAGAATATATATAATAAATATATATATATATTTTATGGAGACTTTAGTACTGCTGCTATGAAACTACGCTCGGTGATTTGAATATAAAAACCATTTATGTGTAATTATTCCGTGGAAACAATTTTTATTTGTTTTCAGCTGCGTAAATAATGATTAGGTTTCGTTAATTTCACGCTCAGAAATTACGTTAGATTTCAGTAATTAGGATTCTTCGTTCGTTCTTTGGACTGGTAACTGGTCAATAATGTGTGTACTATTATATTATTACTATTATGTCTTTGGTAGGGTTATTACATTCAAACTCAAACTCAAAAATCTTTATTCAATATAGACCTTTACAGGCACTTATTGACGTCAAAAAAAAACATAAAAATCTTCAACCAAGAATCTAATAACTAAATTATTTAATCCTTGTATGTACACACACCCCAACCATTATTAAGATGTGTGCAAATACAAGTCAAATGAAAAAAAAATTTACTCTACACCTGTTCGGAAATTGGGAGAGCCTTCTCGAGAAGAACAGGCAAGGAACTCGGAAGGTCTTGTATTTTTTTTGTCTCCTCTTTTAAAATGCCAACATTACAATATTATATTTCACAAACATTTTTTTTAATAATATAGAAATGCCTGTCGGTGTGAGTGGAACAGTTACTCGAATGAAATTTATCCCATTATCACAAAGTGTTAACACCCTTTGAACGTCAATTACACAGATTTAGATCTGTGGTCAATTATCACATTTTTTGTCAATCCCAAGCAGTTTTATCTGTCATATAATCAGACACTTTATAATATGCTTTTTTCATAAGTACGCCCTTGATAGTGACTTTAAATTTATTCAAGTTAAGTGCTTTAATATTATTTGGGATTTTATTGTAGAAACGTACACAAAGGCCTTTGAAAGAATTATTAATTTTTTTAAGCCTAGTATTTGGTAACGCTAACATATTCTTTTGCCTAGTATTTACTGAATTAATATCACTGTTTTTACAAAACGAATGTATATTTTTATGAACATATACTATATTCTCGTAAATATATTGCGACGCGACGGTCATAATACCAATTTCTTTAAATTTTTCTCTCAAAGAGTCTCTTATTTTAAGGTTATAAATAGCACGAATAGCCCTTTTTCGCAGCACAAAAACAGTCTGAATGTCGGCAGCATTTCCCCACAGCAAAATGCCATACGACATCACACTATGAAAATAGGCAAAGTATACAAGTCTTGCTGTATCAACATCAGTCAGCTGACGTATTTTCCATACAGCGTAGGCAGAACTAAGTCTCTTCGACAATTTATCAATATGTGGGCCCCACTGAAGCTTTGAATCTAAAGTAATAAGAGTGTAATAACCCTACCAAATAAAAAAATCTCTAAATCTTCTTTAGAGCTTAATTGCAGCAAATTAACGAATATGTTTGTAACTTTGCGACGTGGTAACGAGTTAGTGTTGTTGTAACAATCCCATCTAACAAACAGAACCCCAGATAGAAAACCCCCTACATAGTTTTATTCGTAGTTTTACTAACAATTTATGCTATGTCAGTCATGTCCTTTTCTTGTTAATATCTCAAAATATTGCAAAATTTAAAGCGGGGAAAAGGAAATCAAAGGGCAGGATGGTTCAGGTTTATTTGATTAATCTCGGTATTGACTTACGAGTATTGTGCCTAAATTACGTAAAAAATAGGTACAAAATAGTAAGGGGCAATGAAATAAACAAATAGTTATAGGTTTTTTTTTCTTTAAAAGTATTAGTAGCCTTCCTCGGAGCGGTAGAAGTAGATCGTACCTTGAAGCTTTTGCGATCACGGGTCAATGTTACTTTATTCCGGTTTCTTAGATTTTATTTATTGGATTACTTTCACAGAATTACTTCTTGTTATTAGGTAATTAGCACAAGTGTGTCCAGTCTCTCGTGTCGAGTTGGTGAATGACCCATTATTTCAGTTATTGGTATTGTTTCAACTTGTTATTAGGACTGAAAAAATCCAGGCAGCCAAGCCTTATGGTAACTGCCTTAGAAATTCATAGCACAGTGTTAGGTTAAATGTTATACAGGATTATTTGTAAAACACCTGCAACCTCGCAGGATTACAAAGCTAACTTCATAAACAACAACGTTTGTTCTATGACTTTTGATAACTCGTTAGATTTTACTTTCACACAAAAATAAATATTAATTTAATATACCTCTAGAATGTTTGTAACTCTACGCGCACAGCGCGCGTGCGTAGCGTCGTGTTCCGTCGTTGTTTATAAATGAAACATAGACTTATCAATGTTACGACAGTGCAATAAAAACTTGAAAATTGATTTTTGTTTAATTTATTGAGTTATCTTAAAACTCGTAAAACATACTTTGTAGCTTTAATGATGTTAGCTATCTAATCCTACAAGGTTGCAGGTGTTTTACAATTAACCCTGTATACGAGTATGTAAATGAACCAATGATCTTATAGCCAATGATCTTTGTTGGATTACAGAAAAGACATATGGAGGGGAGAGTACTTATTTTGTTTACAATTACTATCATACCCAAGAAAATAGCAAAATTTTTGAGTTATTTGCCAAAGTGTGATGTAAAATTTTATATGGTGAAAATTCTAAATCTAATAATGGAAATGTGTAATTATTATTCAATATAATAATTAATCCTACCATGAAGCCGCACACTATCAGGTTTTTAATGAAAAAGGGAATGTAAAAGACGAATTATGGAAATATTATGTGTTAAAAAAATCCCTACCCACCAATAAAATCTTAATGAATTTATCTGTCCTAAACCATAAAAAATTTGCAAGTTATTAAGAAATATAATGTGCCTTATGTGGCACATTATACATGTGGCGTAAGGAATAATACCGAATTTTAACAAATTATCGCTTGTAATGGACCGGCAATATTGTAATTTGTAGCCTTCAAATATTTATTGTTTGTTTTGATCCTTGCTCTCGAGCTGATAACAAAATCCTGTAGATCGCGTGTCCTCGATATATTCCTACGAAACTATTTAGTATTTTATTTTATCAAATTTCGCAAATAAAATGTACGCAGAAAATATGATATACTAACTTTTGACCGCGGCTTCGCTCGCGTTAAATTCGGGGTAACACCAAAGATTTCAAAAAAAAAATAAGGTAGGTATTTTTTGTTGGTAACAAAGAGTCTGTGTACCGATTTTTAGCTTCCTACCTTGAAAACTGTAAAAAGTCCCATATAAAATTTCACCCCCTCTTTTAAGGGGTTGGGGGCAGATTGCCAAAAAAAAAATGATGCACGATTTTTTTGTTAGTCACAAATAGTTCGCATACCAATTTTTAGCTTTCTACCTTGAAAATTGCGGAATGCTCCATACAAACTTCCACCCCCTCTTTTAGGGAAGTGGGGGATTAGAAAGAGACATAAAGTAGCCTATGTCACTCTCCATCCGTTCAACTATCTCCACTTAAAAAATCACTTCAATCCGTCGCTCCGTTTTGCCGTGAAAGACGAACAAACAAACACACACACACACTTTCCCATTTATAATATTAGTATGGATATACTTCGGTACCCAATTAATTAATAGTATCTAATTTCTCTCGTCATTGACCGATTTCATCTGGAACTTATTTGAATGCCTCTCAATGTCGCTGCAGATGACCTCAATGAAGCTGTTCCTGTCTTGGCGACAACTGGATTACGTGTGGTTAATTGGCGTTTCACAAATAATTACTCACGGTATTATACTGAGTTTACACAGAAAGATAGGGTGCAATTTCTACAAACGTACTTTTGTAATTTATTCCGTAGAACTGAAATGCAAGGAAAATTGTCAACAGCTGTTACAGTCACTGGCTATAATTTGTCTTGGAGACTTTACGATGTTAAAGTACTTATAATTTATGAAATAATGAGGGTGGAAATTGGCATCCAATATTACAGCTGCATTTAAAATGTGTTATTTTTTAAACTTTGTAACAATGATGAACGGAAAAATGAAACGAATATTTTTAAAACGACAATTCGTCTCGGTCGGTAGCGCGCAAGCAATTCTGCTGGTTTGGTTACTCATTAATAATTATTATAACAAATTATATTGCTTATTATATATATATTGATTATAACTGTACAAAATTATGTTGCTAGTTATCAGAAGCAATATAATTGTTAAAAAATCAACATTCAAACGTACACTGAGATAAATGTTTCACAATAACAAATATTCAAAGCCAACGGTTTTCATAACACAAATATTGAGCAAGTACCGATATGACCAAATACGAGTCTAACCACAAATCATACTGAATATCCGACAACCGTACCGCACAACTGTCTCTGAGCAAACTGGCCTTAACCACAGATTAGATAACAGTTTCGCTGATTTCTAGCGCTTTATATATATGAGTATATAGAAAGAAAATGTCGAGTGAAGTCACAGCTAGGTTACACTGTCCTAACAACATTATTAATTTCATTTACTGCTTATATAAAAGTCCTTCAACAATTACCCAATTAGCAAAGGTTGTTAAAACGAATCTTTGGGAGGAAGATTTTTTTAGGAAAAAGCAGTAAAATATTGAATATTGCCATAATTAATAAATGTACTGTAGGTGCTTACACTGCTTATCTTCCTTATTTATTTAAAAAGTTTAAACCGGAAATTGAATTCAGACTCCAGAGACAATAATTGTTTAAGACTTTCCAAAGTCAAGCAGAGGCGAGAAAGGGCAACGCTATCGAATAATGAAACAATAGGTCGCGATTCATTGGTAGTTAGTTGATGTTGACATTGCACTTAACGAAGCAGAGATTTTAGGTTACATGCAAGGTTGGCCTCTTCCATGTTTATTCTCCAATTTTGCACGGCATTTACCTAAATGTGGAGGAATACGTTTAATTTGTTGTTATAGCCAGCTAAGGGCGGAATGTTAACTGAGCGATCACTTAATTTTTTTTTTGAAACTATTACTTGAACTATCATTACGGTTAAGAATTTTCTGGAACAAAATTTTCAATGGTTTTATTTTATGTCATTCCACTGTGTCATTACACAGTGGAATGACATAAAATAAAACCATTGAAAATTTTGTTCACACGTTTATGCGGATTTTTGAAAATGTGCTGTCTTATTGCGGTGGTGTTTTTATAAGTTATTTTTTAGGGTTCCGTACGTCCGAATAAAAAACGGAACCCTTATAGGATCACTCGTGTGTCCGTCTGTCTGTCGGTCACAGTCAATTATCTCCGAATTTACTAGACCGATTAAGTTGAAATTTGGTACACATATCAATTTCCGTGACCCGAACGCAGAGGTGTGACGTAAATCAATAAAATCTGTTTAGGGAAGGTCACTTTTGGGGGGAAGGTCGAAAATAAAAAAAAATAATTGAAAAACTGCATCGTGTGACATATCAAATGAAAGGTCTTGTTGTGAAGATCTTGAATGTATTTTTTTGTAATTCTTAAATAAATAGTTTCCATGTTATTTAAGAAAATACACGAAAATTGAGCTTCCAATGAAGCTAAACCCCATTTATCATTGTGGTGGTTGATATAATATTACGTATTATAATGACAAAAACCTTGTATTTTCCTTGATTGTATTAACCTTGTATGTTCATCAATATTATAATATCGAAAAAAAAATAGATATACAGGATGGATTTTTGAGATGGGGTTTAAAGGGCTTTAATCTTTTGATCCCTACGTGAAATAGGATCGATAGGCATAAAAATTTTTTTTTTGCTATCTCAGCATTTTTTTGTTGTTGACTGTAACTTTTTTCCAAAATCTGTGAATGCAGATCAGAATATCTTAAAGCGTTATGGATGGTTGCCTAACAATGTTTTCTTGTAACTATGACGGTTAATGTACCTGCCCTTTAAATCCCATCTCAAAAATCCATCCTGTATATGCTCTATACCCATATGAAATTGGGGCTGGTCGCTAGTTCTATATAAACTAGAAATAAGATACCGGATTCATTACCACTATAAATTCTTATATTATTTTGTTTGAAGTTCAAATATTCTAAGATTCATCTTCATCTGATAATTCATCTTAAATATGCCTGCACTCATTTTCAGGTTTTACTTGAATTTTGCTTAGAAATGTAACAGATATAAGACTAAACAAAGAGTTCAATATCGGCTATTAGTGAACAAGTTATTTCCTTAAAATATTTTTACAGTTAAGTATAATTAAATATAATAAAAATATTTTATACACTCTCGTCGCCGGAAAATTAACATCAAAATAAAAATGAAACCATTGACACGGTAATAGTATAGGCAGTATGTGAGCTCGGCCCCTCTTCGTAATTTTATACCTACTACGGCCGCTCGGCATCGCTTGGTGCGTTGGCCCGCGATAGGGCCGCGCGCTTAGTTTCTGCCTAGATTTGTAATTATACTATTTCAGAATGCATATAGAATTACTTTGTTGATCTAAAAGAATGAATTAAATAGGTTTTATGCAATAAAATAGGTTAACGAAACTAACACGTAGGTTGCCTAAAAGTGCCTAAAATGCCTTCGATATAATAAATTAATAATAAATAAGCAAATATATTTTATTTATTTTACTTACTTACTAACCAAATAGGCGAAAGATCGCGTAAAGAACCAAGAAAACCCATTTTTGTGAAACGTCAAGCTTATATCCTTACTAATATTATAATATTAGTACTAATATTATAAACTGCGTTCGTGACTGCCCTTGTAGATGCGATCCAGTTGCTATCCAGTATAGAGGCGCGTAGGCATAGCGCGTGTTTCGACTGTTTCTATGAAGTCATTCTACTGTATAGAGCAACAAAGCAATCAATGGCACGGTAATAATATACAGGATGTCCCAAAAAATAGTGTCAAGCGGAAGTCCAGAGATAGAGCACCTCTTGGGCTATCCGAATCACCCCCATTTATGCTCCGCGATTTTTTGTAATTTTCGACTTATGAATTTTTTACTAAAATTTTAAGAATTATTGACCTAAACAACTTAATAAATAAAAAATGTATAAGAGTTTTTGAGATATATTTTTTGCAACTTAATTTACATGTATTGTACTTTAATGTTTGATGTTTGTCGTAACTTTGATGGGAGTTTTGAAAATGATGGTATAATGTGAAAAATAACGGTCAGTGAATTATGTCTTAAATTTCAACTTTAAATTTAAAATCTTAATAGGTATCTTCATGGCTCCTAAGTAAGTTTAAAAACTGAGAGGTGAAAAAATCTTAAAATTAGCCATTTGAATACTAAGTTTTTTTGGGCATTTTATCATTCCTTAGGTTAATTATTTTGTTAACTAACCAAAATTTACTGCAGGAACGCTGAGATGTTAACATTTGGATGTCTTATTCTTTCTGTTATTTAAGTTTCATTGCGCTAGCAATGTCTTTGCAACTAAAAAATATCCTATTGTTATTAAAAAAGATATGCAATTTTCGGAATTTACTACCTGAGTTACAGTTATTAACAAGGGGGTGAGGCAGGGGCACGGCGCGAGCGCCGGTCTATTGTATTCTGCCTACATCCGTCCAGTCGTTTGCCTGCCTTTGCGCCTTATGATACGCTGTGTATGATAAACTCCTCATTTGTGATCTCTTGACGAACTTTGATTTCCTTACGGAATTTGAGTGCGATTACGATTTGGTTTTGTGATACGGAATTCGACGAATTTGGCTTTCTCAACAGACTTTTCGAGCACATTAATTTAGTGAGCTATGCCTTTTTTATGAAGAGATTACGCTCTCATGCATTACTATTATGGCTATGCAAGAGGAATCGCTTCTGAAGCTGCCAGGTTGTACAGGGAGCAAGTACAAAATGGAGGTGAACCTCAGCCTGAAACTTGGCCTAATCATCGAATCATTTTAAGAGTCAATAACTCTTACATGGAAGGGCGTCTACCAGGCATAAGAACCGGGCATCCACGTGAAATGCACGACCCAGATAACGTCGAATCAGTGCTCGAAGAAGTGGCTAGAGATCCATCTGTAAGTGTAAGAATCCTAGAACTCCGAATTGGAATTCGAAAGTCACAGGCACATCGAATACTCCAGCAAGAGGGTTTTCACCCATATCATATTCAAAGAGTGCAGCAGCTCAAGCCCGAAAATACCCTGAGAAGAGTGGCATTTTGTCAAGAAATGTTGCGGCGTCAAGCTGAAAACGAATTTTTTTCAAAAGTTTCTTGTGGACTGATGAATCTCACTTCAAAAGGAGTGGGATATTTAACAACCACAATTATCACTCTTGGAATATTCAAAATCCACGACTCAAACTTCCAAGAACAATTCAGCCTGAACTTGTGGTCAGGCATAATAAACGGACAGCTGATTGGTCCGTTCGAACTACCTGACCGATTGAATGGCGAGTCCTACTTAGAATTTTTAAGAGAAGATCTCCATAACTTACTAGAAGATGTAGACCTCTTAACGCGGAGGAGCATGTTGTTTCAAAACGATGGCGCTCCATGCCATTACGCGAGCATCGTCAGACAACACTTGAATGAAAGGTTTGGAGATAAGTGGATCGGGCGAGGAGGGCCCATTGCGTGGCCCCCACGGTCCCCAGACTTTAACCCTATTGATTTCTTTGTCTGGGGATATTATAAAGTACTGGTCTACGCTAAAGAAATAAGAAACGTACATGAATTGCGAACGAAATTGCAATACGCAGAAGTAACAATAAAAAACAACAGAATAGCGTTTATTCGGTTAAAAGAAAACTTTTTTAGAAGGTGCAGAATTTGTATTAAGCAGGAAAGGAGACATTTCGAAAACTTTTTGTAATAAATAATGAATAATAGTTACTTTTTCTTTCATTTAGGTTCCCCTTTTTAAAGATTTTATTTTTGTAACTTAATTTAATTTTTAAGTATCACACAATACAGCGAGTTCAAAGAATCTTCTAAAAACTTAACATTCATATGGTAAAATCTTAGCTTTTTTGTAATCATTTTCGATTAGTTAACAATCTAATTAACTTTAGGAATGATAAAATGCAAAAAAAAATTGTTACCAAATGGCTAATTTTAAGATTTTTCGTCTTCGAAGTCCGATTTTAGCAAAAGTAGCCCGTTAAGTACTACTTTTTTTCATGATTATAAAAGTTGAGAGTCTGGCACAGTTTTTAAACCTTACCTAGGAACCATGAAGATACCTATTAAGATTTTAAATTTATAGTTGAAATTTTAAGACATAATTCACTGAACGTATTTTTTTACTTTGTACCATAATTTTTAAAACATCCATCAAAGTTATGAAGACAAATTTTTGAAGCATTAAAGTACAATTCATGTAAATTGATTGAGTTGCAAAAAATATCTCAAAAATGTCTTATACATTTTTAATTTTTTAAGTTGTTTAGGTCAATAATTCTCGAAATTTTAGTAAAAAATTCATAACTCGAAAACTACAAAAATCGCGGAACATGGGAGTGATTCGGATAGCCCAAGAGGTGCTCTATCTCTGGACTTCCGCTTGACACTATTTTTTGGGACATCCTGTATATTATTACCGTGCCATTGATTGCTTTGTTACTCTTACGATAGATATCATTAATTGCATATAAAAAATTGATACCTATCTAGATAGTAGATATAGGTATACTATATATACACGGTGTTTCATAATAACCAATAAATAACCAATTCCTTATCTTAAACTAATTATTAAAATGTGTTTGGACGTAATGTCATTCAACCCAACATTTTCATGCATATCATAGTATCATCATCATGTCTATGATTTAGGTACTCGTACATGAAAATTTTGGGTTGAATGATATTACGAGTAAACACAATTTAATAATTAGTTTTCGATAAAAAATGTATTATTTATTGGTTATTATGAAACACCGTGTATATATAGACTTTAAAAATTAGTTTCCCTAAGACATGTAGTAAAATAAATATTTTTTTTGCAGTCATTTATTCATTTACCTTTGACACACAAAACACTATTTTTACTGTAAATTGTTTAACTTATTTATACAATTTTAAAGCAGATATCTTTAACCGATTGAGCTATGTGACGTCATTCTAAATGTAATGACGTTATAAGTAAAAATTTTAGTGTAAAAGTTTATTTTTTCTTTTAGCGCATTTAAATAAAAGCTTGTTTTTAAAAAGGTTTTTTACATTTAATTTTTCGACTCCTTTTTACTGTGAACCTGATTTGCTTTTATAATGCACTCTAATACCGCTCGGCCCGGCTGTACTATTAAGGCATATCATTAGGCTTTCCTGTAATTATATTGCTTACTTTACATATTTTTAGATAAAAATAATTTTAACTGTCAATTTTTAATAAGTTTGTTTGATGTCTATTTTTAGCCAAAGCATACCATATAAATTGAACAATACCCTTTCAAGTCGTTTGAAATTAATCTCCCGCATTGAAAAGTACCGTAAAATGCTTTTATGGTTAGGTTTATAAATAATCCTTTAATAAAATAAGTAATACGAAAGCGTTTCTCAAGAAGCATTTAAATCAAATCAAATCATTTCATTTAAAAATCTTTTCATATAAAGCCGTGGTGTCCATTATCCGACGAGCTATTCCATACATAACCCTAATCTGTATACTTTATGATGCAATATCAAAATTAAACTTCCTAATAAAAAAATATGTGTTTTCTATTAAAATTACATTTTGCGTAAATTATGGGACACCCTTTAAAAAGTAATAATATTTATAATGTTCTTATTGTCAAATTAGCTGACCCGGTGTACTTTCGAATCTAGGTCGACTTATCCTGTAACCATTTATAAGAAGAAGAATATAGAAAATGAAGATATAATAAATTAAATGTAAAAAAACCTTTTTAAAAACAAGCTTTTATTTAAATGCGCTAAAAAGAATTAATAAACTTTTACACTAACGGCCTTACAAATAAAAAACTTATTCCTAGGAATAACCTCGGAATAGTTATTCCGTGTTTTGTCTTATTTTGACATATTACATCTGACATGTGCTAAAAAAAGACAAAACACAGAATAAATTATTCCGAAGATTATCCTCGGTATAAGTTTTTATTTGTAAGGCCGTAAAACTATTACTTATAACGTCATTTCACATTTGACACAATTTATATGACATAAAAGCTTGTCGCGAGATTTACTTGTGTGTAGTAACTTAAAAGAGTACTTTTAAGTACCTACTCGTATTTACTTTGAAAATTGTAATGTATAAAATTATTCACATCTAATTATTTAATTTACTTGTTTATCTACAAAAGTAAATCTCGCGACAAGCTTTTATGTCATATAAATTGTGTCAAATGTGAAATGACGTTATAAGTAAAAGTTTTAGTGTAAAAGTTTATAAATTCTTTTTAGCGCATTTAAATAAAAGCTTGTTTTTAAAAAGGTTTTTTTACATTTAATTTATTTTTTACTTTTTAGTTATCACTTGACACGTTTCTCAGTCTGTTCATCTCATTCAACGCATCATTGTTGCAAGGTCGTTTGCCGGAACGTCTATACAGAATTTCCGCTCAATCGGTTGAAGATATCTACTTCAAAATTGATTTTTAGCTTTAGAAGTACGACATATTGGATTAATAGTGACATCACTTAATTTTTCAAGTTATTCTTAGCAAGACCTTTTATTTGATACCCATATTGTAGGAGTGCATTAAAAATAATTGGTCCGCCATCTTGGGTATGCAGCCATCTTGGATTTAGAATAACGTCACACAGTTAACCGTGCATTTTCATCCAAACTGTGTGTATACAAAATTTCAGCTCAATGTTAAAGATATATACTTTAAAATTGATTTTCAAGCTTTAGAAGTCCGCCATATTGGATAAATAGTGATGTCACATTATTTTTCGAGTTACTCTTAGCAAGACCTTTTATTTGATAGCCATATTGTAGGGGTGCATTAAAAACAATTGATCCGCCATCTTGGATTTAAAATGACGTCACATAGTCAACCATGCATTGTGATCCAAACTGAACGTGTATACAAAATTTCAGCTCAATCGGTTAAAGATATCTGCTTCAAAATTGAGTTGCAAGATTCCACCCGAACATACATACATTGCAAGTTAAATAAAAGCTTGTAAAAAGCCAAACATAATATGCATGCAAAATTTCAGCCCAATCGGAAACCGGGAAGTGTGTCATATTTAACTTACATGATTTCATTACAGACACCGGGACAGGTGAAAGTAAATAAAGGCTTGTAAAACCTCTTAGGTTCGTTGTTGAATTTTTGGTGCTCTAGTGTAATAATAGATTTTTCACTTCTCTTGCTCGCAAAGATCGTCTTTATGTCGTTTATAGGCTGCATAAAATGGCTTTTTGTGTTCTAGAGCATAAAGCAAACATTTTCTTTTAGACAATGATTCTAAGGCCCAACAGCCAACAACGCTCAATAAAACTTCACAGAATAACTTGCAATAATTTATTTATTAGCTTTAATTGTCTTGTGTTTTCTACCTCAATAGTCATGAAACTATAATGTGATAACAATAGTAACCGGTTATTATTAAAACGCATTGAATTATTTTTATTACTTGGCAGAATGAAATATGTAGTACCTAAGCCATCGCCATGTAAATATTTTAAAAAAAAGTTTACTGGCGGGAATTGGCTATTATATAAGTTCTTTAATTTTTGAACATTATGTTACATATTAGGTCCTTACCTATGAAATTGGCGTATTGCTGTACTTTCGGCAAAACGGGAA